>CM032335.1:17222815-17822815 GCA_019022515.1 Quercus aquifolioides | reverse complement strand
ATGTCATTACCTGTGAAGGTGTCGGTATCAGGATCATATTTCATATCGGGTCTACCCAATAGATGGGTAAACGCACGGTATCTCGATTTAAGCCGTTTATATTTCTCATGTATTTGCTTGGAGCTATAGCTTTTTTGGAATTGGTTGTTAAACCCAACTGTGACAAGTGGCCAATTGTAAGGAGTGTTCCCTTTAATGGCTTCTTCTAACAAAAAAAGAATGAAATCCTTTTCTATTGGATCAGGCCATATTCTCGCTTTCGCAGCAGGATTTGATGACTTTGCCGTCTATTATCACTGGTTTTTGTCGTTTAGTTTCTGTCGGAGGGAGGATAAATTTGTGTTTGTAAAGAGAGACTATGGGGATAGAGAGAATTTTGAGTAGTGAAAGTGAAAAGAAGAGGGCTTTATTGTTGTAGGCTTTATTGATGGTAAGCTACACCTACACGACCTAATAAAACCCATAAAAAATTGGTAAGTTGATAAAATTCTAGCTTCGGGTGTACAACCTATAGCCAAAAATCTGAATGATTTGACATAAAAATTATTTGATGTGATTTGCTGAGGTAAAAGGGCTTGAACTCAGTTATCAAATTTAGTCGAACCAAGACCTACGGTTAGACCCATGCAATAAATACAACAAATACTCAAAAGAAATACCCACCGGTGCATGACCCACACCAACGCAAGATCAAATCACCATCTGAATGATTTGACATAAAAATTATTTGATGTGATTTGCTGAGGCAAAAGTGCTTGAACTCAGTTATCAAATTTAGTCACAAATGAACCAAGACCTACGGTTAAACCCATACAATAAATACAGCAAATACCCAAAAGAAATACCCACCGGTGCATGACCCACACCAACGCAAGATCAAATCACCATCTGGCCTCAGTGTTCAATCCCATCAGACTTCTCCCTATACTCGGTAATCCAAACAATATCAGTATCTCACAGTATCTTACAGTCACAGCTCTAACAATTGGATATTGTACTTCCATGCGGATATCTAACAATTTCACTAATACAAATCTGTAAAAAAAAAAAAAATAGCATGTTGTGTTATCATACAACCACAATCATACAACCACAATTGAATTGAAGGATAGTCAAATTAGCATGTTGTGTCCCAAGAGTCAAGATATCACATAATTATTATTATTATTATTTTTTTTACTAAAAAGATAGAATTAGTATATTAAAATGAAACAAAAGTACAACAGTGAAAAAAAAGGTCCTGCAGCCACTCAAGCATAACTTCACTAGCTCAAGCCTAGCCACAGGACAAAGGACACCAAATACAATATTAAAAGCCCACAGGCGAAAGGAAAATACAAATGCTAAGAATCATTAGGTATCTAAGAATTGTATAAGTATTGGACTAATAAATGCATTTGTATCAATCTTCGTAAAAAAAAATATAAATTATCTAGAATATGCATTATGCAATAGAAAAATGTAGTTATAATCCATTTGAATTCACCAACAATTATCATTCTGGGTTGCTGCCTTGCTTGTCCACATAAGTTTCACTGACTTGTTGGGCAGAGGATGTTTGTGCAACCACGTAGAAGAGCTGTCCTAGCAACGGATGGTGGGCCAGCCCCTTTTTACGAAAGTCGATGCACCTACTATGCACCTAGAAACAGACAAGATGTGGTATACATGGATTAGAGACACTGGTATATAGGGGATTGTTTACATGAAGAATTTAAAGAATAAACGACATGAAAATTAATTAAATGTATAACACTCACCTTCACTGCATTAAACCACGCCATGTCATTACCTGTGAAGGTGTCGGTATCAGGATCATATTTCATATCGGGTCTACCCAATAGATGGGTAAACGCACGGTATCTCGATTTAAGCCGTTTATATTTCTCATGTATTTGCTTGGAGCTATAGCTTTTTTGGAATTGGTTGTTAAACCCAACTGTGACAAGTGGCCAATTGTAAGGAGTGTTCCCTTTAATGGCTTCTTCTAACAAAAAAAGAATGAAATCCTTTTCTATTGGATCAGGCCATATTCTCGCTTTCCCAGCAGGATTTGATGACTTTGCCGTCTATTATCACTGGTTTTTGTCGTTTAGTTTTTGTCGGAGGGAGGATAAATTTGTGTTTGTAAAGAGAGACTATGGGGATAGAGAGAATTTTGAGTAGTGAAAGTGAAAAGAAGAGGGCTTTATTGTTGTAGGCTTTATTGATGGTAAGCTACACCTACACGACCTAATAAAACCCATAAAAAATTGGTAAGTTGATAAAATTCTAGCTTCGGGTGTACAACCTATAGCCAAAAATCTGAATGATTTGACATAAAAATTATTTGATGTGATTTGCTGAGGTAAAAGGGCTTGAACTCAGTTATCAAATTTAGTCGAACCAAGACCTACGGTTAGACCCATGCAATAAATACAACAAATACTCAAAAGAAATACCCACCGGTGCATGACCCACACCAACGCAAGATCAAATCACCATCTGAATGATTTGACATAAAAATTATTTGATGTGATTTGCTGAGGCAAAAGTGCTTGAACTCAGTTATCAAATTTAGTCACAAATGAACCAAGACCTACGGTTAAACCCATACAATAAATACAACAAATACCCAAAAGAAATACCCACCGGTGCATGACCCACACCAACGCAAGATCAAATCACCATCTGGCCTCAGTGTTCAATACCATCTAGTCACGTGTGAAATGGCCTCAGTGTTCAATCCCATCAGACTTCTCCCTATACTCGGTAATCCAAACAATATCAGTATCTCACAGTATCTTACAGTCACAGCTCTAACAATTGGATATTGTACTTCCATGCGGATATCTAACAATTTCACTAATACAAATCTGTAAAAAAAAAAAAAAATAGCATGTTGTGTTATCATACAACCACAATCATACAACCACAATTGAATTGAAGGATAGTCAAATTAGCATGTTGTGTCCCAAGAGTCAAGATATCACATAATTATTATTATTATTATTTTTACTAAAAAGATAGAATTAGTATATTAAAATGAAACAAAAGTACAACAGTGAAAAAAGAGGTCCTGCAGCCACTCAAGCCTAACTTCACTAGCTCAAGCCTAGCCACAGGACAAAGGACACCAAATACAATATTAAAAGCCCACAGGCCAAAGGAAAATACAAATGCTAAGAATCATTAGGTATCTAAGAATTGTATAAGTATTGGACTAATAAATGCATTTGTATCAATCTTCGTAAAAAAAAATATAAATTATCTAGAATATGCATTATGCAGTAGAAAAATGTAGTTATAATCCATTTGAATTCACCAACAATTATCATTCTGGGTTGCTACCTTGCTCATCCACATCAGTTGCACTGACGTTTTGGGTAGAGGATGTTTTGTGCAACCACGTGGAAGAGCTGTCCTAGCAACGGATAATGGGCCAGCCCCTTTTTACGAAAGTCAATGCACCTAAAAACAGACAAGATGCGGTATACATGGGATTAGAGACACTGATATATATGGGATTGTTTACATGAAGAATTTAAAGAATAAACGGCATGGAAATTAATTAAATGTATAACACTCACCTTCACTGCATTAAACCACGCCATGTCATTACCTGTGAAGGTGTCGGTATCAGGATCATATTTCATATCGGGTCTACCCAATAGATGGGTAAACGCACGGTATCTCGATTTAAGCCGTTTATATTTCTCATGTATTTGCTTGGAGCTATAGCTTTTTTGGAATTGGTTGTTAAACCCAACTGTGACAAGTGGCCAATTGTAAGGAGTGTTCCCTTTAATG
Organism: Quercus aquifolioides; assembly: GCA_019022515.1. Lineage (NCBI taxonomy): Eukaryota > Viridiplantae > Streptophyta > Magnoliopsida > Fagales > Fagaceae > Quercus > Quercus aquifolioides. Next base: position 17,819,026 of record CM032335.1, on the reverse strand, counting down.
GCTTCTTCTAACAAAAAAAGAATGAAATCCTTTTCTATTGGATCAGGCCATATTCTCGCTTTCGCAGCAGGATTTGATGACTTTGCCGTCTATTATCACTGGTTTTTGTCGTTTAGTTTCTGTCGGAGGGAGGATAAATTTGTGTTTGTAAAGAGAGACTATGGGGATAGAGAGAATTTTGAGTAGTGAAAGTGAAAAGAAGAGGGCTTTATTGTTGTAGGCTTTATTGATGGTAAGCTACACCTACACGACCTAATAAAACCCATAAAAAATTGGTAAGTTGATAAAATTCTAGCTTCGGGTGTACAACCTATAGCCAAAAATCTGAATGATTTGACATAAAAATTATTTGATGTGATTTGCTGAGGTAAAAGGGCTTGAACTCAGTTATCAAATTTAGTCGAACCAAGACCTACGGTTAGACCCATGCAATAAATACAACAAATACTCAAAAGAAATACCCACCGGTGCATGACCCACACCAACGCAAGATCAAATCACCATCTGAATGATTTGACATAAAAATTATTTGATGTGATTTGCTGAGGCAAAAGTGCTTGAACTCAGTTATCAAATTTAGTCACAAATGAACCAAGACCTACGGTTAAACCCATACAATAAATACAACAAATACCCAAAAGAAATACCCACCGGTGCATGACCCACACCAACGCAAGATCAAATCACCATCTGGCCTCAGTGTTCAATACCATCTAGTCACGTGTGAAATGGCCTCAGTGTTCAATCCCATCAGACTTCTCCCTATACTCGGTAATCCAAACAATATCAGTATCTCACAGTATCTTACAGTCACAGCTCTAACAATTGGATATTGTACTTCCATGCGGATATCTAACAATTTCACTAATACAAATCTGTAAAAAAAAAAAAAAATAGCATGTTGTGTTATCATACAACCACAATCATACAACCACAATTGAATTGAAGGATAGTCAAATTAGCATGTTGTGTCCCAAGAGTCAAGATATCACATAATTATTATTACTATTATTTTTACTAAAAAGATAGAATTAGTATATTAAAATGAAACAAAAGTACAACAGTGAAAAAAGAGGTCCTGCAGCCACTCAAGCCTAACTTCACTAGCTCAAGCCTAGCCACAGGACAAAGGACACCAAATACAATATTAAAAGCCCACAGGCCAAAGGAAAATACAAATGCTAAGAATCATTAGGTATCTAAGAATTGTATAAGTATTGGACTAATAAATGCATTTGTATCAATCTTCGTAAAAAAAAATATAAATTATCTAGAATATGCATTATGCAGTAGAAAAATGTAGTTATAATCCATTTGAATTCACCAACAATTATCATTCTGGGTTGCTGCCTTGCTTGTCCACATAAGTTTCACTGACTTGTTGGGCAGAGGATGTTTGTGCAACCACGTAGAAGAGCTGTCCTAGCAACGGATAGTGGGCCAGCCCCTTTTTACGAAAGTCGATGCACCTACTATGCACCTAGAAACAGACAAGATGTGGTATACATGGATTAGAGACACTGGTATATAGGGGATTGTTTACATGAAGAATTTAAAGAATAAACGACATGAAAATTAATTAAATGTATAACACTCACCTTCACTGCATTAAACCACGCCATGTCATTACCTGTGAAGGTGTCGGTATCAGGATCATATTTCATATCGGTTCTTAGATGGGTAAACGCACCATATCTCGATTTAAGCCGTTTATATTTATCACTTATTTGCTTTACGTTATAGCTTTTTCTGGATTGGTTGTTAAACTCAACTGTGACAAATCACCAATTGTAAGGAGTGTTTCCTTTGACTGCTTCTTCTAACAAAAAAAGAATGAACATCTTCTCTATTGGATTAGGCCATAGTTTCGCATCCTCAATACTGGATGACTCTGCCATCTATTATCACTGGTTTTTGTCGTTTAGTTTATGTCGGAGGGAGGATAAATTTGTGTCTGTAAAGAGAGACTACGGGGATAGAGAAAATTCGGAGGAGTGAAAGTGAAAAGAAGAGGGCTTTATTGTAGGCTTTATTGATGGTAAGCTACACCTACACGACCTAATAAAACCTATAAAAAATTGGTAAGTTGATAACAATTTGAAACTCTTAAAGCTAGCTTTGGGTGTATAACCCACATGAAGCTAGGTAAAAATCTGAATGATTTGACATAAAAGTTATTTGATGTGATTTGGGCAAAAGTGCTTGGACTCGGTTATCAAATTTAGTCACAAATGAACCAAGACCTACGGTTAGAGCCATGCAACAAATACAGAAAATACCCAAAACAAATACCCACCGGTGCATGACCCACACCAACGCAAGATCAAATCACCATCTGAATGATTTGACATAAAAGTTATTTGATGTGATTTGGGCAAAAGTGCTTGGACTCGGTTATCAAATTTAGTCACAAATGAACCAAGACCTACGGTTAGAGCCATGCAACAAAAACAACTAATACCCAAAACAAATACCCACCGATGCATGACCCACACCAACGCAAGATCAAATCACCATCTGGCCTCAGTGTTCAATACCATCTAGTCACGTGTGAAATGGCCTCAGTGTTCAATCCCATCAGACTTCTCCCTATACTCGGTAATCCAAACAATATCAGTATCTCACAGTATCTTATAGTCACAACTCTAACAATTGGATATTGTACTTCATGCGAATATCTAACAATTTCACTAATACAAATCTGTAAAAAAAAAAAAAATAGCATGTTGTGTTATCATACAACCACAATCATACAACCACAATTGAATTGAAGGATAGTCAAATTAGCATGTTGTGTCCCAAGAGTCAAGATATCACATAATTATTATTATTATTTTTTTTTACTAAAAAGATAGAATTAGTATATTAAAATGAAACAAAAGTACAACAGTAAAAAAAGAGGTCCTGCAGCCACTCAAGCCTAACTTCACTAGCTCAAGCCTAGCCACAGGACAAAGGACACCAAATACAATATTAAAAGCCCACAGGCCAAAGGAAAATACAAATGCTAAGAATCATTAGGTATCTAAGAATTGTATAAGTATTGGACTAATAAATGCATTTGTATCAATCTTCGTAAAAAAAAAATATAAATTATCTAGAATATGCATTATGCAGTAGAAAAATGTAGTTATAATCCATTTGAATTCACCAACAATTATCATTTGAATAATTGCACTGACTTTATAGTTTTTATTTATTTATTTCATGTACTATATGCATAGATGTCTAAAAATATGGTAGGGGAGTAAATCAAAAACTAAAATGGGATGATGAAGCTCATTTGACAATCCCAACTCTTTTTTACAAATCAAATAGAAGTAACAAATTAAAAGGAAGCAAATTGCGTGATGCTGATCTTGCCTATTTATCCATCTTTGGGTGTTTAGAACTTTTCTCTACACTTACACATCAATCATTATGATTAACCTATCACTGATTGTAATTGGTAAAAATCTAACAACCCAAGAGGATTTAACCATATGCCAAAAGAGTAACTTTGGTTCCACCCATGGGTAGCTTTACTATGTTTAACCCAATTGTAGTGTTTTTCTAATATCCTAAAACTTTTTAAGAACGCAAGCTAATCCAATAAGAGGTGCAAAACCAAAGTCTTATAAGTTTAATTTATAAAACCAAAATCAGCAAAATTAAATCTCAATACAAACCATGACAGAGCAAATAATAACAAAAGTAAATCTCAACATACATGTAATATTTAGAAATGAGTTCAAGGCTTACATATGAAGGTTTGGAATATATGTTCCTTCCATGCCATTGCACACCACAGCTACCTTCTTAGGTAGAACATTTTGTCCACTATTCTCTAAAGACCTGCTTCAAAAATTGTCACAAAATTAGGCTTAAAACCTGATGATAAACTCCTTAGTCTATAAATTCAAATATACAGTTGCCCCAAAAATCAACTGGAGGGAAAAGAATTGCACACACACACACACACAAAAATAGGGCAGACATACTTCACATCTAGCTGTCATTTTTCTGAAGCTGATCACTCATAATTAGACTTTGCTTTACAATTTGGGCAATAATAATCTACATTCTCCAGATCCTTTAAACCATACACAAGTCAGTAGGTAAACACATATATGACAGGAATAGAAATTAACATCACAATTCATAAACCAAGTATATTAAGCACACCTTGAAATGCCTACTGGAAATATTCTCACACTCACCATGCACTCAAACATTACAACCATCACACCACACCTGATCAACATCTCTGAATTCATTGAATTGTTTTTTAAAAGGAAAAAGAATAGGAAAAATTATAAACCTAATTCAAATTTGCAGGTGATCTCACCCAATTACCGAAAAAGAATGGTCTGATATTGAGGCCGAAAGAAGAATCTAAAAATTAGAAGAACAAAGACAGAGATTGAAAATTCCACTGGGCTGTAGAACCTGACGTTCCTGGTGGTAGGATTCTCTGTATCTCAAGCATTTTTTTGCTTGGAGGTGGTTCGAAGGCTAGTTTTTCTTCTTCTTCTATTCTTCTATTTTCATTTTTCTTTTCTTTTCCCTTTCTTTCCGGGGCTTTGGAGACACGAGAGTTGTGAGGGGTTGTGAGAAGATGGAGAACCTTACAAAACATTGGCAAAGCTTGTCTCTGAATGCCGGGGAAGGTGATGAGTTGGGGTTGGATGATGAGCTCTCAACCAAGAGCTTTACTATGGCGGCAAAATTTTTGACTAAACGGGCACTCAATGTGGAGGCTGTGACAAAAACTTTCAGCCCTCTGTGGAGGTCAGTGAAGGGTTTTGAGGTTAGGAAGATCAGTGACCATGTCTTACTGTTTACTTTTGAAAAAAAGGAGGAGGTGGAGAGGATAATGAGCAATGCCCCTTGGAGTTTTGATAAGCACCTGGTGGTTCTGCAGTGGTATGACAGGGGAGTTTCCATCCGGGACCTAGAGTTTAAGAGGATTCCGATTTGGGTCCAAATACATGATGTTCCGTTTAAGTTTATGAACAAAACTGTGGCGGTGAAACTCTGTGAAGTGGTAGGGCTGTTTGTCATAGTAGTGGTGAGGGTGAAACGGATGGGGGGAGTTTTCTACGCATGAAGGTAGTTATTGACATTAGCAAGCCTCTCTGCAGGGGAAGACTAATTTCTCTGTCCAAAGGTGAGCAAAGTTGGGTGTCTTTCAAGTATGAAAGACTTCCCAACATCTGCTACTGGTGTGGTTGTCTGAATCATGTAGATAGTGACTGTGATTTGTGGATTGAGAGTGAAGGTAAGCTTTCTAAGGAGCACCAAGCATATGGTGCTTGGATTCGGGCTTCACCATATGTGAAGGGCAGAAACTCAGTCCTTAAAGTTCCGGGTTTCTACGCTGCAAAGAAAGCTCAAAAGAAAAAGGTGGCTGAGGCCGAGAATGTGGTGGTGCCGCCAGTGCTTCTGGTGGACGATCTTCTTCCCACGGTGGTGCAGGAACAATCCGAGGTTGCAGCACATTTTCAAGGTGCTTCTAACGAGATTTCAGTTGTGTCAGAAGGGGAAGCCATGATCCATGACGGGGCGGTATGGGAAAGCCATGTTTCAAGGGAAAGTTTTGAGGAAAGGCTTGCTGAGATTGACAAGGAACTGACACGGTTTGACAAGGAGGGTAACGTGATTTCAGGAGCTTCCAAAGAAGGAAATCAGGATGGGAATAAGGTTGAAAGTACAACTAGGGGGGTTGAAGTCTTATACACGGCAGTGGAAAGCACAAAAGCAAAAGAAAAAGCAAAAGAAGGGGTTGAGATGGTGACTACTCAAATACGTGAGAAGGAGGGGGTCTTGGTAAGTGTTCCTGTTACCCAATCTGCTTTATGTGATATTTCTAATATTATAAGCTATAGAAAAAGTAATGTTAGGGTGGAAAAAGCCAAAAAAAGTGAGGAAAAAAGCCCATGCACGTTCAGTAGAGAATGCTATTCCTAGGGTAGTCACAAAAAACACAAAAAGGCTAGCATCTGAGGGGGACTGCAGTGAGTTACCAAATAAGAAGAGATTGGTTTCTTGCTTTGGTCAGGATCAAAATATTTTAATGGTGGAGGCTGTGGAGCAGCCCCGCCAACAACAATGAATATTTTATGCTGGAACTGTCGAGGACTTGGGAGCCCTCAGACAGAGCAGGAGCTTGGTGATTTAATTCGGGCTCATTCTCCCTCAATCGTATTTGTAGCCGAAACATGGTTGAAAAAAGCTAGGCTAATTTATTTACGTGATAAGTGGAAGTTCGATGGTATGATTGAGTTTTCAAGAAAAGGGAAAGGCGGAGGGGTGGTGATTTTTTGGAAGAAAGAAGTGGATTTCTCGGTTGATTCTTACTCGCCAAATCATATTGATGCGATCATTAATAAAGGAAAGGTGGGGGAGTGGAGATTTACCGGTTTCTATTGGGAATCCGAAACACGTACTCACTATATCTCATGGGCCACTTTGAGAAGACTAAAAGCAAAATTTACATTACCTTGGATATGTGTGGGAGACTTTAATGAAATTATCCGAGCCCATGAGAAATTGGGGGGGAGACATAGACCAAGTCGGCAAATGGAGGAGTTTAGGGATGTGTTGGATGAATGTGGTTTTCAAGATTTGGGATATAGTGGTAACAAATTCACTTGGTGCAATGGGCATGCGGAGGGGTATACTGTGTGGGAGAGAATTGATAGAGCGGTTGGAACGGCGGATTGGCTTTCTATGTTTTCGGCTACGAAAGTAGTCCATTTGGAGTGTGGTACATCGGATCACAAGCCGATTTTGATTCACTTATTGGGTATTCCCAAGCGAGTGAACAAACCTTGGCGGTTTGAGCAAATGTGGATGAGGGATGGGGGTTGTAGAGAAGTCATTGAGGATGCATGGTCCCATGTTTATCATGGTAGTTCGATGAGTAGAGTGGAAGGAAAAGTGGAGAGGTGTCGCAAGAATTTGAAGTGGTGGAGCAAAGTAGCCTTTGGCAATGTGACCCGAAGCCTTAGGGAGAAAAAAGAACTCTTGAGAGTGGCTGAGGAGGAGGCTATAAGGGGTGGAAGTTTCTCTCGGGTTCAAAGGTTGAAGTTAGATATTTCGAAACTTCTAGTTAAGGAAGAACAAATGTGGAAACAGCGATCTCGAGCTCTATGGTTGCAAGAGGGTGATAGTAATACAAAGTTTTTCCATAGTAGAGCGTGTCATCGGTTTAGAAGGAATCATATTGATGCTCTTGAAGATCCGAGTGGGGAGATGTGCACGGATGAGGATGGGATTTCACAGATTTTGGTCAATTATTACCAACTCCTTTTTAACTCATCAAATCCATGTAGGATGGAGGAAGTTGTGGCAGATGTGCCTTGCTCTATAACGGAGGAGATGAATGAAGTGCTAAATGGGGAGTATACTAAGGAAGAGGTGGTCACGGCTCTAAATCAAATGGAACCTTTGAAGGCCCTGGGTCCGGACGGACTCCCTCCCCTTTTCTTTCAGCATTATTGGCCGTCAGTGGGCGCTGATGTGACGGAAGTGGTGTTGAGTTGTCTAGCTTCGGGTGTCATCCCTCCATCCATAAATCATACATTCATCACTCTCATCCCAAAGGTAAAAAGTCCAACAAAAGTCTCTGAATACCGCCCTATTTCTTTATGTAATATAATCTATAAGCTTGTATCAAAGGTGATCGCAAACAGGCTTAAAGGGGTGCTACCCTTGATTATTTCAGAATCTCAAAGTGCTTTCCAATTGGACAAAGCAATTTCTGATAACATCCTTGTAGCTTTCGAGACTTTGCACCATATGAAGAACCATAAATCAATAAAAGGGGGTTTTATGGCCTTGAAGCTTGATATGAGCAAGGCTTACGATAGGGTGGAGTGGAGTTTCTTGGAGGTCACTATGTTGAAGATGGGTTTTGATGCGCGTTGGGTGGCCTTGATATTGAGTTGTATAAATTCTGCTTCTTATTCAATTCTTGTGAATGGAGTTCCTAAGGGTGATATCCGGCCATCGAGGGGTATTAGGCAAGGGGACCCCCTCTCTCCATTTCTATTCTTAATTTGTTCTGAAGTCCTAAATTGCCAACTACAACAGGCAGCCAGGTCTGAAGCTATTAGGGGTTTCTCTCTTTGCAAAAATGGCCCAAAAATTTCCCATTTGTTCTTTGCGGATGACACCCTCCTTTTTTGTCGAGCTACTAAGAGTGATTTGGATGTTATCCAAAGAATTTTGGTGTTGTATGAGCAAGCCTCCGGCCAAAAGCTAAATAGAGAAAAAACTACTGTGTTCTTTAGTAAGGCTACTCCGGCTGAAAGGAAGATTGAGATAATTAATGAGTTGGGGTGAGTGAAGTGCGGGAGTATGAGAAGTACCTTGGCCTACTGGCGGTGGTGGGAAGGAATAAAAAGGCAAGCCTCAATTTCATTAAGGAGAGAGTTTGGAATAAGCTTCAAGGTTGGAAGGAAAAGCTTCTCTCACAAGCGGGAAGGGAGGTGCTCCTAAAGGCGGTAGTTCAAGCTATACCCACCTTTGCGATGGGTTGCTTCAAGCTCCCATCCGGATTACTAAATGACATTGAAATGATGATAAGGAAATTTTGGTGGGGCCAACGGGGTGACCAACGCAAGATTCATTGGAAGAATTGGGAAACTATGTGTAAGCCTAAGGCGTTAGGGGGTATGGGTTTCAAAGACTTGGAGAAATTTAATGAGGCTATGTTGGCTAAACAAGTGTGGAGACTACTAGTAGACCAATCATCTCTCTTTTACCGGGTCTTTAGTGCGAAGTATTTTCCAAGTGGGTCGGTCTTTGATGCTAAGGTAGCGTCGGGGTCGTTTACATGGCGAAGCATTGTAAAGGCCTCAAAGTTGGTCTAGTCGGGTTTACTTTGGCGAGTAGGGAATGGCTCTAAGATAAACATATACAATGACAGGTGGCTGCTTGGGGGGGCCTCGGCTTGTGTAGTTTCTCCAAGAATTGAAGGGGTTTCAAATTGGTCAGTTGCAAATCTGTTGGAGCCGGGTGGAGGAGGCTGGAATGAGCAACTAGTGGACAGCATCTTCCTGCCTTTTGAAGCCCAAAGAATTAAGAGTATTCCCCTGTGTGTCACGGTTCAAGAGGACTACCTTTCTTGGCCGAGATGCAGGTCAGGTTCCTACTCCGTCAAAACTGGTTATCAGCTGTTGTGCGAGACTGAGATGAACTCCCTGCCTTCCAGCTCAGATTCGGAGGTGATTAAACGTTTCTGGAAGGATATTTGGCGGCTGAAAGTGCCAAATAAGGTGAAGGTATTCCTATGGCGTGCTTGCTCACGAGCTCTCCCAACAAAGGTTAATCTCCAAAAAAGAAGGGTGGTGGACAACTTGACGTGTGATTAGTGTGGTTGCATGGTTGAAGATGAGTTCCACGCTCTATGGGACTGCGAGAAGGTCCATGAGGCGTGGGCGCCAGCTTTTAAGGAGGTGAGGAGAAAGGGTCAGAGCCTTCTTGTCATGAGCGACCTTGTGAGTTTTACCAAGGTTGAAGGTTTAAGTCTGGAGTTGTTTGCGATGACGGCGTGGCTGATCTGGATGCGGAGAAACAAGTTGAGAGCAAATGATAATCCTCAGCCTTGCTCTAGAATAGCCTACTCTGCCTCAGCTCTGTTGGCTGAATTTTAGCAAGGAAAACAGGGATCAGTGAGAGGAATCAGAACCAGCCTGGTGCGATGGCAGCCTCCGTCTAGTTGTTCAGTCAAAGCTAACTTCGACGGGGCGGTGTTCGGTGAGGATCAGGAAGCTGGTATTGGAGTGGTCATTCGCAACAACGAAGGGCAGGTGTTGGCGGCGCTGTCAGAGAAGGTGCGGATGCCAGGAACAGTGGAAACTCTTGAGATGTTGGCGGCTAGGAAAGCTGCTATTTTTGCCAGGGACCTCGGTTTCAGCCATGTGTGTTTTGAAGGCGACTCTGAACTAGTGGTGAAGAGCTTACAGTCAGGTTTGGTTTCTAATGCAATGGTTGGCCATTTAGTAAAAGACTTTATGTCTATAAGGGGGCACTTTCAGTCCTCTAATATCATCCATGTAAGGCGGCAAGGCAACAATGTTGCCCATGCTCTAGCTAGGGATGCTAGTTTTTCTTTTCCTTTAAGGGTTTGGATGGAGGAAGTTCCTCCAAATATTTCCTGTTTTGTTGTAAGAGATTTGCCTTAGTTTATTGAAGTTTGCTCTCCCCGAGTTGGGGGGTTCCTCAAAAAAAAAAAAAAAAAAGATTGAAAATTCCACTGTGTTCCAAAAATTTTATGCTAAAAATTCTAGAAATCTTCAATCAATGCAAACAAATAAAGAGAGGAATAAACTACAAATTTTTTACTAATATATTGCTGTGGCAAAGTTTCTGAGAAATAGTTTGGTAAAAATCAGTTGATGAATGAAACAAAACCACTCACTATCTCTAAAAAATCATAATTTTTCAACCAACACAAACAAACCCACATTGCTCCTTTTATAGAACTTGATGTACGAAACAGAAAATTGGGAAACAGAAAGTTATTCAAAACAGTGTGCAGTGCAGATTTTTGAGACATTTTATCAAACACAAGTGTGTCTCTTGTGGATCATTCCTACAAAAAAAGTCAAAAATACTTTGAGAGACTTAAGCTTGCACAGAAGCGGAATCAAATATTGTCTCCCTGCACAGAAACCCACCAGAAGCCAAGTGACAAATGGTCGGCATGTGATATCACGTAGCAGAATCATGGCATTAAAAACCAAAGTTTTATTATATTCCATATTATACTGTCAGTTACCAACTAAATTTGGACACATGCTTTGTGTAGGGCTGCAAACTATACAGGGAAAAAAAAACTGCATAAGTACTGGAGAGGGATGGTTGTAAACTGTAAAGCTGTTGCAAGTTATAATTCAGTAGCATCCTATTCAAGAATAAAGGAATACAAACAAAGAAAAATGAATTGTTGCACACTGGTATTACTCAGAGGAACACTTGTATTTAGCTTTCCACCCCCAATCAAGGTCCCATTCTGGAAATTGAAGGGATAAACATGCTTCCCAAATTTGTGATCATGGTCACTCTTCCATGCTATGTTCTTCCTGTTAACATTCAATTCTGATTTCCCACGAATAAATTTATATGTATCATTAAACAGACTCCATGCTACCAAACCACATTGACATGGGACAATTGGAAGACCATTGTTGGACTGTTCAGGTTTACAGAGACTCGTTTTATTGGACCCTAATCCATGCAAGAGTTGCTGATCACTTCTACTTTTGACATACCTGGAAAAGTTTTGGGAGTTGTCACTAAGTGGAAGCACACAGTAGAAATTACAAGTAGTACAAAATGTTCAAATCATTTGGCCTGACCCACAAAAAAAAAAAAAAAAAAACCCACAGTTCTTCTTAAGAACAATCTCAATAAGAACACACTTTGTTTTCTTATTTTTGCTATAGGTACAAGGAAGAATTTTCTTTGTTTAGGCTTAGGAAGAAGGCTTTAACTTTGGTGTAGCACTCTTTCTTCTCTTTAAAATGCATGCATGATGTGCTTTTTATTTAAGAAAACAAAGTACGATTCAATATGAGCAAAAATCCTTTTTCTAGCTAAATTTGTAATGCAATTCCGGTAATTTAGCTTGAGTGAACGTTAGAGGGATTACAGGAAAAGGTTTTCCTTCGATTGATTTAACATTTTGTTCTTTAATGATTTGCTCGAGTGCGTTTGGTTTTGCTCAAGCGAGTTTGAGTTGGCTGAGTGAGATTTATGTCTTCAATTTTTATCCGCAATTTTGATGGACCCATGACCAAACTTTATTGCAAAAAATTAGAACCCCTAAACAATATGTTTGTCACATGGAATGAACCAACATCTAAACCCTAACAAACATTACTATAGATAATTTTTTTTAATTGAAAGACTATGAAATTCATTCGAAAAAAAAAATGATATATCATGGAGAAGAGCTTATTCTAAAAAACAATGACTCCCTTTAATCCAAGCAGAAAAATCATCAATGCATAAAGTATGTTTTGTTAACAAATGAGCATGTCTATTGCATTACGCCCTTACTAAAGGACATGAGAAAATGCAACACTATGGAACTCATGAGTAACTAGTTAAAATTTGATATCAAACAATCCAATTTAGTTTTTTTTGTCTTTATTTTTTATTTAACTTGTATCAGAACTAAACTAGTTTTAAGTTTTCCAAACACCCAAACTATTATGTAAAAAGTTACCTAAAAAGCCAAAAATGTAGAACACATGGCATTAGGTGGCATTAGGTAACTTACACATCCAGTTAGTAAAAATAACAAATTTTTGGTTTTAAATTATGTGGACTCATTTAGTGCCATGTGCTTTAGGATGAGTCTATATATCGAATCATCTTTACAAACATGCATATAGATTTTATTTTATTTTACCATTAAAGAACTTGTAAACAAATTGTTAGAGCATTTCATTAGACATGGGAGGTTAAGGTTGTCTTGTTTTATTTACTTTTTTTGATAATATTTTCTTAATTAATATCGTATAAGCTTACATGAATGATGATGAACCTTATAACTCTTCCCATTCCAATCATACAATTATGAGCGCGTAAATGCTACTCCAATAGATAGTTGGTTGGCCTTTGGCCAAGAATAGTACTATGAAAAAGGCTGCCTTCACTTCACTGCAGTGTCAAACTTTATGCAGAGTTGCTTGGTATGGCAGCATTGTTTTAGAGCTATAGATGCTTCTACTGATAGCATTGTTTTAGATTCGTTTACGATAGTTGCCACCAGTTTAATCCTTAATCAAATGATAGATTATAATTTGGGCAACAATAACGTAACTAAAAATGTAGTTTGAAATCATATTATTAATTAGTTTTGACATGATGTTCCTACAGTTGCTAGCGGACCCATCAAAAGGACTCACTATATCTTAGCTTTGACATGAAGGATTCAGTGATCACTACATCTCCTCTCACTTGATGCTAAGTATTTGATGACAACATTGCTTCTATTTTTGTCCATATGAATGTTTAATTGGTTTGGTTTATTCTTGGGGCCACTCTTTATCAGTGTAAGATTGAGTGAGAGGTACGTTTGGTATGGACCATGGTATCATTTTTAGTCTTAAGAGAAAGTCTAGGGAAGGCTTTTGTGGGCCATGCCCATGCTGGGTTTAGGGGCTTGGACCCACACCAAATATTAACAAAGTTATGGCATGTATCAATTGTCACACGACCAAAAGAGAAAATTTTGCCAAATAAAGAACAACTGTGAACTGTTGCATCTGCCGTTAGCATAAAATAAAATTTTAAAAAGGGAAAAAGAATAATTGTTACGTCTTAATATAACAAATTTATTGTTTAAAGAAAAAAGAAAGTCAATCTATAAACTTCTAACTAGAACCAGAATATTCTAACTAAATGTACTGGTTGAACGTTTAGGGGTTTAATAGGATTTTATTAAAAAATAATTAAATCCCTCAAACTATATTATTAGTGTGGGGGAGAAAAGCCCATCCCAACTTATTGGGCCCAAGGCCTATTCAAGGACCACTGTTAGTCCGAGGAGACCAGGACAGGCCCAGGTGGAAGGATGCCCGCAGGTGAACACGTGCACTGTCCGAGGAGTCGCTCATATGTCCGAGGAGGCCGATACCCTCAGACCCGACGAGATTTTCGCCCGGCACGTGTCAAGCGATCTGTCTGACAGGTGTCGAGGGAGAAAAGGGGCCTCGGACACACAGGAAGGTGACTGGAACAGAGAAATATCAAGGAGACAGACTTCAACCACCGCATTTAATGCACTGCACCTACCCCTCTAGCCGCATTTATGTGGAGAAGACCCCTGAACAGTGCACCCTCAGCTACCGCCACTCAGACAGGGCTAAAGGGGAAGTGTGATGGGACATGCACTCAAGTGGGTGCCCAGATGGTGAACAAGTGGACGGTGGAGATGTAGGAAGACAGCACTATATAAGAGAGAGAGGTATCTGATAGAAGGAAAAAGGAAAGGAAGAGAGAGAAGAGAGCATATAATTTTACTGTAGCTCCAACATTTGTAACCTAAGTTCATCAATGAAAATGGCCTCCTCGGACGAGACATTCATCACTGTCCGAGCACATTTTTATCCAAATCTCCCCATCTTCTATGCCGTTTAATACTGTTATTTTTCATTACTAGCCTAGCTCTTTCACCCACTCTCTACAAATTTATTGTTTTGGGTTCAGTGGGCTCCAAACCCATACCTCCTTGGGCTTGGGCCGCAGAATCTGACCCTACAATTAGTTAGGCAACGTTTGAAAAAAATTTGGTTTCAAATAAATCGAGTGCAAAGAACTCGATTTTGCTCTGTGAAATTGCACTTGAAAATTGAGTGTCTCACACTCGAGTTCCAAGTGCAATTTCTCAGAACAAAATCGAGTCATTTGCACTTGATTTGTTAGAAACCAAATTTATTTCAAATGTTGCCTAACTAATAATATAGTTTGAGTTTTATAGTTATTTTTTAATAAAATCTGGTTTAATATGAAAACCTATAAATATACCTGCAAACTAAATAAAAAACCAAGCAACTGGGTTGTCTGGAGGAACTCCAAAGCTCAAGCTAGAAAGCAAATAATTAATTTATGCTGGAACAATGTTACAATGGCAAGGCAACTGTGTGAGTGAATGCATACCTTCTCCGTTGGTTTTGAGGTAGTGTTTATAGGATTTTGATTCATACCTTCTCCGTTGGTTTTGAGGTAGTGTTTATAGGATTTTGTGTGTCAGGTTAGTGCAATTCCCCCCCCTAAGACAAGACTTGACCACATGTCATCCACCCAAGTTGATTGAGGGGATGTGATCTAAGGATGACAGTCATAAATATTCATTTTTAAGCGAAGATGTCGACGACCAATTTCTAAGTGAGTTTTATTAAAATTGGTCCCAGGTAGATTATCCGCCCTCATGGTTTCAATTGTTAGGGCGACTCTATCCTACTAGGCTATTTTGATCAAAGGGTCATGTTTAAAGACATGACAGGCCAACTAGCCTTGAGCTCAACAAAAGACTTTCAAGTTAAATTCAATCATTTTCTCAAAAAAATGAAAAGAAAAAAAGAAGTTAAATTCAATCCTACTATAGATCATGTTTAAGGATATGATAGGCCAACTAGCCTTAAGCTTAACAGAAGACTTTCAAGTCCACGAAGGATCGTAGTTTTCGATCATGTCAAGTGGGTTGGGTTTGCTTGCTTGCTTGCTTAGATTTAACTCTCTAAAAACCTATATATAGGTCTGTCAATATATACGACTAAAAATAATAATTTAAATATATTACTAAAAAATTATGCAAGCTCACAAAAATGGACAAGAAAAAAAAAAATAGTTCTAACCATTAGCATTTAATGTTTGACGAATTCTATAGTCACAATCTTTTACAATAGTTGAGTTTACAGTGTTTTTTATACATATATTTTTTTTCTCATTTAAGCCTATTACTAACAAAAATGGAAAAATGGATAGTTTGAAAATTTATTTGTAAAATTTTATATATACAAAAATGGAAAAGAATCAAAAGATGAAGTACCACTCACGTGACTCCCCCCTCCAATCACGTGCAACCGCTGCCAACTTCCTTTTACACACACTTACTGACCGCCTCATCCAAAGCAACCCCCACAAACCACAAGCGCGTCACGCCCACATCACATCACCCATCACAACAACTCCCCCCAAAAATCCTAGCCGTCCATTCACCATACCTTCTTCACCTCAATAAAAAGTCAAATCCTCTCCTTAATCAAATTCAAAAATCACAATTTTCCGCTTTTTCCAAAATTCAAAATTCAAATCCCCCAATCCCTTAACGCCGTTAACCCCTCCGTCATCCCCCTCCTATATAAACACCCCCACAAATCCCTCTCTCCTCATTTCCAAACCCAAACCCAGAGTCACACAGAGAGAGTGAGATTTTCAGAGTGAGAAAAATGAGAGAAATCCTTCACATTCAAGGAGGCCAATGCGGTAACCAAATCGGAGCAAAGTTCTGGGAAGTGGTCTGCACCGAACACGGCATCGACTCCACCGGCCGGTACCAAGGCGACAACGAGCTCCAGCTCGAGCGCGTCAATGTCTACTACAACGAAGCGAGCTGCGGCCGCTTCGTCCCGCGCGCGGTCCTCATGGATCTCGAGCCCGGAACCATGGACAGCGTCAGATCCGGCCCGTACGGCCAGATCTTCCGGCCCGACAACTTCGTGTTCGGCCAGTCCGGCGCCGGGAACAACTGGGCCAAGGGCCACTACACCGAGGGCGCCGAGCTCATCGACTCGGTGCTCGACGTGGTCCGGAAGGAGGCGGAGAACTGCGACTGCTTGCAAGGGTTTCAGGTCTGCCATTCGCTCGGCGGTGGAACCGGGTCGGGTATGGGTACGCTCCTGATATCGAAGATCCGAGAGGAGTACCCGGATCGGATGATGCTCACTTTCTCGGTGTTTCCGTCCCCGAAGGTTTCCGACACGGTGGTGGAGCCGTACAATGCGACGCTCTCGGTTCATCAGCTTGTGGAGAATGCGGATGAGTGTATGGTTTTGGATAATGAAGCGCTTTACGATATTTGCTTCCGTACACTCAAGCTCACTACTCCTAGCTGTGAGTTCTTCTTTTCTCTTTTTGATTTTGTGGTATATAGTTGCTTAGTTTTATTGTTACATTTTTGTCTTAGTGTGCTTAATTCTATGCCATTTTGCTCTTATTTTCGATTTGATTATGTTTGGCTTGATGGGGTTTAAGAATTGTTTCAGAAACAAGACAATGTGTGTAGTTTGCTTGTTTCTTGTGCAAAATTTTGAAACAATTATGTTTGAATATCTAAATGACTAGTCTAAGAGTTTCTGATATATGATATTACTGGGAATATTTTAATTGAGGCTCAATCTTGGAAATTAAGTACTTGTATGTTTGGCTCTTGGGATTTTCTATAGTTTGAACATAATTGAATGGTTGGGCATCTTTGCTTTTCAGGTCTGAATGATGTACAATTTTTTTTTTAATTTAAACATTTATAGGTTTGGGATTAATTTAAGCTCACTACTCCTAGCTGT
The DNA here is from genome assembly GCA_019022515.1 of Quercus aquifolioides. Classification (NCBI taxonomy): domain Eukaryota; kingdom Viridiplantae; phylum Streptophyta; class Magnoliopsida; order Fagales; family Fagaceae; genus Quercus; species Quercus aquifolioides. The sequence goes on along the minus strand of CM032335.1, from coordinate 17,801,960 downwards.
GAGTTCTTTTTTTTCTCTCTTTTTGATTTTGTGGTATATAGTTGCTTATTTATTGTTACATTTTGTCTGAGTGTGCTTAATTCTATGCCATTTTGCTTTTATCTTAGATTGATTATGTTTGGCTTAATGGGGTTTGAGAATTGTTTCAGAATCAAGACAGTTATGTTTGAATAATTAAATGACTAATCTAAGAGTATTTGATGTATAATATTACTGGGAATATTTCAGTTGGGTTAAAATCTTGGAAATTAAGTACTTATCTGTTTGGCTATTGGGGTTTTCTATAGTTTGAATATAATTGAATGGTTGGGCATCTTTTTTTCCTTCAGGGTTTGATCATGTATAATTTTTTTAATTTAAACATTTATAGGGTTGGGATTAAGTTATACCTTGCATTGCTCTCTTGCTCTCTTAATTGTTTATTATTGGATTAAATTTTGAAAATAGTAATGCTACAGACAAAAATTATTTTGCAACATTTTTGCTAACTTTTGTTGTGGCCAACTTTTTATTAGTTTTTATCAAGATTTGTCAATAATATCACTATTTTATTTACTAATAATCACTCACTACATCAGCAATTTGTAAAAGTTTATTTTGTAAAAGTTTATTGTAAAAAAGATTGTATCTCTCGCATTTTCCTTTTGAAAATCCAACCATTGGTATATATATTATCTTTGTTCTTAATATGCACACCAACTTTTTCTTCAATTGGGGTGTTATTTATTATTTAATCCATTAACTCATGTTTTTTGTATAATTTTAAAGTTATTAAAGCTTGAAATTTAAATGTTGTATGATGAGATAGTTATTGATTGTCCAATTATCCTGATATTTTCCAAGCATGGAAGGTTTAAAGAGGAGATATAATATTATTTCAATGACATGATATGAAGTGGTGCAACATGCCATAGATTCATATTCATTGTAACTTGAATTTGACGCTATATTTATAGGCCTCATTGGCTCTAATAAAAATTTATGGAAACTTCTATGCAGCTGGCTAATAATCTTTGTTTGTTGCAGTTGGAGACTTGAATCACTTGATTTCTGCAACTATGAGTGGGGTTACTTGCTGTTTGCGATTCCCTGGTCAACTCAACTCAGATCTCCGCAAGCTTGCAGTTAATCTAATCCCATTCCCTCGTTTGCACTTTTTCATGGTTGGGTTTGCTCCACTTACTTCCCGTGGTTCCCAGCAGTACCGTGCCCTTACCGTTCCTGAGCTCACTCAACAGATGTGGGATTCCAAGAACATGATGTGTGCTGCTGATCCTCGCCATGGCCGATATCTAACTGCCTCTGCCATGTTCCGTGGCAAGATGAGCACTAAGGAAGTCGATGAGCAGATGATTAATGTGCAGAACAAGAACTCATCCTACTTTGTTGAGTGGATCCCCAACAATGTTAAGTCCACCGTTTGTGATATCCCTCCTACTGGGTTGAAAATGGCTTCGACATTCATTGGCAATTCAACATCAATTCAGGAGATGTTCAGGAGAGTCAGTGAACAGTTTACAGCTATGTTCCGCAGAAAGGCTTTCTTGCATTGGTACACAGGAGAAGGTATGGATGAAATGGAGTTTACAGAGGCAGAGAGCAACATGAATGATCTTGTTTCTGAGTATCAGCAATACCAAGATGCTACAGCAGATGAGGATGGTTATGATTATGAAGATGAGGAAGAAGTCCAGGAAGAGGAAGAGGCCTAAGTAGTGTTTGATATCTGTTTCTCTCTGTGCTTGTTACAAATGTGTTTGTGTTAATGTTTCCTTTTTGTTCCTGAATACCTTGTTTGGGGGTTTGGATTGTGGGAATGTGGTTGGACTTATAGCTCTATTGTCTCTCGTTTGCTTTTGGTGTAGTTGTCTAGGGAGTTTTGTGCATCAGACATGGTACCATGAAATGTTAAGTGTTTAAATCGCAATTGCATGCTATTGTGCGTAATTGATTGTGTAAACACCAGCTGAATCTGTTCTGTTTCCGCTTGTATTCTGCTAGAAAATTTGATTTCTTGAGCTTTTTGAGAACCAAAGAAATTGGCAGAGGTTAGCATAATGCACATTGTCATTACTATATAGTTTGTGCTAGGTCCACTTGGGGATGTCATTCAGAACAAAGTAGGTTTTGCAAATATTTGAGGCCGAAGCATTTGCATCAAGCAACAGCAAAGCTCATGCTTTGCAGCCCACATAATTGAGCAATTATGGCTGGTTCCTTTTGCAAACAAACTCATGCTTTTCAATCCGCAAAATTGAGCAATTATGACTGGTTCCTTATGCAAATACACTCGGGTTGGTTCATTGGAAAGTCAACTTATCATTACAAAATTGCACCGTTGATGGGGAATTTATCTTATACATAGTACAGTCTACATGTTTTGAGATATTGATTGTAGTAATTCTTGTGGTAACAATTGTTTTTTCAAGCTTCAAAATCGATCGATGAGACAACTTAGGTTGGATCTTAACTTGTGTCAACCTCAGAATTACAGCAGCAATCGCAGCCACAATCATCGCACCACCACCATGATAAAAAAACACGCACACACACAGATTCTCTATCAGGGCTTAACAAGTTCAAAATGATAGTAAATAAACAATAATCTATGATGCTATTATAGAAACCACCGAGTTTTATCCCAAGGTGAATAAAAGAACAAGAACTCTCCAATCCTTTGTGCTCGATTGGCAAGAATAATTGATTTATGTTGGTCCATATGAATCTAAAATATAGAAGCTTTCTGCAGGGATACAACTTATATGCCAGATAGATTATGCTTGTCTAGGCTCCAAACTTAGGGACCTTAGCAGTTGAGATTTGAGCAAGGAAGTGCTCTGCTACAAAACGTCGTTGGATTTTCCCAGTAGCAGTTTTTGGTAGAGAATCGGTAAGAAAAACCTTTTTGGGGACTTTGAAGGCTGCAAGATTTTTCTTGCAAAACCTCAGAACCTCTGCCTCGTCAATGTCTGATCCTTCTCTTGGAATGATTGCACAATTAATCTGTTGGCAAAAGAAATACATTATCAAAACTATGTAAGCATTTTCTTTAGCAAACCAACAATGGGATTATGCTTGCATTCTATGTGCTTGTGAATCTTTGCTCAAACATGCCCCTAAGCCGAAGGTGCACAGAGTGGCTAAATGGGGAAGTTCAAGTGGCAGATATAAGAGAAGAAAACCACTGTTTCAACTCATCTAGACACAATAAAGTAGGAAAAGGTTTTTCATACATAGGATATATGCACGTCATTCCTACCTTTTACAACATGTTGGGTAACGTATCTTTACCGATTCATGTATATTTAGAGGCATTTTATAATACTCATGAATCTTTTTAATTTTTATTTCTAGGTGTGGTTTATGCATACCTATTATATATAACTGCAGAAGACAATTCCACAATTTCCTTCCTTTAAAACAAGTGTACAGTTTAAAAAAATCTCGAAATATTACAGTTAACACATTCTTATAGTTCAACTAACACTTTCTGATATTTCCAGCTAACATATATAAGGTTCAAATCTCTCCTCTTCATCTATCAAATTATCAAAAAAAAAAATATAATATTGGTGGAAGTGTGGAACCATTAACCATACCTCATACTTCTAGTGATTTAAGAAATCTTATAATTCTGAACAAATACTTTTCATTCTAATAACACCTCCACCTCAGTCTATGGTAGTTCAACAACTGGGGTTTCTATCCCTAGTAATTGAGGAAATTCACTGTATCCTAGGGATATATCACTTTGGAGCACCATGGTTCGCAATCCTTTAAAAAGTTCGATGTTACGAAAATTCTAAATATTTCTCAAATTTGATCTAGATAAAAGTGTAGAAGGTAGGAGCTGCGTGACTAAAGTGCACTACTTTAGAAAGGAGGAGGCTGAACACGGGTGATAAATGGGCTGCTAATTCTTGATAATGAACCATAGCAAAACAAATTGGAATTGCTAGCAACCAATGTAACCAAACTCAAGATTGTCATTTCAAAACCACCAAAATTTAAATTAAAAAAAAAAAAAAAAAAAAAAAAAAAACACTAAGATATGTAGGAGCAAGCACTCCATGGGGCAGAGCTCCTTGTGGCAAATTCGTTGGTGTAAAATTGAAGCAAAAGATTGTCACAACTATAACCTAAAAGATCTCAGCATGTGATGGGTCTTGTGAGTAATTGTGCACCAAACACTTTATTTTCTCAATAAAAATGAAAGCCTTTTCTAGCCTATTATTATTATTATCATCATATAGGCTACATATGTGGTCATAAAGAGCTTAACAATTTACATGAATCCAGAAACATACAAACAAATTTTTTAGATTTAGTTCTTTCTGGTATAGGTTTGCATCAAGCTGGGGCCATATCACCAAACAGTGCCAATATATACATCTCACTGTCTGTGACAAGACTTAGATTATGGTTTCGTGGGTTCACGGGATTTGGTTGGAATGTTCAATATAATAACTACCAAAAAAGAATATTAATAAAGTTAAAATTTTACTTTGTAAATATGATTAGTGTCACTTTAACAATATGTAAATAAGAGTTTGAATTATAATTTTGTAACAAGTGACACCTTAGTTTATAATATTTGTATAGTAATCAGAATCTCTAACATCACTCTAAATAAAATCGAAATGAAATTATTCTTACCTCTTCACCGTATTTGTCATCAGGGACTCCGAAAGCAACTGCTTGAGCAATCTCAGGATGGGACAAAAGGACTGCATCCACCTCAATTGGTGAAATTTTCTCCCCTGAAAGTTTTAACTTGAATAAGAGGTGTTGAAATAATGATATTAGAATATTCTAAAGACAATTCAGGAAGTTGAAACAGGTTATTTGTTTTCAAATATAACAAACTTGTGGTGTGGTTTGCTTTTGTATGTCTTGTGCAATTATACTATATGTCTTTGTCAAGCATGACACTAATATTGTCTCTAATAATAGCATTAAGTTGGCCAATTTAAAATGATAGGACCAGAATTTGTTAGGCCTAATTCATCTGCAATTTGTTTTGTTAGGCCTAATTTTATGTGCATATGAAAAGCATTGCAGTTTTGCTACCCAAATAAAAATAAATAAATAAAATTGTAACAAGGCTTTTAGTGAACATTTGAAGAAGATTTATTCGAAGTCTAACTCTTCTTGACTGTATAATTTTCTCCTTCCACATACACTAAGTAATTATGTTTCCTATAATCAACTATGCAATAGGATCTCCTGCATTAAAGAACAACCTAAACCAGACAATATGTCAAACGAAAATAAATAAGAGACACAAGTTGGCCAGTCTATCTCAAAAACAATTTGCTAGGCGGCCAAAAAGTGGTCAATAAATACAACTTAAGGTTGGTAAACCAAAAAAGAGCCCAGCTTCACAAGAACTACTATTGAAGCCATAAAAAGGAGACAAAATGACTTTGATAACCATGACCTTTTCAAATTCCCAAAAGTGGCCCATGACAAAATGACTTTGATAACCATGTAAATAACATAAAATGAACATGTTACATAGTTCAATAAGTAATTTAAATCACAATCATATTCCCAAAAATATAAATTTTTCTTACCTCCGCGATTGATGAGCTCCTTGATCCGACCAACTAGGTGCAAATACCCATCCGAATCAAAATACCCGAGATCACCAGTATGAAACCACCCAAATTGATAAGCAGCCTTATTAGCCTCAGGGTTATTTTTATAACCCTTTGTCACATTTAGTCCCCTAATACACACCTCTCCATTAATTTGAGGCTCTTGAACCACACCATTCTCATCCAATATCACCATTTCTTGACCCACGGGTTTCCCTACCGACCCGGGTTTATGCGGGCCATCTTCGGGTAATGGGTTCGACGCCATGAGATGGGCCGCCTCGGTCATTGCATAGGCCTCCAATACCGGGGCCTCGAACGCCTCCTCGAGCCGGGCCATAATGGCGGGTGCAAGCGACGCGCTACAGCTTCGAATGAATCGGAGCTTCGGGTAAACGGGTTCCGGGTTACCCAAGTGGCGATCCAATATAATTTGGTGGATAGTAGGAACTGCAGTGTACCACGTGGCATTATATTTGAGCATGTCTGACCAAAATGTTGAAGCTGAGAATCTACCAGCAGCTGGGAGAGCCACAGCGGCTCCAGCTCCGAGTGAACTCAGTAACCCGGCCAATAACCCGTGAACATGAAACAATGGGAGGACTATCACTGTTGAGTCTGACTCAGTGAGTTTGTACACCGATTTGATGTTTTGCACCGAGGCAGCTAAGTTGAGCTGAGTTAAAGGGACACCCTTTGGTCGGCTCGTGGTGCCTGAGGTGTGGAGGAAGAGTGACACGTCAGTGGGCTCGTTGGTGAGTTTGGTGACCGAGTTGAGGTTTGACTCGGACTGAGTTGGTGATAGAGTCAGCTCCGCGTTGGCTTCAGAGAGTGTGGCTGTGGTGTGTGGGATTTTGAGCTTTGAAGCCGCGCCTTGAGCTGAGGCATTTCCTTCTTTAGAGGTTAATAAGAGCTTGGACTCCGAGTCAGATAAGTAGAACTCAAACTCGTCTGATGTGTAGGCTTGGTTGAGTGGCGCAGCTGTGGCTCTGGCTCGAATTACAGCCAAAAACATTATAACAAACTGTAATAAAAAAATAAAAAAAATCATTCTCTAAATTATTTTCCATTTACACTTTTTAAGCACCTCAAGAAACACCATTTTTCTTCTCAAAAAAGAAAAAAAAAAACTATTGTTATTGAAAAATATAAATATAACAAAATCAGGACCTAATTTATTAGTGTCCAAGTGTATTGGTTATAAAATTGGATTTTTAATTATAATCTGCACAACATTAATTTAAAAGGTTTTGTTTATTTGTTTATACTACTTCCCAATAAAGTAAAATCCGTTCAATTCCATGAAAATAAAAATTAATTAATTTTTTAAGAAACCAATTTTAATTTGATAGCAAGAAGAAACTCTTTGAAACATGGGTCGTTTTCAAAAGAAACGTATCAAAATGCATTATTTTGCGTTTTTAATTATAGTGGTACACAAAATAACGTAAGAACTGACGTGCTCGATTTTAAAAATTTTCTAACAAAAAAAAAAATCTGTTTTGAAAAACACGAAAAGCACAATCTTAAAAAAACGGCAACAACTTATAACACTTTTCAATATGGGTTCTCTCAAAGCCGAAGATGTTGCCGAAATTTAACGTAACAACTTATCACATACCACCTTTTGTTTTTAATGTGCTTAGGATTCTCCGAAAACTACGAAATCCCAGGTCTTTATTTATTTTTCGTATTGAACAACCAAACACGTGAAAAAAGGAAAACAAATAGAGAAATAGAGATAAGTATTAGAAAGAAAGAAAAACCTCGACGGTGTTTGGGAAGACAAGGGCCACGACATCGCCGACGTGAACACCGGCGGAGACAAGGCGAGAGGCGGCAGTTTCAACGAGTTCATGAAGCTGAGCGTACGTCAAGTCGAATTTGCCGGAGACTGAGATTGCTCGCCGTGATGGGAATTCTCCGGCGATACGTGTCAGCAATCCGGTGAGCGTTTGATTCTCCATCTCAGAGAGAGAGAGAGATTGGTTTTGTGTGGTAGTATTACAGAATACAGAGAGATCGATATATTTTTGACTATTTGACAGAAAGGTAATAGTTAATATACGCGGAAATATACCATATATATATATGGTGAGTATATATATAGGAGAGAGTTTGATTGGTCCAGGTATTACCTTGGGGAGTTTCTCAAAAAAAAAAAGTATTACTTTGGGGAGGTTAGCCACGTGTCATGATCATGGAGGTTGGATTTGTGATAGTGAGACTGGATCCTCTGCGATGCTCTTATTTGGGGCTCTCAGTGTCAGTGGGTAGGCTCAAGCCCAAATTTATTAGTCAAGAAGAATAAGGTTAAAAAATAATAATAATAATAATATATATATATATATATATATCTATTTTCGCATATATGAAAACTTTTGAAGCTTTCACAATTTTTCACGTCAGCACAATATTTAAATAAAATGTATTTAAATAAAATTATCATTTTATTTAAATAAAATTATTTTTTTTAGTTCAAACTTATCCAAGATTATCACATACTTAAACAACTAAATTTACAGCCATTAAAGTAGATAATGTAAATTTGTTTTATATCAAGTTCATTATTGTTGTGTTCATGATTATTATTGTAGATAATGTGATACTTATTAAATTAGCACTTTGCCAGAAATTTACTTGAAGTAAATTTTTGTGATATTTTTGTGCTATTTCAGAGAGAGTGACAATATTAGTTTGGGAATAACCATATATAATCGTCCTACTTGCCAAAAAGTCAATACATGAATCTATAACGAAAAAGTTTAGATCAGTATTAATGATTTTATTTTCTTGACTATTATATGCTTAAACTCTAGGATTGAAAAATATTTACTTTCTTTTGCTTTTTTTTTTTATTATCTTTTACCAGTTATTTTACTAATTTAGTTATAAATTTTAAAAATAAAAGATGGGGGGTCTATACTCTGTATGTTTGATGAGTAAAATAGATTGCGGAGTAATTTTGATAGAATTAAATATAAAGTGTTATTTTCGTATCAAATTAATTTGTGGAGTAATTTTTCTCTCTCACAATCGTAGTCATCAATTCATCATTTGTCTCTCCAAAGCCATATATATTATTTTGTTCTTAAGAGTTTTAATTTTGTCTTTTTTGGTTTGGAATTAGGTGGTAGATAGGATATGAAAACGTAAATTTTGTTTATACATGATTATTTAGGGCCACAATGAATAGACTTCTATTATTTAGTCTTGAATCTTTATTTAATTCTAATTATTAAATGATGATTTTTTTTTAAATCTTTTTTAATTCTAACCCTTATTATAACTGATATATCTATTAAAATTAAAAAATATATATAATTGAATATTATAATCATCATGAAAAAATCTTTTTGTCAAGAGTTTTATAATTATAATTCAACCCACTCCTCCTAATGTTGCCGACAAAAACATACAAATTTAAATATTCCGATACTCAATAAAAAAAATTTAAAAAGAAAATCTGATGGTGGATTGCATTTGCCTAGGGGATTGCGTTTTTGCTAGCACTTGAGGAATGCAAACGCGTGTCTTACCGGTTTTATTGTCGTTTTATACATGACTTATGTCGTTTATTCTTTAATAGTTTAATGAACATGACAATGAGGGGTTTTCGGTGCATTCATGGCATACGTGGCTGCTATTTGTTCCTTACAAAAAGCACAACCTGCCACGCATTTTGTTTATTTTTTTGTTCTTTTACAATTTTTTTTTTTTTAATTTGACTGGTTTTTTTTTTTTTTTCAAGTTTCAACAACCAAACTTACCGTAGGAACTAATAATATAAGAGCATCAATACCCGGTTTTGTTTATGCTATAATATGCTATATTTTAGCATTAAAGCACAAAAAAGCCCATTACCTAGTCTTGCAATTATAAAAAATTTGAAATTGTACTATAGTACTATTCTAAATTTATGATTGTAACGTAGCTCCATTGTAAAATTAAAATAATATTTTTTATTCATTCACCTCAAAAGCATCTTTCACTTTCTCTCTCTCCCCGACTCACCACAAAATTAAAATACTATTTTTTTTATAAAAATTTTGGAGTATATATTTTATTGTGTAGATATATTATTTTAATGTGTTGCATAGGAATATAAAAGTGTACTTGATTTAGGTCCAGTGCACTGGGTATATATTTTATTGTGTAAATATATTATTTTAATGTGTTGCATAGGAATATAAAAGTGGACTTGGTTTAGGTCTTGTGCATCCAGTGCACTGGACCCAGTCAGATGATGACACGTGTCTAAAAGTGGACACATGTCATCATCTCAACGGGTCCAGTACTACTGGACACTGGACCTAAACCTGACTGTGCTGTAAAATGATATAGTATAATATATATAACATAGTTTTTGAGATGGTAAAATAAGATATTTTATAGAAACGGAATAATGCATATGCCAAGAATATTATCAGGTGATTGTTTGATAATTCAATAGTTAAGTGCCAAGAATATTATTAGGCGATTGCTTCATAGAATTTTCAATTTCAATGCATTTGTCACAGTTTTTGACTATGCTCAAGTTTGTAATATGTTCTAGAAATTTAGACTTTTTTTTTTCCCCGAAAATAGAACGTTATTATCATGGAGTTGAATTTGAAGTCCGTTCAGTTCAGATTTTAATGCTTTTTTTTTGGTCTCTAATTTTCGCTGAAACCTCTAGTTGAGACCTGAGACAGCTTGAAAATTCTAAAATTCAAATGAATCTACCAAATTTGACCATGGGAGTACTCTACAAAATTCGTTAATTACATCAACACTAAATGGAATATAATACAAAATTTCTGTTGTTATATCCATTTATATAAAGTATCAATTGAAGATACATATTATTATTGTTATTATTTTATATTTGAGGGCGGGAATTTAAACCTTAAATATGGGTGTTGGAAATTGAAGATACATAATTAAAACATAATGACGATGACTAAGTTAGACATAAAAAGAAAAACAATAGTAATTAAGTAACGTAGAAGAAGAAAAGAATTATGATAAAAATTTACTATTTGAAACCAATTATTGTACTGACTGTAAAAATTTTCTACTATGTTGCCGTTACGTAAGTGGTAATTATGAGTAGTCTCAAGACATCAAATTGCTCATCGTCAACATTTTTTACCCTAGCAAAGAAATTTGCAAGAACTAGTAAAATTCAAATCTTACTAGAGAGTTTCTTTACATGCTTGTTTAATGGTTGCTGATTAAGCAGAAAATAATTACGAAGGGGCAAATGGCCTTTCTGTTTTTTTGATAAAAAGGGGCAAGTGACCTTTGGTTCATCTATCTAATTATAAAACTAGCTCTTTGAGTCCAATTTGGTGACTCCTTTTGGAAAGTATAGCAAAGCTCCAATCAAAAGATAAAATAAAATCAAACCAAGTTTAGCTACTCTATTAAAGCATGGACGAGAACAAAGCTTTTCCTATCAAAGTACGTAGAAAGTCATAAATCATAATGCCTAAAAAATATTTGGGCTAATGGAAGATTACAATGATTATACTTATTTTATACATGATGCTCTTTCAACTTTTACATGATGGAGAGCAAAAAAAAGGAAAGAAAGAGTATGTTGTGGTTGATATTTTATTCAACAAATTGGAAAAGACAAAGAAGTTTAAAAATGAAGTATGGTATCAATGCCTTTGGTGGGTAAAATACTTATGATTACTAAATTCTATAAATCATAAACTAGAATAGCAATAGCTACCAATCAAGTGATTAATAAAATAGAAAACTAACCAATAAATGTCTTCATGTCAAAGTATATTGCACATTTCATCACTTTAGACATTGGAATATTCCAAAGTTCCTTATTAGGTTAATGCCTTTTTCAAATACAATGAACTGATGAAGTCACTTTAAAGGAAAACTCGGTAAAGGGAATACGCTGCAGTCATATCAATGACATATCAACTTCACTGTCAGATGGTTGAAATGAAATTGAGCTCAAGTTTTGAAGACGGGTTTTGGACACAATCTGATTTATCACACCTAGTTGTCTACTCATTTCCAGCACATATTCTTAACTTCTTATATTGGGTTTGAACTTTGACGTCAATTTTTGAGATGTTAGAACTCAGAAGTATGTGCTAAATGTTTAAATTTACCATATTTCATTTGCTTAAATTTTTTGAATAATCAATATATAATATTTAACATGAGACGCATAATAACAAGTTGATTCTAAAAGCTCATAATATTATAATAATCACAATGCATTTTTCCGCTAATCCTATTTTTGAGCACTTTGCATGTACTTCCTCCATCCCCTAGATCCCATCTTTGTTTTCACATTCCTAAATCAGTTGGATCCTGTTAGAGTCAAAGAGATATGAAATGTTTACCATATTCAAGCATAGTTTATCAGGACAATTTCCCATAAGTCCATAACAAAAAATTCCAGGTAAATGAATATTGGACACCGGTCAATATATGAGTTACTAATTTCGTCTAATGGGTTGTCTTGATGTTGGATGTGTCTAATTTTTCTATCCAATCTCACTAGTGAGTACCCATTTATCCTTTTATTGAGGGCTAGGAGTTCAAGTTCAAGATAATGAGTGAAACAATGCTTGCGATGAGGCAAGAGATAAGATAACGTTTGGGGTGGCCACACAGGACTGTCTTTTTTGATGAACCAAAGAACTATCTTGGAGTATTGTTTCATGAGGATTGGCATGTGCTATGGCGCAATACCTCTTGCTTCACACATACCAAAGTCATTGAATTTGGCTTAAACTATGTAGCCTTTCCACGATAATATCTAGCAGTCACTTATGCGTTGTTTGGTTACAAATGAGGGAAGAGAAGAGAAAAGAAATGAATAGTAGTAACAAAATGAGAAAGAAATGAAAAGAAAAGAAATCAATTCTCGTGTATGTTTGGAAATAGGTAGAAAAGGGGAAAAGAAAAAGAAGAATGTATTTCTTCTTCTTTTGTTTGGTTTGCCATATAGAAGGAAATGAAAAGAAAATATATGTTTTTTTTTTTTTTTAATGCCTTTATAAATGTACGAGATACATAAAAGTTATAGACAAATATGTAACTTCATGTCATACTATATTATTTATGTGAACCCTATTTTTAAAAAACCATTTTCTCCCTTCAAATCCTCTCAATTTGGACGGATTACAAATATGTGAGCTCAAGGGAAATGGTTTCTTCCATTTTACTTATTCTATGATAACCAAACAGAGGAAATGATTGCATTTCTTCTAATTTCTCTTCTTTTCCTCTCTCCTCCAGCCTTTTCAAATGCACTGTTACAGTAGACGCACAAGTGGCATATAGTTGACTAGTTGTGAATTCGCATATTATATTTTTCATTACATAGTGATAACATTGATAGGTATTACAATCAAGCTCACGAATTGTCACATACTTTAGCCTGAATCTCACATAGCAGTCTTTCTAACTCTCTCATTAGATACAACTATTTGCTAATTCTTGCACTAGATGAAGACCAAATTTTATTTTAGGTATGTTAACAAATGTCGTAGGGCATTTGTTAAGGGGAATTTTATAATGTAGTCGGTTTGCTTTTTATGGGAAATCAAGCAACTTTTAGTTTGACGGGCATTTTTCTATCAACTTTTACTACTATTCAATGCAAGTGGAACATGTTTGAAGTCTTCTTAACGAGTGCACAAGAACACTCATTAACAAAAGTCTTTTATTAACTAACATTTGGGATTGTTTTATTTGGATCCATTATGTTTTAAAAGTTTCATTTGAACCTTTCATGTTTAATTAGTTTTCATATTGGCTTTTTGCGGATCAAAATGTTTAATTTTAGCTCTATAAGTTTGACTCTATTTTCTATTTGGCCCTTTACATTTTAAGAATGTAAAAGTTCAAAAATAAAACAATTCCAAACTTTAAGAGCGAAAAATATACTTTATTCTTTTATTTTTAACTCTTTCAAACACAATAAGGTTACACCACACCATTATATTATTATATACGTAAGGGATTATAACCTCTTTACATCCTTTTTCCCTTATACATTAGTGTGGACTAACAATACTACTAATAGGAATTAATGTACCTTCTTATCATTATTCTTCTAGTTGATCATATAGGATTCCAAAACTGATTAGAAACCCTCAAAACTTATTTAGACTTAACAATATCTTATATTTGGATCATCGTCGAGGAACAAAAAGTCTAGATTATGTTTCGAGTTTCCTATCCTCTCTCTTGTTTAGCAGCATTACTTTCACCTTTCTTGACTTGTACAACCTATTATTGTATTTTCAGAACTTGTACAATGTGTTATTGTTAAGATTTAGAAAGGCCGTTTAACTTTTATCAAGGATCACTGCTAAGATTTTGCACTAGAAAAGGTTCCGATCCTAACTTGAATAAAATATGCTACTAGCCAGAGCTTTTGTCCAAAGTCAAAAAGAAGGTGGACAAGGGTACAAATAACTGTAGCTTAAAAGCAATAGGATTTATGGTAGAATAGTGAAAAATATTTACTCCAATAAATATTAGGATTTTTTTTTAAGAAGAAAAACAGTGAATTTTATTAATGAAGGCTGATAATATCGGCCTCTAATAAAGTAATAATATTTGGTAGTACATTTTTCATCCAAACTCGAAATTGTAAGGTAAAAATTACCCGTCTCACAAGTGAGTGAACTACAATATTACAATGCTTGCAAACATGTGAATAATCTAACATTGAAAAGTGGGAGGCAAGATACTATTAGATCTAGATCATCATATTCTTCTCAATCCAATTAGGTTACTTGGTTGTCTGCTATATAAGCTGTAGGGTTTGGACAAACCCATGCCAAGAAACTAAAAATTAGGTGATGCCACCTTGACCTAATTATCACCTTTGTCATTAAAACATTTTTCCTTTTTAGGTCAGACGATTGGGACACACTTCCACTAATTTGTAACTAGAGTTTGAGATTTAGAGAGAATATTTCTTGTAAAGTGGAAGTACAAAATCAAGAGCTAGCTAGCATATTCTAGCTATTCTATTCAACGTTTTATTTATTTATTTATTTGTAGGCAAGAAGGAAGCGATATTTGCGTACTCGATCTGAACTAGAATTGTTGAACAATGACAATGGCTTCCTAATCAGAATAGACCACTACTGGTATGGCTATAAAACTTCATGACACAATAATAATAATTCTTATTATTATCGGTGAGATCATAATCACTAACAAACCAAAAAGAAGTGCTGGGCCTGCGGCACATCCATAATGCAGCAACCATTATTGGTTGAGGAAATTAGGGGGGGGGCGTTTAGTAATGTTGTTCTAGTAACGTTGTTTGTATTTTTTGAAAATATGTGGAGATGAAAAAGTTTGTGAAAATAACTGTAATGTTGTTTAAATTACCTTACCAAACACCCCCCAGATATGAACCCCACACACAAATGCACATTATATTCCTCGGTACTTATAATTAAATCCGGTAATATAGAGATATTTATGTTGATTGTTATGCTGCACATTTTGATGTTTAATTATTTATTTTTTGAGAAGAAATTACGATGTTTAATTTAAAAACGTAAAAAAAGTTATTAATTTTACAATAAGATGTTTATACATCAATATGTCAATAAATGTGATTTTTGTCACATTATACGATGTTTATACATTGATATGTCAATACATGTGTGTGTTCTCCATCTTGTGACAATGGAACATTATGGCACTGACATCTTGTGACAATGTTTAGTTTTTATTTTTTTATTTTTTTTATTCCCTTTTCTTTTCAGAAGAATAAAGATTTTTTTCTTATTACAAAAAAAGAAAAAAAGAAAAGAAAAAAGAGGACACCATGCATGGGCCTGAGCTTGAGTGAACTTGTAGGGCCCATAGCGAACTGCAAAGTTGGGCCCCAAGTCTTGTGAGTATAAATTTTGTCTTAAATGTCTGCAAGAAGCTTGGAGTAGGCCACGGGATATGAACATCTTTATTTGAAATGGGTCAAAGTATTGACTGTTGAGCGTACCGTAGGTGTTACGCAGCTCCAATGGGTTTTCAGTGTGGGCCGAAGAAGAAGAAGAAGAAGAAGAAAACGAAAGTATAGAAGACGTGGGAATATTAAATTTGACAAATTTGAGTTTATTTGGTAATAATATTGTGGACAACAAAATCAGGTTATTTGAAAATTGAAATTATGACTAATAAACCATCTAGAAAAATAGTAAAGTTAAAGATCTAGCTTCAATAATTAAAGTTAAACCCAGCCCATTGGTAAAGTTAAACCCGGCCCATTGGATTATTGCTGCTTTAATTATTGAAGCTAGATCTTTTTTTTTTTTTTTTCCTATCAAAAAAAAAGAAAAAAGAAAAAGATCTAGCTTCAATAATTATAGCAGCAATAATCCAATGGGCCGGGTTGGGATGAGTGGTTCTGAAGTGGGGTGATCCAATATTTGGTATTGCTAGTAAGGCTTCACAAGCTTCAGCTTTTAAGGGTTTCTTCTCCACAATCAAACCCATCCAAACAAAAATAACTTTCTTCATGTGTTTCTACCCCAGAATTGCTATGCATGTCTTTTCTTCTTTAATGGCTGCATCAAAATTAACCTTCACGCAAGCAAGGAGAGAGGATCCCATTCCCAGATTTTATAATCGAAATATGACATGACATTATTTGGAGGGTTACTTCTAGTAAAAAAAGAAGAAGAAATATAAGATAAATTAATCAAAATTTTATGGCATTTCTTTTTCTGTTACTATATTTTCACAACAACAAAAGAAGGAGGATTTCAAAAAGATGTTAATTTAGAGCATAGCTTCAATTAAAGCACAAGAAATATTGCACCAAATTCAATATTAACTAAGACTCTAATAAGTGAGTTTTAGTTAGCTTAACTGATAAAGTTTCTAATAGTTGAATAAGAGATCTGGAGTTTAGTCCTCACATACAAGGATGGCAATGGGGTGGGGCGGGTTCGAAGGATGGGGTCTTCGCTCCCGCCCCGCATGGTTTTGTCTTGCCCCATTCCCACCTCACATAATGGGGAAATTTTTTTTGCCCCATCCTCGCTCCTTGGGACCCTGCGAAGCCCCGCTTCATCCCGTAAAACACTACTTCTTGTTAATTGCCCCACAATTATTACATTTTTTTTTTAATAAAACTTGTTTTGTTAATAAAAATATACTTGAAATTATAAATAAATTTATCCCATCAAATCAAACTAGTTTTTAGCAAAAATTGAATAATATTATCAAAGTGTTTAAAAAGATAATATCACAACAAAAACAAAATTTTCATAATATAAAATCAATGATTCAATAGTATATAAATTTGTTTCTAATAAGGACAAAATAAAATGTTAAAATTGGTACATTATTTCCAACTTTGCTAGTGGAAAAAAAAAAAAAAAAAAAGAAAATGGAAAAAAAAGAGGCAAAGAGCCATGTTGGATAGAATAAAATAAACTGATGATATGTTTGTTTAAATATTAGGGTTTTAGAGTATGAGAAATTTACAATTTAACCCTTATCAACGCAGGGCAGGAATGGGGCGGGGCATGTCTAAAAAGTCTAAACCCATCCCCGCCCCGCCCCGCCCTGTGGTGTGGGGCTAAAATCTCGCCCCATCCCAGCCCCACCACCTTTGCGGGGTGGGGAAAACCCGCGCAGGGCAGAATGAGGAGGGGCGGGTCAAAATTGCCATTTCTACCTGCATACACTAAAAACTGATTAGTATCTTGATCTGATGATAAAGAGTTATCATTAGAAGTGGACGCTATAAGTTGAAACTCTTTCAAAAAAAAAAAAAAAAAAACAAAAATAAGACTCTAATAGCGCTAGCTTGGTTCTTCTCATGAGAAGAGTCTTCATTTGAATTCCTTCTCCCAATAGTGTTTTTTCTTTTAAAATATACTAATTTGGAAGTAATCTAGAGATTTGGTATATGCTATGACATATATTTAACCATCCTCACATTGGATAGGAGTAATTCTATGTTTGTGGGTCCACCCTTGTGGCCTTATTTGAGGGGCAATTGTAAGATAGTCCCTATGCATTGCTTGAGAGTTGAGACTACCTAAACTTTAATACACAATATCATTTTTTCCTAAATGAGGCAATTTCTCTTCTTTTGCACTAATTGGCCGACGTTATTACTTGACTCAAGTCTTGAGCTCAATGGCGTGTAATTTAAGGAAAAGAGAATCATCTTCCGTAATTTAAAACTATATAGACTTCAACATAACTCTACGCCTCACCCCATCCTCTGCCTTTGCCCCCATACAGAACGCAATTCCTAAGCCCCACCCATGCGTTAATTGTTTTAGACCCCTTATTTACAAAAGTCAGAGGTCATAACATAACAATATCCCTAACCTATTTAATATCAATTTTGTTATGGACACAATTTTGTTATGGGCATAATTTGTTGAGATATTACGTTATCGTGAATGTATATACATACCATTTACGTTTTTTTTTTTTTTTTTTACTATTCATAACTTGTCATTTTATCAAATTGTGGAACGAGTTTTGTTTCTAAACTTATTCATTTAATATGTATAACGACTCTTAGCCTCTAATTATCCATGTACACACCTTTTTTTTTTTTTTTATACATATTATCCACTGATCTCTACGCATTAACAAAACGTTAATATAAGATTTTTGATACGAGGATATCAAAGGGGGAAAAATGCACTCTTGAATGTTTATCTTTGTCTTATTGAACCACAAAAGATTCATAAATAAGTGTCATGTCTGCTAAAGTATCGTGGGGGCACAAAAAAGAGGAATAGAGGAGTAACATGATGAATTTTATTTTATCAGATATTGCGAGGAAAAAATGAAATGGAGCACTTAAAGTTAAGGTGGTCAATTTTGACTGTATAAACCATTGAGTCCCTACTCCCAAGTCATTCCAATCAAGGCATGAGTTTCGGTAAGATGGGCCATTTCTTCATTTCTTCCTCTTCACTTTGGCCTAGTATTCGGCTTTAAGGGACATTCAGCATTTTTCTTTCTCTTGTACACGTCGGTGAGGCAATACTTTGGCACATGCTTTAACTCGGAGAGCAAGACTTTCTTTTTCTGTTTTAGTTTAAATGAAGTCCGTTCCTCTTGATATTTACAAGTACTATATTTTTGAGTTCTTAGCAATTAAATAAACTAGTGTATAATCCATGCATATGCACGGTACAATTAAAAACAACACAATTACACATATATAGATTCAAATTATACCTTATTTAAGTCATAGATATATACATGAGTTTTACTCTTTCTTTCTTCTTTATTATTTTATTTTATTTTATATTTTGGATTTACACATGAGTTTACTCTTTTTTATTGGGTTTTATTTTTATTTTTATTTTTTATTTTTTATGGTTTATTTATATTAGACTCTTCATCTTTTGCACAACATTAACTCACCTAGAAATTAAAAAAATATATAGATAAAATTAGACAACAATTAGAATTCAATTTGAAATCTAATTGAATTTTTTCTCAGTTTTACCTATTAATTTATATATAAATTGGCTTGATTGGTCTGTGTGATCTCTCAAAAAAAAAAGAAAAAAAAAGGAACATTCAACCTCTCTTTATTCAGTATTCACCAATAACAGAATTTGATTTGGATTGCTTGACTTGGTTGGAAAGAAAGACTGTTAGAAAATGTATCAAAATGTCTATATGCGTGTCCCATTTCATTCCACAAGCAAAGATACATAGAAAAGCAAAAATAGAAGAATAACTGTATATATATCGGTTTGATATTGACTTCAAATTTCTTTCGTTTACATTCATCGACAATCACGGAGGACACTATTGCTAAATAAACCTTTTCTCTTTCTAATTTCCAAACAATACAATAAAAGAACATAAAAATGACCATCACACCACACAAGACACACACAACCTTCTACAACTATAACATACTATCTCTAATGCACATGGTGACTTTAAAGGTACACCTTATTCAATACAACACACCGGAGTCATAATCAACGTGATTGCAGACCAAATCAATGAGATTACTGACCCTGGTGTGACTTATTATTGTAACCTAATTAGTGAACACTAATTAAGCTTCGTATAATATTCTTTTTTACTGTGAATTTAGTATGGTGCTGGGGCAACTATTGGTGCAATAGTGAATTCCACAGGCAACATGGGTCCTGGTGCACCCGTCAACTTCCCAGGCTGCACAGGTCCTGGAGCAACATGACCAGAGCTTTTGATCTCAGACATTGCTCGTCGCGTATTTGCTCCTTGTGCTTCACATAATTTGGGTAGAAATACACCTAAATCGACAACCAAAAAGAGGAAAAAGTTGAATGAGTACCTAAATATCAACATTAAATATAGCAATATAAAATATATATCTCATTACTTTTTCTAAAACCATTGAATTGACTTTCATTTTTGTACCATAAATTTGGAGTCATAAGTAAACCCATAAATTAATGTTATATTAATCACAGTTTATCATCTTAATAATTTATTAAATAGGTCGTGAAATTTGTTAACCCTAGCATTCCTCAAACAAGGTAGCAAATAATAAAAATTCTTCATTACACTCTAAGCGTTCCACTTTATATACTACCAACTATAATATGTCGTTTTATTTATTTATTTATTTAAATTTTAGTTATTTTATAAGGTAAAAAAAAATTGTGTGGGATATACTTTAATTGGTTGACTATAAAATGAATATACTCATGTTGAGAAGGTATTTTTATCTAAATGGTTGGTCTTTAATAATATATAATGATATATGTTTATACCTTCACCAGCGGCAAGATTGAAGTATAGGTCAATAATGTTGGGGCAGCTTCCATAGCACTGAGTTGAGCAAAGCTTTTCTGTGAAACGAGGCTCAAGGAGAGAGTCAGAAGAGATTCCAAGTGTTTTACGGTCAAGCCCACATCCTTTGATGCACTGGTCAGTCTCGATCAAGTCTTGTATTTTGTCTGCCTCAATCTCTGATGTACGGCATGTGTATGCTTCCTCTCCGCTCCTTTTTACGTGCTTCTCAAGCACACAGCGTTTGCCGGAGGATGACACTGCGAATGCGCATGTGTTCTCGTCCAGATTCTCACATGTTATTGCTCCTGCAACCGCCAACAAAAAAAAAACTAGATAAGGTGCTATGGTTTGGAAGTATATGGAAAGTTTAGTTTTTAGATTTTACCGTGTATAGATTATCACGTTATTTAAAACTTTAAGGCACTAAATACACCTTAACCTTAAGATTTGACACGAAACACATTTATTTCAAATGGTATATAAAGTTGTAGTGTAACTTAATATATCACACTCCAAATGAGAGAAAACGAATCTCAAGTAGTTCATTTTCAAGAAAAAAAATGCATGTAAAGAAAGAAAATTTTCTGGATTTATGAATATAATGATAAATTCTACCATTGAATTATAAGATAGCTAAAAAAAAAAACTAAATTTTTGTAGCATCAAGAAATAGGTGATGAGTGAATGTAAGGGAAGAAAAAAAAATGTAGGTTTACTAATTGGTTTTGGTGTTGGAAATAATTATGTTCATACCTAGAGTGCCTTGCACACAGAGGGCAATTGCAAGAACCAAGACTGCCAGGGTCTTCAAGCTAATATGAGAGGCCATTGCACTGTTCTAAATGTAAAAAAGAAGAGCTGGTGCTGAGGCCAAATTAGCTATAGGGCTTTCGTAAAGCTAGTAAAACTTTGTGTTTCTACTTGGAGGAATGCTGTGAAGTTTCATGGTTCGTTAGGACCATTTTATAGTCGCTTAAATGCACTGTATAGATTTCAAAAACTACGACCACGTAGAATGTAATTTCAATGTCAAGAAATGCGAAAAGTCTTGGTGAACCTTACTTTAGAAACTGGTGAAGCTATGATCCATTTTGTATGACCCCACCATGAAGAACTTGAGTATGTCGGGGTCTTTTTTTTTTTATGAGGCCCTAGAAGATTGGTAATTAATAGTCAATGACTGCCGCTATCAAAGGCGGAGGCATGGCTGTAACATATATGCCACCGGCATGTAAAAACAAAAATATGGTTTTCAATAATTATATATAATTTGGTCGGCACTGTACATTATAGGTTGCTTATTTGAAAATTGTTTACATGATCGATGCTGATTTTTTGTTCTCGCATGTGCCTTGCAAGAATAAAAATAAGGATAAAGTTTGGTTACAAACTTTATTGTAACTTAAAGCTACAACTTCACTCGATATCTTTTTAATGGATTTGAATTTTAATAAATTCACCAATAGATCACATTATCTTCTTATATCCACATTGCTTGTAAAAATTTTAGAAGATTAAAGATCAATAGTTATGTTATCAATCAATTGTTTAAATTGAAAGTTTTTGTAATCTAAAATTATGCTTAAAAAATAAGTTTATGGATCACATAGTAAATAACATCCGATTGACGAAAAATTTGACATGTGTATTAAGAGTGTAAAGAACATACAATCTAACGGTTAGAATTTCAAAATATGTAGCAATGCTAATTTGTTTTTAAAAGCGTTTATAGTCTTAGACTACAATTAAGTTTGCAACCAAATTTTGTCCATAAAATAATAAGAATGTAAACTCCTCAACTGATTTGACTTCCCCCTTACAAAACGAGAATGAAAAGAATGCAGTGCTTAATGTCTTTGGAAATTTGGTACCTTACCATTAACTTGAGAAATGTGTTCCTTGCTAGGAGCAACTTTTCAAACCAATTAGGTACTTTTCTTTTAAGTTATCTTAGGAGTACAATAAATATTTACAGTATTTTCAAATTAATCTACCACTTTATTAAAAAAATTAAATTAAAAATTGTAGTGAACACATATATGAAGTAGTAGGCTAATTTAAGAATGTTATGAAACTATTGTAAATTTTTATTGTGTTTCAAATTTTATTTTTATTATATTTCTTCTTCTCCTTTATTATACTAGCATGTAACTCATGTATATGCATAACTGCATTTAGAAATAAATAGATTTTATTAATCATAAGAATATACATAATTGATTGAATCATTAGGAAAAATAAACTTAATTAGATGCATATTAAAATTCTTACGTAAGTTTAATACTATTTATGATAATTTTATTCTAATTTTTAATACTATATATTAAAGGGTGAGTTGCAGCTTGCCCTTAGCCCCTTGCCATAAGAAGTTCTCTAAGATTCATTATGCTTGCTTTAATAAGATTATCACATGATTACTCATTACATGCTTATTTTTCATTTTGTTTTTCAATCATGTGGTAATATATGAAAGTTAAAGTTAAATATGACAAAAATTGGGGAATTTGACATTGAATGGAAATTGCAAGTTGCAACTAGTCACGTAGGAAATTAATTGCTCAAGATATAAGTCAGCAAGACCCAATTCTTATACCCCTAACAACACTTCTTTCATTAAGTGTTTTTGTAACTTAAACTTCTGATAAAAGTTAAATGAAGGCGGCTCTTAGACACTAGCCTAGAAATCTATTGGCATGGCCTTTTCTTATCCTCAAACTAGTAGCAAATTTGGGTTTCAAGTAGCTATAACTCGTAAACCTAGAAATCTATTGGCCTTTTATTTATCACCCAAATTTTTTTTTATTTATAAAAAATAAAAATTATACCCTAGTCTAATCTAAATGTGTGAAGCTCCCTCCTAGAACTAGTAGCAAATTTGGGTTTCAAGTAGCTATAACTCGTAAACACAAGCCTAGAAATCTATTGGCCTTTTATTTATCACCCAATTTTTTTTTTATTTATAAAAAATAAAAATTCTACCCTAGTCTAATTTAAATGTGTGAAGCTCCCTTCTGGAGACTTGAACTCCGGTTCTTACCCCCGCACACCCACAAACACTTATACTTGTTGAGTAACCATCGCTCCAAGGGTGTGCGGTGGTATTTATCACCCAATTAACTAGTTGCACATTTGGATTTCAAGAGGTTAAAAGTGTTTACAAGTCTTTCTTTTATTTTTTATCTTTGAGAATGGTTAACGAGTCGTATTGATTTCTTATCAAAAAAAAAAAACGAGTCGTATTGTTTTGAAATAAGAGTATAAGACCATAAATTTCAATTAAGCTTAAGTCTATAAAGACTAGATAATAGAAATTAGAGAGAGGGAGAGGGAGAGGAGAGATTGCCGTATACGACATTGCGCAAGCTAATTTGGAGATTTCAGTTACGAAAACCAAAAGCATCTTTTGTACCTACGTTATTCATATATAATAAGCTATGGAATTTAATACGAGACACATAAATTTTAACGGTATAGTTAATAGTTTACCACTTTCTTGGCAATGATTTCTTGGCAGTGTTAGGAACGCAAGAAAGGAGGACCTGCCTTTAATGATTGTATCTCAATGTAAGACCGCCTTCAAAAACGAACCAATTTTCTGGTCAAACTCAAACAAAGCATTCCCTAATTAAGAAAATAAGTTTATGGTCAAACAAATCATTTCCTAAGAAAATAAAAGGAAAATTTCTATGAAGCTCCTCTTTATTTTCCTCCACTAACAAAACTGAAAAAAAAGAAAAAAAAAAAAAAAGTAATGAAATATTTTGCTAGGCTATAAGGACCTATAGGTATCTCATACATCTAACATACACATCATTTCTCTCAAACCTTATAACATTTACTCTATGATGATTACCGATCGTTATCATCAGATTATGACACCAATTTGTTTTTTTTTTTTTTGTATATGCGAGGTTTGAATCTTATATCTTTCATTTAATGACATAAGATTTTACCTGTTAAGTTAACTAAAACCCACCACAACATATGAGTCTTACAATGTAAAATCTCCAAATTTATTAGAGAGATAATACATATATTAGATGTATAAAATACTTCTTCCATAAGAACGTTTTTTAATTATTATGTAATGAAAGTAGGATACAGAGAAGATGACGTCGTGAATGACTTCCCTACTTGAGTACAATCTTAATAAATACTCTTACCTATTGGACTTACAAGAAAGGGAACCGTAAAACCATAGCTATACCCTAACCCCACGACGACATTAGTGAGCAAAGGGACTGGGGCATGGGGGGCTCCATAATGATGGTCTATAGTCTATATAGAGTTAGTTATGAGTTGAACTTTGATATATATGGGAAATAAATTTGGTATTAGTCAGCCATTTGTTCAATTTCTTGGACTTTTCTTCCCCGGTGTTTGCGGGGCAAAGGTTACGAGTTATCAATGTTATTTTGGTTAGGGGGCATGAATAACGGGGACGGAGTTAGTTGTTAGTGTGGACTGTAACTTTGATCATCAAGTGGAGTTGAAAACTTTAGCAATTAGCAATTCCCATGATTATGGGATGAATTGAAACTAGGGATACGCTTTTTAATGTACTTTCATATTCTACTAATTTTTTTAGATCCCAAACTTTCGTGAACACTATAGGTTCCATCTTAATCACTAAAATGACTGATTTGATTTTTGTGATGTTGACACCCATGATGAAATTAATTCAAGTACAATCAACTATTCTATTCTTAACATTCTCAACCAAAAAAAAAAAAATTCTATTCTTGACTATTTACTAAGTGGAAGGTGAGAGCAACAGAATCAACTGGTAAGCAAATTATATATTGTTACGAAAATTTTTTTTTTTTTTTTGGCGGCCTAGTAGTCTTGGTGTGAACGCAGGAGCACTAGATCCCATGTTTGATTTTCAATGGGCAAACTGTGAGATTTTTGCCCCCGCCCCCCTTTTTGGCCATTAAAAAAAAAAAAAAAAAACAAAACAAAACAGTGTTTCATCAACCCAGAACCCAAATCACCTTAAATTATGTGTCTCGTTTCTATTATCTTTTGGAATAACCGCTCACCCATAAATCATAATCACCATTTATACACTATTATCCTTTGCTTTGTAGCTTTTATGGCCAAAACTCAAGAGGCACCTTCCAAAAGTAAAGGCAGAACTTAAAACTTAAAAGTTCAATTTTTTTTTTTCTTTTTAAGAAGGAAAAGTTCAATTAATTTGGTACTTGCTGACTTTTTTTTTACCCAATCAAAAATACAATTTAATTTGGTCCATATATGGTACATCAAAATTTAATTTTATTCATGAACTATTGATAAATTTTCAATATGGTTAATTTTTTAATAATTCGATAATTACAATAATAAAGAAATATTTTTTTTAATTTCTTTTGTTTTTGCTGAAATAAGTAGAGGGAGGTGTGAGATTCGAACTACAAACATAGAGATTGGGACACCACAAAAAATACTATTTTCACTAAGCCACCCTATGGGAAATTGGGGATGGGAGATTTGTTCAGGGACGGAGCCAGGACTTAGAGTTAGGGGGAGCAGAAGTATAAAAAAAAAAAAAAAAAAATGAAACTCCAAATAAACTCCAGGATCAAGTTCTAATTGCAATGAACTCATATTAACCTTTTGAAATTTTGTTTGAGAATTTTGCTCAATAGGGACATCAAGATTTTCCTCATCAGGATTTTCCTCAATTGGGACGTTAAGATTTTCCTCAATTAGGACATCAAGATTTTTCTCAACATTAGTGGTTGGCAATGTTGCACCACTAGTATTAGTTTCTAAATCATTTGAAACTTTTCTTTTGAAAAAATCAAATCTGGTAGTTGACTTTTTCATAATCTACCAATAAAATATAATTTGAAATTATTATGTTATTATATGGTCAATAATCTACCATTATTACACACGATAGACAAATACTATGCACACAAATATTCAACAACTAACCAATAAATTTTAAAGTTACAAATAATCTCTTTAATTAATTATTTATCCAACTTTAATGTTTTAAAAGACACTAACTAATAGAAAAAATCACTATAAAGACAAAACTTCAAAAAAATATATATCAGAAAACATCACAGCTATTCACTATTGCTAAAGACAAAAAAAAAAAAAAAAAAAAAAAAATTTACAAAACATCAATGGACTGTTACGTGTGGTGTTGCGTTTGTCAGAGCATTAGCATTGGAAAATTCCAATGCTACTCTATTTTACAATTTTAAAAAGGCACTTTATCATTATACCATACCATTTTACAATACCTCCACATCTCAAACTTCTATTTCCCTCTTTTACTCATTAAAATAATATATCTACATAATAAAATAATATATCTCAAAATTATATCCTCTCTCCCATCTCTCTCCTCTCTCTCATTTTCAACTTTCTTCCAAATAAAATATTATTTTTTTTACAATACTTGCTACAGTGAAATTCTATATTTAGAATTGCACTGTAGCAGTATTGCAAAAAAATTTACAATACTGCTGTTTAGCATTCCCCAATGCAGATGGTTCTGGGGCTTAAAATTCCAAATTTTCCTTAAATTTGGCATTAGCATTCCCTAATGCTAATGCTCTCAAAGACTCAGATGCAACTTTTTCATTTAAGAGCACTCTGTTTATTTATTATTTTATTTAATTTAGTATTAGTTATAATAAGTTAGATTTGTTATAATATTATTATAATAAAATAAAATTGTTTTGTTTGTTGTCAAAAGAATGCTAAAGACAAAAGATGGGTCTTGGATAGATTTTTACCTCTTTTAACTCTCTCTCTATTATATTTTGTCTTTGAGTTTCAGGTCTCTCCGTCCCAGCCCCCAGGCTCCCAGGCCCCAGCGTCTCTGTGTTCTCTGCCGAATTCCTCTCCTCTGTGTTCAGCCGTAAGTTAGGTTTTCCATTTTTTTTTTTTTTTTTTTGAATGGCTTAGAAATCCCCTTCTTTTTTCCCTTTTATTATATGTGGGAGGTATTTTGGTGTCCTACTCCTAGGTTGGGTAGATATCTAATTGGAACCAGCTTTGATTTTTTTTTTTTCTTGTGTTTATTTTGGGGTGTTGTTTGGGCTTAATTTTTGTTGTTGGGCTAATATATTTTTTATAACTTTTAAAAATATCAATAATATTGTTAAGAAAACAAAGTGCAATTTTATTGAAACAAATTGTTAAAAATAATATATTATATATATACTATTTTTTTTTTTAAATCTGGGGGGCCACTGCCCTCCCAGGTCCAAGAATAGCTTCGTCTCTGGATTTGTTGAACCTTGATTTTGGAAAGTTTAGACTATAGTATTACTAAATTATAAAACTCTTGACAATTTTCACTTAATTTGTAGTAGATTCTTTTCATAAACAATTAACATATCTATATAATTCAAGGCACATTTTGGTTTCAAACAAAAAAATTTATGGACATCAAATATTTGTTAGGGAAATTTATACTTTTAAAATCTTACAATTTAGAATCTTATGATTTACATAATTTTTTACTTTTAAAATTATGGAATTTGATTTTTTTTAATTTTTATATTTAATTTGTTACTTTTGAAGTTACAATGTTTAATTTGGACACCCCAAAACTATAGGATTTCAAATGTAATTTTTGTATTTGTTATTAATATGTTATTTTAAAAGAAATTAAATTCGCTTTCAAAAAAAAAAAAAAAATCACTGTTATATATATATATATATATATATATACCGATTTACGAGACCAACATGTGATCTAACATATCAGATAAGTATTACTCCTATAATAAAAGTAAGGACAACTGAAAAAAAAAAAAAAAGTAAGGACAACTGTATGGAAAACATCTATTACATCAGCAGTTGTCATTAGCATGGTAACGATAAAGTAGCTAGAATGAGGATAGCATTACTGCATGATGACGACAAAGTAGCTACTACTATGTATTGAAATAATTGACAATTAGCCTTCGTTTGGAAAGTGCTGAATAGTACTGCGGCTGCATTTCACTTTTTTTTTTTTTTTTTTTTTTTTTTTTTTTTTTTTTTTGAGAATAGCATTTTACGTATACTATGGGTCCCATGCAAGAAGAGAAAGCAAAATTATGTTTTTTCAGAGTCCTGTACACTGTTTATGAGACCTGCAAGTAGTTTATTCAGAAAAAAAAAATTTAAAACTGGGCCTCACAGTACTATTCAAACATTTAAAAATTATTTTGCTACAGTGTTTTCAGTTTTCAGTTTTCAATTTTCTGCAAAATAAGCGGTATCCAAACACACCAAAAACTTATAAATCTAGGAAAAAATCTTTTATCAGGAAAAATATCTAATTGTTGGATGAAATGGAATAGTTTGGTGGTCTTGAATTTGGAAAACAACAATTTCACTGGCAACATTCCAGCTTTGATTGGATCCTTGACTCTTCTTAAGTCTTTGTACCAGTACAACAACAAGTTCTCTAGAAATTTACCATTTTTGAAAAATTGTGAAAAGTTGGTGATTATTGATGTTGCTAAAAATAAGTTTGAAGGAAGCATACCTTCTTGGATAGGACATAGATGTTCAATCTTAATGGTTCTCAACCTTCGATCAAATAATTTCTATGGTCACATACCAAAAGAACTTTGTGCTCTAACTTTACTCCGAAACTTGGATCTTTCACATAATAAGTTTTCTGGAAGCATACCAACATGTGTTAAAAATTTTAGTGCCATGCATGGCCACTGAAAATAATTCAAATCATGACATGACTTATATCACTCGGCATTTTTTAATGGTGAATATATCTCTCTTGAAATTGAATTGCTTGTGATAAAGGATCAAAGGGGAAAGTTTCTAAGTATAGCATCATTCTCCAACTGGTAAAAAGTATGGATTTATCCAAGAACAGTTTATCAGGAGAGATCTCCAAAGAAGTGACCAATCTAATAGGATTTTACTAGCCTCATTACATGCGTTTTGCACATGCGATGAATTTGAATTTTTTTATTAGTCTAGTGTCATAATTTTCCTTTTTAAATTTTTTTTTTGGATAAGTTTGTTGTGAAAAGATGGATTAGTAGGAGAGTATCCTATTTTGTAGGCATTTTAAGTAGAATTAGAAATATATTTTTACTGGGTTGTTCTTAAGTTTTTTCCTTGTTAAACATTTGATTGATGACATATTTATTAAACTTTTGATTTACTAAAAATTTTGCAAGTATGAAGGATATAAAAAGAAAATGTAATCTAATGGTGGATTTGTCAAAATTCACATTAATAAAAAGATATTGAGTGGAATTGTAGTTTTAAGAAATAACTAAGTTTGTTGCAAAATTTTGTCCTTCAAATATTGTGAAAATTGTTATATTTATAACATTACTCATGCAATTATTATCTTTTAAAAAAGAAAAGACTTTTTTTTAGTGGAAGACTAAGCAAATGGGTTGATGTGTGGTGAGAAAATAACTTATTGCTTTCTCTAATCTAAACCCTAGGAACGTGGATCACAAATTGATTGGAAATTTGAATGCTTTTGTAAGACAAACTTTTTTTTTTCTTTTTTATAGTGGAAGACAAGCCTTCTTTTTTATTTTATTTATAATAAAATAAATAAAAAGGTTTGGCCTTAAGAAAGGGAAAATGAGTTTTTTTTTTTTTTTTTTGAAAATGAGATATTCAAACAAACATCATTCGTATTTTATCAAGCCTACTCTCTACAGTTGTGTTAAACAAAACTGTGGGAGGGATGAACCTCTCTCCAAGAAGGAATTGCCCGCTTTGGGTTCAGGTATGACCCTCACAGATTTGTTCAGTCCCACATCGGGGAGAGATGCCTCCCACCTTCAGCTTATAAGTGCTAGGCCTATAAGGCAAGGGTGAGAGGCGTCTCTCCCCAATGTGAGACTAAACAAATCCGTGAGGGTCACACCTGAATCTAAAATGAACCTCTCCCTTAAAAGGTATTGTCCGCTTTGGGTGAAAACCCTCACGGATTTGCTCAATCCCACATTGGGGAGAGGTGCCTTCCACCTTCAGCTTATAATCGCTGGGCCTAGGTGAAGGTGTACCACTCTGGTGAGATCTTCAATATCTAGACATATCCAACACACAAATTTCAAATGTGATTCCTCATTCATTTTGGAACTGGTCTTCTTAGTTAAAATATCTGGAGAGATTCCAAATAGTCCCATGTTTTTGTCTACTTCAGTGATTGATCTGAGTTCAAACAATTTAAAGGGTCGTTACCTTGTATATCCTCCGAGGTGATTATGCTAGATCTTTCTAACAACTCATTGTCCAGATGTGATAGGAACCTCAATTCAATTCAATTGGTCTCTCCCATAATAATATCTAAATTTGTTACAATACAAAACCAAAAAAAGTAACATATCCTGTATTAAGTTATGCATCTACATTCATGACATAACTAATATGTACATACAACAGAACTGATTTATGCTACGCATACACAAAGAGAATTATTTATCCATAATGGTGAATACATCACACAAATACACATAAGAGGTATCCAACAGTGGAAAAAAACTCATCCATGATTAACGACCACATAAACTATAGTAGTAAGAGCCCATTGCGATTCTTTTGTTGTTGGCTATTTGAACAACTGAGAGAGTTGCGTTCTTGATCTAGAGCCTTTGTTTTGCACCCCCATGAAATAGCTATCAAAAAATAGCCACGCCAAGTGCTCAATCAAATACCCATTGTATGTATTAGCCCACTTATGTCAATCCCAGTTTGAATGTTTGTGACATTGAAACCATGTAGCCAAATCAAAGGAAATCACTATATAGAAAGAGTACACATGTTCTAGGACTATTGAAGGCAAGTGGGTCATTTGCAGAGGTTGCATAGAGTCAAGGCTGGCAAAGGTTTTGCAAGTTGCTGGCGGTATTTTTTTTGGTGAACTTTCTACGAGACTATTTGCATCATGTAATGGTTTTTCCATTGGAAATGTTTTCATTTGTTTTACACATCGTGACCAATCCTTGTGTCAGTATCCTTGTGAACAACCATGGTTTTAATATTTTTTTTGGTTGGTTTAAGGGAACCAATGTTGTTGGCATTTGAGCTCTCTAATGGCACATCACCAACAAAATTAATCTGGAAAATTTGAAGAATATGGGGGGAAAAAAAAAAACTCACTTTAGAGAGACTTTCCAAATTTGCAGAAGTGAGGTAGAGCAATTGCAAATATATATATAGACAACAAATCAGTAGGTTTTTTGTTGTTGATGGAATTCTAATAGAGTGGCAATTGAATAGTTTTCAGAACTGCTTGATTGGGGAGATGGAGAGTCATAGTGTTGAAGGAAGTTTGATTGTTATCAGATTGAAATTGATGGAATAACAAATGGAAAGTTGAAAAGTTAGGAAACGTTAATTAGGAGATGGATTTTTTATTTTTTATTTTATGTGATAGAGTAATAATTGGGAAAATGTTAATTTGTAAAAAGAAGGAAAATAAAAAGAAAAAAAAGAAGTTAGTGGGACCGATGATGTGGCTGTTAACGTGGCTTAACAGAAGCGTACAACAATAAATGCTACACTTCAGCTTTTAGATATATATAGATTTGATATATTCCCATAGGCGAGCAGAGTGTTCATCCAGGATCCAACAATCCTCGTAGCTCTCTATATATCTCTTGGGGATCACTTTGTAAAGTTTCAATGAAAAATAACAAAATTGTGCATAACTGGGCAATCTAAACGTTACTGTTTGTGAAAATTTCCTAGGCTATCAGTTGGATCCCTTCCAATAAGTTTCTAAGAAGGAAGCCTAGGCTACAAAATAGTGGCTCTCTAAAGTTTACTTCTCCTCCTCAGCCAAATCTGGCCTTCGATGTCTGAGGAGAATATTCTTAGTTATATTCTATAATATCAAAATATAAATAAAAGTACCTTGGACCTTGATTTTAAGATTTTCAGCTTTTTTTTTCTTCTTCTTAAAAATGTTAATTAAATGTGCACAACAATTTGATACAGTAGTAAGTGTGATGCTATGCTTCTATCCTCTTTTGTCTCCCAAATGGCAGTTAATTTACTATATACCTTTCTCCTAAATAACACATCTGTCAGTAGTGCTTTCCAAGAGTTTTAGAAGATTTAAAATTGGATGGTTAAATTTTTTAAATAAATGTTATTCATTTAATATCGCAGTTGTGCTAGCAAAGGACCAATAGTGAAAAGGTACTGTATGGGGATCTGGACACTTAGATGGGATTGACCATATATTAAGGTGGACAATGTCTCAAAGCAACTTGCAAGGCAAGTTAAATAGTGTACTGTGGAATACTTTCTCCAAGAAATTTTGGAGTTCGTAAACTTTGAAGTCCTATTTAAAACTCTTCAGAGAAGCATGACCTTAGCATATATGAAAAATTCTTGTGTCTAGAAAAAGATACCATAAACAGTATTCCACTTCTTTCTAAGGTGATTTATAAATGATTACCTTGGTTAATTACTAGAGGAAATGAACAGAGTCATAAACATTATATGTGAGCTCTAGATCAATGGTTGGTTTTGGGCCATTTGGCTAAAAGCCTATTTAACCATAAACTTTTGTTTTAGCTTGTTATGAACGTGTTAAGTTTCCTTTGAACACAATTCCTCATTACTTATTGCTTTAACATGCCTATATCTTTCATAAGTATTATGCTTCTCTTTCTTCAGTTTTCTATGTATTACCCTACAAATCCAGCTTATGCGAAGAAGCTCCAATGTAACTTGCAATTCTAAAAAGAAACAAGCCCTTCGAAGTTTCAAAGCTCTTACAAATCCTTCAAATAGGCTCCTTTTTGTCTATTCAAGAAGATTTCTATAGATGGATTGTTGTCTGATGTGACAACATAAGTAGAAGATTTGGTTGAGCTCCACCTAGAAATTTCATATTATGCTAATGGATATAAATTACCTTTGGGTGCAAGATTAATCCTTCATCACTCAAACTAGAACAACTAGATTACTTGAGTTTAATTATTCTACTGGTAAGGGCATTCCAAGCTATATTGGTTACTTGGAGTGACTTAGACATTTTGATCTATCCTTTGCAGGATTTGTAATATTCATTCCTTAGCAGACTAGAAATCTATCATAGCTTTTTTTTTTGTCCTTAACCTACAGGGAAAATTAGGTGAATGGTCTAGGGAGGGTTTCTTATCTCTCTCCCCTGCAATATTTTTATGCAAGTGGCATGAACCTTCCAAGGGGAAAAGAAAAAGGCTTTAGACAATAAATCAACCCCCTTCCTTTTCAGCATTATGGTCATCTCAATACCAACTTCATGACACACATTGGTCCCTGAAAATGTCAATTCTTCAATCCCTTGAATAGCTTAATCTTTCTATGAACCATTTCAAGGGCACAATAACAATTAGCAATAAACTTTCATTCCTGTTCTTAGACTTCAGTAATCTACAAGGCCAAGTATCAAGTACCAAACTAAATCTTTGCATCCTTGACATGTTTTGTCCAGCACTCAGCTTACTAGACGCATCCTGCATATCATTTTCTATATGATAACTTCTTCTATGGTCCCATCCCTGAATCTCTTGGAAAATTGTGAACCTTATTGATATTACATCTTGAAATATTGAATCAGTTGAATGTCACCACACTAGAAAGCTTGGTTTCACTCTCAAAATTGGAAGGGGTTGAGCTTTGCACAAAATTGCTTGGAGGGCAATGTGTCTGAAATGCATTTTCCCGATTTTTCTTCACACTCTATTGTCATGAATGAAAGCTCCAATGGAGCTCCTACTCTTGAAATCAATGCCATCACAATGAGTTCTTGTCAGATTGGTCCACAATTTCCTACATGGTTACCAATTTAAGTAGTGGGACATCTCACAATTTCAGACAGTTCTAGATCGGTTCTGGATTTTGGCTATGTACCTTAAATTGATCAATCTCCCTGAGAACAAACTTGACAGCAATGCATCCAAGGTATTGCTAAATTCTGAACTCATAGATTTATCTCAAATTGTTTCAAGTATCAGCTAACATGATTATTTCCTAATGTAACAATTTTGAATATTCCACTTGATTACTTTTCTATACCAATATCCTCATTTTTAAGCCAAAAACATGAATAGAGATTGGCCTGTATTAGATAAATCTCTATAAAAAAAGCTTCATCATTGGCAGATGCATGGGCTATCTTTAACTCATAGTGAACTGGGAACAACAACCCTTCAGATGTAATTCACAATTCTTTGGCTCCCATGTATAAGCTTGAACCCTTGTACTTGAACAACAATTGCTTCTTCATAATTGGTTTTGGGCATGAGCATAAATTGCTTATCCCATTAGGGGTGAATGCCCTTGGATTACTTAGTAATTAATAATGGCTAGTGGGGTCAATTGTCTGTAAGTTTTACGTGCTAGATGTGAGTCCAAAGAACTCTTTTTTAGAAAGGTTCCCTATGTTATCCCAAAAAGAAATTGTACCTTTTCCATTGCTGCAAAACTACACACATTGTGGGCTCCTTGATCTAGACTGGAATATAGATTCACAGGGATTTGTACCAAGCTGGATGGGTGAAATTATACTCCTCCAAAAATCTGTCAACCCACTTCTCTTTTGGTATTGGATTTTTGTCAATAATAGCCTTAGGACATATACCAAGGTGTTCAAATGAACATGAACCTTACAGTTCTTTTCTCTAGCACTTTGTAAAAGCCTTTTATTCTTCCATATTTGTAAGAAGCTTTGACCTTTCAAGCAACTTGTCTGTATCAGTTTTTACTGAGCTCTTACTGGATTTCATTTCTTGAACTTGTCTCAAAGTCATTTGATTGGAAAGATACCAGAAAAGGCCAGAAACATGATATTGTTGGAATCCCTTGATCTCTTAATAAACAATCATTTTGGTGAAATTAGCTGTGGTATATTTGGTTTTTCTTTTGTTGGTTACATCATACATGAACTTTCATTCAACAGTTTTTCGAGAACAATTCAATCATGCACCCTGGCACCTTGCCTAAGAGTTTTGATACATTTAGCTACATTGCCAATATTGAACTCAATGGAGCTCCTTTTCCCAAAAATGCTCAAAAGAAACTGGAAAAAATGAGGTTGACTCTAAATACTCATGGTCATGTATAGGTATGAGAGTTGGATATTCGGTTGGTTCTCAAGGAGTCTGTAAAGTTCTCTTCTTCAAAAGAACTTCAAGGCATGATGATTTCGGGGTTATCAATGACATGAAAGATCAATGTGATTACAATGTTAAAAGTGAATTGGTTCATTGAAATTGTGAGTGAGCTGGTTTTAAGTGAAAGGTATCATACTCTATAAGATATAATTCAAAAATCGTCCTTAACAATCGTTTGGTCTTGTTGATACTCACTGCACTGCAAATGTGATTCAATTTATATTTAACCGTCTACCCAGTGGGATTTTATTTCAGAAATATGTCGATATTAAAATGGAGCCAACATTTTCAATTTGTAGTCTAGTTTTGTTGACCGTTGTCATGTGAAATATGGTTCATTTTGTAATGTAGAATTCATTTTTAAAATTATTTGAGAACACAATGCTCTAGAAGGAAACAAAGTAGGCACTATAACAAGTTATTTCTCGAACATTTGTAAAGTACAATTTTGCACTACAATGCACATGTAACACGCTAAAAGCTTACTCAATGGCAATACCATTGATGATTTCAGGTCCTAGTTGTACATGCTTTAGAAGAAAGCTCTGGTTCATGCTTTCCAAAAGGGCACAAAAATTAGTTTGGAATTGTAATAGGTCTTAGTTCCTCTTGTATTTTTTCTAAATTGTACATTAATAAAATTGGCAAACAACTAGATTTGCTTATCTATCCCATAAAATTGGCAAACAACCTGAGAAGTAGTAATCAGGCCAGATGAGTTCATAGTATGACATTACACTATACAGGCTTGGTATAAGCCCATACACTAGTAAAGAATAAACAGTACAAGGGACAAAAAAACAACGCACACAGAATGTAATTGTTAGAAGGGCAAAACATCGAAACGGTGAAGTGAAAAAAATTAAATTGCCCGCCCTTGTACAATGTCAAGGCTCATTTCTTTGAGTACTAATGATGGTGCCTTCCTTTGTTTTTTATATCAACATGCTACTATGTACACCAAAGAAAAAACAGTTGTCTTTATGCATGCAAATGAAAAAAAAAAAAAAAAAAAATCTTGTTTTTCTGGAAATCGCTAGAAGGTCATTGGCAACCATAGATGATACATGAGTAATAGTGTCACAAAATAGTTATTTTTAGGACAGTTCCTTTTTATGAGAAATTGTACTGGTCCAACCAAATTATGGAATGACTTGGAGGGAAAGAAAATGGTATGTACTATTTAGCAATTTAATGACCCCTCGATTTTCTATTGATGTAATTTTTCTCCAAACAACTTGAACTTAGATTTGGTAACAAAAATGAGCTCAGTTATCACTGAGCAACCAAGCTTGTACATGGAACATGTTAGTCATCATCATCTATGTTCCACAATGATCAATGAAGCACACATCTATTGGTGCCTGGTGACTAAATTATTTCTCAAACATAAAATTCTGAATGCATTAAATCTTGTTTGGTTTTTGTTTTGTTTTGTTTGTTTGTTTTTTTCGTGAGACTTTGAATTATGAAATTATTTCATTTGTTAAAAGCAAAAAGGACACATGACT
Source organism: Quercus aquifolioides (assembly GCA_019022515.1). Classification (NCBI taxonomy): domain Eukaryota; kingdom Viridiplantae; phylum Streptophyta; class Magnoliopsida; order Fagales; family Fagaceae; genus Quercus; species Quercus aquifolioides. The sequence continues at coordinate 17,764,955 of CM032335.1, read as the reverse complement.
TTAGGTGGAAGAAGCCAAATGAAGCTAAGACACGATCATACAATAATATTACAATAGATTTTGAACATAGCCTAGCATACTAGAACAATGAGGGTTTGAATTTGGCTCTTCAATCATCAATACTTGGGGCCGGGATTGCAAACTTAGTACCCTACTAGGCATTAATTATTCCATTAAAATAACATTTTTTTAATGAGTTTGATTTTTTTATAGAATATATATATATTATTTATAATTTATTTATTACATCTCTAAAATCTGTCTTTTTTTTAGCATTCTTATGGTCACTCTTACTTTGTTAGAGTCTTCTCATCAAAGTTGACAAAATATGTTCCCCAAAAGTAGGGATTGGATATCTATGATTTGACTTTTCTGTACTGCATCACAATCCTTACAGTGTATATATGTTATTAATGGCTTATCATATCATTAATTATAGGAAAATTTAAAATACTATTATGTTTTTTAGAGTTTTGGTTGAAGTTGGAGAGCGATATCATCTGGTTGAGATAAATTTTATGTATCCCAAGAAAGATACACTCTTTTGTTTTGGGGAGCAAAGTAAAAAAATCTAATTTAAAATGAGCCATGAACATATATTTTTTATGTGAACAAAAGGTTTAAGTTTTGTTTTAAAGAGAGAAACTTTTAAATAGGATGGTATATTTTTATGTCCAATGGGCTTTTCTTTTGATAAACCAAAGTGAGAGTTTTAGCCCAAACATGGGTAGAGCATGTTTTTAACAATTGTTAATGGACCAATCTGTCCATAGATCATAGCATTGGTGCTAACTAAAGGGTAACCAAAATGAGAAAATATGCATTATTTTTGTAGTACTTGATTATTTATTTAACTTTTGAATACAGTGGAAGTATATAAATGCTTAGTCCTTTTATAAAAGTTAAAAAACAAAGAAACGCTTTCATTTTAAAATTCAAAGCATGAATTCTTTATCTTTTTTTTAGAATTAATACTGCATAGTCATGTACTTCTCAAAAAAAAAAAAAAAATGGTAAAAAAATAGAATCAAAATATGGAAGTTTATGTTTTAATTATATCCAAATCAAAATAAGAAAGTACAGATTATTTCCATTTTTTCAAGATTATTTAAAATCATGAAGTGAAGGGCAAATGAGTAATTCATGCTCCTCGTAAGTTTCTAATACACAAACGACGTCGTATCTCTCTTTTTATGGCTCTCTCCAGTCTCTCTTTCACGCTCAATCTCTCTCTCACTGGAATCTGACAAATACCGCTTCAAAGGAGAATTGAAAAAGCTTAGGTTTGATTTCTCTCATATTCTATACAGTCTTTCGAATTAACAATTAAATGGGTCTAGTTAAGTAAATATTTTAAATACATTTGTTCTCTTCTGCGAAATTGCTTTGGGGCATATTGGGTTTGTCTTTGAAAATTCCTGGTTATGTATTGTACAAGGTATGCTTTAAACATTATGTCCTTAATAATTGTGCGGTCTTGTTTAATGGTGACGTTGTAGGTACTGCGTTCCAAATTTGATTTTATTTGTAGCTAACCTTCTACCTAGTGGGATTTTGGTTTCAGAAATATGCTCATACTAAGGTGGTGCTAATGTTTTCAATTTTAATAGTTTTGTTGATTATTGCCATACGAAATATGGTTCATTTAGAATTGCATACTTCATTTTTAAACTATTTGAGAACACAATGCTACTGAAGGAAATAGAGTTGGCACTGTGACGAGTATTTCTTGCACATTTGTATCATAAAGAATTGTAATACGGTGCGCATGTAATTTGCTAAAAGCTTACTCTGGGGGGAAATACAATTGATTATTACAAGTCCTTGTGTATGCTTCCGAAGGCAGCACAGGTTCATGTGCTCTGTGCTCCAAGTGGCTACAAATATTAGTTTGGAATTGCTTGGGATTATGATTTCTGCTTATGATCTGTACGAACTATTTATGTACGGATTGGTATGTCATTTCACTTTGCTATAAAGAATAGAACACTAGGTTAGTTGTTTATATCTTTCCAGTTTTAAGCGAGTCTGTAAACAACTAGATGTATTAATCTATTTCTTAATTCAATACAACACATCGGAGTCATAATCAACGTGATTGCACAGACCAAATCAATGAGATTATTGACCCTGGTGTGACTTATTATTATAACATAATTAATAAACACTAATTAAGCTTCGTATACAATTCTTTTTTACTGTGAATTTAGTATGGTGCTGAGGCAACTATTGGTGCAATAGTGAACTCCACAGGCAACACAGGTCCTGGTGCACCCGTCAACTTCCCAGGCTGCACAGGTCCTGGAGCAACATGACCAGAGCTTTTGATCTCAGACATTGCTCGTCGCGTATTTGCTCCTTGTGCTTCACATAATTTGGGTAGAAATACACCTAAATCGACAACCAAAAAAAGAAGAAAAAATTGAATGAGTACCTAAATAATAAATATCAACATTAAATATAGCAATATCAACTATCTCATAACTTTTTTCTAAAACCATTGAATTGACTTTCATTTTTGTACCATAAATTTGGGGTCATAACTCGTAAGTAAACCCATAAATTAATGTTATAGTAATCACAATTTATTAAAAAGGTTGTGAAATTTGTTAACTCGAGCATTCCTCAAACACAGAGGTAGCAATAAGGCTTGCATGCACTAAGCTTGTAGAGTAAATAATTGGAATAAATATTCTTTATTACGCTCTAAGCGTTTTACTTTATATATTACTATATGTCATGTGTCTTTTTATCTTTTCTCTTTTCTTTAAAACTTTAGTTATTTAATAAGAAAAAAAAATATGGCATGGGATATTCTTTAATTGGTTGACTATAAAATGATCAATATACTCATGGTGAGAAGGTATTTTTTATTTAAATGGTTGGTCTTTAATAATTTATAATGATATGTTTATACCTTCACCAGCGGCAAGATTGAAGTATAGGTCGATAATGTTGGGGCAGCTTCCATAGCACTGAGTTGAGCAAAGCTTTTCTGTGAAACGAGGCTCAAGGAGAGAGTCAGATGAGATTCCAAGTGTTTTACGGTCAAGCCCACATCCTTTGATACATTGGTCAGTCTCGATCAAGTCTTGTATTTTGTCTGCCTCAATTTCTGATGTACGGCATGTGTATGCTTCCTCTCCGCTCCTTTTTACGTGCTTCTCAAGCACACAGCGTTTGCCGGAGGATGACACTGCGAATGCGCATGTGTTCTCGTCCAGATTCTCACATGTTATTGCTCCTGCAACCGCCAACAAAAAAAAACTAGATAAAGTGCTATGGTTTGGAAGTATGAAAAGTTTAGTTTTTAGATTTTACAGTGTATAGATTATCACGTTATTTAAAACTTTAAGGCACTAAAGACACCTTAACCTTAAGATTTGACACGAAACACATTTATTTCAAATGGTATATAAAGTTGTGGTGTAACTTAATATATCACACTCCAAATGAGAGAAAAACGAATCTCAAGTAGTTCATTTTCAAGAAAAAAATGCATGTAAAGAAAGAAAATTTTCTGGATTTATGGATATAATGATAAATTCTACCATTGAATTGTAAGATAGCTAAAAAAAAACCTAAATTTTTGTAGCATCAAGAAATAGGTGAATGTAAGGGAAGAAAAAAAAATTGTAGGTTTACTGATTGGTTTTGGTGTTGGAAATAATTATGTTCATACCTAGAGTGCCTTGCACACAGAGGGAAATTGCAAGAACCAAGACTGCCAGGGTCTTCAAGCTAATATGAGAGGCCATTGCACTGTTCTAAATGTAAAAAAGAAGAGCTGGTGCTGAGGCCAAATTAGCTATAGGGCTTTCGTAAAGCTAGTAAAACTTTGTGTTTCTACTTGGAGGAATGCTGTGAAGTTTCATGGTTCGTTAGGACCATTTTATAGTCGCTTAAATGCACTGTATAGATTTCAAAAACTACGACCACGTAGAATGTAATTTCAATGTCAAGAAATGCGAAAAGTCTTGGTGAACCTTACTTTAGAAACTGGGGAAGCTATGATCCGTTTTGTATGACCCCACCATGAAGAACTTGAGTATGTCGGGGTCTTTTTTTTTTTATGAGGCCCTAGAAGATTGGTAATTAATAGTCAATGACTGCCGCTATCAAAGGCGGAGGCATGGCTGTAACATATATGCCACCGGCATGTAAAAACAAAAATATGGTTTTCAATAATTATATATAATTTGGTCGGCACTGTACATTATAGGTTGCTTATTTGAAAATTGTTTACATGATCGATGCTGATTTTTGTTCTCGCATGTGCCTTGCAAGAATAAAAATAAGTAGAAAGTTTGGTTACAAACTTTATTGTAGCTTAAAGTTACAATTTCACTCGATATATTTTTAATGGATTTTAATTTTAACAAATTCACTAATAGATCACGTTATCTTTTTATATACACCTTGCTTGTAAAAATTTTAAAAGATTAAAGATCAATAGTTATGTCATCAATCGATTGTTTAAATTGAAAGTTTTTGTAATATAAAATTATGCTTAAAAAATAAGTTTATGGATCACATAGTAAATAACATCCGATTGACACAAAATTTAACATGTGTATTAAGAGTGTAAATATCATACAATCCAACGGTTAGATTTTCAAAATATGTAGCAACACTAATTTGTTTTTAAAAGTGTTTATAGTCTTAGACTACAATTAAGTTTGCAACCAAATTTTGTCCATAAAATAATAAGAATGTAAACTCCTCAGCTGATTTGACTTCCCCCTTACAAAATGAGAATGAAAAGAACGCAGTGCCTAATGTCTTTGGAAATTTGGTACCTTACCATTAACTTGAGAAATGTGTTCCTTGCTAGGAGCAACTTTTCAAACCAATTAAGTACTTTTCTTTTAAGTTATCTTAGGAGTACAATAAATATTTACAATATTTTCAAATTAATCTACCACTTTATTAAAAAAATTAAATTACAAATTGTAGTGAACACATATATGTAGTAGGCTAATTTAAGAATGTTATGAAACTATTGTAAATTTTTATTGTGTTTCAAATTTTATTTTTATTATTTTTCTTCTTCTCCTTTATTATACTAGCATGTAAGTCATGCATATGCATAACTGCATTTAGAAATAAACAGATTTTATTAATCATAAGAATATACATAATTGATTGAATCATTAGGAAAAATAAACTTAATTAGATGCATATTAAAATTCTTACATAAGTTTAATACTATTTATGATCATTTTATTCTAATTTTTAATACTATATATATTAAAGGGTGAGTTGCAGCTTGCCCTTAGCCCCTTGCCATAAGAAGTTCTCTAAGATTCATTATGCTTGCTTTAATAAGATTATCACATGATTACTCATTACATGCTTATTTTTTATTTTGTTTTTCAATCTTGTGATAATATATGAAAGTTAAAGTTAAATATGACAAAAATTGGGGAATTTGACATTGAATGGAAATTGCAAGTTGCAACTAGTCACGTAGGAAATTAATTGCTCAAGATATAAGTCAGCAAGACCCTATTCTTATACCCCTAACAACACTTCTTTCATTAGTGTTTTTGTAACTTAAACTTCTGATAAAAGTTAAATGAAGGCGGCTCTTAGACACTAGCCTAGAAATCTATTGGCATGGCCTTTTCTTATCCTCAAACTAGTAGCAAATTTGGGTTTCAAGAAGCTATAACTTGTAAACACAAGCCTAGAAATCTATTGGCCTTTTATTTATCACCCAAATTTTTTTTTTTATACGAAATAAAAATTCTACTATAATCTAATCTAAATGTGTGAATCTCCTTCCTGGAGACTTAAACTCTGGTCCTTACTCCCACACACCCATAAACACTTATACTTGTTGAGTAACCATCGCTTCAAGAGTGTGCGGTGGTATTTATCACCCAATTAACTAGTTGCACATTTGGATTTCAAGAGGTTATAAGTGTTTACAAGTCTTTTTTCTATTTTTTTTTTTTTTGGAGAATGGTTAACGAGTCATATTGATTTGAAATAAGAGTATAAGACCATAAATTTTAATTAAGCTTAAGTCCATAAAGTCTAGATAATAGAGATTAGAGAGAGGGAGAGGGAGAGGAGAGATTTTCAAAATTCACATCAAATAAAAAGATATATGTGGAGTTTGAAGGGTTTATCTTTAAAGTAATTGGATAAAAACCTTGTCCAATTCTTATATGTTTTATTTTATTTTGAATAAAAAATCATTATTAAGGTTTGGCCTTAGGGAAGGGAAAATGAGAAATTCATCAAAGTTTCAAACAAAAACCAAGGTTAGGCTCTTTTAAAAGTGCTAGTGTTGTAAATTTTGTCTTCCGCTTTCTCACCCCTTTCGCCCTTCCCCCTTCCCCTGTGTCTTCGTGTTGTTAACTCATCAAAAAGAAAGAAAGAAAGAAAAAAAAAACCTAACATTCTTCTTATTTTATCAAGCGTACTATATATATATATATATATATATATTGATAAGAATGTCGTAACTTTATTAAAAAGAAGATAAAAGTATTACATCTTGAGTTGAAGTTGACTTAATCATAATAGAATTTTATTAGCCTCATCACATGCATTTTGCACGTGCGATGAATTTGTTTTTTTTTTTTTTTTTTGTTAGTCTAGTGTCATAATTTTCCTTTTAAATTTTTTTTTTTTTTGGATAAGTTTGTTGTGAAAAGATGGATTAGTAGGAGAGTATCCTATTTTGTAGGTATTTTAAGTAGAATTGGAGATATATTTTTACCGGGTTGTCCTCAAGTTTTTTCCTTGTTAAACATTTTATTGATGACATATTTATTAAACTTTGATTTTACTGAAAATTTTGCAAGTATGGAAGATATAAGAAGAAAATGTAATCTAATGGTGGATTTGTCAAAATTCACATTAATAAAAAGATATTGAGTGGAATTGTAGTTTTAAGTTATAACTAAGTTTGTTGCCAAATTTTTTCCTTCAAATATTGTGAAATTTGTTATATTTATAACATTACTCATGCAATTATTATCTTTTAAAAAAGAAAAAGACTTTTTTTTTAGTGGAAGACTAAGCAAATGGGTTGATGTGTTGTGAGAAAATGACTTATTGCTTTCTCTAATCTAAACCCTAGGAATGTGGATCACGAATTGATTGGAAATTTGAATGCTTTTGTAAGACAAACTTTTTTTTTTCTTTTTTATAGTTGAAGACAAGCCTTATTTTTTATTTTATTTATAAAAAAAAAAAAAAAAAAAAAAAGGTTTGGTCTTAAGAAAGGGAAAATGAGATTTTTTTTTTTTTTTTTTTTTTTTGAAAATGAGATATTCAACCAAACATCATTCGTATTTTATCAAGCCTACTCTCTACAGTTGTGTTAAACAAAATTGTGGGAGGGACGAACCTCTCCCCAATAAGGAATTGTTCGCTTTGGGTTCAGGTGTGACCCTTACGGCTTAATGAGATATTGAAAATGAGATATTCAAATAAACATCATTCGTACTACACATGATTGGTACACCCTTCCTTCGGCTCAATGCTTATAAGGCAAGGGTGGGAGGTGTTTCTCCTCGATGTGGGACTGAATAAATCCATGAGAGTCACACCTGAACCCAAAGCGAACAATTCCTTCTTAGGGAGAGGTTCGTCCCTCCCACAAAAAGGCGCCTTTTTGTGTGAGGGACAAACCTCTCCCTTAGAAGGTATTGTCTACTTTGGGTGAAGACCCTCATGGATTTGCTCAATCCCACATCGGGGAGAGACACCTCCCAACTTCAGCTTATAAGTGCTGGACCTAAGTGAAGGTGTACCACTCATGTGAGATCTTCAGTATTTGGACATATCCAACACACAGATTTCAGATGTGATTCCTCATTTATTTTGGAACTGGTCTTCTCAGTTAAAATATCTAAATCTCTCCCACAATCAAATCAATGGAGAGATTCCAAATAGTCCCATATTTTTGTCTACTTCAGTGATTGATCTGAGTTCAAACAATTTCAAAGGGCCGTTACCTTGTATATCCTCCGAGGTGATTGTGCTAGATCTTTCTAACAACTCATTGTCTGGATCTATTTCTTAGTTTTTGTGTTTCAAGATAAATGAGCCCAAACAAATAGAATTTCTCAATCTTGAAAAAAATTGCTTATCAGGAAAAATACTTGATTGCTGGAAGAAGTGGAACAACTTGGTGGTCCTAAATTTGAGAAAAAAACAATTTTAGTGGCGTTGTTCCAGCACCCATGGGATCTTTGACTAATCTTAATTCTTTGCACCTAAACAACAACAAATTCTCTAGAAGTTTACCATCGTCTTTGAAAATTTGTGAAGAGTTGGTGGTTATTGATGTTGCTGAAAATGATTTTGTTGGAAAAATACCTTCATGGATAGGACATAGATGTTCAAGCTTGATGATTCTCAGCCTTCGCTCAAATAAATTTCATGGTCACATACTAGTAGAACTTTGTGCTCTAAGTTTACTCCAACTCTTAGACCTTTCACAAAACAAGCTATTTGGAAGAATGCCTAGATGTGTTAAAAATTTTAGTGCCATGGCTACAAATAATATTTCAAATGACCATATGAATTCTTATCTCTCAACATCTTTTTATGATGAATCTCTCCCTCTTGAAAGTGCACTGCTTGTGATAAAGGGGAAAATTTTTTAGTATAGTACCATTCTCCAATTGGTAAAAAGTATCGACTTTTCCAAGAACTGTTTATCAGGAGAGATCTTTGAAGAAGTGACAAGTCTTCCAGGATTACAATCATTGAACTTGTCATATAATCTCTTAATTGGAAATATTCCTATGAATATAGGTACTATGGTAGTATTGGAATCTATTGATTTCTCTATGAACCATCTTTCAAGTAAAATTCCCTCAAGCATGTCAAGTTTGACATTTTTAAGTCATTTGAACTTGTCATACAACAACTTGACTGCGAAAATCCCTTTAAGTACCCAACTACAAAGCATCGATCCTTCTAGTTTTATTGGAAACAAACTCAGTGGACCACCACTTACTAATAATTGTACAAATGGTGTGAAACCCAACAATGAAAACATAGGGAGTAAAAAAACTAGTGCACTTGAAGTGGATTGGTTCTACGTGAGCATGGCACTTGGCTTCGTGGTTGGTTTTTGGAGTATATGTGGTCCTTTACTATTGAACAAGCAATGGAGAATTATCTACTTTCAATTCTTAGGTCACACAGGGTACAAGCTTAAGGGTGTTATTTCATTGTAAGTGAATGTTGTAAGATTCCTAATATTTAGTGCAAATGTCATGTGATCATCTTAATCAATATTTTGATGATGTCTATAACATCTTTGTGTTAGTTAATTGTCTCCATTGGCAAATATGCATATGGTGTTTCTTCCTATGAATGTCAATAGTTGTAGTTTCATTTAATCCCTGTAGACTAATATTGTAAAATTAAATTTTAGTTCATACAAGCAATGGATTCATTAAAAGTAGCATACTATACCTTGAAATGACGCCTAGTCTTTGTTTGTCTTACTTTTAAAACAAAATTAGTCGCAGACCTACGCGATGCGTGGGAATAGATAATTACTTTGTAATTTTGACATAAGTATAATTTGTTCTCCTAAATTTGTTGAAAATAATTTGCTCTCTCTAAAAATTAAGAGAAATGTTATTTCGACAATAATTTTACAACCCTTCCACAACAAACCATACGTAGCAGGTTGTTATTGATTGTTATTGGTGGGCAAAAAAGTAAATTTAGTGACAAGTTTAAATTAGAACTGATTGATAACAACTTGTCAACTATAACTTGTTGTGAAAACATTGTAGACATAGCACTTTTAAAAAAATTAAACAATTTCTAAAATTATTTTTTATCTTTCTATCTCTACAAATAAACCATTCTATTATTTTTGGGTGTATTTGATTGATATTTATCCATTTTTAGATGGTTCATATAGTGCGTTATGTTTTCCTAATTTTTTTCTTTACAACTAAATTTTTTAAGTTTCAAATTTGCTATTCAAAATTCTCATTCTCTTAAAAGATATTATTATGATAATCAAAACTTATCACAAAAATACCGTTGATATTAGTCAAATAACCGATAAGCACACTCAAATACATAGCCAAGATTGTGTTCTAATATAAATTCAAATTTTGACTTTTAAAATAACTAAGTAGTAACTCAAACAAAAATTAAATCAAAACAATTATAAAAAGAAGAGAGAGGACTTTTTTTTTTTTTTTTTTTTTTTTTTTTGAGAAAGAAGACAGTTCATTAAATGAAATTAAAGCGCGGCCAAATCAGCCTGAACAAAACGTAAGGTGCGAAACGGAACATCCTCCATCCACACGGTACAATCTGGTGTGATCAAAGCTAGCCTAGCTAAACTATGAGCAACTTTGTTGCCATCTCTCCTAATGTGAGAGTATGACAATTCTGAAAACAAACTTGAAAATAAAGAGACATCATTTATCAAAGGTGCAAAAGAAGTTAAACCATTATCCTTGTTCCTCAAAGCCTTAACAATCACCTCTGAATCACCCTCCACAATAGCATAGCCCACTCCCAATTCGCTGCCAAACTCTACTGCTCTGCACGCAGCAATTGCCTCCACTTCCACGAGCTGATATGCTTGATCCAATTGCTGAATTAAGGAAGCAATAACCTCTCCATTACAGTCCCTAATTACCACTCCAACCCCTGCTTTATTCTCCTCATCTGAAACCGCTCCATCATAATGTATCTTGTATGTATTCGATGGTGGCCGGTGCTATCCATTTTGGCTTTGGTTCCGGTCTGACCTGGTTTGGCAATGGATTGATAGCTCTAATCTCATCCCAGCGTGCTTGAGCAGCATGTTTCAGGTCCTTTGTGAGGCAGCAAGGTTGCTGTAAATGTAATTGGTTTCTCTGGTGCCATATATGCCATACTTGAACAGCAAAGAGTTCAGGTGAGTTCCCATGTTCCATTATCCAATTGCATAATTCCTTGAAGTCAGCAAACCACTCCCTTGTCCGAAAACACCATCTTTCTCCATCCCAAACATCATCCAAACCCGGACAGCCCCAAAGAGCATGCAACGCGTCCTCAATGTGTGAACAGCAATTGGTCTCTCCCATAATAATATCTAAATTTGTTACAATACAAAACCAAAAAAAGTAACATATCTTGTATTAAGTTATGCATCTACATTCATGACACAACTAATATGTACATACAACAGAACTGATTTATGCTACGCATACACAAAGAGAATTATTTATCCATAATGATGAATACATCACACAAATACACATAAGAGGTATACAACAATGGAAAAAAACTCATCCATGATTAATGACCACATAAACTATAGTAGTAAGAGCCCATTGCGATTCTTTTGTTGTTGGCTATTTGAACAACTGAGAGAGTTGTGTTCTTGATCTAGAGCCTTTTTTTTGCACCCCCATGAAATAGCTATCAAAAAATAGTCATGCCAAGTGCTCAATCAAATACCCATTGTATGTATTAGCCCACTTATGTCAATCCCAGTTTGAATGTTTGTGACATTGAAACCATGTTGCCAAATCAAAGGAAATCACTATATAGAAAGAGTACACACGTTCTAGGACTATTGAAGGCAAGTGAGTCATTTGCAGAGATTACATAGAGTCAAGGCTGGCAAAGGTTTTGCAAGTTGCTGACGGTATATTTTTTTTGGTGAACTTTCTAGCTATGAGACTATTTGCATCATGTAATGGTTTTTCCATTGGAAATGTTTTCATTTGTTTTACACATTGTGACCAATCCTTGTGTCAGTATCCTTGTGAACAACCATGGCTTTAAGATTTTTTTGGTTGGTTTATGGGAACCAATGTTATTGGCACTTGAGCTCTCTGATGGCACATCACCAACAAAATTAATCTAGAAAATTTGAAGAATATGGAGAAAAAAAAACTCACTTTAGAGAGACTTTCCAAATTTGCAGAAGTGAGGTAAAGCAATTGCAAATATATATAGACAGTAAATCAGTAGGTTTTTTTGGTTGTTGATGGAATTCTAATAGAGTGGCAGTTGAACAGTTTTCATAACTGCTTGATTGGGGAGATGGAGAGTCATAGAGTTGAAGGAAGTTTGATTATTATCAGATTGAAATTGATGGAATAATAAATGGAAAGTTGAAAAATTAGGAAACGTTAATTAGGAGATGGATTTTTTTATTTTTTATTTTATGTGATAGAGTAATAATTGGGAAAATGTTAATTTGTAAAAGGAAGGAAAAGAAAAAGAAAGAAAAAAAAAAGTTAGTGGGACCGATGATGTGGCTGTTAATGTCACTCAACAGGAGCGTAGCAACAATAAATGCTACGCTTCAGCTTTTAGATATATAGATTTGATATATTCCCATAGGCGAGCAAAGTGTTCATCCAAGATCCAACAATCCTGGTAGCTCTCTATATATCTCTTGGGGATCACTTTGTAAAGTTTCAATGAAAAACAACAAAATTGTGCATAACTGGGCAATCTAAACGTTGCTGTTTGTGAAAATTTCCTAGGCTATCAGTTGGATCTCTTCCAATAAGTTTCTAAGAAGGAAGCCTAGGCTACAAAATAGTGGCTCTCTAAAGTTTACTTCTCCTCCTCAGCCAAATCTGGCCTTCGATGTTTGAGGAGAATATTCTTAGTTATATTCTATAATATCAAAGATATAAATAAAAAGTACCTTGGAGTCTTGGACCTTGATTTTAAGATTTTCAGCCTTTTTTTTTTCTTAAAAATGTTAATTAAATGCACACAACAATTTGATACAGTAGTAAGTGTGGTGCTATGCTTCTATCCTCTTTAGTCTCCCAAATGGCAGTTAATTTACTATATACCTTTCTCCTAAATAACACATCTGTCAGTAGTCCTTTCCTTGAGTTTCGGAATATTTAAAATTTGATGGTTCATTTTATATTTTAAATAAATGTTATTCATTTAATATTGCAGTTATGCTAGCAAAGGACCAATAGTGAAAAGGTATTGTATGGGGATCTGGACACTTAGTTGGGATTGGCCATACATTAATGTCTCAAAGCAACTTGCAAGGCAAGTTAAATAGTGTCCCGTGGAATACTTTATCCCATAAATTTTGGAGTTCGTAAACTTTGAAGTCCTATTTAAAACTCTTCAAAGAAGCATGACCTTAACATATATGAAAAATTCTTGTGTCTAAAAAAAGATACCATAAACAATATTCCACTTCTTTCTAAGGTGATTTATAAATGATTACCTTGGTTAATTACTAGAGGAAATGAACATAGTCATAAACATTATATGTGAGCTCTAGATCAATGGCTGGTTTTGGGCCATTTGGCTAAAAGCCTATTTAACCATAAACTTTTGTTTTAGCTTGTTATGAATGTGTTAAGTTTCCTTTGAACACAATTCCTCATTATTTATTGCTTTAACTTGCCTTTATCTTTCATAAGTATAATGCTTCTCTTTCTTTAGTTTTCTATGTATTACCCTACAAATCCAACTTATGCGACGGAGCTCCAATGTAACTTGCAATTCTAAAAAGAAACGAGCCCTTCGAAGTTTCAAAGCTCTTACAAATCCTTCAAATAGGCTTGTCTTTGTCTATTAGAGAAGATTTCTATAGATAGACTAGTGTCTAATGTGACAACATAAGTAGAAGATTTGGTTGAGCTCCACTTAGGAATTTCATATTATGGATATAAATTACCTTTGGGTGCAAGATTAATCCTTCATCACTCAAACTAGAAAAAACTAGATTACTTGAGTTTAATTATTCTACTGGTAAGGGCATTCCAAGCTATATTGGTTACTTGGAGTGACTTAGACATTTTGAACTATCCTTTGCAAGATTTGTAATATTCATTCCTCAGCAGACTAGAAATCTATCACAGCTTTTTTTTTCCCCCTTAACCTACAGGGAAAATATCTTTAGGTGAATGGTCTAAGGAGGGTTTCTTATCTCTCTCTTCTGCAATATTTTTATGAAAGTGGCATGAACCTTCCAAGGGGAAAAGAAAAAGGCTTCAAACAATAAATCAACCCCCTTCGTTTTCAGCATTATGGTCATCTCAATACCAACTTCATGACACACATTGGTCCCTGAAAATGTCAATTTTTCAATCCCTTGAATAGCTTAATCTTTCTATGAACCATTTCAAGGGCACAATAACAATTAGCAATAAACTTTCATTCCTGTTCTTAGACTTCAGTAATCTACAAGGCCAAGTACCAAGTACCAAACTAAATCTTTGCATCCTTGACATGTTTTGTCCAGCACTCAACTTGCTGGACGAATCTTGCATATCATTTTCTATATGATAACTTCTTCTATGGTCCCATCCCTGAATCTCTTGGAAAATAGTGAACCTTATTGATATTACATCTTGAATTGAATCAATTGAATGTCACCACACTAGAAAGCTTGGTTCCAATCTTAGAATTGGAAGGGGTTGAGCTTTGCACAAAATTGCATGGAGGGCAATATGTCTGAAATGCATTTTCCCGATTTGTCTTCACACTCTATTGTCATGAATGAAAGCTCCAATGGAGCTCCTACTCTTGAAATCAATGCCATCACAGTGAGTTCTTGTCAGATTGGTCCACAATTTCCTACATGGTTACCAATCTTAAGCAGTGGGACATCTCACAATTTCAGACGGTTCTAGACCGGTCCTGGATTTTGGCAATGTACCTTAAATTGATCGATCTCCCTGAGAACAAACTTGACAGCAATGCATCCAAGGTATTGCTAAATTCTGAACTCATTGATTTATCTCAAATTGTTTCAAATATCAACTAACATGATTATTTCCTAATGTAACAATTTTGAATATTCCACTTGATTACTTTTCTATACCAATATCCTCATTTTTAAGCCAAAAACATGAATAGAGATTGGCCTATATCAGATAAATCTCTATCAAGAAAGCTTCATCATTGGCAAATGCATGGGCTATCTTTAACCCGTAGTGAACTAGGAACAACAACCCTTCAAATGTAATTCACAATTCTTTGGCTCCCGTGTATAAGCTTGAACCCTTGTACTTGAACAACAATTGCTTCTTCATAATTGGTTTTAGGCATGAGCATAAATTGCTTATCCCATTAGGGGTGAATGCCCTTGGATTACTTGGTAATTAATAATGGCAAGTGAGGTCAATTGTCCGTGAGTTTTACTTGCTAGATGCGTGTCCAATGAAGTCTTTATTAGAAAGGTTCCCTATGTTATCCCAAAAAGAAATTGTACATTTTCCATTGCTACAAAACTACACACATTGTGGGCTCCTTGATCTAGACTGGAATATAGATTCACAGGGATTTGTACCAAGCTGGATGGGTGAAATTATACTCCTCCAAAAATCTGCCAACCTGCTTCTCTTTTGGTATTGGATTTTTGTCAATAATAGCCTCAGGACATATACCAAGGTGTTCAAATGAACCTGAACCTTACAATTCTTTTCTCTAGCACTTTGTAAAAGCCTTTTATTCTTCCATATTTGTAAGGAGCTTTGACCTTTCAAGCAACTTGTTTGTATCAGTTTCTACTGAGCTCTTACTGGATTTCGTTTCTTGAACTTGTCTCAAAGTCATTTGATTGGAAAGATACCAGAAAAGGCCAGAAACATGATATTGTTGGAATCCCTTGATCTCTGAATAAACAATCATTTTGGTGAAATTAGCTGTAGCATATTTGGTTTTTCTTTTGTTGGTTACATCATACATGAACTTTCATTCAACAGTTTTTCGAGAATAATTCAATCATGCACCTTGGCACCCTGCCTAAGAGTTTTGATACATTTAGCTACATTGCCAATATTGAACTCAATGGAGCTCCTTTTCCCAAAAATAAAGAAACTGGAAAAAATGAGGGTGACTCTAAATACTCATGGTCATGTATAGGTTTGAGAGTTGGATATTCGGTTGGTTCTCAAGGAGTCTATAAAGTTCTCTTCTTCAAAAGAACTTCAAGGCATGATGATTTTCGGTTTATCAATGACATGAAAGATCAATGTGATTACAGTGTTAAAAGTGAATTGGTTCATTGAAATTGTGAGTGAGTTGGTATTAAGTGAAAGGCATCATATTCTATAAGATATACTTCAAACATCATCCTTAACAATTGTTTGGTCTTGTTGATGTTGTACACATTGCACTGCAAATGTGATTCAATTTATATTTAACCGTCTACCCAGTGGGATTTTATTTCAGAAATATATCGATATTAAAATGGAGCCAACATTTTCAATTTGTAGTCTAGTTTTGTTGACCGTTGTCATATGAAATATGGTTCATTTTGTAATGCAAAATTCATTTTTAAAATTATTTGAGAACACAATGCTCTAGAAGGAAACAAAGTAGGCACTATAACAAGTTATTTCTCGCACATTTGTAAAGTACAGTTTTGCACTACAATGCACATGTAACACACTAAAAGCTTACTCAATGGCAATACCATTGATGATTTCATGTCCTAGTTGTACATGCTTTAGAAGGAAGCTCTGGTTCATGCTTTCCAAAAGGGCACAAAAATTAGTTTGGAATTGTAATAGGACTCAGTTCCTCCTGTATTTGTTCTAAATTGTACATTAATAAAATGGCAAACAACTAGATTTTCTTATCTATCCTATAAAATTGGCAAACAACCTAAGAAGTAGTAATCAGGCCAGATGAGTTCATAGTATGACATTACACTATACAGGCTTAGTATAAGCCCATACACTAGTAAAGAATAAACAGTACAAGGGACAGAAAAACAATGCACACAGAGTGTAATTGTTTGAAGGGCAAAGGCCAAAATGGGCTTTTACCCCTTTCTCACAAATTTTCCAGCAAAATGCCCCATGTCTGAAACTAATTAGGGAAATACCCTTGTTTTGAAACTCGATTTTCTAAAAATCGAGTTCCAAATGTAAAACTCGATTTTTGGAACATCGAGTTATAGCGAATGTGGACTTAGGAATTTTTTTTTTTTGGAACTCGAGTTCCACTTGAATTTTTTCAAGGAGCTCGAGTTCCATGAACTCGAGTACTTCACATGGTACTTGAGTTCATGGAACTCAAGTACTATACATGAAACTCGAGTTTCAGAATTTTTTTATTTTTATTTTTTAATTTACTAAAACTCGATTGTCCAAAAATCAAGTTTTAAATTGAAACTTGATATTTAGAAAATGGAGTTTCAAAACAGGGCATTTCCCTATTTAGTTTCAAATATGGGGCATTTTGCTGAAAAGTTTTGGCGAAAGGGGCAAATACCCATTTTCTTTGAAGGGTAAAAAGGGGCAAATACCCATTTTCTCTGAAGGGTAAAACATCAAAACAGTGAAGTGAAAAAAATTAAATTGCCCGCCCTTGTACAATGTCAAGACTCATTTCTTTGAGTAATAATAATGGTGCCTTCCTTTATTCTTTATATCAACATGCTACTATGTACACCAAAGAAAAAACAGTAGTCTTTATGCATGCAAATGAAAAGAAAAAAAAAAATCTTGTTTTTCTGGAAATCCTCAACAGGCTAGAAGGTCGTCGGCAACCATAGATGATACATGAGTAATAGTGTCACAAAATAGTTATTTTTAGGACAGTTCCTTTTTATGAGAAATTGTACTAATCCAACTAAATATGTAATGACTTGTAGGGAAAGAAAATGATATGTACTATTTAGCAATTTAATGACCCCTCGATTTTCTATTGATGTAATTTTTCTCCAAACAACTTGAACTTAGATTTGGTTACAAAAATGAGCTCAGTTATCACTGAGCAACCAAGCTTGTACATGGAACATGTTAGTCATCATCATCTATGTTCCACAATGATCAATGAAGCATATATCTATTGGTGCTTGGTGACTAAATTATTTCTCAAACATAAAATTCTGAATGCATTAAACCTTTTTTTTTTTTTTTCGTTAGACTTCGAATTATGAAATTATTGCATTTGTTAAAAGAAAAAAAGGACACATGACTTTAGGTGGAAGAAGCCAAATGAATCTAAGACACGATCATACAATAATATTACAATAGATTTTGAACATAGCCTAGCATACTAGAGCAATGAGGGTTAAAATTTGGCTCTTCAATCATCAATACTTGGGGATTGCAAACTTAGTACCCTACTAGGCATTAATTATTCCATTAAAATAACATTTTTTTTAATGAGTTTGATTTTCTGATTATATATATATATATATATATTATTTATAATTTATTTATTTGAACATATTTTATTACATCTCTAAAATCTGTCTCTTTTTAGCATTCTTATGATCACTCTTACTTTGTTAGAGTCTTCTCATCAAAGTTGACAAAATATGTTCCACAAAAGTAGGGATTGGATATCTATGATTTGACTTTTTGTACCGCATCACAATCCTTACAGTGTATATCTGTTATTAATGGCTTAGCATATCATTAAATATAGGAAAATGTATAATACTATTATGTTTTTTAGAGTTTTGGTTGAAGTTGGAGAGCGATCTAGTTGAGATAAAGTTGGCCCCAAGAAAGATACACTCTTTTGTTTTGGGGAGCAAAGTAAAAAAAAATCTAATTTAAAATGAGCCATGAACAAATATTTTTTATGTGAGCAAAAGGTATAAGTTTTGTTTTAAAGAGAGAAACTTTTAAATAGGATGGTATATTTTTATGTCCAATGGGCTTTTCTTTTGATAAACCAGAGTGAGAGTTTTAGCCCAAACATGGGTAGAGCATGTTTTTAACAATTGTTAATGGACCAATCTGTCCATAGATCATAGCATTTGTGGTAACTAAAGGGTAACCAAAATGAGAAAATATGCATTATTTCTGTAGTACTTGATTATTTATTTAACTTTTGAATACAATGGAAGTATATAAATGCTTAGTCCTTTTATAAAAGTTAAAAAACAAAGAAACACTTTCATTTTAAAATTCAAAGCATGAATTTTTTATCTTTTTTTTAGAATTAATACTGCATAGTCATGTACTTCTCAAAAAAAAAAAAAAAATTGCATGGTAAAAAAATAGAATCAAAATATGGAAGTTTATGTTTTAATTATATCCAAATCAAAATAAGAAAGTACAAATTATTTCCATTTTTTCAAGATTATTTAAAATCATGAAGTGAAGGGCAAATGAGTAATTCATGCTCCTCGTAAGTTTCTAATACACAGACGACGTCTCTCTCTTTTTATGACTCTCTCCAGTCTCTCTTTCACGCTCAATCTCTCTCTCACTGGAATTTGACAAATACCGCTGCAAAGGAGAATTGAAAAAGCTCAGGTTTGATTTCTCTCATATTCTATACAATCTTTCGAATTAACAATTAAATGGGTCTAGTTGAGTAAGTCTTTTAAATACATTTGTTCTCTTCTGCGAAATTGCTTTGGGGCATATTTGGTTTGTCTTTGAAAATTCTTGGTTATGTATTGTACAAGGTATGCTTTAAACATTATGTCCTTAATAATTTTGCGGTCTTGTTTAATGGTGACGTTGTAGGTACTGCGTTCCAAATTTGATTTTATTTGTAGCTAACCTTCTACCTAGTGGGATTTTGGTTTCAGAAATATGCTCATACTAAGGTGGTGCCAATGTTTTCAGTTTTAATAGTTTTGTTGATTATTGCCATACAAAATATGGTTCATTTAGAATTGCGTACTTCATTTTTAAACTATTTGAGAAGACAATGCTACTGAAGGAAATAGAGTTGGCACTGTGACGAGTATTTCTTGCACATTTGTATCATAAAGAATTGTACTACGGTGCGCATGTAACTTGCTAAAAGCTTACTCTGGGGGAAATACAGTTGATTATTACAGGTCCTTGTGTATGCTTCCGAAGGCAGCACAGGTTCATGTGCTCTGTGCTTCAAGTGGCTACAAATATTAGTTTGGAATTGCTTGGGATTATGATTTCTGCTTATGATCTGTACGAACTATTTATGTACGGATTGGTATGTCATTTCACTTTGCACTATAAAGAATAGAACACTAGGTTAGTTGTTTATATCTTTCCAGTTTTAAGCGAGTCTGTAAACAACTAGATTTATTAATCTATTCCTTAATTCAATACAACACATTGGAGTCATAATCAACGTGATTGCACAGACCAAATCAATGAGATTACTGACCCTGGTGTGACTTATTATTGTAACCTAATTAATAAACACTAATTAAGCTTTGTATACAATTCTTTTTTACTGTGAATTTAGTATGGTGCTGGGGCAACTATTGGTGCAATAGTGAACTCCACTGGCAACACAGGTCCTGGTGCACCCGTCAACTTCCCAGGCTGCACAGGTCCTGGAGCAACATGACCAGAGCTTTTGATCTCAGACATTGCTCTTCGCGTATTTGCTCCTTGTGCTTCACATAATTTGGGTAGAAATACACCTAAATCGACAACCAAAAAAAGAAGAAAAAGTTGAATGAGTACCTAAATAATAAATATCAACATTAAATACAGCAATATAAAATATCTCATGACTTTTTTCTAAAACCATTGAATTGACTTTCATTTTTGTACCATAAATTTGGGGTCATAACTCGTAAGTAAACCCATAAATTAATATTATAGTAATCACAATTTATTAAAAAGGTTGTGAAATTTGTTAACTCGAGCATTCCTCAAACACAGAGGTAGCAATAAGGCTTGCATGCACTAAGCTTGTAGAGTAAATAATTGGAATAAATATTCTTTATTATGCTCTAAGCGTTTTACTTTATATACTACTATTAACTGTAATATGTCATGTGTCTTTTTATTTTTTCTCTTTTCTTTAAAACTTTAGTTATTTTATAAGAAAAAAAAAATGGCATGGGATATTCTTTAATTGGTTGACTATAAAATGATTAATATACTCATGGTGAGAAGGTATTTTTTATTTAAATGGTTGGTCTTTAATAATTTATAATGATATGTTTATACCTTCACCAGCGGCAAGATTGAAGTATAGGTCGATAATGTTGGGGCAGCTTCCATAGCACTGAGTTGAGCAAAGCTTTTCTGTGAAACGAGGCTCAAGGAGAGAGTCAGATGAGATTCCAAGTGTTTTACGGTCAAGCCCACATCCTTTGATACATTGGTCAGTCTCGATCAAGTCTTGTATTTTGTCTGCCTCAATTTCTGATGTACGGCATGTGTATGCTTCCTCTCCGCTCCTTTTTACTTGCTTCTCAAGCACACAGCGTTTGCCGGAGGATGACACTGCGAATGCGCATGTGTTCTCGTCCAGATTCTCACATGTTATTGCTCCTGCAACCGCCAACAAAAAAAAAAAAAAAAAGATAAAGCGCTATGGTTTGGAAGTATATGAAAAGTTTAGTTTTTGGATTTCACAGTGTATAGATTATCACGTTATTTAAAGCTTTAAGGCACTAAATACACCTTAAGATTTGACACAAAACGCATTTATTTCAAATGGTATATAAATTATAAAGTTGTAGTGTAATAACTTTACATATCACACTCCAAATGAGAGAAAAAAGAATCTCAAATGGTTCACTTTCAAGAAAAAAACTGCATGTAAAGAAAGAAATTTTTCTGGATTTATGAATATAATGATAAATTCTACCATTAAATTTTAAGATAGCTATAAAAAAAACTAAATTTTTGTAGCATCAAGAAATAAGTGATGAGTGAATGTAAGGGAAGAAAAAAAAATGTAGGTTTACTAATTGGTTTTGGTGTTGGAAATAATTATGTTCATACCTAGAGTGCCTTGCACACAGAGGGCAATTGCAAGAACCAAGACTGCCAGGGTCTTCAAGCTAATATGAGAGGCCATTGCACTGTTCTAAATGTAAAAAAGAAGAGCTGGTGCTGAGGCCAAATTAGCTATAGGGCTTTCGTAAAGCTAGTAAAACTTTGTGTTTCTACTTGGAGGAATGCTGTGAAGTTTCATGGTTCGTTAGGACCATTTTATAGTCTTTTAAATGCACTGTAGATTTCAAAAACTACGACCATGTAGAATGTAATTTCAATGTTAAGAAATGCAAAAGTCTTGGTGAACCTTACTTTAGAAACTAGTGAAGCTATGATCCATTTTGTGTGACCCCACCATGAAGAACTTGAGTATGTCAGGGTCTTTTTTTTTTTTTTTTTTTAATGAGGCCCCAGAAGATTGGTAATTACTAGTCAATGACTGCCGCTATCAAAGGCGGAGGCATGGCTGTAACATATTTGCCACCGGCATGTAAAAACAAAAATATGGTTTTCTTTCATCAAAAAAAAAAAAAAAAAATATGGTTTTCAATAATTATATATAATTTGGTCGGCACTGTACATTATAGGCTGCTTATTTGAAAATTGTTTACATGATCGATGCTGATTTTTGTTCTCGCATGTGCCTTGCAAGAAATAAAAATAAGGATAAAGTTTGGTTACAAACTTTATTGTAGCTTAAAGCTACAACTTCACTCGATATATTTTTAATGGATTTAAATTTTAACAAATTCACCAATAGATCACATTATCTTCTTATATCCACATTGCTTGTAAAAATTTTAGGAGATTAAAAATTAATAATTATGTCATCAATCAATTGTTTAAATTAAAAGTTTTTGTAACCTGAAATTATGCTTAAAAAATAAGTTTATGGATCACATTGTAAATAACATCTGATTGACGCAAAATTTAACATGTGTATTAAGAGTGTAAAGAATATACAATCCAACGGTTAGATTTTCAAAATATATAACAATGCTAATTTGTTTTTAAAAGCGTTTATAGTCTTAGACTACAATTAAGTTTGGAACCAAATTTTGTCCATAAAATAATAAGAATGTAAACTCCTCAACTGATTTGACTTCCCCCTTACAAAATGAGAATGAAAAGAATGCAGTGCCTAATGTCTTTGGAAATTTGGTACCTTACCATTAACTTGAGAAATGTGTTCCTTGCTAGGAGCAACTTTTCAAACCAATTAAGTACTTTTCTTTTAAGTTATCTTAGGAGTACAAAAAATATTTACAATATTTTCAAATTAATCTACCACTTTATTATAAAAATTAAATTACAAATTGTAGTGAACACATATATGAAGTAGTAGGCTAATTTAAGAATGTTATGAAACTATTGTAAATTTTTATTGTGTTTCAAATTTTATTTTTATTATTTTTCTTCTTCTCCTTTATTATACTAGCATGTAACTCATGCATATGCATAACTGCATTTAGAAATAAACAGATTTTATTAATCATAAGAATATACATAAATTTTTTTTTTTTGATATGAGGACTATACATAATTGATTGAATCATTAGGAAAAATAAACTTAATTAGATGCATATTAAAATTCTTACGTAAGTTTAATACTATTTATGATCATTTTATTCTAATTTTTAATACTGTATGTTAAAGGGTGAGTTGCAGCTTGCCCTTAGCCCCTTGCCATAAGAAGTTCTCTAAGATTCATTATGCTTGCTTTAATAAGATTATAACATGATTACTCATTACATGCTTATTTTTCAATCATGTGATAATATATGAAAGTTAAAGTTAAATATGACAAAAATTAGGGAATTTGACATTGAATGGAAATTGCAAGTTGCAACTAGTCACGTAGGAAATTAATTGCTCAAGATATAAGTCAGCAAGACCCAATTCTTATATACCCCTAACAACACTTCTTTCATTAAGTATTTTTGTAACTTAAACTTCTGATAAAAGTTAAATGAAGGTGGCTCTTAGACACTAGCCTAGAAATCTATTGGCATGGCCTTTTCTTATCCTCAAACTAGTAGCAAATTTGAGTTTCAAGAAGCTATAACTCGTAAACACAAGCCTAGAAATCTATTGGCCTTTTATTTATCATCCAAACTTTTTTTTATATACAAAATAGAAATTCTATTATAGTCTAATCTAAATATGTGAAGCTCCCTCCTGGAGACTTGAACTCCAGTTCTTACCCCCGGCACACCCACAAATACTTATACTTGTTGAGTAACCATCGCTCTAAGGGTGTGCGGTGGTATTTATCATCCAATTAACTAGTTGCACACTTATTCTTCTTCTTTTTTTTTTTTTTTTTTTTTTGGAGAATGGTTAACGAGTCGTATTGATTTGAAATAAGAGTATAAGACCATAAATTTTAATTAAGATTAAGTCTATAAAGACTAGATAATAGAGATTAGAGAGAGGGAGAGGGAGAGGGAGAGGGAGAGGAGAGATTGCCGTATACGACATTGCGCAAGGTAATTTGGAGATTTCAGTTACGAAAACCAAAAGCATCTTTTGTACCTACGTTATTCATAATAAGCTATGGAATTTAATACGAGACACATAAATTTTAACGGTATAGTTAATAGTTTACCACTTTCTTGGTAATGATTTCTTGGCAGTGTTAGGAACGCAAGAAAGGAGGACCTGCCTTTAATGATTGTATCTCAATGTAAGACCGGCCGCCTTCAAAAACGAACCAATTTTCTGGTCAAACTCAAACAAAGCATTCCCTAATTAAGAAAATAAGTTTATGGTCAAACAAATCATTTCCTAAGAAAATAAAAGGAAAATTTCTACAAGCTCCTCTTTATTTTTCTCCACTAACAAAACTGAAAAAAAGAAAAGAAATATTTTGCTAGGCCATAAGGACTGATATGTATCTCATACATCTAACATACGCATTATTTCTCTCAAACCTTATAACATCCACTTCATGATGATTACTGATCGTTATCATCATATTAGGACACCATTTTTTTTTTTTTTTTTTTTGTATGCAAGGTTTGAGTCTTATATCTCCCATTCGACGACATAAGACTCTACCTGTTAATTTAACTAGAATCTACTACAACATATGAGTATTACAATGTAAAATTTCCAAATTTATTAGAGAGATAATACATATATTGGATATATAAAATACTTCCCCCATAAGAACATTTTTTAATTATTATGTAATGAAAGAAGGATAGGGAGAAGATGACGTCGTGAATAACTTCTCTACTTGAGTAAAATCATAATAATTAAATACTCTTACCTATTGGACTTCCAAGAAAGGGAACCGTAAAACTGTAGCTATACCCTAACCCCACGACGACATTAGCGAGCAAATGGACTGGGGCATGGGGGGCTCCATAATGATATAGTCTTTAGTCTATATAGAGTTAGTTATGAGTTGAACTTTGATATATATGGGAAATAAATTTGGTATTAGTCAGCCATTAATTCAATTTCTTGGACTTTTCTTCCCCGGTGTTTGCGGGGCAAGGGTTACAAGTTATCAATGTTATTTTTGTTAGTGGGCATGAATAACGGGGACGGAGTTAGTTGTTAGTGTGGACTGTAACTTTGATCATCAAGTGGAGTTGAAAACTTTAGCAATTAGAATTCCCATGATTATGTTTCTAAAAAAAAAAAGAATTCCCATGATTATGGGATGAATTGAAACTAGGGATACGCTTTTTAATGTACTTTCATATTCTACTAATTTTTTTAGATCCCAAACTTTCGTGAACACTATAGGTTCCATCTTAATCACTAAAATGACTGATTTGATTTTTTGATGTTGACACCCATGATGAAATTAATTCAAGTACAGAACAAATATGAACATCTTTTCTAGGGGTTTTCTCTCTAGGTTTTCTCTGGAAACCCTAGAGGTGAAAAAAGGGGCTATCATAGCAACAAGGTTGCCGCTAGGCAAATTTTCTCTCCGTGAAAACGGTAGAAACAGTTCTGTCAGAAGAAAACATGGAGGAGATCACAGATCGGTGTGCAAAGCTAAAGCTGTCATTGAGAGAAGATGTTGAAGTAGCAATCCAGGCTCCACTGACAGAGGAGGGTCTGGTCCTTATTGGCAAGTTTTGTACTAAGCGTAAAATTAATCTGGAGTCGGTGGCCAGGGTATTGAGATCGGTTTGGAGAGCGGAACACAATTTCGAAGTCAGTGATTTGGGTGAAAATAAGGTAATGTTCCTTTTTCAATCAAAGGATGATATGGACAGGGTGTTATTGCTTAGCCCGTGGTCTTTTGATAAATATTTGTTGATCCTCCATAAGATGGTGCATGGCGAGGCGGTGAAAGACATAAAGTTTGATAGGTCACCCTTTTGGATTCAAATACATGGGCTGCCTACAATGTGTCAGACCAAGGAAGTTGGAATGAGTATTGGAGCAACTCTAGGGGAGGTGGTGAAGGTAGACGTTAATGGGAATGGATTCTGCTTGGGGAATTATCTGCGCATAAGGGTTATACTTGATGTTTCTCTACCACTGTGCCGTGGGCGTAAGGTGCGTTTGGGGGAAGGTGGTTTAAAATGGGTGGACTTTAGATACGAAAGGCTGCCTATATTCTGTTATCTGTGTGGGAAGATTGACCATGATGAAAGGGACTGTTTGCAGTGGATACGAAGCAGTGATAATCTAAGGCCAGACGAGAAGCAATTTGGCCCATGGTTGCGCGCGTTGCAGGACAAAAACCAAAAACCCCAATTCGTTATGGCAGGAAAACAAGGTGAACACAGGACTGGGGATGACAGAAGGGAGGTTCCAGTCGCAGGAAAAATCGTTCCGTCGGAGATGGCGAGCGGAAATACTAGCAGTCCAGATGCAACGGGGAGGGTGGCGGACTCTAGGGATGATGTGGAGAATGCCATAATAATTCCAGCTCATGGACGTATCGTAAACCCGGATATTTCGCGTGGTTTGAATTTTGAACAGCAGATCAAGGAAATTGATGATGCTATTCACGGTAGTGTGTCCCCCTTGAATTCAGTAACAGGCCGTGAACCACGTTCAAGTAAGGAGTCCAACATGCAAGCCACGCACGTGACCATGCTGAAAGAAGAAGGGCAATTACAAGTAAGTGGGCCGAACACTGGTGTCCTAGTCCAACCATTAACGACTGGGCCTCAGAGCAACTTTAATAAGCCCATGCATGAATGTAATGAAAATGTGGGCTTAGTCCACTCTGGAGCAAGCTTTAGTGTAGGGATGTCATCTCCAAAACAGCAAACAGCCCAGGGAGCAAGGAAAAACAGAGGAGGCAGTCACAAGAAGATCAAAGAAAACAGAGTGTTACCTGGTAAGGAGAATAAACCGGGTACTGAGGAAACACAAACCCAGGAAGACAAAACCAACGAAGACTTGTCCATGGATTTTGAAATGGTTGAGATGGGAATAAAGAGAAGAGCACGGGCACCTCTGTCTGAGTTGGAAGGAAAAGAAGGCAATGGGAAACGCATTAAAAGGGAGGGTGAGGTACAGGAACTTGGCAAACTCTTAGCACAGCACTTGGGATCGGCGGAGGCTGCAATGCAGCCCCGCCGGGCACAATGAGTGCCATTAGTTGGAACTGTAGGGGGCTTGGGAACCCCCTAACAGTTAAGGCTCTCCAAAAGGTGGTGTTGGAGAAAGATCCCACCTTAGTCTTTCTAATGGAGACTAAGTTTGATGTAACGGAGATGGACGGAATTAAACAGAAAATAGAAAGGCAGCAAGGTTTAGTGGTACCAAGTATTCGAAGGGCAGGAGGTCTAGCTCTCTTGTGGAAAAATTCTTTACAGGTTGATTTATTGTCATACTCCCATAGGCATATTGATGTAATAATCTCTGAAGAACAGGGTATGAAGAAGTGGAGGTTCACCGGATTTTATGGTCATCCGGAGACAAGTAAAAGAGGAGAATCGTGGCTACTACTGGAGAATCTTAGTGGTCGATGCAATTTGCCGTGGGTCTGTATGGGGGACTTTAATGAAATAATGCATGCTAAGGAGAAAGTTGGTGGTGGTGTTAGACCGGAAGGACAGATGAGATATTTTCGTGAGACAATCAACAGGTGTAGATTGAGAGATATGGGATATGTGGGGTCGGATTATACTTGGAGTAGAAGACTTGGTAGTCGAGGTTGGGTGAGAGAAAGACTTGATAGAGCATTGGTGTCTACGAATTGGGCAGGGGCTTTTCCAAGGGTAAAGCTTCATCACCTGTCCAATTCGGTCTCTGATCATAGTATTTTGGTGCTCCAGGAAACTAATACTAGAAGACAACAAAGGCGGCAAACAAGGTTGTTCAGGTTTGAATCTATGTGGCTTGAA
The DNA here is from genome assembly GCA_019022515.1 of Quercus aquifolioides. Lineage (NCBI taxonomy): Eukaryota > Viridiplantae > Streptophyta > Magnoliopsida > Fagales > Fagaceae > Quercus > Quercus aquifolioides. The sequence continues at coordinate 17,736,988 of CM032335.1, read as the reverse complement.
GATGAAGGATGCAAAAAAGTGGTAGAAGAGGCATGGGAAAGGGGACGGTCCAGCTGCTCACAATGGCCCTTAGAAGTTTGTCTAGATGAATGTCAAATATCATTGAAGTCATGGAATAGTCATTCCTTTGGTCACGTGGGAAAGCAAGTTGCAACATTACAAAGAAAGCTCCAAATACTTGAAGCCATGAAGGGTAATGGGACGGATCTGGAGGAAATCCATACAACAAAGTTGGAGCTTAATAAATGGCTTGGCATTGAAGAGGAAATGTGGCATCAGAGAAGCAGGAATAATTGGTTAAAGGCAGGGGATAGAAATACCGCATTTTTCCATACTAAAGCCACCAATCGATACCAAAGGAACACTATTAGCAAAATAATGGATGCAAACAATAGGTGGTTGGAGGACATAGATCAGATTGGGGAGACTTTTGTGCATTATTTTGATGAGCTTTTCACTACTTCAAGGCCGAAGGTGGAGCAAGAAATGCTTGATGCAGTCCATCCCAAAGTCACTACCAGAATGAACAATACTCTCACGCGAGAATTTCAAGCAATGGAGGTGGAGAAAGCACTAAAACAAATGCACCCGCTAACAGCGCCTGGTCCAGACGGTATGCCGCCTTTATTCTATCACCATTTTTGGCCCACTGTTAAATCTATTGTCATTCACACTGCACTTGATTTTTTAAACCATGGTGTATTTCCCCCTAAATTTCATGACACTCACATTGTTCTCATTCCTAAAACAAAAAATCCGGAAAAAGTAACGGATTATAGGCCAATTTCATTATGTAATGTGGCTTACAAAATAGCTTCAAAAGCTGTGGCAAATAGGATGAAACCGGTGTTGCAGGAAATCATAGGAGAGAATCAAAGTGCTTTTGTAGCGGAACGGCTCATCACAGATAATGTCTTGGTGGCTCATGAATTGATGAACCATATTAGCAAGAGGAGGAAGGGTAAATGTGGCGAGATGGCCATAAAGCTGGACATGAGCAAGGCGTACGATCGGGTTGAGTGGGAATGCCTGAAGCAGATTATGGTGAAGCTCGGTTTTCATACGAATTGGATTAGAACGGTGATGAGTTGTGTATCTTCGGTGAGATATGCGGTTCGAATTAATGGGCAGCCATATGATTTGAACCAGCCAACCCGAGGGTTGCGACAAGGCGATCCATTATCACCATATCTCTTCCTAATATGCGCCGAGGGCCTCTCAGCAATGCTACATCAGGCAGCACACAGGAAAGCCATTAAAGGGGTGGCAGCTTCGGTGAGTGGTCCCAGAGTATCCCATTTATTCTTTGCCGACGATAGCCTGGTGTTTGGAAGAGCTACAGTGAGTGAAGCTATGGAAATTTTAAGGATTCTTAAAGTTTACGAAGTCTCCTCTGGACAACAGCTTAATTGCCACAAAACCTCTTTATATTTCAGTCCTAACACTGAAAATGGAATCAAAGAAAGGGTGAAGACGATGTTTGGAGCTCAGGTTATTAAACCTCACGAAGCATACTTAGGTCTGCCATCACTTGTTGGAAGATCCAAGAACAATACCTTTGCTCAACTTAAACAGAGAGTGATGAATAAGGTCTCGGGTTGGAAAGAAAAGATCTTAACGCCAGCAGGAAAGGAAGTCCTAATTAAATCTGTAGCTCAAGCCGTACCTTCATATACCATGAGCTGTTTCTTGTTACCAAAGAATCTGTGTGAGGAGCTGACTAGGGTGATCAAACAATTCTGGTGGGGACAGACCGGGAATGAAAGGAAAATTGCTTGGTTGAACTGGGACGTTATATGTCAGCCAAAAGACAGAGGAGGCATGGGTTTTCGTGAGCTAAGAAGTTTTAATTTGGCGCTTTTGGCCAAACAGGGATGGAGGCTTCAAACGAACTCCAATTCCCTGTTTAGCCGAGTTTATAAAGCCAAATACTTCCCACATTGCAGCTTCGCTGAGGCCAACCTAGGACGGAATCCGTCCTACGCGTGGCGAAGTTTAATGGCGGCGCAAAGCATAATCCAAAGAGGTATGAGGTGGCAGGTAGGGGATGGAGAGAAGATACGGGTGTGGCATGACAAGTGGGTTCCCAGACCTTCAACGTACAAGGTGATCTCAACAGAAAAACCACAATCAAAAAATGCTCTGGTTTCTGACCTCATAAACAGAGCAACTAACGAGTGGAATAAAGACAAATTGGAGAGTTGGTTCCTACCTGAAGATAGAGAAGCCATTCTAAGAATCCCTCTGAGCTCCAGTCGCACACAAGATAGACTAACATGGGCTGAGAATAAAAGTGGGAAGTTTACTGTTAAAAGCGCTTATGCTTTAGCGCTGGAAGAGAAGCAACTTGATACCAATGCAGATTGCTCCGATGAGTCAGCCAGGAGGAAGATTTGGAAAACTATATGGAAAATGAAGACTCCACAGAAAATAAAACACTTTGCTTGGAAGGCAGGACGTGGAATCCTTGCTACAAAGTCCAACTTAGCTAAACGGAGAATCATCTCAAATGGTATATGTGACCTGTGTGGGAAGGAGGAGGAAACGATATGCCATTTATTGTGGACCTGTGATCATGCTAAAGAAGTTTGGACGAATAGTAAATTCGCCTTATCATTGGATATCTCATCGCACTGGAGTTTCTTGGACGTAGTTGCGAATTTACAGAGGAGTGAAATGTCTCGGCCTGGGCAGTTGGAGCAGATCATCACTGTCTGTTGGGGTATTTGGAAGAATAGAAATGACCTTCGGATGGGAGGAAAAGGAAGGGCTGGTAGAACAGTGCTGAGGAACGCCATGCACCTGGTGGAGGAGTTCCGAGTTGCAAATGAAGGAAAAACAGAGCATCAGTCCGACCCAATAGCTCCGGTCTCGTGGAAACCTCCAAGCCAAGGTTATTACAAAGTAAACTTGGATGGCGCGGTTTTTTCGAGCAAGAAACAAGCAGGGGCTGGAGTAATAATCCGGGATGGCGCTGGGGAGGTAATCGCTGCATTGAGCAAGAAATGGAAGTGTCCGTTGGGTGCGATAGAAGCGGAAGCTAAAGCCTTGGAAGCTGGAGTTGAGTTCGCTAAAGATGTTGGTATTAGAGAGGCTGAGTTTGAAAGTGACTCACTGTTAGTTTGTAATGCTCTACAAGGTCTGGGTTCACCACCCTCTTCAGTATTGAACGTGCTGGCCGGAGTGAAGAACCAGATGTCGTTTTTCAGGCAGTGGAAGGTTACGCACACTAAACGACAGGGAAATGTCCCTGCTCACTTATTAGCTCAACACGCAAAATATGTTGAGGATTATGTTGCATGGCTAGAGGAATGTCCTAGCCTGATTGAGCATGCTTGTATGCATGACAGAAATGTAACCCAATGATTTGGTCTCAATAAAGTTAAGTATTTCCTATCAAAAAAAAAAAAAATTAATTCAAGTACAATCAACTATTCTATTCTTAACATTCTCAAAAAAAAAAAAAAAAAAAAAAAAAAAAAAAACCTATTCTATTCTTGACTATTTGCTAAGGAAGTGAAGGGTAAGAGCAACAGAATGAACTGGTAAGAAAATTATTATTGCAAAAACAGTGTTTCAGCACCATCGAGAGAGGTGGTCTAGTAGTCTTGGTGTGAACGCAGAAGCACTAGATCCCATGTTCCATTTTCAATGGGCAAACTGTGAGATTTTTGCCCCCGCCCCCCTTTTTGGCCATTAAAAAAAAAAAAACAAAAGCAAAAACAAAACAGTGTTTCATTAGCCCAGAACCCAAATCACCTTAAACTATGTGTCTCGTTTCTATTATCTTTTGGAATAACCGCTCACCCATAAATCATAATCACCATTAATACACTATTATCCTTTGCTTTGTAGCTTTTATGGCCAAAACTCAAGAGGCACCTTCCAAAAGTAAAGGCAGAACTTAAAACTTAAAAGTTCAATTAAATTTTTTTTTTTTTTCTTTTTGAGAAGGAAAAGTTCAATTAATTTGGTACTTGCTGACTTTTTTTTTTACCCAATCAAAAATACAATTTTGGTCCATATATGGTACATAAAAATTTAATTTTATTCATGAACTATTGATAATTTTTCAATATGGTTAATTTTTTAATAATTCGATAATTACAATAATAAGGAAATAATTTTTTTTAATTTCTTTTGTTGTTGCTGAAATAAGTAGAGGGAGGTGTGAGATTCGAACTACAAACATAGAGATTGGGACACCACAAAATTAAATACTATTATCACTAAGCCACCCTATGGGAAATTGGGGATGAGAGATTTGCTAAACCTTGATTTTGGAAAGTTTAAACTATAGTATTACTAAATTACAAAACTCTTGACAACTTTCACCTAATTTGTAGCAGATTCTTTTCATAAACAATTAACATATCTATATAATGCAAGGTACATTTTTTTTTTTGGGGGGTATGCAAGGCACATTTTGGTTTCAAACAAAAAAATTTATGGACATCAAATATTTGTTAGGGAAATTTATATTTTAAATCTTACAATTTAGAATCTTACGATTTACATAATTTTTTACTTTTAAAATTATGGAATTTGATTTTTTTTTTTTTAATTTCTAGATTTAATTTGTTACTTTTGAACTTACAATATTTAATTTGGACACCCCAAAACTATAGGATTTCAAATGTAATTTTTGTATTTATTATTAATATGTTATTTTAAAAGAAATTAAGTTCACTTATATATATATATATATATACCGATTTATGAGGCCAACATGTGATCTAACATATCACATAAGTATTACTCCTATAATAAAAGTAGGGTCCGGTTAATGTGTGTCCTTAGGACACACATTAAGCTATCTATTTGTGAAAATATTTTCTCGAGAATTGAAAAAGTTGTCATTATTTTTTCAATTCTCAAGAAATTTTTTTTCAAAAATAAAAATTAATTTAGTAAAATCCATAAAAGTAAGGACAACTGTATGAAAAACATCTATTACATCAGCAGTTGTCATTAGCATGATGACGATAAAGTAGCTAGAATGAGGATAGCATTAATGCATGATGACGACAAAGTAGCCAGGACGTTTTTGAAACCCCAAGGAATATATTGAAATAATTGACAATTAGCATTCGTTCGGATAGTGTTGAAACGGCTGCGTTTCTCTTTTATTATTATTATTATTATTTTGAGAAAAGCATTTCACATATACTGTGGATCCTGTGCAGGAAGAGAAAGTAAAATTATGTTTTTTCAGTGGATCTCATGAATTGTTCATGGGATCCGCAAGTACTTTATTTAGAAAAAAAAAAAAACTTTAAAACTAGATTCCACAGTACTATTTATATATTTAAAAATTATTTTGTTACGGTATTTTCAGTTTTCAATTTTCAGCAAAATAAGCGGTATCCAAACACACCAAAATTTTCTAAATCTAGGAAAAAATCTTTTATCAGGAAAAATATCTGATTGTTGGATAAAATGGAATAGTTTGGTGGTCTTGAATTTGGAAAACAACAATTTCATTGGCAACATTCCAGCTTAGATTGGATCCTTGACTCTTCTTAAGTCTTTGCACCAATACAACAAGAAGTTCTCTGGAAATTTATCATCTTCTTTGAAAAATTGTGAAAAGTTGGTGATTATTGATGTTGCTGAAAATAAATTTGAAGGAAGCATACCTTCTTGGATAGGATATAGATGTTCAAGCTTAATGGGTCTCAACCTTTGATCAAATAATTTCGATGGTCACATACCGAAAGAACTTTGTGCTCTAACTTTACTCCAAATCTTGGATCTTTCACATAATAAGTTTTCTAAAAGCATACCAACAAGTGTTAAAAATTTTAGTGCCATGGCCACTGAAAATAATTCAAATCATGACATGACTTTTAATCGCTCGACAATTTTTTATGGTGAATATATCTCTCTTGAAATTGAATTGCTTGTGATAAAGGGGAAAGTTTCTTAGTATAGCACCATTCTCCAACTGGTAAAAAGTATGGATTTATCCAAGAACAGTTTATCAAGAGAGATCTTCAAAAAAGTGACCAGTCTACAAGGATTACAATCATTGAATTTGTTATATAATCTCTTAAGCGGAAGTATTCCTAAGAACATAGGTTCTATGGGATCATTGGAGTCTATTGATTTTTCGGTGAATAAGCTTTCAGGTCAAATTCCCTCAAGTATGACAAGTATGACATTTCTAAATCATTTGAACTTGTCAAACAACAATTTGATTGGGAAAAGCCCTTTGAGCACTCAGATACAGAGCCTCAATGCGTCCAATCTTATTGAAAACAAACTCTGCGGACCCCCCACTTACTGATAATTGTACTGTAAATGAAGTAAAACCCAACAATGTAAACATAGGGAGTAAAGATACTGGTGGAGTTGAAGTGGATTGGTTCTATGTGAGCATGGCACTTGGCTTTGTTGTTGGGTTTTTGGGTGTATGCAGTCCTTTATTATTGTACATGCCACGGAGAGAGAATTATGCACTTTGAGTTCCTAGATCACATGGGGTACAAACTTAAAAGGTGTTGTTTTGTAGTAGTAAGTAATTGCTGTAAGATTCTTAATATTTAGTATAATGTACCGTGATCATGTTAATCATCAGTATTTCAATGATTTCTATATAATCTTTGTGTTGATTTATACTTATATAGTAGTTAAATTCACTCCGTTGGCATATATAAAACTAGTGTTTCCTTCTGGTTCATAAAAAAAAAAAAAAAGGTTTCTTCCTATGAAGAAGGTCAATGGCAATCCAATATGTAGAACCATACAAATAAATGATTTATTAAAAGTAATATAATATACCTTGAAATGATGCCTAACCTCTGTTTCTATTACCTAAAAAGAAAAGATGATATATTCCCACAGGTGAACTAATTGTTGACACCTAGCCTCCGTTTCTGCTATTTAAAAAGAACATTGATACATTCCAATAGGCGATCTAAGTCTCAAACAAAAGTCGACTAGATTCTACATAATTGCGCAAACTAAATGGCTCATTGTAACAAAATCTAAGGCTATTTTGTGGATTCTTGCAACCGGTATGTGAAGCCCAGGCTGCAGAAGAGTTGGTTGCTAAAGTCTATTTCTCCTCTGCAGAATTTGACATTCAATGTTTATGGAGAATATATTCAGAGTTATTTTCTATAATCTCCAAAGAAAATTATCTTTTTCAAATACTTTTTCAATTAATAAATAAAAGGTTTAATTACCTAGGAAATTGATAAATTAGTTTAGTGTTGCACTTATGTTTTCTCAAGTTTGGCAAATGATAGTTTTAAGTAATTATATTTCTCTCCCAAATGAGTTTTTTTCTCAATGGTGCTTTCCTTTATTCAACATTTTGGATTGGGCTTTCTCTGGTAACTTTAGGAAATTTAAATTTGGATGGTTCATTTATTTAAACAAATGCAGAAGAGGAATAATGTGAAAAGGAATTTGGACAATGTTGATGCTCATTTTGGGAAGCCCGGTAGAAGGAAGAAACCCAACAATATGGGCAGAGAAGAGTTAGTGAATGGATAGAAAAAAATCATTAGGCTCAAGTGGCAGGAATAATGGATTATAGACCCATAAAATAAACAAATGGGTCTTGAGGAAGCAAACGAGTCTAAAGGAGTCTGGAGAGAGAAAAGTAGCAAACTCATGGGCAGTATGTGATGTAGAAAAGCGAGAATGGGCCACAGCAAGCCTGAAGTAATGCAAGTAAAGAAAGTAAGGGGCTGATAGAAAGCCCATGGGCCCTAAGGATGAAGGATAAAGTAATTGGGCTAGGGAAGTCCAAAGGAGTTAGTAAAAACCCATGAGAACGCGGAATTAGAAAAAAGGGCCGAGGATGCCCAAGAATAACAAATGGGCCAAGGATGCCCAAGAGGAAAATAAATTGGACACAAGAACCCGTAAGCAATGTAATAAAAAACCCAATGATCATATTGAGTCATTGAGAAAAGAATAAACAGCAGGCCCAAAGAGGCCCAGCAGGTTTGGGTCAAATGACATCACAACAAGAATATCAAAGTTGTACGACAGGAAATGGTAGCAAGACTGCGGAAAGAGTAAAAGAGTAGACTAAAGGACGAAGAGCCCACAATCAAGCAAATCCCAGCCCCTAAAGGGAGCAAGTCATAAAGAATGAAAAATCAGAAAATAGTTGACGCCATAAGAAGTCAAAGAGGGGCGGCAGAATGTGCAAATGAGCCTCCAGACCGCGGCAAACGCATGAGCAACAGGCAGGTTTTAGACATACGCAGAAGTGGAGCACGCGTAAGGCCCAGACATCACCAGCCTATACCCAGCCAATACAGGAAGTGGTGGGTCATGGGTCAGAGGTAAGAGGGCATGGTCTGGCGGTGGGGAGAAGGGAAAACCTATTCTAGGGTTCCTACTCGGGTTCTTTTGGGGAAAATGTCCTGTTGAGATGACATACCGCCCAAAAGAAGTAAGAATGAGTTGGAACCACTAGGTGCATGCCATGAGGGATAGGGAGAGAGAGAGCACCCACACTGTAGCAAGTAAGAATGCTACGACAAACAAACAAACAAAATAGTCTTCTTTGTCTAGTGATGGAGAGTGGCATAGCCAGCACAGGTAAGTGATGGTGGCTGGACAACTGACAAACCAGTGGTGGTCGACAAGGACACCCAGACTAGACAAAAGTAGTTAAAGGCTAAAATGGTAAAAGCCAGTCACGACAGACATTATATAAAGGACCCTTGCCATGCACAGAAAGGTGAGGCATCACGATCACGGTAATAGTTGTTGGAAAATCTGGTTTTATATCTCATACAAAACACATAGCGGAAGCAACAAACATGGATCTATTTCATTCATGATTGATAACATGCACTATGTAAATTTCAGAATTTAAGAACAAGATAGCGTACCTTGGTGTGGTGAAATTCAAAACAAAAGATTAGAAGTACTTGGGAACACTTTTAATCTTCACTCCAATTCCACTTTACGCCCAAGAAGTGTGGTCTCTCAATCAATTTCCAAGGGAGAATAATCGAGTGGTTTCACTCACACATACACACCATTTCACAATGATGTCTCTCATAAAATAAATTCTGTATGTTTCTCCCTTTATAACTAACTGACTATCTAATTGGGCAAGCCTATTGGGCCTTTCCAATTGGGCTTTAGTGTGTGGCTTGGAGTGGGACCAAAAGGGACCAATAAGACACTAGCTCCAATGGGCCTTAGGCTTTTCTGTCAACTCTTGACAAGTCCAAAGTTACCATTAATTATATTTAATACCACTATATAAATATAATTGCACTCCTAGGCCTTATTAATAAATTATATCCCAAGACTCTAATAATATCATTTGACCCCTCCATGAAATATCCATAGTGAACAAAGTCATAATAAACTCACTTTGTAAACAACCATTTTATCCTTGAGTACCCGGTTTAATCTTTTAGTTATTCACATTGATTGAAATCCAATTTTAATAAATATAAGTTTTAGTAACTCCTTACTAAAGTGGGCGCCCTGAATAACCAGTTCCCATTAAACTTATTTCAAAGGGATATTTCGTGTCTTTATAAAAAGAGATTATGGATTCCATCTTGAGAATATGTGTTTCCTCAACACTATGTGTGGTTACCCAACATACTGAGATTTTGACCGTGAATATTAGATCTCACTCCTGATATATCAAAGTAACCTACATTTCATGATCATGTTCACTATCCTCTCAGGATTGAGAGTCTATGAAGTTAGAAGTCGTGAGATTAATTATTCAGGTGACGGTTGTTGATTGAATAATTAATCTCACAGCGGTCCAGTTCAATATATCTTAACTCTTAAGACACATCAACACATGAACTAGAAGTCTCCACTTCCATGATCAAGACAAATCATCTTAGTTGATATGTTGTAGTCTTTGCAGATGAAACGCCCAATTTCATCACCGACTACGAACTATATTTTGAGTTTACAAGGAACTTGTGATTTATATCTTCTGTGACTAAATCACATACAATGCATCTCAAGGACTATGATAATGTCTCATTAGTTCATAAATAGTCTCACATAATTAAACAACTTAATTATTTATAACATGCCAATAAATTGGATTTTAAGGCATAAACCCCAACAATAGTAACCTCTAGGAGAGAATTACAACATATAAGCAAGCACTGAGAAAGGAAAATAGAAAAAGAAAAGAAGAATCAGAAATAAAAAAAAAACAGAGAACATAGAATGACAGGCATGCACCAATATGTTAATCCATTCTCTCCCTCTAAAGCCCTGCTCTCTGCCAAAGGCAAAAGATTTTTCTAGGCATAGGCCATTTAGGCCCGTTCCCTTAAAGCAATTAATTTCTTTATGGGGAGATTATTCACATTTCTCCCCTTGGTTTCAGCCCTGTAACGTAAATTGGCATGGCAGACTGACATTTCTCTCTTTAATTCAACAAACTCATTACTATTTCTTCCCCACTTATTTCTGCCATTTTATGAACAGGGCGCTTCTTGTCGCTGTCCTTTATTTATTCTGTCTAAGTAGTGAACGTATTTCTTTCGTTATTTTCATTACATCTGCCTGCCATAACTCTCCCATAGCAACTCCGCCTATCATGGGCAAACGAGGCATTGTTTGTGCACAAGCCGGACGAAGGTGGGTTACAATTGGACCGGTCCCAACTCCCTCATCCAGAATACTTGGGCCCAGTACAGTAGGAGGCAACCCATCCCAACATCACAAAAAGGCCCACCACAGACAATTACTTAGGATTGGCCATATGGAAGTCTTGCACTGTTTTGGACCCTTATTTAGCTGGACAGTTTCTCTAGCATCATATTGGATATGAATATAGTACTTATCTTTGGCTAGATAATTGGCATCTTGAGTGTCCTCTATTGCTTAAATATGGACCTTGAATCATTTATAACTCAGTCAGTCCTGTGAATGCAAAGGTCTAAGCAGCTCTCAGTGCAGGAAACTAAAGTTGACAACCAGCAAGGTGATTAAGTTTCATATTCAAGACAGGTAAACTGGGAATGCTATTAAACATAGATCATAATGCAGTAAGCAATGTCAAAAATCTAGGAATTTCGAATTCGGGGCAACATGAAATGCTATTAAAATTATCCCACTGAAATAATTGGAGTGGTGTAAGCTTATCTAATTTTCTAAATCTATTCCCAAGCATAGTTTCATAGCTTGTTAACTATATATAAAGAATAGATTATTCACTAGGGATTGTTAAATCTATTCCCCTATTTAACAAAGTTAAGTTTTCCGCCCAAAAAGCATTGAGTTGCAAAGTATACCCCTAAATTTTGGGGTTACTTGGATTTTACCCTCTAAATTTTGAAAAATTGGATTTCACTCCCTAAAGTTTCTCTCCATTAGCAAAAATAGCCCCTTCATTAGTGGACTTGCCTATATGGTGGTTAAGTGACATGTTGGCATCTAATGAGTGATTTTTTAGGGTTTGGCTTACCTCTAGTACTTTTTTAACTAGAGGTGTCATTTTATTTTAAATACACAATAGTAAGTGGTAGTGAGTTTTAATTTCTACATTTTATTTAGTTAGTGGGTAATGTGGTAGTTTCTCATTAAAATAAAAAGAGATTTCTTTTAAAAAATTACTGGAGATAAGCCGAACTCAAATTTTTAAGGGGATAAACATGCATTCTCATAATTTAGAGAGTAAATGAGGAGGTATAGTTTAAAGAGGTAAAGTGTATTTTTTTTTTCTAAAAACTTGCCAAATCAACCATTGTAATAATTATTGTATTGATAAAATTCCTCATGCAATTATTACTTTAAAATGAAGGACTTGCTTTTGATAGTGGAAAACTTTTAAAGTACAATCTTTTGATAGTGGAAAACTTCTTTATTTGTAGTGGAAGACTACGCAAATGGTTGACGTGTTGTTAGAGAAGACAACTCAACATGCTTTCTCTAGTCTAAACTCTATGAGCATGGATCACGAATTGATTGAAAATTTTGAAGGAAAAAAATTTCCCTTCAAGCTTTTATTTTATCATTTTATTGAATGTGAATTTTAAAAATTTAATAATTAGATTGCACGTTTTTATTATATCATCTATGCTTATAAAATTTCAAAAGGATCAAAGATCAATAGCTATGCCATCAATCAAATGTTTAAATTTCAAGTTTTTGTGATCTAAATTTATGCATAAAAAATAAATTTATTGATCAAATAGAAAATAACATCCGATTTGAACGAAATTTGATATATATGTTAAGAATATAAAAAATATGCAATCTATCGGTTAGATTTTCAAAATTCACATCAAATAAAAAGATATATGTGGAGTTTGAAGGGTTTATCTTTAAAGTAATTGGATAAAAACCTTGTCCAATTCTTATATGTTTTATTTTATTTTGAATAAAAAATCATTATTAAGGTTTGGCCTTAGGTAAGGGAAAATGAGAAATTCATCAAAGTTTCAAACAAAAACCAAGGTTAGGCTCTTTTAAAAGTGCTAGTGTTGTAAATTTTATCTTCCCCTTTCTCACCCCTTTCCCCCTTCCCTTATGTCTTAGTGTTGTTAACTCATCAAAAAGAAAGGGGAAAAAAAAAACAAAACTAACATTCTTCTTATTTTATCAAGCGTACTATATATATATATATATATTGATAAGAATGTCGTAACTTTATTAAAAGGAAGATAAAAGTATTACATCTTGAGTCAAAGTTGACTTAATCATAATAGGATTTTACTAGTCTCATCACATGCGTTTTGCACGTGCGATGAATTTGTTTTTTCTTGTTAGTCTAATGTCATAATTTTCCTTTTTAAAAATATTTTTTGGATAAGTTTGTTGTGAAAAGATGGATTAGTAGGAGAGTATCCTATTTTGTAGGCATTTTAAGTAGAATTGGAGATATATTTTTACCGGGTTGTCCTCAAGTTTTTTCCTTGTTAAACATTTGATTGATGACATATTTATTAAACTTTGATTTTACTGAAAATTTTGCAAGTATGGAGGATATAAGAAGAAAATGTAATCTAATGGTGGATTTGTCAAAATTCACATTAATAAAAAGATATTGAGTGGAATTGTAGTTTTAAGTTATAACTAAGTTTGTTACCAAATTTTGTCCTTCAAATATTGCGAAAATTGTTATATTTATAACATTACTCATGCAATTATTATCTTTTAAAAAAGAAAAGACTTTTTTTAGTGGAAGACTAAGCAAATGGGTTGATGTGTTGTGAGAAAATGACTTATTGCTTTCTCTAATCTAAACCCTAGGAACGTGGATCACGAATTGAATGGAAATTTGAATGCTTTTGTAAGACAAACTTTTTTTTTCTTTTTTATAGTTGAAGACAATCCTTTTTTTTTTTTTTTTTTTTTTATAATAAAAAAAAATAAAAAGGTTTGGCCTTAAGAAAGGGAAAATGAGATATTCTTTTTTTTTTTGAAAATGATATATTCAAACAAACATCATTCGTATTTTATCAAGCCTACTCTCTACAGTTGTGTTAAACAAAACTGTGGGAGGGACAAACCTCTCCCCAAGAAGGAATTGTCCGCTTTGGGTTCAGGTGTGACCCTCACGGCTTAATGAGATATTGAAAATGAGATATTCAAGCAAAATCATTCGTACTACACATGATTGGTACACCCTTCCTTCGGCTCAATGCTTATAAGGCAAGGGTGGGAGGCGTTTCTCCCCGATGTGAGACTGAACAAATCCATGAGAGTCACACCTGAACCTAAAGCGGACAATTCCTTCTTGGGGAGAGGTTCATCCCTCCCACAAAAAGGTGCCTTTTTGTGGGAGGGACAAACCTCTCTCTTAGAAGGTATTGTCCACTTTGGGTGAAGACCCTCACGGATTTGCTCAATCCCACATCGGGGAGAGACGCCTCCCAACTTCAGCTTATAAGCGCTGGGCCTAAGTGAAGGTGAACCACTCATGTGAGATCTTCAGTATTTTGGACATATCCAACACACAGATTTCAGATGTGATTCCTTATTCATTTTGGAAATGGTCTTCTCAGTTAAAATATCTAAATCTCTCCCACAATCAAATCAATGGAGAGATTCCAAATAGTCCCATGTTTTTGTCTACTTCAATGATTGATTTGAGTTCAAACAACTTCAAAGGGCCGTTACCTTGTATATCCTCCGAGGTGATTGTGCTAGATTTTTCTAACAACTCATTGTCCGGATCTATTTCTTAGTTTCTGTGTTTCAAGATAAATGAGCCCAAACAAATAGAATTTCTCAATGTTGAAAAAAATTTCTTATCAAGAAAAATACCTGATTGTTGGAAGAAGTGGAACAACTTGGTGGTCCTAAATTTGGGAAAAAAATAATTTTATTGGCATTGTTCCAGCACCCATGGGATCTTTGACTAATCTTAATTCTTTGCACCTAAACAACAACAAATTCTCTAGAAGTTTACCATCGTCTTTGAAAATGATTTTGTTGGAAAAATACCTTCATGGATAGGACATAGATGTTCAAGCATGATGATTCTCAACCTTTGCTCAAATAAATTCCATGGTCACATGCCAATAGAACTTTGTGCTCTAAGTTTTCTCCAAATCTTAGACCTTTCACAAAACAAGCTATTTGGAAGAACGCCTAGATGTGTTAAAAAATTTAGCGCTATGGCTACAAATAATATTTCAAATGACCATATGAATTCTTATCTCTCAACATCTTTTTATGGTGAATCTCTCCCTCTTGAAAGTGCATTGCTTGTGATAAAGGGGAAATTTTTTTAGTATAGTACCATTCTCCAATTGGTAAAAGTATCGACTTTTCCAAGAACTGTTTATCAGGAGAGATCCCTGAAGAGGTGACAAGTCTTCCAGGATTACAATCATTGAACTTGTCATATAATCTCTTAATTGGAAATATTCCTATGAATATAGGTACTATGGTATTATTGGAATCTATTGATTTCTCTATGAACCATCTTTCAGGTAAAATTCCCTCAAGCATGTCAAGTTTGACATTTTTAAGTCATTTGAACTTGTCATACAACAACTTGACTGGGAAAATCCCTTTAAGTACTCAGCTACAAAGCATTGATCCTTCTAGTTTTATTGGAAACAAACTCAGTGGACCACCACTTACTAATAATTGTACAAATGGTGTGAAACCCAACAATGAAAACATAGGGAGTAAAAAAACTGGTGCACTTGAAGTGGATTGGTTCTACGTGAGCATGGCACTTGGCCTCGTGGTTGGTTTTTGGAGTATATATATGTGGTCTTTTACTATTGAACAAGCAATGGAGAATTATCTACTTTCAAGTCTTAGGTCACACAGGGTACAAGCTTAAGGGTGTTATTTCATTGTAAGTGAATGTTGTAAGATTCCTAATATTTAGTGCAAATGTCATGTGATCATCTTAATCAATATTTTGATGATGTCTATAACATCTTTGTGTTAGTTAATTGTCTCCATTGGCAAATATGCATATGGTGTTTCTTCTTATGAATGTCAATAGTTGTAGTTTCATTTAATCCCTGTAGATTAATATTGTAAAATTAAATTTTAGTTCATACAAGCAATGGGTGCCTACACCTTGAAATGATGCCTAGTCTTTGTTTGTCTTACTTTTAAAACAAAATTAGTTGCAAACCCATGCGATGCGTGGGAATAGATAATTACTTTGTAATTTTGACATAAGTATAATTTGTTCTCCTAAATTTGTTGAAAATAATTTGCTCTCCCTAAAAATTAAGAGAAATGTTATTTCGACAATAATTTTACAACCCTTCCACAACAAACTATATGTAGCAGGTTGTTATTAATTGTTATTGGTGGGTAAAAAAGTAAATTTAGTGACAAGTTTAAATTAGAATTGATAACAACTTGTCAACTATAACTTGTTGTGAAAACATTGTAGACATAGCATTTTTAAAAAAATTATACAATTTCTAAAATTATTTTTTATCTTTCTATCTCTACAAATAAACCAATCTATTATTGTAGGGGCTCGTTTTGTCGTAGATCCCCCAACAATACATTTATTTAGAGAGTGGGACGAAGGATTTGGCGCTAACAGGCTTGCCACCGGTTCTCCGGAAGCGTTCTTCCTTCGAGGGGGCTTTTCCCCGTTCTTCTTCTTCTTGGCTTGGGGTTGCTCCTCGAACGGCCGAGGAGCCCCCTTCTCAAGAGGGGTACTTTCCCTTATATAAGTCTCCTTCGGTTGATCTTAGCCTTACGGCTGTCAATCATCCAGGCCCCTTGCTTTAGAACCTGTCCCATCCGCTATGTTCCCCACCTTACTGTGGGTCGCAGCGCCCAAGGTTGTGCCGCTCAGAGGTCCTATCAGCATTAATGCTGCCAGGGGAGTTAGGTAAATGCATTAAGTGTGGATGTGACCACCTGGAGTTTAGACTAGGAGTGTCGAGGAAGGGGTGTCCTCGGCGCGGGCCTAGTAAGGGCTGAAGCCCATAGACGCCGGCCTGGGACAATTGTACCTCCTCGGCATGGGCCTTGGGCCAGCTTAAAAGTGGGCTGGGGCTCCCAGGCCCACGGGCCCCACAATTATTTTTGGGTGTATTTGATTGATATTTATCCATTTTTAGATGGTTCATATAGTGCGTTATGTTTTCCTAATTTTTTTCTTTACAACTAAATTTTTTAAGTTTCAAATTTGCTATTCAAAATTCTCATTCTCTTAAAAGATATTATTATGATGATCAAAACTTATCACAAAAATACAGTTGATATTAGTCAAATAACCGATAAGCACACTCAAATACATAGCCAAAATTGTGTTCTAATAAAAATTCAAATTTTGACTTTTAAAATAGCTAAGTAGTAACTCAAACAAAAATTAAATCAAAACAATAAGAAGAAGAGAGAGGACTTGTGATAGGAATCTCAGTTCAATTCAATTGGTCTCTCCCATAATAATATCTAAATTTGTTACAATACAAAACCAAAAAAAGTAACATATCATGTATTAAGTTATGCATCTACATTCATGACACAACTAATATGTAAATACAACAGAACTGATTTATGCTACGCATACACAAAGAGAATTATTTATCCATAATGGTACATCACACAAATACACATAAGAGGTATCCAACAATGGAAAAAAACTCATCCGTGATTAACGACCACATAAACTATAGTAGTAAGAGCCCATTGCGATTCTTTTGTTGTTGGCTATTTGAACAACTGAGAGAGTTGTGTTCTTGATCTAGAGCCTTTGTTTTGCACCCCCATGAAATAACTATCAAAAAATAGCCACGCCAAGTGCTCAATCAAATACCCATTGTATGTATTAGCCCACTTATGTCAATCCCAGTTTGAATGTTTGTGACATTGAAACCATGTAGCCAAATCAAAGGAAATCACTATAGAGAAAGAGTACACATGTTCTAGGACTATTGAAGCCAAGTGGGTCATTTGCAGAGGATGCATAGAGTCAAGGCTGGCAAAGGTTTTGCAAGTTGCTGACGATATTTTTTTTGGTGAACTTTCTAGCTATGAGACTATTTGCATCATGTAATGGTTTTTCCATTGGAAATGTTTTCATTTGTTTTACACATCATGACCAATCTTTGTGTCAGTATCCTTGTGAACAACCATGGCTTTAAGATTTTTTTGGTTGGTTTACAGGAACCAATGTTGTTGGCACTTGAGCTCTCTGATGGCACATCACCAACAAAATTAATCTGGAAAATTTGAAGAATATGGGGGAAAAAAAACTCACTTTAGAGAGACTTTCCAAATTTGCAGAAGTGAGGTAGAGCAATTGCAAATATATATAGACAACAAATCAGTAGGTTTTTTTTTTTTTTTTTTGTTGATGGAATTCTAATAGAGTGGCAATTGAATAGTTTTCATAACTGCTTGATTTGGGAGATGGAGAATCATAGAGTTGAAGGATGTTTGATTATTATCATATTGAAATTGATGGAATAATAAATGGAAAGTTGAAAAATTAGGAAATGTTAATTAGGAGATGGATTTTTTATTTTTTATTTTATGTGATAGAGTAATAATTGGAAAAATGTTAATTTGTAAAAGGAAGGAAAAGAAAAAAGAAAAAAAAAAAAGAAAGTTAGTGGGACCAACGATGTGGCTGTTAATGCGACTCAATAGGAGCGTAGCAACAATAAATGCTATGCTTCAGCTTTTAGATATATAGATTTGATATATTCCCATAGGCGAGCAGAGTGTTCATCCAAGATCCAACAATCCTGGTAGCTCTCTATATATCTCTTGGGGATCACTTTGTAAAGTTTCAATGAAAAACAACAAAATTGTGCATAACTGGGCAATCTAAACATTGTTGTTTATGAAAATTTCCTAGGCTATCAGTTGGATCCCTTCCAATAAGTTTCTAAGAAGGAAGCCTAGGCTACAAAATAGTGGCTCTCTAAAGTTTACTTCTCCTCCTCAGCCAAATCTGGCCTTCGATGTTTGAGGAGAATATTCTTAGTTATATTCTATAATATCAAAGATTTAAATAAAAGTACCTTGGACCTTGATTTTAAGATTTTCAGCTTTCTTGTTTTTTCTTAAAAATGTTAATTAAATGCACACAACAATTTGATACAGTAGCAAGTGTGGTGCTATGCTTCTATCCTCTTTTTGTCTCCCAAATGGCAATTAATTTACTATATACCTTTCTCCTAAATAACACATCTTTCAATAGTGCTTTCCTTGAGTTTCAGAATATTTAAAATTGGATGGTTCATTTTATTTTTTAAATAAATGTTATTCATTTAATATTGCAGTTGTGCTAGCAAAGGACCAATAGTGAAAAGGTATTGTATGGGGATCTGGACACTTAGTTGGGATTGGCCATATATTAAGGTGGACAATGTCTTAAAGTAACTTGCAAGGCAAGTTAAATAGTGTCCTATGGAATACTTTCTCCCAGAAATTTTGGAGTTCGTAAACTTTGAAGTCCTATTTAAAACTCTTCAAAGAAGCATGACCTTAGCGTATATGAAAAATTCTTGTGTCTAAAAGAAGATATCATAAATAGTATTCCACTTCTTTCTAAGGTGATTTATAAATGATTACCTTGGTTAATTACTAGAGGAAATGAGCAAAGTCATAAACATTATATGTGAGCTCTAGATCAATGGCTGGTTTTGGGCCATTTGGCTAAAAACCTATTTAACCATAAACTTTTGTTTTAGCTTGTTATGAACGTGTTAAGTTTCCTTTGAACACAATTCCTCATTATTTATTGCTTTAACATGCCTATATCTTTCATAAGTATTATGCTTTTCTTTCTTCAGTTTTCTATGTATTACCCTACAAATCCAGCTTATGCGAAGGAGCTCCAATGTAACTTGCAATTCTAAAAAGAAACGAGCCCTTCGAAGTTTCAAAGCTCTTACAAATCCTTCAAATAGGCTTGTCTTTGTCTATTCAAGAAGATTGCTATAGATAGACTGGTGTCTAATGTGACAACATAAGTAGAAGATTTGGTTGAGCTCCACCTAGGAATTTCGCATTATGCTGATGGATATAAATTACCTTTGGGTGCAAGATTAATCATTCATCACTCAAACTAGAACAACTAGATTACTTGAGTTTAATTATTCTACTGGTAAGGGCATTCCAAGCTATATTGGTTACTTGGAGTGACTTAGACATTTTGACCTATCCTTTGCAAGATTTGTAATATTCATTCCTCAGCAGACTAGAAATCTATCACAGCTTTTTTTTTTTCCTTAACCTACAAGGAAAATATCTTTAGGTGAATGGTCTAGGGAGGGTTTCTTATCTCTCTCCTTTGCAATATTTTTATGCAAGTGGCATGAACCTTCCAAGGGGAAAAGAAAAAGGCTTCAGACAATAAATCAACCCCCTTCCTTTTCAGCATTATGGTCATCTCAATACCAACTTCATGACACACATTGGTCCTTGAAAATGTCAATTTTTCAATCCCTTGAATAGCTTAATCTTTCTATGAACCATTTCAAGGGCACAATAACAATTAGCAATAAACTTTCATTCCTGTTCTTAGACTTCAGTAATCTACAAGGCTAAGTACCAAGTACCAAACTAAACCTTTGCATCCTTGACATGTTTTGTCCAGCACTCAGCTTACTGGACGCATCTTGCGTATCATTTTCTATATGATAACTTCTTCTATGGTCCCATCCCTGAATCTCTTGGAAAATTGTGAACCTTATTGATATTACATCTTGAATTGAATCAGTTGAATGTCACCACACTAGAAAGCTTGGTTCCAATCTTAGAATTGAAAGGGGTTGAGTTTTGCACAAAATTGCTTGGAGGGCAATGTGTCTGAAATGCATTTTGCCGGTTTTTCTTCACACTCTATTGTCATGAATGAAAGCTCCAATGGAGCTCCTACTCTTGAAATTAATGCCATCACAGTGAGTTCTTGTCAGATTGGTCCACAATTTCCTACATGGTTATCAATCTTAAGCAGTGGGACATCTCACAATTTCAAACGGTTCTAGACCGGTTCTGGATTTTGGCTATGTTCCTTAAATTGATCGATCTCCCTGAGAACAAACTTGACGGCAATGCATCCAAGGTATTGCTAAATTCTGAACTCATTGATTTATCTCAAATTGTTTCAAATATCAACTAACATGATTATTTCCTAATGTAACAATTTTGAATATTCCACTTGATTACTTTTCTATACCAATATCCTCATTTTTAAGCCAAAAACACGAATAGAGATTGGCCTGTATAAGATAAATCTCTACCAAGAAAGCTTCATAATTGGCAGATGCATGGGCTATCTTTAACCCGTAGTGAACTGGGAATAACAACCCTTCAAATGTAATTCACAATTCTTTGGCTCCCGTGTATAAGCTTGAACCCTTGTACTTGAACAACAATTGCTTCTTCATAGGTTTTGGGCATGAGCATAAATTGCTTATCCCATTAAGGGTGAATGCCCTTGGATTACTTGGTAATTAATAATGGCAGGTAGGGTCAATTGTCTGTAAGTTTTACTTGCTAGATGCGAGTCTAATGAACTCTTTTTTAGAAAGGTTCCCTATGTTATCCCAAAAAGAAATTGCACCTTTTCCATTGCTGTAGAACTACACACATTGTGGGCTCCTTGATCTAGACTGGAATATAGATTCATAGGGATTTGTACCAAGCTGGATGGGTGAAATTATACTCCTCCAAAAATCTGCCAACTTGCTTCCCTTTTGGTATTGGATTTTTGTCAATAATAGCCTCAGGACATATACCAAGGTGTTCAAATGAACATGAACCTTACAGTTCTTTTCTCTAGCACTTTGTAAAAGCCTTTTATTCTTCCATATTTGTAAGGAGCTTTGACCTTTCAAGCAACTTGTCTGTATCAGTTTCTACTGAGCTCTTACTAGATTTCGTTTCTTGAACTTGTCTCAAAGTCATTTGATTGGAAAGATACTAGAAAAGGCCAGAAACATGATATTGTTGGAATCCCTTGATCTTTGAATAAACAATCATTTTGGTGAAATTATTTGTGGCATATTTGGTTTTTCTTTTGTTGGTTACATCATACATGAACTTTCATTCAACAGTTTTTCGAGAATAATTCAATCATGCACCTTGGCACCCTGCCTAAGAGTTTTGATACATTTAGCTACATTGCCAATATTGAACTCAATGGAGCTCCTTTTCCCAAAAATAAAGAAACTGGAAAAAATGAGGGTGACTCTAAATACTCATGGTCATGTATAGGTATGAGAGTTGGATATTCGGTTGGTTCTCAAGGAGTCTATAAAGTTCTCTTCTTCAAAAGAACTTCAAGGCATGATGATTTCAGGTTTATCAATGACATGAAAGATCAATGTGATTACAATGTTAAAAGTGAATTGGTTCATTGAAATTGTGAGTGAGTTGGTATTAAGTGAAAGGCATCATATTCTATAAGATATACTTCGAACATCGTCCTTAACAATTGTTTGGTCTTGTTGATGTTGTACACACTGCACTGCAAATGTGATTCAATTTATATTTAACCGTCTACCCAGTGGGATTTTATTTCAGAAATATGTCGATATTAAAATGGAGCCAACATTTTCAATTTGTAGTCTAGTTTTGTTGACCGTTGTCATATGAAATATGGTTCATTTTGTAATGTAGAATTCATTTTTAAAATTATTTGAGAACACAATGTTCTAGAAGGAAACAAAGTAGGCACTATAACAAGTTATTTCTTGAACATTTGTAAAGTACAGTTTTGCACTACAATGCACATGTAACACAATAAAAGCTTACTCAATGGCAATACCATTAATGATTTCAGGTCCTAGTTCTACATGCTTTAGAAGAAAGCTTTGGTTCATGCTTTCCAAAAGGGCACAAAAATTAGTTTGGAATTGTAATAGGTCTCAGTTCCTCCTGTATTTTTTCTAAATTGTACATTAATAAAATTGGCAAACAACTAGATTTGCTTATCTATCCCATAAAATTGGCAAACAACCTGAGAAGTAGTAATCATGCCAGATGAGTTCATAGTATGACATTACACTATACAGGCTTGGTATAAGCCCATACACTAGTAAAGAATAAACAATACAAGAGACAGAAAAACAACGTGCACAGAATGTAATTGTTTGAAGAGCAAAGGCCAAAATGGGCTTTTACCCATTTCTCACAAATTTTATAGCAAAATGCCCAATGTCTGAAACTAATTAAGGAAATACCCCTGTTTTGAAACTCGATTTTCTAAAAATTGAGTTTCAAATGTAAAACTCGATTTTTGGAATATCGAGTTATAGCGAACATGGACTTAGGAAATTTTTTTTTTTTTGGAACTCGAGTTCCATGAACTCAAGTACCATGTGAAGTACTCGAGTTCCACTTGAATTTTTTCAAGGAACTCGAGTACTTCACATGGTACTTGAGTTCATGGAACTCAAGTACTTTACATGAAGCTCGAGTTCCAGAAATTTTATTTTATTTTATTTTTTAATTTTCAGTTTGTTATAACTCGATTGTCCAAAAATCGAGTTTTAAATTGAAACTTGATTTTTAGAAAATCGAGTTTCAAAACAGGGGCATTTCCCTATTTAGTTTCAGATATGGGGCATTTTGCTGTAAAGTTTTGGTGAAATGGGCAAATGCCCATTTTCTCCGAAGGGCAAAACATCGAAACGGTGAAGTGAAAAAAATTAAATTGCCCACCCTTGTACAATATCAAGGCTCATTTCTTTGAGTACTAATAATGGTGCCTTCCTTTATTCTTTATATCAACTTGCTACTATGTACACCAAAGAAAAAACAGTAGTCTTTATGCATGCAAATGAAAAAAAAAAAAAAAAATCTTGTTTTTCTGGAAATCCTCAACAGGCCAGAAGGTCATTAGCAACCATAGATGATACATGAGTAATAGTGTCACAAAATAGTTATTTTTAGGATAGTTCCTTTTTATGAGAAATTGTATTGGTCCAACTAAATTGTGTAATGACTTGGAGGGAAAGAAAATGATATGTACTATTTAGCAATTTAATGACCCCTCGATTTTCTATTGATGTAATTTTTCTCCAAACAACTTGAACTTAGATTTGGTTACAAAAATGAGCTCAGTTATCACTGAGCAACCAAGCTTGTACATGGAACATGTTAGTCATCATCATCTATGTTCCACAATGATCAATGAAGCACATATCTATTGGTGCCTGGTGACTAAATTATTTCTCAAACATAAAATTCTGAATGCATTAAATCTTGTTTTTTTTTTTTTTTTGTTAGACTTCGAAAATGAAATTATTGCATTTGTTAAAAGCAAAAAGGAAACATGACTTTAGGTGGAAGAAGCCAAATGAATCTAAGACACGATCATACAATAATATTACAATAGATTTTGAACATAGCCTAGCATACTAGAACAATGAGGGTTCGAATTTGGCTCTTCAATCATCAATACTTGGGGATTGCAAACTTAATACCCTACTAGGCATTAACTATTCCATTAAAATAACATTTTTTTAATGAGTTTGATTTTCTGATAATATATATATATATATATATATATATATTATTTATAATTTATTTATTTGAACATATTTTATTACATCTCTAAAATTTGTCTTTTTTTAGCATTTTTATGGTCACTCTTACTTTGTTAGAGTCTTCTCATCAAAGTTGACAAAATATGTTCCACAAAAGTAGGGATTGGATATCTATGATTTGACTTTTTGTACCGCATCACAATCCTTTTGGTGTATATATGTTATTAATGGCTTATCATATCATTAAATATAGGAAAATTTAAAATACTATTATGTTTTTTAGAGTTTTGGTTGAAGTTGGAGAGCGGTTGAGATAAAGTTGGCCCCAAGAAAGACACACTCTTTTGTTTTGGGGAGCAAAGTAAAAAAAAATCTAATTTAAAATGAGCCATGAACAAATATTTTTTATGTCAGCAAAAGGTATAAGTTTTGTTTTAAAGAGAGAAACTTTTAAATAGGATGGTATATTTTTATGTCCAATGAGCTTTTCTTTTGATAAACCAAAGTGAGAGTTTTAGCCCAAACATGGGTACAGCATGTTTTTAACAATTGTTAATGGACCAATCTGTCCATAGATCATAGCATTGGTGGTAATTAAAGGGTAACCAAAATGAGAAAATATGCATTATTTCTGTAGTACTTGATTATTTATTTAACTTTTAAATACAGTGGAAGTATATAAATGCTTAGTCCTTTTATAAAAGTTAAAAAACAAAGAAACACTTTCATTTTAAAATTCAAAGCATGAATTTTTTATCTTTTTTTTAGAATTAATACTACATAGTCATGTACTTCTCAAAAAAAAAAAAAACAATTGTAGGGTAAAAAAAATAGAATCAAAATATGGAAGTTTATGTTTTAATTATATCAAAATCAAAATAAGAAAGTACATATTATTTGCATTTTTTCAAGATTATTTAAAATCATGAAGTGAAGGGCAAATGAGTAATTCACGCTCTCGTAAGTTTCTAATACACAGACGACGACGTATCTCTCTTTTTATGGCTCTCTCCAGTCTCTCTTTCACGCTCAATCTCTCTCTCTCACTGGAATCTGACAAATACCGCTTCAAAGGAGAATTGAAAAAGCTCAGGTTTGATTTCTCTCATATTCTATACAATTTTTCGAATTAACAATTAAATGGGTCTAGTTGAGCAAATCTTTTAAATACATTTGTTCTCTTCTGCGAAATTGCTTTGGGGCATATTTGGTTTGTCTTTGAAAATTCCTGGCTACGTTAGTACAAGGTATGCTTTAAACATTATGTCCTTAATAATTGTGCGGTCTTGTTTAATGGTGACGTTGTAGGTATTGCGTTCCAAATTTGATTTAATTTGTAGCTAACCTTCTACCTAGTGGGATTTTGGTTCAGAAATATGCTCATACTAAGGTGGTGCCAATGTTTTCAGTTTTAATAGTTTTGTTGATTATTGCCATACGAAATATGGTTCATTTAGAATTGTGTACTTCATTTTTAAACTATTTGAGAACACAATGCTACTAAAGGAAATAGAGTTGGCACTGTGACGAGTATTTCTTGCACATTTGTATCATAAAGAATTGTACTACGATGCGCATGTAACTTGCTAAAAGCTTACTCTGGGGGAAATACAGTTGATTATTACAGGTCCTTGTGTATGCTTCCGAAGGCAGCACAGGTTCATGTGCTCTGTGCTCCTAGTGGCTACAAATATTAGTTTGGAATTGCTTGGGATTATGATTTCTGCCTATGATCTGTACGAACTATTTATGTACGGATTGGTATGTCATTTCACTTTGCACTATAAAGAATAGAACACTAGGTTAGTTGTTTATATCTTTCCAGTTTTAAGTGAGTCTGTAAACAACTAGATTTATTAATCTATTCCTTAATTCAATACAACACACCGGAGTCATAATCAACGTGATTGCACAGACCAAATCAATGAGATTACTGACCCTGGTGTGACTTATTATTGTAACCTAATTAATAAACACTAATTAAGCTTCGTATACAATTCTTTTTTACTGTGAATTTAGTATGGTGCTGGGGCAACTATTGGTGCAATAGTGAACTCCACAGGCAACACCGGTCCTGGTGCACCCGTCAACTTCCCAGGCTGCACAGGTCCTGGAGCAACATGACCAGAGCTTTTGATCTCAGACATTGCTCGTCGCGTATTTGCTCCTTGTGCTTCACATAATTTGGGTAGAAATACACCTAAATCAACAACCGAAAAAGAAGAAAAAGTTGAATGAGTACCTAAATAAAAATATCAACATTAAATATAGCAATATAAAATATGTAATAACTTTTTTTCTAAAACCATTGAATTGACTTTCATTTTTGTACCATAAATTTGGGGTCATAACTCATAAGTAAACCCATAAATTAATGTTATAGTAATCACAATTGATTAAAAAGGTTGTGAAATTTGTTAACTCGAGCATTCCTCAAACACAGAAGTAGCAATAAGGCTTGCATGCACTCTAAGCGTTTTACTTTATATACTACTACTAGCTGTAATATTCATGTGTCTTTTTATCTTCTATCTTTTCCTTAAAACTTTAGTTTTTTTATAAGAAAAAAAAATATGGCATGGGATATTCTTTAATTGGTTGACCATAAAATGATCAATATACTCATGGTGAGAAGGTATTTTTTTATTTAAATGGTTGGTCTTTAATAATTTATAATGATATGTTTATACCTTCACCAGCGGCAAGATTGAAGTATAGGTCGATAATGTTGGGGCAGCTTCCATAGCACTGAGTTGAGCAAAGCTTTTCTGTGAAACGAGGCTCAAGGAGAGAGTCAGATGAGATTCCAAGTGTTTTACGGTCAAGCCCACATCCTTTGATACATTGGTCAGTCTCGATCAAGTCTTGTATTTTGTCTGCCTCAATTTCTGATGTACGGCATGTGTATGCTTCCTCTCCGCTCCTTTTTACTTGCTTCTCAAGCACACAGCGTTTGCCGGAGGATGACACTGCGAATGCGCATGTGTTCTCGTCCAGATTCTCACATGTTATTGCTCCTGCAACCGCCAACAAAAAAAAAAAAAAAAAAAGATAAAGTGCTATGGTTTGGAAGTATATGAAAAGTTTAGTTTTTGGATTTCACAGTGTATAGATTATCACGTTATTTAAAGCTTTAAGGCACTAAATACACCTTAAGATTTGACACAAAACGCATTTATATCAAATGGTATATAAATTATAAAGTTGTAGTGTAATAGCTTTACATATCACACTCCAAATGAGAGAAAAAAGAATCTCAAATGGTTCACTTTCAAGAAAAAAACTGCATGTAAAGAAAGAAAATTTTCTGGATTTATGAATATAATGATAAATTCTACCATTAAATTTTAAGATAGCTATAAAAAAAACTAAATTTTTGTAGCATCAAGAAATAAGTGATGAGTGAATGTAAGGGAAGGAAAAAAAAATGTAGGTTTACTAATCGGTTTTGGTGTTGGAAATAATTATGTTCATACCTAGAGTGCCTTGAACACAGAGGGCAATTGCAAGAACCAAGACTGCCAGGGTCTTCAAGCTAATATGAGAGGCCATTGCACTGTTCTAAATGTAAAAAAGAAGAGCTGGTGCTGAGGCCAAATTAGCTATAGGGCTTTCGTAAAGCTAGTAAAACTTTGTGTTTCTAGTTGGTGGAATGCTGTGAAGTTTCATGGTTCGTTAGGACCATTTTATAGTTGCTTAAATGCACTGTAGATTTCAAAAACTACGACCACGTAGAATGCAATTTCAATGTTAAGAAATGCGAAAAGTCTTGGTGAACCTTACTTTAGAAACTAGTGAAGCTATGGTTCATTTTGTGTGACCCCACCATGAGGAAATTGAGTACGTCAGGGTCTTTTTTTTTTTTATGAGGCCCCAGAAGATTGGTAATTACTAGTCAATGACTGCCGCTATCAAAGGCGGAGGCATGGCTGTAACATATATGCCACCGGCATGTAAAAACAAAAATATGGTTTTCAATAATTATATATAATTTGGTCGGCACCGTACATTAGAGGTTGCTTATTTGAAAATTGTTTACATGATCAATGCCGATTTTTGTTCTCGCATGTGGAATAAAGTGAGAACAAAGTTTGGCGGCATATTTTGTTGTAGCTTAAAGTTATAATTTCACTCAATATCTTTTTATTGAATTTGAATTTTAACAAATTCACCAATATAAATCACATTATCTTCTTATATCCACATTGCTTGCAAAATTTTTAGGAGATTAAAGATCAACAGTTATGTCATCAAATAATTGTTTAAATTGAAAATTTTTGTAATCCAAAATTATGCTTAAAAGATAAGTTTACGGATCACATAGTAAATAACATCCGATTGACATAAAATTTGACATGTGTATTAAGAGTGTAAAGAACATACAATCCAACGGTTAGATTTTCAAAATATGTAGCAGTGCTATTTAAAAAAAAAAAACATTTATAGCCTTAGGCTACAATTAAGTTTGCAACCCAGCTTTGAGATCCATAAAATAATAAGAATGTAAACTCCTCAACTGATTTGACTTCCCTCTTATAAAATGAGAATGAAAAGGATGCAGTGCCTAATATCTTTGGAAATTTGGTACCATACCATTAACTTGAGAAATGTGTTCCTTGCTAGGAGCAACTTTTCAAACCAATTAAGTACTTTTCTTTTAAGTTATGTTAGGAGTACAATAAAAATTTACAATATTTTCAAATTAATCTACCACTTTATTAAAAAAATTAAATTACAAATTGTAGCGAACACATATGTAAAGTAGTAGGCTAATTTAAGAATGTTATGAAACTATTGTAAATTTTTTTTGTGTTCTTAATTTTTTTTTTCTTCTTCTCCTTTATTATACTAGCATGTAACTCATGCATATGCATACATGTATTTATAAATAAACACATGTTATTAATTATAAAAATATACATAATTGATTGAATCATTAGAAAAAATAAACTTAATTAGATGCATATTAAAATTCATACATAAGTTTAATACTACTTATGATCATTTTATTCTAATTTTTAATACTATATATTATAGGGTGAGTTGCAACTTGCCCTTAGCCCCTTGCTATAAGAAGTTCTGTAAGATTCATTATGCTTGCTTTAATAAGATTATCACATGATTACTCATTACATGCTTATTTTTTGTGGGTGCATTTTTAGCTCCAAGCCAAGGGTGTCCCTTGTAGCCTTTTGGCTTTTTTTTGCTGTCCCACATCGAAGAGAACTTTCCCCACTTTCTGTCTTATAAGTTGCGAAGCGAATGAGTAGTGTACCATCAGTTATCTTCCTTTTATTGTGGGTGCATTTTTAGCTCCAGGCCAAGGGTGTCCCTTGTAGCCCTTTGGCTTTTTTTGCTGTTCCACATCGAAGAGAACTTCCCCCACTTTTTGCCCTATAAGCTGTGAAGCGAAGGAGTAGTGTACCATCAGTTACGATGTGGGACAGCAAAAAAAGCCAAAAGTAACTGATGGTACACTACTCCTTTGCTTCGCAGCTTATAAGGCAGAAATTGGGGGAAGCTCTCTTCGATGTGGGACAGCAAAAAAAGCCAAAAGGCTACAAGGGACACCCTTAGCCTGGAGCTAAAAATGCACCCACATTTTTCATTTCATTTTTCAATCACGTGATAAATATATGAAAGTTAAAGTTAAAAACGCGGCTTTATCCCGTCTGTAGCCGCGTTTTTACAAACGCGGCCTAAGACCCGCGTGTTTTGTAGTGATATGACAAAAATTGGGGAATTTGACATTGAATGGAAATTGCAAGTTGCTACTAGTCACCTAGGAAATTAATTGCTCAAGATATAAGTCAACAAGACCTAATTCTTATACCCCTAACAACACTTCTTTCATTAAGTATTTTTGTAACTTAAACTTCTGATAAAAGATTAAATGAAGGCGGCTCTAAGACACTAGCCTAGAAATCTATTGGCATGGCCTTTTCTTATCCTCAAACTAGTAGCAAATTTGGGTTTCAAGAAGCTAGAACTCGTAAACACAAGCCTAGAAATCTATTGGCCTTTTATTTATCACACAATTTTTTTTTTTAATTTTTTATATACAAGATAGAAATTCTACCTTAACCTAATCTAAGTGTGTAAGTTTGTGAAGTTCCCCTCTTGGAGACTTAAACCCTGCTTCTTACCCTCACACACCCCACAAACACTTATACTTGTTGAGTAATTCTCGCGCCAAGGGTGCGCGGTGATATTTATCACCCAATTAACTAGTTGCACATTTGGATTTCAAGAGGTTATAAGTGTTTACAAGTCTTGTAGCTGAATTAACACCTCCCCATGTAAAAAGTGTTTGGGGATCTAAGGAAGAAAGGGTTTAAGCTGCAGAACTAGCAGCATGTTGTAATTATCTCTAAAAAAATAATGTGTTTACGAGTCTTATTGATTTGAAATAAGAGTATAAAGCTTAAGCCTATAAAGAGTAGATAATAGAGATTAGAGAGAGGGAGAGGAGAGATTGCCGTATACGACATTGCGCAAGAGATTTCAGTCACGAAAACCAAAAGCATTTTTTATTCCTACGTTCATACTATAAGCTGTGGAATTTAATACGAGACATAAATTGTAACGGTATAGTTAATAGTTTACCACTTTCTTGGCAATGATTTCTTGGCAGTGTTAGGAACGCAAGAAAGGAGGACCTGCCTTTAATGATTGTATCTCATTGTAAGACCGCCTTCAAAGACGAACCAATTTTCTGGTCAAACTCAAACAAAGCATTCCCTAAGAAAATAAGTTTCTGGTCAAACAAAGCATTTCCTAAGAAAATAAAATGAAAAATTCTATGAAGCTCCTCTTTATTTTCTTCCACTAACATAACTGAAAAAAGAAAAAAAAAAAAAAAAGTAATGAAATATTTTGCTAGGCCATAAGGACTTATATGTATCTCATACATCTAAAATACGCATCATTTCTTTCAAACCTTATAACATTCACTCTATGATGATTACCGATCGTTATCATCAGATTACGACATCAATTTGTTTTTTTTTTTTGTATATGCGAGGTTTGAATCTTATATCTCTTATTCGATGACATAAGACTTTACTTGTTAAGTTAACTAGAACCCACCACAACATATGAGTCTTACCATATAAAATCTTCAAATTTATTAGAGAGATAATACATATATTGGATATATAAAATACTTTCTCCATAAAAATATTTTTTAATTATTATGTAATGAAAGTAGGGATGCAGAGAAGATGACGTCATGGATGACTTTCCTACTTGAGTACAATCGTAATAAATACTCTTACCTATTGGACTTACAAGAAAGGAAACCGTAAAACCATAGCTATACCCTAACCCCACGACGACATTAGTGAGCAAAGGGACTGGGGCATGGGGGGCTCCATAATGATATAGAGTTAGTTATGAGTTGAACTTTGATATATATGGGAAATAAATTTGGTATTAGTCAGCCATTAGTTCAATTTCTTGGACTTTTCTTCCCCGGTGTTTGCGGGGCAAAGGTTACAAGTTATCAATGTTATTTTGGTTAGGGGGCATGAATAACGGGGACGGAGTTAGTTGTTAGTGTGGACTGTAACTTTGATCATCAAGTGGAGTTGAAAACTTTAGCAATTAGCAATTCCCATGATTATGGGATGAATTGAAACTAGGGATATGTTTTTTAATGTACTTTCATATTCTACTAATTTTTTTAGATCCCGAACTTTCGTGAACACTATAGGTTCCATCTTAATTACTGAAATGACTGATTTGATTTTTTGATGTTGACACCCATGATGAAATTAATTCAAGTACAATCAACTATTCTATTCTTAACATTCAACCAAAAAAAAAACCATTCTATTGTTGACTATTTACTAAGGAAGTGAAAGGTGAGAGCAACAGAATGAACTGGTAAGAAAATTATATTGTTACGTAAACAGTGTTTCATCACCATCGAGAGAGGTGGCTTAGTAGTCTTGGCGTGATTGTAGTAGCACTAGATCGCATGTTCGATTCCAAATGGATGAACTGTGAGAAGGAAAAATTCAATTAATTTGGTACTTGCTGACTTTTTTTTTTTTACCCAATCAATAATACAATTTTGGTCCATATATGGTACATCAAAATTTAATTTTGTTCATGAACTATTGATAATTTTTCAATATGGTTAATTTTTTAATAATTCAATAATTACAATAATAATGAAATAATTTCTTTTAATTTCTTTTGTTGTTGCTGAAATAAGTAGAAAGAGGTGTGAGATTCGAACTACAAACATAAAGATTGAGACACCACAAAAAAATACTATTATCACTAAACCCTCACTTGAACCCTATGGAAAATTGGGGATGGGAGATTTGAACCTTGATTTGGGAAAGTTTAGACTATAGTGTTACTAAATTACAAAACTCTTGACAACTTTCACCTAATTTGTAGTAGATTCTTTTCATAAACAATTAACATAACTATATAATGCAAGGCACATTTTGGTTTCAAACATAAAAATTTATTGACATCAAATATTTGTTAGGGAAATTTATATTTTAAATCTTACAATTAAGAATCTTACGATTTACATAATTTTTTACTTTTAAAATTATGGAATTTGATTTTTTTTTTTTTTTAATTTCTAGATTTAATTTGTTACTTTTGAAGTTACAATGTTTAATTTGGACACCCCCAAAACTATAAGATTTCAAATGTAATTTTTGTATTTGTTATTAATATGTTATTTTAAAAGAAATTAAATTCACTTTTTTTTTTTTTTTTATATATATATACCGATTTATGAGACCAACGTGTGATCTAAGTCTAACATATCAATAAATATTACTCCTATAATAAAAGTAAGGACAACTGTATGAAAAACATCTATTACATCAGCAGTTGTCATTAACATGATGAGGACAAAGTAGCTAGAATGAGGATAGCATTAATGCATGATGACGACAAAGTAGCTAGGACGTTTTTGAAACTCCAAGGACTATATTGAAATAATTGACAATTAATGCATGAAATTGAACTTTGAGGCATAGTTCAAGAATCAAACCACGCCGAGTGTGACTTGATAGCTAGCACTCAAAGATGAACGGTTCAAGTGATAGTTCTTGCAAGATTTTTGTAGTATACGTGATATTATTTATTACCGTCATGTGGTGTGGAGTCAATGAACTCACACTGAGGACCCTTTTTTTTATTTTTAAAAATAAAAGTTCAGGAATCAAAAACATAATTAATTTGACTTTCTTCTTCTTCTTCATTTTTTTTTTTAAATTTTTTTCTAGTTTGTGTTTGCCGTGATTGGGTTTGATCAAATATCGTTTCAAATGTTTGTGAATTTGTGTTTGTGGATAGAGAAATGATATACTAGTTGAGCCAAGATCGTCAGATCAAAGAGAAATGAGAGACAGTGTCGCAAGAGCCAAAAGAAAGAGAGAAAGAAGAAGAAGAGAGAGAGTTCTAATATGTTTGAGAGACAAGAGAGAGAAAGTGGAGTTTAATAAATACTGATAGAGACAACTCATCCATGTGGGTCCCGGATGTTGGTTATTTTTATAAAACTGCCATTGTAACTCAATTTTCATAACTTGAAAACATCAAAAAATTATTTTCAGTTCCCATAATTTAAACTTAATTTTTTGAATATTGAGTTATGGAAATTGAGTTAAGAAACTGATCCAAATACAACAAGTTCATGTGGGGCCTACAAAATTTGAAAAATGAATTATGAAAACTGAAAATTGGGTGATGAAAACAAGTTCTTCTTCTTTTTCTTCTTCTTTTAAACAAAGATAGATTGTGGACTTAAGGTGTGATACCCCAATTCGATTGATTGTGTGATGTGTGTGGGTGTGTGATGAGTCCGATATTGGGTATTTACTGGGTTGAACTGAGCTTTATTAACAACTACAAGGAGCCTCAATTGTAACTAGTCATTGTGAGGTATAGCGCAGATGTGGTTAGCGCTTTTCCTTAGGTCGTTACATATGGTATCAGAGCCAGCCCGGTAATCCCATGTGGGTTCAGAGACACTACCCCACAAAGTGGGCCCTAACGAAGACGTTAGGGATTTAAGTGGGGGAGATTGTGATACCCTAGTTCGATTGATTGTGCGATGTGTGTAGGTGTGTGATGAGTCCGATATCGGGTATTTACTGAGTTGGACTGAGCTTTATTAACAACTACAAGGAGCCTCAATTGTAATTAATCCTTTTGAGGTATAGCGCAGATGTGACTAGCACTTTTCTTTGGGTCGTTACATAAGGGAAGGTTATTTTAAGCACGTGGCAAAAGGTCAAGCCCAACCCAGCCTAATATTGGGTTTCCCATAATAGATTGCGTGACACCCTTTCATACAGAAAATTATCCTTTTTCGCTTAAACCTTTTTGTAGTTCGTTTGTTCTTGTAAGTAATGTTTGATAAGTGGGCAGCAAATAACCCAGGTAGACAATACTGGAAGTGATGTTCAAAAGGTGGGCTTAGATTGGGCTTTTGAGCTCATGTAAAAAAACTTGAATTCCACTTTCTGATCATTAGAAGTTAATCTCTACATTTGACCCGAACAAACAAGGCCCCAGTGTTGAAATCATGGATCAATCATTAAATTCATAATTTTTTTAATAGTTTAAGCTTTTAAAATAATCAATTATTTATCATGTTATCGGAGCAAGTGATCTTAAGTTCAAATGTTGTCTCTACAATTCTAGCTTAAGAAATATTATCCCCATATTCGAACCAAATGATACAATTGGAAATGCCATTGACTGAAGCAACTATACATTGGTATTTTAGTACATTTATTTTTACATGAGTATGTGATACATCATACATATTGACGATGCCGAGAAATTCACTAGTGAGCCACACGATATCTACGCGCTCGAACGTGAACCTGCACAATACAAAGAAGGAAACCTAACAGAGAGCACCAGTGTGGTGTCGGCCAAATACCCTCCGAAGGTTAAGTCAAAAATATTCTCGCAACTCTAAAGTGCTAGAGAGAGTAAATTATGCGTACCTCGTGTTGTGAGGGTATCGGGGCTTTTATAGTAGTAGGGGGTTGACATCTCTTCCTTGGTGCGGAGGTCTTTTCCTTATAGGAATCCTCCTCGACAATCCTAAACGTGTGGCCCAAGATATTTCCTTGTGAGGAAAATCTTCATTAATGCGCAGATCTTCCAGAATCCTCTCAGTGCTTGAATTCCCTTGATCCTGGGATTATTTATCGTGCACCGCAAGTATTTTGTATCTAGGGTTTCCATGGGGCTGAGCGGGTATTCGGACCCATCATAACTCGATCCTTTCATGCTGGATCCATTCTTAACAGACTATGTCGCCATCGGGCCCGTCCTATACCAGCCCATGGAGGATGATTCGTCAGGCCCATATCAATCCGTCTGAAATTTCCCTCTTCAGTTGCCCCCTCACCCCATGGGTCCGTCATCATTTTTAAGGACACGTGGGGTGACGATTCATGATCAAGAAGGGGGTGACGGTTCAGAGGCCACTGGGTTGACGGTTTCGTACCCTGACAGACTGGTAATTAATGAAGCATGACACGTGTCGTTCTTCCATTGGTCGTTATCTTGGACCGAGGTGTCGCTTCGCCTTCCATGCACCTCCTTTATAAATACCACAACCCTCACCTCTCATTTTTCCATTTTACAGAGGATAGACTTGTCAGAGCATAATCCGTCACTCTTGTCAAAAGCTATTTGGTTCATTCGTTTGCATCCGTCATCAGCACCTTTCTTCCGTTCACATACAAATTGGTGAGTACACTCTTTCTAGTCTTTCCATCGTCGTATTAATATCTTCGAGCTTTTTATCTTTGTTACACATTCTTAGACCCGTAAGAGTCTTAGGTTTCGTCATCACTTGTAGGCAATGTCTAGTGCGTCAAGTAACCAGTCAGTTGTCCGTGACGGGGCGGACTATGAGGAGGTATACCCGTCCGATCATAGAGACCAAGAGAGTCCGAGCGAGGATAGGTATCCGTCTGCCTCTTCTCCGTCCTCAACAAATGAGGATATGGAATTGGCTGAACCAAAGGAAGGTTATGATGACGGTGAAGATCAACAAATAGAACCCGTCATAGGAGCTGATGGACCAAGGAAGTTCATCATGCTTCCAGAGTGGACGGTAAATGACTTTATGTCGACCATCAAGGAGACTCACTTCAAAACACTTAGGGCTAATTATCAGATCCCAGATAACATTCCCATCCGTCTGCCCTTCGCGTCAGAGAAATGCTATTATGAAGGGGTAGACGGTGTTGGGGTGTACGAGCAGATGTTGAAGGCAGGACTTAGGTTTCCACTGAGCTCCCTTCATCGCGAGTTACTCAAGTATCTAGGTCTATCCGTCAACCAGATATCACCCAACGCCTGGAGGGTCTTCATAGCAATGGAGATCCTGTATGGCGCTTGGTCAGACGGAGCAAGGAGGTTGACGGTGCGAGAGTTCCTTCACTGCTACCGTCCAGATGAAATTGACAAATCTAGGGGGATATATAGTTTTGTACCTAGGAGTCTGTTGTTAAAGGTAATATATGAAACCCCAGACTCCAACAGAGATTGGAAGAGTCATTACTTTTTCTTAGAGGGTGACGAGTGGATGTGTCGTCCAGGTGACACGGAACATATGCCCGTTGACACTACTTGGGGCGTACTGTCTCCGTCTGGTATGTATCCGTCCTACTTTGTGGTGACTTTGTACTCAACCGTTCACTTTAATTTTACTTCAACATATTTTAACCGTCCTTTTCTTTACGGTTCGACAGCGTCCACAAGTTAACATCGAGGAGTATAGTTTCCTTGAAAACATTTTTGAAAAGACTACGCTGGAAGAGAGGACTTGGGCCAAGTTGGTCAATCTCGACACCATCCATTGGTACTGTGACGGTCCTGCACTAACAGAAGCAGCGACAAAATATGAAACCAGGATCCGTCAGCGTAAGTATGTCGTTCCAATCCTGTTAGAACGGTTGATTATTTGCTAAAGGAATTAATTTTGTCCATTCGTCTTTACATAAATGGACGATGCAAAGAGGAGGTCAATCATAAAGGCAAATGCTGCCAAGAATAGGGGGGCCGGTGCTGTTGATCCCAAGGAGACGGGTACAAGCAACCCGTCTGTGAAGAGAAAACAACAGTCCAAAGGAGAACGTCCTCCAAAAAAGCCCAAGGTCCCTTTGGAGTCCGTCATTGGGCTAATGGCTGAGGGCGTAAAGACCGTCACCCCAGCAAAACATGGGGCTGGCAAAGGCCTTATGAAGGGTCCGTCCACCAACCTTAAGAAGCCTCCGTCCCTTCTTCGAGACAATCCCAAGTATGCATTGGAGCAACTCTCTTCCATCATCACCTCCGAGGATTATGAAGATTTGAGTAACCACTCGACGGAGGCAATGGGCGAGACGGGTTTATTTAGCGTTGCTCAGGTAATCTTTGCCCGTCTACCTTTCATCCGTCTATCTTTCATCTGTCTCTCTTTAATCCATCTCTATTTATGACTGCTTGACATTTAAATTATTTCCCATCCTTTAGGCCATGGTCATGATGAAGGGTTTGATGGGACAGTGCTTAAACCACGAGACGACTTTGGGCCGCGTAAGGGAGAAGGCAAAGGTGACGGAGTGTGAGCTAGTCGAGCTTAAAGCCTGGAAGGTTGTCTAAGAGAAGAAGCTCAAGATGGCTGAGGAGGCAAGTAACCAACTCTACAAGCTGACAGAGGAGCTGAAGAAAGTTGTTGAAGATAAAGATAAAGAGCTCCGTCAGGCCAAGGAAACTGCCGTTCTTGAGTATCGAGACTCCGACGCCCTTTTGAATGAGCTTGGAGTCTCGTATGGCGACGGCTTTGACGAGGCCATCCGCCAAGTGAAGGCTTTGCATCCCCAGCTGGACTTGTCCTCCGTTAGCATCAACGCACCCGAGCAAACGTCTGTCCGTCCTGTTCAATCCGAAGACATGGACGAGCTCTTTGGGGAGAATGCACCCGTCAATGCCCCCCTCGACCAGGTAGTGGTTGAGAGCAACTCAAAGGATGGTCAAGCCCGTCATGACGAAGGAAAGGAAGCCCCCGTCGTAGATTAATTTTACTTACATTTTTCTTATTGTATGTAAGAATATTTGGAGAACAGTTTATTATTCCTTCTTCATATGTAGACATTTTCCCTTCGAGGGTTTTTATATTATCAGTCTGTTCTCTACATTGATCTGTTTAATATTTTGCATCCGTTCGCCTTTTTTGTTTGTTTTATGCTTGATGTCGCCCCTTTTTTATAACTAGTTTATACCCGTCCCCTTTTGGGCTTGTAACCTCAATTTTAGGACGATCCGTCCATTTTTGGACGTGGTATTGATTTCATCCGTCTATGTTGTGGACTTGTATAAATTTTCATCCCATGGGGGTGATCCGTCCACTTTTGTGGACTTAACAATATCCGTTCGTTTTATGGACTTTGGGTAAATTTTCACCGTCTATGGGTGATCCATCCACTTTATGGACGTAACTCTGTGGACTTTGTAGGAAATTTCACCGTCAGGGGGTGATTCGTCCACTTTATGGACTTAGTTTTTAACCATCCTCTTTATGGACTTAACTCCGCCCATTTTATGGACTTCGTAAGATCCGTTCACTTTGTGGATTTTGTAGGATCCGTCCACTTGGTGGACTTTGTAGGATCCGTCCACTTGGTGGATTCTGTAGGATTCGTCCACTTTGTGGACTTCGTAAGATCCGTCCACTTTGTGGACTTTGTAGGATCCGTCTGCTTTGTGGACTATAGGATCCGTTCACTTTGTGGACCTTCTTGGATCCGTCCACTTTGGGACTTTGTAGGATCCGTCCACTTTGTGGACTTTGTAAATTCTCATCCTTTTAGGATGAGCCGTCCACTCACCCTCTTGGGATTACCCGTCCTCTTTGTGGACTTATTACTGACCATCCACTTATTAGACTTGATAAATGCTCACCCTCTTGGGATGATCCGTCCAATCTGTGGACTTGGTAAGTTCTCATCCTCTTAGGATGATCCGTCCAATCTATGGACTTTGTAAATACGGTAGATAAAAATTGTTGCGTCTGAATAGTACTCTGATTAATTAAAAATCATGTGCTGTAGAAAAATACTTGCCCCCTTGGGCTTAAAACATGTTGTAGTAAACAAAAAATTGCCTGAAGTTAAAAAACTAATAACTTGTAGAAAAAATTAAATAAACTGTTAAATTGGAAAATGCGGTTGTCCTTCATATTACTTCTACTGGTAGTACTTTCGTAGGTGCTCCACATTCCATGGGTGTTGTAGCTTTTGCCCGTCCAAGGTCTCGAGGTGGTAGGTTCCCTTCCTCTGCCATGATGCAATCTTGTAAGGTCCTTCCCAGTTGGGACCGAGCTTTCCTTGCGACGGGTCTCTGGTAGTGCCCATCACCTTTCGAAGTACAAGGTCTCCCACCTGAAGCTCTTTGTGCCTGACATTGGAGTTGTAGCGTTTAGCCATGAGATTCTGGTACCGCGCCAGTCTTTGTTCTGTTGCAGTCCGAACTTCGTCTATTAGGTCGAGCTGAAAGCGCATGGCTTCTTCATTTTTGTCTTCGTCATAGTTGTCCACCCTGTAGCTCGTTAGTCCCACTTCTGCTGGGATGACCGCATCACTTCCATATGCAAGTCGGAACGGTGTTTCTCCGGTTGGAGTTCTTGTGGTGGTTCGGTACGCCCATAAAACGCTTGGAAGCTCGTCTGGCCAGATACCCTTTACCCCCTCGAGTCAGGTCTTGATGATTTTAAGCAAGGAACGGTTCGTGACCTCAACTTGCCTATTGGCCTGTGGATGTGCTGGTGAAGAGTAGTGGTTCTTGATGCCTAACTCCGAATAAAAGTCCCGAAAGGCGCTGTTGTCAAATTGCTTTCCGTTATCGGAGACAAGTACTCTAGGAATCCCGTACTTGCAGATGATATTCCTTCAAACAAAGCTCCGAATGTTTCTCTCCGTGATAGTGGCTAGCGCTTCTACTTCCACCCACTTGGTGAAATAGTCGATGCCGACAACAAGAAACTTTAACTGTTAGACTCCGGTAGGGAAGGGGCCCACGATGTCAAGTCCCCATTGAGCGAAAGGCCAAGGGGCCGTCATGGGGGTTAACTCTTCGGACGGTTGCCTAATGAAGCTGCTGAACCTTTGGCATTTGTCGCAGGCCTTGACATAGGCTTGGGCATCCTTCAGCATTGTGGGCCAAAAATAGCCTGCTCGAATCAACTTGTGCGCCAGTGAACGTGCCCCCGAATGGTTTCCGCAGATACCCTCGTGGACTTCCCTCATTACGTAGTCCGCTTCCTCTTGGCATAAACACCTCAGGTATGGGCGTGAGAATCCTCTCTTGTATAACACATCCTTTATCAGTACAAATCGTGATGCTTGGACCTTCAATTTCCTAGCGGCGTCCTTTCCGTCTGGTAATGCTCCTGTCCTCAGATAGGATACCAAAGGAGTAGTCCAATTGCCTTCTATGCTCACTTCCTGCATATTTGTCTCGTTATCAATGAGTGAGGAGATTTGAACAAACGACAATACCTGTTCGGGGACAAGCATAAATTCTGCTAACGCTGCTTTTGCTAGACGGTCGGCACATTCGTTCTCCTCCCTTGAGATTTGGAGGAATTTGACTTCGAGGTTGCTGATGCGGCCCTTCACCTCCTCCAGGTACCACTTCATTCTCTCATTTTTGCATTCGTAGCCGCCATTGATCTGACTTATCACCACCTGGGAGTCGCAATGTACGATCATGTTCTCAGCGCCTGCTGCCTTAGCGAGGTCTAGCCCTGCCACGAGTGCTTCATACTCAGCCTCGTTGTTGATTGTAGTGAAGTCCAGCCGGATCATGCACTCTATTTTATCTCCTTCAGGGGTCTGGATTACCACACCGGCACCTCCTGCGTGCCTGTTGGAGGATCCGTCCGTGCGGATGCTCCATTGTGCGCTTATTTTTGCCCCCACGCCTTCCGATCTAGAAAATTCTGCACTGAAGTCAACAACGGCTTGCCCCTTTATTGTATTTCACGGGCGGTACTGTATATCAAATTCACTCAATTCCACTGTCCATAACGCCATGCGTCCAGCCATCTCCAGGCTACTCATGGCTCTCCTTAGGGGCTGGTCCGTCAAGACTACTATTGTGTGCGCCTAGAAGTATGACTTGAGCTTTCTTGCTACAGTTATTAGCGCGAATGCCAACTTATCCATTTGAGGATACCTCTCTTCCGCTCCTCGGAACACCCTACTTATAAAGTAGACGGGTTTCTGTGATCCATCCTCCTCCCTAATTAGGGCCGCGCTGACTGCCGCTTGCGAAACTGCTAAATAGAGGTAGAGTACTTCCCTAGGCTTTGATGGGCTGAGCAACGGTGGAGATGACAGGTACTTCTTCAAGTCCTCAAATGCTTTCTGGCATTCGTCCGTCCACACGAACGACTTTCTCAATGTAGGAAAAATGGAAGACATTTGTCCGTCGCCTTCGAGACGAACCTATTTAGGGCCACAATTTTACCGTTCAATCTTTGCACATCCTTGATTGTTTTTGGCGGTTCTAACTCCATGATGGCTCGAACCTTCTTCGGATTAACTTCTATACCTCTATGGGAAACCATGAACCCTAAGAACTTCCCCGCCGTTACCCCAAATACGCACTTGTTCGGATTTAACTTCATATTATACGACCGGAGAGTGTCGAAGGTCTCCTGTAGGTCTTTCAGGTGGTTATGTTCGAGAAGGCTCTTTACAAGCATGTCGTCGACATACACTTGTACGTTCCTCCCAATCTGGTGTGCGAACATTTTGTTCATTAGTCTCTAGTATGTTGCTCCCGCATTCTTGAGCCCAAATAGCATCACCTTGTAGCAAAAAAGCCCCTGACTTGTGACAAAGGAGGTCTTCTCCTAATTAGCCTCGTCCATCTTGATTTGATTGTAGCCGGAGAAGGCATCCATGAAGCTCAAGAGTTGGTGTCTTGCCGTTGAGTCTACCAGTGTATCAATCCGAGGTAATGGGTAACTGTCCTTTGGGCATGCCCTGTTGAGGTCCGTGAAGTCGACACACATTCGCCACTTCCCGTTAGCTTTTTTGACCATCACCACGTTTGCTAACCAGTCGGGGTAATATACCTCTCGAATGAAGTCTGCTTCGAGTAGCTTCCTGACCTCCTCGGCTATTGCTTTGTCCCGCTCTTGAGCGAATACTCGCTTTTTCTGTCTTACGGGCGAAAACGTGAGGTTTACATTCAACTTGTGAACTATGACTAAGCGATTAATACCGGGCATGTCCTCGTGGCTCCAGGCGAAAACATCCTGATTATTCCTTAGGAATGCTGTTAGGGCCTGCCGTGTGGGTTGGCTGGCCAATGTCCCCATTCTAGTCGTCCGTTCGGGTCTTAACTCGTCTAGAGTTATTTCTTCTAGTTCCTCTACTGGTTCTGCTGCGACCCGCTGCTCTTCTATGCACATGGTTTGCTAGTGGTCATCCATCTCCAGCATGGCTATGTAGCACTTGCAGGTGGCCACCTGATTTCCTCGTAACTCCCCGACCCCATACTCCATGGGGAACTTAATCATCAAGTGGTACGTTGAGGTTGCTGCCTTCTAGGCGTTAAGGGTAGGCCGTCCAGGGATAGCGTTGTACGCTGATGAGCAGTCGACTACGAGGAATGTCACATCCCGAGTGATCTGCTGAGGATAATCGCCTACCGTCACCGAAAGCGTGACCGCACCTAATGGGAAACTCTCGTTCCTCCAAATCCCACTAGCGGGGCATCCGTTGGAATCAGTCATTCCCTATCAATCATCATTTGCTGGAATGCAGGGTAATATAGGATGTCCGCCGAGCTACCATTGTCGACCAACACTCGGTGCAAGTTATACTCTTCCACTCGTAGGGTGACAACCAACGCATCGTCATGCGGATGGTGAAGACATCGTGCATCTTCCTCTGAGAATCCGATGACTGGGCTATCTCTCCGTGCTATCTTTGGTACTGAGCCCGTCAACTGGACGTTTTGAACCGTTTGGACGTAAGTCTTTCGGGCCTTCTTGGACGACCCGGTTGTCGATGTTCCCCCTACAATCATCCTTATGTCTCCGATTGGGAGTCTAGGACGCTCATTATCCCTTCGGGGCTGCTGCTCTTGAGGTGGCAGATCCATCCTCTCTTTCCTGACGAACTTTTGTAATTTCCCTTGTCTAATAAGGGCCTCTATCTATTACTTTAAGTCATAGCAATCTGCTGTGTCGTAACCGTGATCACGGTGGAAACGGCAATATTTGTCTCTTGATCTTTTGCTGGGATCTCCTTTCAGTTTCCCGGGGAAGGTTAGAGCCCCTTCGTCCTTGATTTGCATTAGGACTTGTTCTATTGGGGCAGTCAACGGGGTGAAGCTCGTGAACCTCCCCCCTGGTGGCTTAGAGCGCCGCTCATCCCTTCGGTCTCCCATTCTTGGCCTCTTCGACCCTTGGTCCCGTCGTTCTTCTTCCTGCCGCTCCCTTTTCCTGGGTTTTTCCTCTCGGGCCTGTAATGCGTCTTCAGCGTTCATGTATTTGGTTGCCCTGTAGAGTACTTTTGACATGGTCTTAGGGTCGTTCTTGTATAAAGAGAATAGAAATTTGCCCTTCCGTAACCCGTTCGTGAAAGCCGCTACCAGTATTTTGTCGTCGGCTTCGTCTATTGAGAGCGCTTCCTTATTAAAGCGCGTTATGTAGGTCCTTAACGTCTCGTCCTCCCGTTGCTTAATACTCATCAGGCAGGCTGTGGACTTCTTATACCTGTGCCCTCCAATGAAGTGCGTAGTGAACTGAGTGCTCAGCTCCTTGAAGGTGCTGATGGAGTTTGGAGTCAATCGGCTAAACCATACCCTTGCGGGGCCTTTGAGTGTTGTGGGGAAGGCCCTGCACATGATCTCGTCTACTACCCCCTGAAGGTGCAGTAGGGTCTTGAAAGTTTCTAGATGGTCCAGAGGATCCTTCATGCTGTCATAGCTGTCTATATGCGACATACGAAATTTATGGGGTAGGGGGAAGGAGTTCACGGCCGTAGTGAAAGGCGAGTCGGTGCGGTTGACTAAATCGTCAAGATCACTGGAAACTCGCCCCTTGAGCGCGTTCATCATAACCTCCATTTGTTCCCTCATCGCCTGCATCTCTGCGACAATATGTGGTGGAGTTGCATCCGTGAGGGATGGCATGCTCAAGTTCTGCCTCTCCGGTCTACTTGGGGAGTGGCTGCCTTCAGGTTTCTCCTGGTTTTTTCTTAGGGCACTGGTCCCTTCTTAATCTTCTTGTTGGTCATTCATTGCTGCATTCTTTTGGCGCAGCTGTTCTTCTAAGTCGTGGTTTTGTTTGGTGAGACGTTCCACGGCGGCAGCGAGAGTTCGAACTTGTCTCTTGAGGGCAGTCGTGGGTGGTTCCTCTCCTTGAACGTCGTTAGTGATTGCCATCGAGCAAGTGAGTACCATGCAACCCTTTAGTCCGGGAAACGATAGTATGGCTTATGATCTCAACCAAAAGTTTCCCACAAACAGCGCCAACTAATGATGCCAAGAAATTCACCAGTGAGCCACACGATATCTACGCGCTCGAACGTGAACCTGCACAATACAAAGAAGGAAACCTAACAGAGAGCACCAATGTGGTGTCGGCCAAATACCCTCCGAAGGTTAAGTCAGAAATATTCTCGCAACTCTAGAGTGCTAGAGAGAGTAAATTATGCGTACCTCGTGTTGTAAGGGTATCGGGGCTTTTATAGTAGTAGGTTCACGTTCGAGCGCGTAGATATCGTGTGGCTCACTGGTGAATTTCTCGGCATCATCACATATGAATGGTCTTCACTTGATATCTTA
Organism: Quercus aquifolioides; assembly: GCA_019022515.1. Taxonomy (NCBI): domain Eukaryota; kingdom Viridiplantae; phylum Streptophyta; class Magnoliopsida; order Fagales; family Fagaceae; genus Quercus; species Quercus aquifolioides. The sequence continues at coordinate 17,692,223 of CM032335.1, read as the reverse complement.
GTTAGGACTTGTTAATATATTTGTTTATGGTCCTAATGTCTGTGGTTTGAACCCACCTACCTTATTTCCTACTATTTACCTAGCAAAAACAAAACAAAAAATATATATATTTGTTCCCTTTCCGTGGGATTAATTTAGTTAAGAAATCATATCCCTTTATTTACTCTTAACCCAAAAAATAGAATGAATTATTTTTACTGTTTGGTATGAATAGAAGGTATAAGATTTTGAAAGTATGGTATCCTCAAATGGATTGGTGGAGGATAACTAATCTATAAAAACTTGTATATGTGTATGAGCCGAAGAAGAGGTTGTGTTGAAGTTAGGTCTGGTGGCATGACAAATATATTTTTTGACATGTATTTTCTCATTCAATTAGATAATATTAAAATGCTACAATACAAATAACCATGGAATTAAGTTTGATGAGTAAGAATATAAAACTTTCTTGAGAAAGTGATTGAACATAGGTTAAGACATAAAACAACAATATCGGATAATCAATTTGGTTGTACACCAAGGTGATATACCATGGCATTTTGAAAAAAAAAGAAGGTGATATACCATGGTAACTATTTCTTGAAACATTTAATAACAAAAAAAATATAAAGAAACTCGTAAAGATATCCATATAATTTTTATTGATCTAGAGAAAGCATATGATAATAATTTTAGAGACAAAAAGCCTTCAATAATTATACATCTTTCACAATTTTTGAAATATATAATGGCAATTCCTTACTTTCTAGTTCATTGCAAATTTGCAAACGAAGGCAATAACTTTTCCATTTTTATATAGCTATAGAAATTAAATGCAATAAAAAGACTTGTAGACTTTTTTTTATTAGGTTTGATAGGATTTGAAGTCATATACATACATACATGCATACATACATATATATATATATATATATGGTGTATTTTGTACCATAAGACAAAGACACCAATTAATTTATGATTGGTGTGTGTGAGAGTGGTACACACTACACAGTTTGATATGTGTCTAGGAAGACAATTTTTTTTTTTTTTTTGTTGGGAAAATGTTGATATTTTTATTTTTTTATCACCTATGAATTTTATTATAATACCTATTTGAAGCATATTGCATGTGGGATTGCTAATTAATATTGACAGTGGCAATTATATTGCCACAACTAATTTAAAAAAAAAATTAAGAGTATTACAAAAATTTTATTAAACTTTAATGGGTTTTAATTACATACATCAACTAAAAATTTAAATAGAGAGTAATTAGAGAGACTTACCAAAACCTACCAAAGATGGGAGACTTTCTTGAGACATGGACACTTTAAAAATATATGCTTGAACAAGTGAAAATACATCAGAATTATCAAGCAAAGAACAGCTGTATTAAACTCATATAGCCTATAAATTGGTAATATGTTGGCATGTGTTGAAATCTCATGTGAAGGAAAAATTAAAAATAGAGAATACATACGGACTAGTGGAGATTATGTAAGTGATTTTTTGAACTAGTAAGAGCCTCACAAATGGACTTTTTCATAAAATTAGGAAAAAAGATGCATTTGATTTGAAGATAACATTAGCAGAGTCTTGTCAAGGATCTTGTAGCTGAATTGATATATTTTTGTGCACAAAGGATTTGGGGTCTAAAGAAGAAAGAATTCGAGATGCAGGATTAGCAGTGTAAATTTTAATTATTTCTTTTTTGAAAAAACATTGGCAAAGTCTCCAAGGTAGCAAAATAAATGTAATGCTCAAGAAGTGAACGATAAAGACTGGCTGCCAAATTTCCCATGTAACTCGAAAAATATCCCATATTTGTTATGAAATATTCTTGCACATTACCAGTGCACATGCAAATTTCTATACATTTTGATATGTACCTCAGACACAGTACGTTTCTCGTCATTACGCCATGTTTTTTCATTCCTGCTGTGTGGCCATGAATGCTAAATAAAGACACAAAAGTCACAACCTAGAAACATATTGGTTCAACTATCACATTCTCAAAATAAATCAAATTCCGACAAACCAAGACGATGATTGATGGGTTTTGACAATTAGGCCATTCATGTCTCTTACCATAGAAAATATCATGTGATCTATCTACTGTGTTTTCCTAACTGTTAGCAAAGATTTCGGCCATGAATACAATCCACATCAGCTTGAGAAACAAGAAAATATAATGTCTTTGAAAATGCACCTAGTATAAATAATTAAGTCCTGACTGAGTGACATCATATATATGTAGAAGAAACCCATTTGATTGAAAAATAATTTACCATGTGATTTTGAAGAAATAGTACGGTTATTATGATTTCATACATTAATTAGTTTAAAAGGGAAAAAAATAAAAATTATTGACTAATATAATTAAATAATTAAATATGATTATGGTATGCTAACGATCATCTACAAAAGCATATATAAATACGATGAGATTATGTTAAACTTGATGGATCAAAATAAAATTAAACATTTTGAAGTAAAAAAAAAAAACACATAAAATTAAACACTGATTCAAACAATTATGCAAGTGCATATGGATGATGATGATGATAAGTTTTAGCGCACATGTAGATTTTGAGAGAGTGCAGAAGATCTTTAAGAGTGTAAGGATAATCCATACTTTAAGATTACCCGCTCACACATATGAACCAGCTAATGAGAATACATACTTCAAAGTAATTAAGATAATTTTGTGAGTTTTCAAAACAACCAATGCCAAGTGCCAAGTTCCTAGTGCTCAGTTTTCAGCATATTAATATGTCTTTCCATCAAATACACGTGCGCGTGCGCGCACACACATATATATATATATTAAAAAAAATTAACATGAGATATATATCTTATTGACCAAATTGCCAGTTACACATGTGAAACTCGCAGCATAGCTGCACTCAACCTAGCTAATTAAGAAGAAAAAAAAACATGAGTATCTTTAACAAATCATAATTTCTAAAGAAATGAATCTAAAACACTGCCATAAATCCTCAAATTAACAAAGATAATTAAGCATTAAATTATTCGAAAAAAGGTTAAAGAATAAATTTTGAAAAGGGGAAAAGGAACAAGAATATATTAAAAGAGGAAAGTCCATGCAATTCACATAAAGAAACACAATATTCTAAAATATTGTTGAGTTACCTTGAAAGCATACTATTTATAAATAATTAAATAATTAAAAAAAAAAAAAACTTACCTTGAAAGGATGGTGTTAATTTAGAGCTATCAATGGAAAATTCCCAAGGGATCGCATGATCCAATGAATGAGCTAAATGAAATAAACCAACCCATGGACTCATTTGGGCATCCAAGAACATTAGATCAATGCGATCCCTTTGGAACTCTCCATCTGCACTAAGAACTTTATGGCAGCCAAGAAAATAGGCTTTCCTTTAGCTAGGTTTGTGATTAAAAAAAAAAGCTTCTTATCTATGAGGATATATATAGAGAGTTGATTACAAACCTTGGCATGGTGCATGTGATTTATAAAAAGCAAGAAAAAAAAGCAAAGTGTGGCTTAGGAAACTCCTATGCGTTCACGCATTTTTTGTGTGATGGGCAGTTAGGCAGCTTCCAATGCTAGCTAACCTTCTAATGTGAATTTACTAAACTAGCTAGGTATTCTTATTATTATTACTGTCCTTGAGAAAGCACATGTATATCTTACCATTCTAATCCTTTGTATGTATTTGTTTGTAAATGTATTTTAGGGGCCGACCATAGAAATGGAATCCCAGCTCATCCATTCACTCTTGATGTTGATAGCAATGTGTTGGATTGGTTGCACATTAAGTAGGATACTTTGGTTCATAAACTGCGTGCTAGAGTCAAGTTTCTTTCTTAAATTATTGATCGTGTCATCAATTCCATTCCTAACATGTTTGAAACAATTTCAATGTTATGATTATCCCCTTTAATTTCTTTTTACATTTGGAGCAATTTATGTGAAGCTGTTTTACAAATCGAATGCTAATAATATATATTTAGGGGTGCTTACAAGTCAGTCAAGCTCAGGTTGAGTATCAACTCACTGAGTGACTTAATCACATTAGGTTGTGTATCAATTTAACTAATGTCAATCAAGACACCATCGATTTTTTATTGATCTAGTTAATTAGGTTATGCCGACAATTGGTCAAGTTTGACGTTCTAAAACATGTCTACAATTGGATTTGGATCTGGCCAGGCCAAACAAGTGAGTTTCTCTATCACCCCTAGGTGTAATTAACCTTGATCTTCACCAAAGGGTTCAAAATATGCATGATTAGCATGATTTTAAGAAGTTTCTTTGATCATAGGTGAGAATAAGTGTACTGTATTTAACTATTTTTAATTTTAATTTTTTTTTTTTTGAGAAAGTAACTATTTTTAAATTAGGGACGAAAATTGACATAATCAATCATTATGGAAAAAAATTGAACTATAGTACATATTTAGAGATACAAATAGTTGTTTAGCCTAAAAAGGTCATTCTGACCATGCTTTCCCTTAGACTAAATTTGGTCATCCTTGTCTCTTTAGGCTGTTTAAAGGATTAAAAGTCTTATTGAATTATGTTTAATTCCTATGACATGACGAAACAACTAACTTATAACTGCTATAACAGTTGGTATAACATTGCTTAAAATTACACTACTTAATATTTTTTAATTAGATGAGAATTTTGGCAAACCCATTGTTGTATTATATTATATTTGTATATTTTTCATACTTACAAAATTTCAAGGTGATTAAAGACCGATAATCATGTCATTAATTAATTGTTTAAATTCAAGTTTGTGTAGTTCAAAATATTTCATAAAAAATAAGTTTATGGATCGAATGGTAGATAATAACCGATTGACATGAAAATTGGCATACATGTTAAGTATATATAGAACATGTAATCCAACGGTGAGATTTTTAAAATATGAATTTAATAACAAATTATTAAGTAGTGTAATATTACTTATAGTTACACTAGGTATAACTTGAAAATATATATATATATATATATATATATATATATAATTTGCACAATCTATAGACAAATGTTCTAAAATTTGGTTGTCATGCATTAAGAGGGTGATCATAACCATCGGTTTGTAGTGCACCAAGTTGGAGGGCACTTAAAAAACTCATACGTGCAACAAGTTTTCTCTTTGATTTATGCAAAAGCTCCTCTTCACCAATTCCTGTCGTTGTATAAAAATTTTGTGGTTCAAAATTTGTGTCTACCAACAATCAATTAATATTTTAGTTTGATAATAAAAAACAGTAAGTAATCATTAAGCGTACGTTATGGGTTAGAAATTTTATCTTATCTAAAAATAATTTTTTTTCTTTAGAAAAAATTAGTGAGAGTTTAGGAGGTTTTCAGCTTTTATTGTTTGGAGGGAAAAAGTCAAGTTGTGTTCCCCCTTCATTAATTGACTTTTACAATTATTCAAGCTATCAGCCATCACAGTTTCCCCATTAACCAATAATCGAGTTTGTGTTACTAATCACGGGGGCAAGCAAGATAATTAGAGCTTTCAGTCCTTTGTATGGTTTTAAGGCAGTTGAAGGTTTCAATCAAACAGCTAATGCTGCCTGCAAGAAACTTAGCACTTAGACCGATATGAGGATGACATATTTCAGGCCCATTTATTAGGGTGATCTTGATTCATATATTCCATTTACATTATTAAGGGCAATTCTTAGGTGGTCTCAGAACACTCTATTTTGGGCTCTCGCAAAAAGGGTAGACCTCACACGTGGGTCAGTAAGTTTTTTCCCATTGTTAAAGTTAAACACAAAGTCAAGAGATATTTAAAGCCATGTACAATTCTAAATGCATGCCTGAGTGCCAATTGAAATCTCAACATGTCTAAGATTGGTTAGCTCAACTAAGTTCCAGTTGATTTAAAACCGAATTTGATTCATTTATTTGTTAGGATGGAAATGAATCAAAGACCGATTACACAAGAACTTTCAGTCAATGCCGTTGTATATGATTGTGTATAGTTGTGATGGATAATCACATCATCATGATATGGTGCACTCTCATATACATATATAATAACCTATCTTAGTGGATGTTGTGTTGCTTCAGTAAAGTTGTTTTTTTTTTTTTTTTAAGAGATAATTATAATATGTTGTTAACTTCACAATTCAAACTTTTTTTTCTTAATCCCCCAAGCATTTTGTGTATAGAGATGTGTCAATTCAGCTAAAGTTGTTTCGGTAGAGAAAAACTGATATTTAGATAAAGTTGTAACTCTTTAAGTTAATGTATTTATACGTACAATTGTGTCTATTCCTAAGGGATACATATTTGCTTATAAATATGAGGACCATGTTTGTAGTCAGACACATGACTTTAGTTTATGATCATCATCATAATAAGACTACGATTCACGTTTGGGGCCGACAATATGACGTGCATTTTAAGATGAATCGTTGAAGACAACATGTATGATAACTTTGATAGTACTATATTCAAATGTATGACAACCTCGCCAAGGTTTTGTCTAATTTTACTTTCTTTCTTTTTTTCTTTTTCTCTTTTTGGTAAAATACTTTTTTCTTTGCTTACATTATATATATACGAATTAAAAAGGTGGGGGAGACACATTTCAAACCCTATTCTTTGAAAAATCTATTTCATGAGACTATTAAGTTGATGCAATCATGCAAGTGCGAAAAGACATCCACCAAAAAACAAAGAGAAGAAGTTAATATAGCGCATAGTTTTGATACCAACCTCAAATCACGGATCCATCTACCAATTACGATTCTGTGCCTTGTACGTGGAGAAGGTATCAATGACTGATTGGAGGTCTAGAGTTCATATTTCTTTTACACAAACATATTTTTCTTACTTGTTTGACACTTTCTTTGATTCTATTAGGATATGTAATGGTAAATTAGTTTTAGATTAGTTTATTTTCACCTCAAAACTAAAATTTTAAGTATCATCAAAATGGTATAATTATACTTTTACACAATAGACAAAACAAACTTAGCAGACTCTCTACCGATTCCGTTAAGGCAAGCTCCGCCGAGCCAAGCTCCTTTTGCCTAGGCCAAGCTGCCAAGATGGTGTGGCCAAGGTGCCATGACATCGCTGTGTGTCGAGGTATCACATCATCAGCTCTTTCTCATCAATGTTAGAGTTGTGTGAGGAGTTTTATGTGCAGTTAGAGTGTGTATAAAAGTGCGTATAATAGAATGTAAGTAATAAACACCACCCATAGCTAAACTGAAAGGTGTACAATGAAGTCATTATGTGACATAATGTAGTTATTAGTTATTGACTAGAAATGTTAACTTTACACTTTGAACGTGATAGCAAAAAGTTCATAAAATGTTACTACAAAATAAATTTTAGTCATGGATGGTAAAGTAAAGAAGCTTCATGGGGCTGCAGAGCAAAAGAAGAGTTTACTTCAACATGCATTATTATCGTAAACATCTTTATCCAAAGGACCAAGCTCAAGAATAGCACCAGAGGTGCGACGAGGGTAAAGTCCAAAACTTCCATGACAAATAAAGTATAGGCACGTCACACACACGCACTGTCCACACATGATTCCCTCGTGCACGTGGTTACTCTGTCTCCTTGATTCGATACTTGTGGGTTCTTGTGCTGCTGGCCACTAGTAACTTATTTGAAAAAATTTGCAAGAGAACTCGAAATTCAATTTAATTTCTCTCAACTTCATAATTAGTGAATATTTATTTTAGGGCATTTGCTTCTTCTTCTTTTTTTAATGAATTGGGCATTTGCTAACCAACCATTGTAAAAAAAATTAATTATTTTTTATTTTTCATATAAAATTTTAAAAGTATTTTCTAAACAAGTGTCCTTAGACATTCGTTAACAAAATCTTTCTTTTTAATTAGTATATTTTTTTATAAAAAAAAATGCCTTCAATGTATTGAATATAAAGGATAAGAATGCATGTTATAAGGCTCCATTTGGTGGGGGGAAAAAAGCTGAGAGAATAAAAAATATTAATAGAATGAATTTTTTATTATATATGTTTGGTAGAGAATATAAAAAATAGAGATTAAATTACTATTATGTTCTTATTAAAAGGGTAAGGATAGAACAATGGGGATAATTTTATACTTTTCTCTCAATGTTATTTTCTTTTCAATTTTCCTCCCAATTTGGAAAGAAAAAAAAAAATGATGTATCCAATTAGAAAACTTCAACTACTCCCATTTTCTGAGAAACATGTCCACATGTTCATGTGCATGCATATATAACCTATCATGTTAATATAACTCATGATTTAAGTCATTTCATCTTTTTCCCCCCAAGGATTTGGCCTCTATGAGTTGGAAATCATGGACCATTCCATGATGCGCCATTAAATTGACATTAACGAGAGCATAAAATATATGGAATAATGAAATCAATGGAGTCCATATCACGCTCCTCCATTTATTATTTATCACCTTTTTTTTTTTTTGTTGGGTAGAATTTATTGGTTATTAATTAATACACACAAATTGTGAATTATGATATAGAAAGAAAATAGTAAGGTATGATAAATCTATTTGCTCATAATTAGAAAACAAATTTTCTTGAGAAAAAAATTTATTAAGGGCCCAACCGGGTTCGAACCGATGACCTCTTGATCTGCAGTCAAATGCTCTACCACTGAGCTATGGACCCACCCTCATGATAATACAAACATACGTAATTTATTGAGTATATTTGATTGGATTTTCTTATCTATTTTATTAACAAAAGTATTTATATGAGCCTTAGACGCACACTAACAAGTTATTGTGAGAAAGTGATTGAAGGAGGTAAAAAAAACTAGCTAGTGTCACTTGTATTCTACTATTCTTAACTCTCCAATTTGAGAAGGTAAAGAAATATAGGTATTTATATTAACACATAAAACAATAATATGGGTGTGTGTGTGTGTGTATATGTGAATATATATATAACCAAAGGTTATAAATTTGTGTGTGTGTATATGTGAATATATATGGGTGTACTTGAAAGGGACCAAAATCCTCATGAAGAGCACACAAGGCACCAAGTTTCATCGTCCCGTGCAGTTATGGGAGCAGCATAATTTCCATTTTGTTATTATGAAGCCAAACGACAATTGTTAGTCAGTAACGTGAGTTGGCTTAGATTACTCAAGTATTGTGCGCCTAAGTTATTTTTAAGTATTTGACAATCACTTTTTCGTGGCAAGTAATAGTAAGTAACTAGTTGCTAACCCATGCGATTTACAGAAAAGCTATTGACTCTGAAAAAAAAAAATCCAACAATGAGTGTGTAGACATTTTGCTAGTTAGTATTTTTTTTTTAAATGAAGAAATATTTAACTTCTATACTTTTCCATAGTTTAGAAGTGTTGCCTAACATTTTTTTTTTTTTTTGAGAATCAAAGTGTGAAATTTCATTACTAAAACAGAAAACTTCTGTCAAGAGTTACAAAGTTTGACACATCACTATGGATGTCTTCAAGCCAAATTTGTGGTTCATACAAGAATTTTGCTAACTTAGCAAGCTTATCAGCAACTTTATTTCCATTCCATCTAACATGTGAGAAAGACACACTTCTCAAACTTGTAGCTAGCCTGTGTGAGTCCTCCACGATGTGGCCAAAAGCTGTCATGCACTTTGAGTCCGAAACAAGATGCTTGTAGATGATCTCGAAGTCTACCTCAAAAACTACATCTTGTAGGTTGAGTTCAATGGCGAAAGAGATGGCTTTCCTGCAAGCCAAGGCTTCCACGTCCTCCACTGTGGCTGGTAATGGAATGCGTTCCGATAGCGCTGCAATCACCATACCCTCTGAATCTCGTATCACTACTCCGATGCCAGCTGTGCCCGTGTCCAGAAAAATTGCCCCATCACTGTTGGCCTTGTACTGAGTTGGTGATGGAGGTAACCAGTGCGTTGGGTGGTTCGTCGGTCATTGCTGCACTGGGATGTCTTGGGCTGCTTGAAATTCATTGAATCGTTCAACAGCATCAATGTAAATCTTCCCTAGCGGCACCGTGGTTTCACCCATTCTCTGAGCATTTCTGTTATGCCAGATACCCCAGGCCACGTAAGCAAATATCTCAGCCAACCGTGGTGCATTCTGAGCTAAAATTCCTTGACACAAGTCACGGAAACACACCAATCTCTCAGCCAAAAAAGGTAGACATCTTTCCAGCTCCCACCATACACCTTTCACCTCTGTGCAATCCCAAAGCGCGTGAATTGTGTCCTCTGTTTCACTGCCGCAGCGATCGCACACAGAATTTGTTGTGATGTTCCTCTTCAAGAGGTTCAGTTTTGTTGGCAGAGATTCATTTGCTGCTCTCCAAAGAAAGTGGCGGATTTTGTTTGGCAGGTTAAGCGACCAAATAGCCAACCAAAACTGTTTGTTGGCTGCTGTGTTAGATGGACCCGGCGCCTACATTGCTACCTCATTTGATAGGAGCTGGTAAGCTGATTTGGTGGTGTATTGTCCATTCCTCGTTGCTGACCAAATGAGTTTGTCTTCAACTTGGGTGGAACTCAAGGGTAAGCCAAGGATTGCAGCAGCTTCATGGGGGGCAAACTCATTCAGAATACGGTCTTCCAACCATTTGTCATTTTCTTCATCAATAAGAGCACACACCCGAGTATCATTGGGCAGATTTTTTTGGGGTGAGACCACCCGGCTTGAGTGCAAATCCGGCAACCATTTATCTCCCTGGATTAAGACTGACTTTCCATCCCCAATTCTCCACCTCGACCCCAACCTCACAGCCCTGCAAGCTTTGAGAATGCTATTCCAAGCATAAGATCCCTTCACTTTCACACCCTCATCTAAGATAGAGCAATTGGGAAAATATTTTGATTTAAAGACCTTATAGAATAAAGAGTCTTTGTTATGAAGCAATCGCCATACTTGTTTCCCCAACATTGCTAGATTGAAATTTTCAATATCCTTGAATCCTAGCCCACCTTGACATTTCGGCTTACACAACTTCTTCCAAGCCACCCAATGTGTTTTCCAACTGTCTCCTTTGTATCCCCACCAAAACTTCCGAATTAGAGATTCAATATCTTTACATAAACTCTTTGGGAGTTTGAAGCATGCCATGGTGTAGGTTGACATCGCTTGGAGGACCGCTTTGATGAGTACTTCCCTCCCCCCTTGTGATAAAAGGCGCTCTTTCCACCCTTGCATTTTGTGCCAAATTCTTTCTCGAATATAGCTGAAGCTTTGTTTCTTTGCTCTACACACCAAAGACGGCAATCCAAGATATTTCTCATAATTGATGGTGACCCCAACTCCAAGCATATCTTTGATTTCTTGCTACACATGATAGTCGGTATTAGGGCTAAAAAATAGTTAGGTTTTTCCTTGATTAATCTTCTACCCCGAAGAATCTTCATATTGATGTAATATGTCAAGGATGGTGCTGCACTCTTGTGTGGTTGCCCGGCAAAACAGCAAACTATCGTCTGCAAAGAACAAATGAGAGACCTTTGGACCTGCACTACAGAGAGAAACCCCTCTTATTGAACCTGCAAGTTCTGCTTGTTGAATAAGTGAGTGTAAACCTTCTGCACATAATAGAAACAAGTAAGGTGATAGGGGGTCCCTTTGCCGGAGGCCTCTATTAGGAGTGAAGTGCCCATGTGGTTCACCATTAACCAATACAGAAAAAGAGACAGAACGGATACATGAGCTAATAAGGGATATCCACCTACTTGCAAAACCCAATTTCTCCATTAATTTTTCTAAAAAAACCCACTCCACCCTATCATATGCTTTGCTCATATCGAGTTTTAAAGCCATGAACCCTTCTTTTCCTTTTCTCTTATTTTTTAAATGATGTAGTGTTTCAAAGGCTACAAGAATGTTATCAGTAATCAATCTATCTGACATGAATGCACTTTGTGACTCCGAGACCAATTTGGGTAGGATTTTTTTTAGTCGATTGGCAATGGTTTTGGACACAATTTTGTACAAAACATTACACAAGCTTATGGGTCTGAAATCAGAGGGTTTTTTTGGGTTTTTTGTTTTTGGTATCAGTGAGATAAAAGTGTGATTGAGACTTTCAGGTATGGATCCTGTGTTAAGGATAGATAAAGAGGCCGCAATGACATCTTGGCCAACATCCCAACAAGACTTGAAAAAAATTGGAGGAAAACCATCAGGTCCAGGTGCAGTTAATGGTTTCATTTGATTCAAAGCTTGTTCTACTTCAGATGCTGTAAAATCAATAATTAAATCATCATTCATAGAGGGGGTGATTTTCGGTTCAATACCTTGGAGAATCTGGTCAAAGTTTGAAGGGGTGGAGGATGTGAAAATATTTTTGAAATAGTCCACAAAGGTGTCCCCAATCTGCTTGGTTTCTTCTACCACTGAGCCATCATCCAAAATTAATTTGGATATGAAATTCCTCTTGTTTCGTTGTGTTGCTCGGCCATGGAAATAGCTTGTATTCAAATCCCCACTCTTCAACCATTCAACCCGTGACCTTTGCTGCCACAAGCACTCTTCCTTAACCCTGAGCTCATACACTTCACCCCTAAGAATCTGGACTTGTTCGTGATTTGTCCCTGCCATGGACAGATTTTCAGCATGTACTAGCTCCTTCTTTTTTTGAGTCAACAATCTGCGTATATTACCGAAAGAAAACCTGCTCCATGACTTCAATCTCACTTTGCAAGCTTCAACCTTACCCATTAACCTGTCCACCGAGTCTCCTGAATTCCCCCCATTCCAAGCACTTTTGATGATGCCCTCACAGTTTTCATCTCGTAACCACACAGCCTCGAAGCGGAATGGTCTGGATTTATTGTAAAATCTAACATTTTCATCATCAGAGCAAACCCACAATGGACAGTGATCCGATAACGTACCTTGAACATGATGCACTCGTACTGTGGGAAACAACTATACCCAAGATGGGGTTGCCACCCCTCGGTCTAAACGAATCCAAGTCACCTCGCCATCAAACTGGTTGTTACACCATGTGAAGGGAGATCCCACAAATCCCAGATCTCTAAATCCACAAAAGTCCAAGGCTTCTCTGAAGTCCCTCATTTGCCTTTCCCTTCTGTTTGATCCGCCCTTTTTCTCCTCAGCTTTGGTAATTTCGTTGAAGTCTCCCACACACAGCCAAGGTACCTCCATTTTCACGCAAAGATGTTTTAGTAGCGCCCAAGAATGTTCCCGGTTGGCCGTTACAGGATTTCCATAGAAACCAGTAAACCGTTAGGCGTCATCCATTCCTGGGTTAACTACTGCGTCAATGTATGTTGGTGTGGAGTCTAGTACTCTGAGATCGATCCCGTTCTTCCAGTAGAGTGCTAATCCACCACCTGTATTGACCCGTGGTTCAATGTGTACATTCTCTAATTGAAGCTTCGAACAAAGTTTCTTCAAGTACTTATCCTTTGCTTTGGTCTCCATGAGGAAGATGATTGAGGGCGACATTTTTTTCACCAACTCGGTGAGTTCTGAAACTGCATATGATTGCCCCAAACCACGGCAGTTCCAACTTATACAATTCATCGCGCTTGGCGAGGCTGATCCACAGCCTCCGCCCCTTCAAAAAAGACATCCTTGTCACCATGGTAGGATTGTTGTTGTTTGGAAGGGAGATTGGAATATATACCCTTTGTTTCAGCTTCTCTTTTCTTCCCCACGATCTGTTCAACGTGAGCAGCTGGAGGCTTGTTTCCTTCATGTGTTTTTCGAGTCCAGGTTGGGAGAACACGGCCTTGTTGTGCTGAGTTTTGAACCCTAGCTGTTTTTTGATGGTCACACGCTTCACTTAATTGATTAGTGCTAGTAGAAGTTGTTGTTGCATGTGTAATGGCTGAGGTGGCGTGCGACCTGGACTCTTCAAGACCCTCAAAACCAGCCGCCTCATTTACATCCTCACTGATCATGTGCTCCTTGATTGGAATTTTAGCAATCAATGGGTCATTAAATGTGTGTGGCCCGACCTTTAACTTTGATAGCCCCTCATCAATTTCAGCGAGCTCAGAAAGGAAAGCTTTATTGTGCAACGGGTCTTTTGGTTCAAAAACTTGATTGGCTACCGTTTTGAGGGAGTTTGAATGCAGATTAATTGCTGGTGGGCTGGCAGACCGTGTCTCTACATGTGGCAATTCAGTATGTTTTAATTCACCTTCCACTCTCTCTACTTGATTTACCAACGGCTCTACCTGATCATTATTCTGCTCCAAAACCGTAGGTAAATTAATTGGTCCATCTGTAACCGATCCCCTTAATTACTCCATTGACTGCTCCACGTTGTTCTGATCCACGTCATCATGTGTCGTTTGGGCTGGAGGGACCGTCGTGGAGTTTGCCTGAGCTTGCCTTGGCTGAAACGGAGCTCTTTGAGTAGATGAACTTCCTTTCTTTTTGTGAAAAAAGCCGGGCACTGAGATTACATTTTTTTGTACATGACTCGCAGGTGGTGCACGGAGCCAAGGTCCAAATTGCTATTCTTCAACTTTTAGGGATCCTTCACTATCTAGCCACACCTCACAGTCCCTATTGTCATGGTTAAGACAGCCGCACCAGTAGCAAATATTGGGTAGGCGCTCATACTTGAAAGAGACCAACTTTTCTTTGCCTTGTCCAACTGACACCATTCTTCCTCGACTTAGTGGACGAGTGACATCCACGTTAACTTTTACCCTCATAAAACTCCCTCCATTCATCTCCGTTTCAAACTTCTGAATGATTGCACCAACAGTACTACAAATTCCTTCCGCCACCTTTGGATTCATGAATCTCACTGGGATGTCATGTACCTGCACCCAAAACGCTGTACTACTGAATTTCAAATCCTCAATTGGCACATCCTTATCATAGCGTTGCAACACCAAAAGGTGCTTGTCGAAGCTCCAAGGTTCATTTGAGAGAATGGAGTCCACTTCATGTTTATTGTCGAACGTAAAGAGGACTATGTGATTGCCCATATTTTTGACTTTGAAACCATTCTTTGATCTCCACAATGGCATAAAAGTCGAAGCAGTAGCTTCCATATTCAGAGCCCTTCTTGTGTAGAATTTGCCAGCGATGATAAATTCTGGCGTAGCCAATTCCTCCTCAAGATCGAAAGTTGGCCCTTCTCTGTCAGAAATCGATAAACCTTTACAATGGTTTGTAAGATCATCCATGATTTCACTGTTTCCCAAACCCCCGAAAGAAAGAAACCACTAGCCTTAAGGATAAACTTGTTATCCTAAGGGACAAAACAAAAGCACCTACGTGTAGGGACACAATATTCTACAGCCTAGGAGAAGTTCACAGAGAAACTTTCACTAGCCAGAGAAACTTTCACTAGCCAAACTCTTTCCAAAATCAAAGCCCAAGGCCCAAAGAGATAACACATTGGACTAACCCCATGAGAAATAAAAATGGAGAAATAAAAGAGTTGGGCTCAAGTAATGAAGAAAGAAAGAAAAAAGGAAAGGATGAGGAGCCCAAAGAAGTGGGATCCAAAGACCCATGGAGGAACAGGCTTTTAAAACCTATAAAAGCAAAGGAAAGGCCTAGCCAGCCAAGATCAGCAAGCTAAAAGAAGAAAAGAAGAAGAAGCCCAATAGGAAGAACTGGGCCGGGATCTCAGAAACTGCCAGGAACTCCCTGAGACGCACAACACAGCTTAACTAGGATTGAAACGACTCAAAGGAAAGCACCAAAAAGCATAGAGAACGAAGGGTAGATGAGTCCCTCTCAAGCGCCCAGTGATGCAGTAAGGAGCAGTAAAGAATCAGAATGTATAAAGCAACCATTCATGAATAAAGGATCGGTATCAAAGGAACCCAGAACGAGAAAAACTATAAGTAGGAATGGCTGGAAGGAAACTTTCGACCCAGCAGAAAAGGATTCCGCTCATTTGAGAAAAATGACAAATGGGAGGACGGCCAAAAGCTGGGTCTGAAAGAGTAGGAAGTTTTGAGGAACGTGAAATTAAGAACAACTTTCTAAGCACACCTTGGAAGGGAAAGTCAGCCATGGACTTTCAAAGAAACAACACCGAAAGGAGGAGATTATGAGAAACAGGGTAAGGCTCAGCCTTCTAAGTGATAGGCACAAAACGAGCTCTAGCGCTCAGGGAGGGGCAAAAAAGAGAAATCATTGGTACCCCGGAGCCCTAAGGTCACGCTATAAAAGGAAGAAGCAGCCAACGTTGAAGGACACACTCAGCAATAGAAAAGCCATAAAAGAATTGTTAAGATAGCTCTATAAAATTTAAAGAAAACAGAGGAATATTTCCCGGTATCCCCGAGAATAGCCACTATAGCACATACTTGGATTCAAAAGGATTCAAACTTTGCAAGTCTTAGAGGCTTAGATAGCCATCTAAGTCTGTAATTTTTGAGCTTATTTGAACCTTGTATCATGTCTTAGTGAGCCCACTGTAATTATGATCAAAGAAAATTAACAAAGTGCCTCTCAATAATCTAGGGATCCTTAACCACTTTTTTGCGTATTTTCTTGATTATTTTGCATTTTCCTTGCTGTTTTAATTGTCATTCAATATGGATATTCTCGTTTGTAGTTTATCCGTGTTGTAGGAAACTTGCCCTGTATACCACTTGGTTCTTAAATAGCCCTTTAGCTACAGTGAACCAAGCCCAGTCCACAAAATCATAATTACTTGGCCTAGGATACTTGGGTTGGTGTGCTGAAGAAAAAAGCACGCTCACAAGTTGCAAGTGCATAGTTACCGAAATCTACAAATCAATTTACGATTCTTAAATTAATAAAGCAAAACTCTCAATAATTATATATACATGCTTACTCAAAAATAATATAAACTGCAAATATATAAACAAAGACCATGATAAGAGGAAGACACACCAAGTTTCAAATTTGAGTATCAATATGACTTTCTCGTAGTAATAACAATATAGAAAATTCAAAATATGGAACAATATCAAAATTATAATAAATTTGAGTATCAATATGACTTTCTCGTAGTAATAACAATATAGAAAATTCAAAATATGGAACAATATCAAAATTATAATATTTAATTCCACTATCTTTTATGTTGAATCCAAACAAATAATTAATTAACAAAAAATCATAGATTTTAATAAGAAAACAAAAAATCACATGAACCTAAATAAAAAGCATTTAAGGCGAATAATTAAGATTAACCTACTAAGACGCAAATACCAAAAACCCCAAAACTCCAAAATTTATAGAATCCCCAAATTCTACTTCAAAACCAAACCAAATTCAACAAATTTATATATAACATACCAAATAAAAATTTATCGTTCCCCAGGCTAGAAGACATAGGTTATAGCTTTGATTTTCTCCAAAAAAATAGAGATGTTTTATCTGCCATGTACAATATTAAAAAATAAATATAAATATGAAAAACTGTAAAGCTTAAAAAATTTGTGGTGAAGTTTAATAGATTTAATAAAAAGTAAATGTTTTTGGTTTTTGTTGGGGTGATAGGCCCAATAGTGTGTATCTATGTATATATTGGGTCGGGGGCTCAATTTAAGGATATTAAGTAGTCCGAGGACAGGTAAAACACTGTTATGAGAGTTCGTGTTAGTAAATGAATATTTTTTGAAGAAAAAAAATAAAATGTTTATTAAGGGCCCAACCGGATCGAACCAGTGATCTTTTGATCTGCAGTCAAATGCTTTACCACTCAGTTATGGACCCATTTAACACGATCAAAATACCTCCATAAAAATTAAATATAATCCTAAAAGCGCTAAACCCTAGAAAAGTAAAATCACATCACCTCCTTCCCGCCTCTCTCACTCTCTCACGAAGCAGCAGAAAGAAGAGAAACCAAACAATGGCGACCCCGTACGGCATCAAGTTGGCCGTACACCTCATCACCAACCACTTCGGCAATCTCGTTGCCGTAATTCTCTCTCTGTAAAACCTATACATATGTACCTATCTCTGTATCTAATACGTTGTGTGTGTGTGTGTGTGTGTTTTTTTTTTTTTTTTTGAAAATGCAGAAAGTGTGTGAGAATCTTCTTCGAAGAGGACCTCTAACGCTCCAACAGGTAATTCGGTACACGGAGCTCACTCCTCAACAGGTCAAGAACTCTCTCCTCATCTTGATCCAACACAATTGCGTCCAAGCCTTCTCTCTCGAATCCCAAGGTCATTTCTTATTCCCCAAATTGTGCGAATTTTGATTGGATTGGATTGGATTGTTTGAGTTTGTGTATATAAGCGCAGATGTGGCTAGTATGGGAGGAGAAGTTGGGTTTAGGGTTTTTCATTGATTCTATTTTGTGTTATTTGTATAAATTCTAGCTATATATAACGGTGACTTTGCTGATTGGTTGCTTAAAAGAGCGTTTTTTAAAACTCAAAACTCTGTTTTGAAATCACAACTCCTTGTAGCTTTTTTTACAAACGCTCATTTTAAACTCAAAACACCGCTTTCCAACATTAAGTAGGATGAAAATTGGGATTTTTTAGATGTAATTTTTGTTGTGATTTTATCTTCAACCCTTACATTGTGTTTGGGAGTTCATAAAAGAGCTGGTTGACTTTGCTGATTGGTTGCCGTGACAATGTAGGATAATCCTGCAATGAAATAGAACTACCAAACTGTTCTAGACCGTTTAGTTTCATTTATAGCTTATTAACAAATATACGCACACATAAAAGAAAAGAAAGTGCAATGTGGGAATTGGAGAACAAATTTAAGTTAAGAATTGGGGTGAAGGGTTTTCCATTATTTGGGTTACAAGTGACCCAAAAGTCTTGATAAAGACTAGTTTTTGGTTTGGCACTTTGACCATGGATTTTAAAGTGAAGTACCCAATAAAGAGAGTTTGATTTGCAAACAAGATTTTCGAATTCAACTGTATTAATTAAAAAAAAAAAAAAATCCACTGTGTTGGAATATCATGAAATTATGCTTTGCAAATGCAGGTAATTTGTGCCAATAAAAATTTGTTGGCTAAATTTAATGGAAAAGAATCGAAGGGTACAAGTATATAGCTTTCCTAGCAACCAACGAGAGGGTAAACTAAACTCATGATGATGATATGAGTAATCATACTTGCAGGTGGTTTTGGAGATGGGCCAAAAGCTAATACCCAGTATTTGGCGTTGTTTAGTAACATACTCCATCGCATGAGGTTTCCCAAATTCTTGGAGATTGTGTCTCGTGAACTTGATCAAGAAGTTAGTATTTTTAGTTTTTGGTTTGATGCTTTACACGGTTTTTGAAGTCGAGATAAAATTATTTTATTGAGTTTGTTTCTTTGTTTTTGTAGTGTAAAGAACTTCTTGAGGGTTTGCTTCAGAATGGTAGGCTTACACTGGTGCAAATGGTTGAAAGAGCCAAATCAAAGAGAAAAGATGGCAAGTCTTTTATGAATTTCTTATTATTTTGAATTCTGCTTGTATCCTAGATATAAATATAATACAAAAATATACAGGGAGTATCGTTTAGAATTGAAGTTTTTGCCTAAAAAGCCTTCAGTAATTCTATATGTATAATTTTTTGTGACTATAATTGATGATAACATACCATGTGATATCAATAAGAGTCTCTCAACAGCAACATCTGATCTTTAGACAATCAAGGGGCATGTGAGCAAGGCATAACGATAATTTAGAAAATCAGATATATTCTATTGTCCTTGGTAGATTAGATCACCTTAAAAAATCAATTTTGAATAGTTTCAGTGTAGCTATCTACTGTCCATGTTGTATTAGTCAGATTTGGTGTTGCCATTTGGAGTTTGGAATATATCATAGATTTTTATTATTAAAATAGATGTGAGATCATACCTATCCATAAAAAAAGAAGAAGCGAGATCATAAAAGAATGTATTAGATTATGTGGCAGAAAACATATAGTGTGATGATAGATTGGTGGATCACTGTCCTAAACAACTAACACTGCCCCTCCTTTGAGCAATTTCCTGGGACTAATTTCCAAAAATATTGATGTGGATGGTCATCTCTAAGCAAGTACGGGTAAGAGTGTAATAGACTAATAGTCGGATCTTTGATGATACAGAAAGATCATAGGCTCAGTTGGAATCATTGCCGATTCAAACTTTGTTTGATTGATCTCTTCTTTGGGGTCTTACAAGTAGTATTTCCCTCTTATATTTCACAGAAGGATCATAGGCTCAGTTGGAATAATTGCTGATTCAAACCTGTATGATTGGTCTCACCTGTGGGGTCTGACAAGTAGCATTTCCCTCTTAGATTTCACAGAATCACTTCACTCTTGTGCATAATTCCTATAGGTTATGTTGTGTTCATCATTGTGAACATGAAGTAATCTTTTCTTTTAATAAAATATATTGACTTATAAAAAAGTATAGAAGTATGGTGAACTGTCAACATATACCTAGTAAGAATGCAAACAAAAATAAATTTTAGATGGAAAATCAGAGAGTAAAAAGCTTGATGAGGATGGTGCATTTCCAGAGGTTGCACAAAAGAATACACACTTAACGTGATATCCCTGCCTGTAGACAACCAGTGCATGGCATCATTAGTGGACCTCTATATTTGTGTGTGATTAATGGAGTATAGGGCGCTTTTTTTTTTTTTGGGGGGGGGGGGGTACTAAAAGGACTATAAAAGGACCAATCAACTTGGCAGGGCAACTGGGGCGTGGGCAAGGCAGGTTGAGATGAGTCTGGAGCGTGCATATTAAGAGGGCATTTGTGATTGGTTCCAAAACATAAGTAGGCATTTTTTTGCATGAATGGATTTCCTACAAAATGCCCTTACAATTAACAGTAGACTCTTTCTTAGATATTCTAGCTTTATCATGTAATTCCTAATTTCCCAGGGCTTTTTTCTACTTATTTTGATTTTGTATACTTGGAAGTGCCTCCCCTTACTAATGCTCTGTAGCTCAAGGGGCACCTCCTTATCCTTTAAGTACAGGGTGGAGAGTAAAGTTGTGGGTTCAAGACCCATAGGGGTACACCTCTTGTGCCTTTCCCTTGGAAATCCATATGGAGGGCCAAGACAACTATGAGAGTTTTTTTTTTTTTTTTTTTTGGTGTGTGTGTGTGTGTGGAGGGGGGGGGGGGGGGGGGGGGGTGGGCTTGGGGCAAAATTCTTACCTGTGAGAACCTCGTCAACAAGGGTTAATGGTGAGTTGGTATTGTATGTGATGTTGTAGTGGGGAGACCGTGGACCACCTCTTGATGTGGCCTTTGAGTTGTGGATTTGATATTCAAGATGTTTGGGGTTCAATGGGTATTACTAGAGAAGGTTCTTGATTTTTCATGTGGGTGGCGGAGTAGGGGACCTAATTCAGATGTTAGTCTTACTCCTTTATGTTTGATGTGGATTATAATTTATATGGAGGGAAAGAAATTGGCTTACTTTTGAAGATGTGGAGTCTCAACTCAATTGAAAGCATCCTTCATTAGTTCTCTTTATGAGTGGTCTTTTGTTTAAGGTCTCACAGATTGTAACTGTTCATTACTTTATAGAGTTGATCCATATGTAGATATTTTTACAATTGGAATTCTTTAGGCTACTTCGTGTCAATTTTTACAAGGTAGTCTCGTTTCAATAAGATTATTTTTACCTATGAAAAGAAAAAAGACCCATCGGGGGTACGTGCGTAACTTACTAATAAAAATAAAGATAAAAAGATGGAAATGCCTCCTCTTCCCCTTTACCTTCAATATGATAAAATATCTCAACAGGAAACCTTGGGTATCCAATCTCGAGTGCCTACTCATAGTTTTTGCCAGGTGAACTCAAATATATGTAAGTACTTATCTCCTTTATTAAGCAATGTTTGTTTTGGATATTTGAGTTGTGAAAGGAAGAGGATGTATATTGAGACTTGAGAGAAAAAAAGTACTTTGAGTTAGTAAAATTATTTGATTATCAAGTAGTGATACTTCAATATCTCATGAATGGCTTCTTTGGAAATCTTATGCATCCTAAATTTATTTGATGATATTTCGTTTAAGAGGAGAAGAGTAATAGGGATCAATGCTTGCCTTCTTGTATATTGTTTTTTAATATATATGGTGAATGGGGAAGATTCTTGGTTCCAGCAGACTTGGTTGGTTGTTCTTGGTGGAATGTTATGTTAGGTTCATTAGTTGGCATGTTGGAAGACTTATCTGGAAATTCATCTTTGTGACTGCCGGATTATGTTGCTAAAGTATTTATAAACTATTTACTTTCCTCGAGTCTTTTGTTGTGCTACTTTAAGTCTAGAAGTTTCTTCATCAAATTTGAAATGGAATTTTCCCAAGGTATAGGAAATGTTTCCCTGCATTAGGGTGGCTGTTTTGTTTGACTTACTTGCATGATTCTTCTCTTTGCTATGGGGTTGATTTGGAAGAGCAGACAATGGGTTCTCTAGAAGGTCATCCTTTACCCTGCAGAATTCATTCATAATTAGTTTGTTTTTCTATTAATAATTCTACTTGTACCAGACTAGTTAAAGAGGGGCCATCATCTGTGCAATTTGTAAAAGTCTATTGTTTTCAAGTGCAAGTGCATGGGGTCCAATTCTTGAGAGTGGTTGGTTCATGGAAAAATACTGTAAAGTAGGACTATATCCGTATAACTTTTCAAAGACATACTATGTAATGACCTTTTTATCCTGGAATAGTTCGAGGCACTTAGCTTTTGAAAGAATGGGTATAATTTATTCCCTGTATTTACTGAGGTGCCATGCTCTGACTATATTGTTGCTCTTCTAATAATCCTACACTTCTAGAATAGTTCAAGGTGTTTCTATTCTTAAGTTTCTAAAGGATAGAATTAGATTGTTTCTGATATATATACAAACATGATATTAATATGTTGTTATACTTTTGAAGTAGGAAAACTATTATACTGATGTAAGTGATTCAGGTGATCTAATATGTCCTGCACACACACACTTTTCAGGATGTCGTGAAGATGTTGTACAAGAAGGCCTTACTAAGCTTTTGGCTGCCCATTTTGTTGAACGCTGCCCAGCCCCTGAACCACTTGTTCCTGAACCAGTTAAAGTAGAAACAACTTCCAAGAAACGAGGTGCTAAATCTGCTAAGGTAATTGTTGACTCCTGTCAAATTTACTTGGTGGTGATTTTATGTTTTACAGAGATGGGTGACAGTTGATTATTCTTGCATTGCATGCACATATGCATATTCTATCTTTAGATCAACAGCGCACATGCTACTGGGATCTAAGCTGCAGTTGTACTCTGTGTGGACTGTGGAGTGATATTGGTATTGCTATGTGTAGATAAAAAGATTTTGATTAAACTTATTGTCCATTAAAAAAAAGTCAAACCGTGTAAGTCTAATATATTTTGCCTATTGGCTAAAATAGATGGTGCAATTGCACAAAGTTTATAAGTTCAAATTTTACGAAAGTTCTTTCAATTTCTTCAAATTTTTATATAGTAAATTTGAAAAACACTTATCAATGGACAATATGATAATAATCTAGTCATAGGAAGTCTAAACGTAATATTATATATGTGTATATATATATATATATATATATATTTTTTTTTTTTTCTTTTTTTGAAAAACATTTTTTATATAATTTTCTTATGCTTTTAAAAATCATATCTGTGATAACTATGATCAAACGAGGAATGGGTAGACTATTGAATCTATTGATCACTTACTTCTACATTGTCCAGTAGCTCAAGAGTTTTGGAATATGGTGTGTTCCCTGTTTGGTGTTCATTGTGTCATGCCTTGTAGTGTTGTGAAACTTATAGCAAGTTGGTTAGGCAAGTTTAATGGACTCAAAACTAAGATGCTTTGGAGTATGATCTATCTTTGTCTTATGTGGGTCATATGGAGGGAAAGAAACTTTTGAAGGTGATTAAAGGTCGGTTCATGAGTTGAAACTTGTCTTCTTTTAGACTTTGTTTGAATGAGCAAATGCTTCAAGTGTTGTTACTTTCACGTCTCTGCCTGGCATGCTTGATTTTTGTACTTCCATTGCTTTTAGTTTCCTTTTTTTTGTTGCCTTTTAGCACACTTCCTTTTTTTCATCTTTTTGTCCTTATTTTAATTTCAATGAAGTTTATTACTTATCGATAAAAAAGGAAGTATATGGCTGAAACAAAATATTTCCAAAATGTGAAGACTAGAGAGTCCAGAATAGTAAATTGTCATGGTTCATGTCCTTTGACAGGTAATTTATATAGATGGATAGATAGATAGTGTAATATTGCACACTAAGAATATTGTTTTTGTAATAAATCAATGGTCCATGTCATTTGCTTCAAGATTGAGCAATTAATTTTAATGAATTTTATTTTCTAAAAAAAAAAAGCTTTTTCAAAAAGCACCTAAAAAGTGTGCTTAAGGCTTGCTTCATTAAAAGAACCCTGCTTTGACGAAGCGAAGCGCCTAGACATTGGGGCTTTGAGCTTCAAGCACACTTTTAACAACATTGCATTTAAAGATAGAATTGGTCGCTATAAATGAAAAGATGCAGGGGAATCACTTGAGATGGTTTGGTCATTTGCTTGATTTAAGTCTAGGGAATAAGAAGAAAAGGTAGAGGAAGACCTAAAATAACATAATAGTAGTAAAAAAGGATATATGAATTGAGGAGACAATAAAGTGTATGACATGTGGCCGATCTTGATTTGTTGAGGATTCATAGATGACCCCAAAAATTTTGAGACTAAGGCTTGATTGTTGTTTGTATTTGTTTCATAAATGAAGTGCTTTACTTATTTATGGTTATTTATTATTTATCACTTGTACTTTTTTTGTAAATATCTATTAAAGAGCTTTTGGTATGAGGATTATCATCTAAGTTGCATTGACACGCCATTTTTGGCAAAGTACCGGTGTCCAACACGTGTCGGACACCGATACCGGTAAGACTCACGGGACTCCGGTGTCCGAGCGGTGTCTTTTTTTTGGACACGGCTCTAACATGGTGTGGACCAATGTTTTGAATATAGTTCTGTTCCGGCCGGGCTGAAATGTGAATACTGAAAATTTTTCATACCTTGAGAGTGAAATCTTGGGGAAGAAGGGAGATGGGAGAAAAAAAATAAAAGAAAAAATTGATAAAAAGGAAACTATGAACTTGGATCTGCAACAGGAAACGCAGGCTTGAGAATTGAGAAGAACAAATCGAAGGTGATAACAACTGGTGGGAGTTACGGTGCTGCAGAAGGAAGAAGGAAACAAACAAAAGGAAGAAGTAAAAATAAAGAGTGAATGAATGTGCGGCGGGAGTTTGGAGAGAGAAGAAAATGTAAATAAAATAAAAATTGTTTGGCTTTGATTAGAAGTTGATGTGACAATTGGCAGGTACGGGGAAGGGAATACAGGATGAAATAAAAAGAGCGAAAATTTTTGTTTTGGATTTGGGCTTAAGCTTAACTTTTAGTTGGGTTTGGGTTTAAGTTTAGCTTTTGGTCTATTTAAATCAACTCAAAATTAAAATATAACCTAACAAAGATAATTATTTTATTATTATAATACAAAATTACAAATAAAGGTAAAATAAACTAAATTCTAGATATAAACATATTTTATGTCTAAAAATATTAAAAAATATGCCTAAATATAAAATTTAATTAATTATTTAATTGCCGTACCCATGCCGTGTCGTACCCTTAATTTTCAAAAATTGCCGTACCCCCGTATCGGTACCCATGTCATATCCATACCCGTGTCCGTGTCGGTGCAACTTAGATTATCATTTTGAGTTAATATGGTTACTAAGTTTGAGTGCTTAAAATTTATCTTTCAGTTGGGATGGGGCTTAGTAGAGTTTGTTTGAAATTATCAATAAACCATAAAGCAAGTGAGATGAACTATTAGGATTGAGTCTTCTATCAAAAGATAATATTAAGCTACACATGTTGGGTGTCTCTTTGCCTCCCAAATTCTTACCTTCTTAGAGGTTGAAGTTGAATTCAAGAATTACTCCTTATCAAAGACTAAAGAGGGAGAGGTACAACTTGGCTAAAGGGGGGATGTTAAAATTAGTCTTTGATTTTGCCAATGAGTTCTAGTTGAAACAACACCTTCTCCTTCCATAAGAAGGGGTGGAAGGTAAGATTGTGGGGTCAAAACCTACTGGGGGTGTGTGTAAAGCCTTTGATTTCAGGCTATCTTGCTTTACCTTTTGGTAATCAAGTTGCACCATCAATACTTTTAGTTCATAATCTATTGACTCACACTTAAAGCATAACTTAGAAAAATATTTTAAAATAAAAATAAGTACAAGGAAAAAAAAATCTTGATATGTAATGATGTAAGCTACATTTGGATCCTTATAATTCCCTTCTAAATAAATGCTAACAGATAAATGAAGAGTCTGAGACCATAGAACAACGTGTTCTAGCAGCAGCAGGGCCTATGGAAGCACAAAGATTTTCCATGATAACAAATACCGATTTTGACGTCAATGGAGAAACAAGCACAGATGATTCCCCTAGTTTGATTGTTGGAGAAAAGGTTGGTACATGAATTGTCATTTCAGGTTGCAGGGTTACTTGAATTGTGATTGTAATTTTCTCATCTTATAGCGTAAGCGTGATTCTTTGGAATTGGATAGAGAATCTACAGCTGAAGAAGGGGAAGTTGTTCTTTGGCGTGCCAATTTTGAGGAATTTCTGCGTCGTCTTAGGCATATGGTTGGTTTTTTGTTGTCTCTCTCTCTCTCTCTCTCACATGCTCAATTGTCTAATGTTTTGCATCTTGCAGTGTCACGTTCTACCTGTTCTTTTTATATCTTCAGATGAATCAAATTTGTTCCTTTTCCTTTCTATCCTCAATATTTTCTTTTGTTTTTGTTTTTTTTCTATGCGAGATGAAATGTTTTAAACTTCAATTCACTATTTTTATATTAGCTTTGATATTATAATTGAAATAGTATGTTGTGTATATGTTCTAGGCTTGCATTGAGAATGTGAGAGCATCCCTGGATGATGGAGCTGTAAAAGTCTTAAAAGCAAAGCTGGATGCAACTAGAGGTTTAGAGAAGAAAGTGAAAACAGAAAAGTCAGGTAAACTGCAAATTTTTTTTTTTTTTAAAATAAATTTTTATACTTTATGTTTTAACATTATATTTAGATTGTGATTGATTCACACGCACGCACACACACACGTACTATCTGTTTAGGTTTGTCTCATGAGAAATGGAAAGATATATGATGTCTGATATTGAAGTCCTCATATGGTGCTTCCAATTCTGGATAGGCAATCACATGGGGAAATGATCTAATCAGTACTGGTGTTGGATTGGGGCTTTTTGGCCATTTGAAGAACTTATACCTAGTAATAAGTCTAAATAAGGAAGAACGGATGGGAGAGCAAAATTCAGCAGTACTTAATAATCAGAAATTGCAGGCAAGATACCTTTTACTATGGTTGCTCAGTGATGCAGCCATGCAGGCCTAGACTTAGTTTGCTCACTATAAACTACTCTAGCTTATATTGGTTTGTTTGGGCAGTCCAATTGTTTAGTCAGCCCAGGCCCCAGACATTAGATGGTTTAGATCTAGGATGCAATTTAAGAGAGTGGAAGTGGGAGGGAGCATGAGAATGACATTTTACAATTCATAAGGTCCACACGATCTACAATATATATGTGTAATGTGTATATGTACTTGTTTTTTTATTTCTGGTTATATAATATGTATGAAGGTAGAGTTCGTCTTCTGGTAAGGAACTAATCTTGGGGCAATTCTTATAATTGAGTTTCTCTTGCTGTACAGTGCTTTCATTTTGGATTAAAGAAAAAAAAATGAGTTAATTTATTCTAATCACAGGGTGGAGAGTGGTTCAGCACTCTCTTCCACAGATTATTTTCCATAGGTCTAGGTTTATATATCTGTAATTAATATCTAGTGAAAGTATCACGTGGCTTTCAATTAGTATCTAGTGAAAGTATCTTTTCACCTAAAATTAAGTAGTGTCCAATGTTTTAATAAATGGACTAGATTGGTGGTCCAACTGTGAACTGCTTCCTTACACTGTCCAATTAATCTTAAATAACTGTATATGTGAATAACCACTCTAAAGTCTAAACTGTTGATCTGTGGGTCTAACTGTGCAAATCAGCAACCTCTTCTTGGGTCAAGTGGGTGAGTGGCTTGAGTTTCTGTCTTAGAACGCCATTTCAATAACACGGCAACCCCATACTTCTTTTATCAGCATGCTGCTAAGGGTGTTTGGCCTTTAAAAACACTTCCCCCAAAACACCAAAGTCCCCGTTCTTGACCAAATATACTGGCAAATGCTTAAATAGACAAACACCCAGTCTGCTGGCTCCCATTGTCAGTCTATGAGCCACCCTCCATAAAATACACCTGGTGCGAGCACCACTAGGGCATAGATAGATTAGATAGCTATTTTCTATACCCCTTATTTTTGTCTTCAGTATCTTCAAATTGATCTTTATGGTCTTTATTTTTTACTTCTGTATCTTCAAATTTGGTGGCATTTATAATGATTGTAATTGGGAGCCTATAAGAAGAGGCTGCCCAGACATTTTGTAGCAGTGTATTTTGATAATAAGAGATATTGTCTGAGTTTGTGTTCTACATTTGGTGGTGATGCCAAACATCCTAAGGTAGTGAAGACTAGGGTTTTGTTTTGTTTCTCTTATATTCTATCTTATACCTACACGTTCTACATCAATACCTATTCCAGTTTTGGTAAAAGCGTCAAGCGCACGGATCTCATGGAACCTAGGAATGGAGGCTCCAAGATGTTGTTCTATATATTAAATTATTTTTATTTTAATTAAATATTAATTAAATTATTTATGAAATTATTCCCCCTGGTTCTTTATTCAGTCTGGTTTTTGAAAGTATCGAAACCATTTAGTTGTTTAGGTAGAAGTGAGAGTTAATTATATTAGTTCTAACAGTTTTTTCTTCGTCTTATAAGAAGTCCAAAGCTTGTAAGTTCATAAGATAAAAACCCATGCCTTGTGTCATTCATATTGAATATTGTATTTTAATAGAGTGGAGAAACTCCGAAGAGATTTCTTGCGTGGGGGATGGTAGATATGTCTAAATTGCATGTGGTTGATCAGGGTTGTGGTGTGTTCTCCATTGAAAGAGTGAGGATTAAGGATTTGTAAATCGAGTAGTTTTAATCAAGCCCTCTTAGAGAAATGGTTGTGGCAGTTTGGAGTTGATAAGGAATATTTCTGGAGATGTGTTATTTGTGTGAAATACAGAGAAACATGGGGACAATGGAGGTGCTTAGGGGATCGCATGGAGATGGTTTTTGGAAGAGTTATTAGAGGAGGGTGGAATACCTTCTCTAAATATAAGAAGTTTGTTATTGGGATGGCTCTCATGTTTATTTTTGGTCTGATCCATTGTGTGGGACTGCTCTCTAAGAGATCTCTTTCCTAACTTATTTACATTGGCCCTGGATAAGGATGCTTCGCTAGTGGTCTTGGTCTGTGGTATTGGAATCCTCAACTCACTTGATCCTTTTAGGAATGGGAATTAGAGCCCGTAGAGTTTTTTTTTTTTTTTTTTCCTTTGTTATCTAACAGGAGGACCAATTATCTTGGAGTTTGTCTAAGAATGGAAGGTTTGAAGTTCACTTGTACTCTGAAATTATGAGACAGTCCACAGGTGTTCACTTTCCCTGGAGATGCATTTAGGGTGCTTGTAAATTGGTGCTGTATGTGCAAGAATAGTGTCTTGTAGTTATGTGAACTAAACTTTTGAGAGTCTTTCATAGTTAATATGATTCCTTTCTTTTCAATTCAGTTTACTTTTTCAGTTATCAAAAAATTTAATTTACTTTTTCATAATTTAGTTGCTTAACTTGCTTGTACTAAGCTAATGCATTTCTTTTTCTTTGCTCATATGCGTTATATGGGTTCTTTTTAAATGTATTTTCTAAAACATGCTTTCTTTTCTTAGAAATCGTAACATAAAAAATGGAAACAAGAGAAATGATTCACAAGTCTTTCCTCTGCATTCATTTCTCTCCAATACCATTATCCCATTCTAACTCATAAGCTTATTTTTCTGTATTACATGTTCCAGTTCCCCTATCACTGGATAACATTTTTGAAGAGGTTATAAAGAGTGAAGAAGGACGTGTTATGACCTTAGACGATGTTAGAGCTTCCCTTGTCCAGTTGGGTTGTCCTGCGTCTGCTAGAGGGACAGCTGACTCATATAGTATCGGTATCCCATTCTCTTTGTCTAATTTCAATTTTTTTATCTAGGAAGCACGGACATGGACACGGGTATGGAAAGGGTGCAACACGGCAATTTTTGAAAAATTAGGACACGATATTGCGGGAATACACATAAAAATAAATTATTAAATATATATATTTTATATTTTAAAATATTGTTATGCTTTTATTTTTTCATATAATGTTATATATATATATATCAATTTTAGAGCAATAATGGATAAAAAGTGAATTCATGAGTAATAAATGATGTTTAGAGATTAGAATATAAATCAAGAATAAGATCCAAAGGAGTAAATAAAAGATAACTGGATAAGTGTTCAAGATTGAAAACTAAAAGATAAGTGTCTCTCCTGTGTCCCGCAATTTTTCAAAAAAAAAAAAAAGGACACAGTTGGAACATGCATGCGGAAGTGTCCCAAACATGTCTTGTGTCTGACAGGTATGGTACCTATTTGGTGTCCGTGCTTCCTAGACTCTTTATCACCTTGTGATATAAAGCTGTCACATCATTAATGAGTTCACTCAATCTTTCTATTTAGCTGGTTTATTTATTATTTGGTCTCTATTGACACATTCATATGTGTTGTTCAGATTTGAAGAAAATTATTGAATCAGCACAGAATGATGAGGTTTCTTGACTTATGTTTTGTTTCAAAATATATGAGAATTCATAAATTCCATCACTAAAAGATGTCTTACATTTTCTTCACTACAGGTAGAATCAATTGTGTTGAAAAGATATGGAAGGGATGCTTATAGAATTTTCAGATTACTGTCAAAAAATGGCCGCCTAGTTGAGACCGATAAGGTAATTGATAAATTATTGCTTGTCCCAAAATTTTAAATTGTTAGGAAATTGTGAATTTTTTTATTTTTTATTTATTTTTATATATATATATATTTTTTAACCATTCTAACACTTCCCTCTGTCTTAATTTGTGTGCCTAACCTGTGCGATTTTAACTTTTTCTAAATGGGAGGTAAAATGGAGATAGGGTTCGAACTCCTAACCATATGCTCTAATACCATGTCTCTGGAAGTGTGTTTTGGGCATTCGAAGTTCATTACCCTTACACAAATATTATTTATATATGTGGGCGATTACAATGATAATTCTATTTTCCTCTGACTTGATACAAACCCATAACAGTAATAACTAGTTTCACTAAAAACGATTTTTCTTTTTCAGTCACTTGTTTTTTCCATGACCATTTTTGGAAGCAATTGCTCTTCAAAGAAGCTTATTCAGATACATCTGGAAGGATATGTTTGATGTGTTATTTAATCCAACTTTTTCCTTAATGTAGATTTCAGATACCACATTTGTGGAAAAGAAGGATGCGCCCAAGATTCTTTATAAGATGTGGAAGGATGAGTACTTGCATATGGAGGTGAATGGCTGTCATTTATACAATATATGTATCAATATTTCATATAAGTATTGAGATTTAGGTCAAAATTATCCAATATATTTTTGAAAATACTAATGCTAAATGAGATTTTTTAAAAACTGAGTTCCTCTTGTACGATTTTTTTGGCAGGGTCATCATGCTCACACACTTGAATTTCTTTTAGGTTTCGTTTTTTTCTTCTACTCTTACTTGAGTTAATATTTTTATTTCATTTTCTTCATTTTAGTTGCCCCTATTAGGGTAAATTTCTGATTGGATTCTGCTTCCCTATTGTTATTTTTTTCACTCTCTCTCTCTCTCTCTCTTGCGTGTGCCCCTGCACACACAGGACTACAGAGAATTTGGGATTGAAAAGTCTTTTCCAATTTTGTACTGAGGTTGGATTCAAAGTAATTAGTACTTATTTTTCTAAACCTCTCTCTCTCTCTCTCTCTCTCTTTACTAATATAAACCCTAATTTTTTTTTTAACTTTATCAAAAGAAACACTTTAAACTCTAATTCAATTATACTCGCATGCAACACAAAGAGAGAAAAGGCTAGTATATATGTGTACCCATGTGTTTTGTGTGTGTGTGCGTGCACAATTCTATGAGTTCTTTATGATAATTTTAAATTCTCCTTGCAGAAATTAGTTTTAGCACCAAATAGAAATATATTGTTGTGGAAAGTAAATAAGCGCCCTCTGTGGGAACATGTACTAGATGAGATGTTCCATGCTGCTTTAAATTTGAGTCTACGAGCGGCTTACGAATGGGATAAGGAAAAAGAGGTATGTAGAATATGAACTGCTAATCTCTTGTGTGCCTTCCCTTTGAATGAGTTCTTATTTATGTTGCTTATGGTTTTTTCCTTGTCAAATCTCTTTGGAAGTGGTAACTTTTTCCATGAATGCCTCATACTACTAGGCTCATGGCTTCATGCATATTGGGAGGAGTTTCTAATTGAGGAGTTTTATACATTGGATTACATTTTCTTCTTATGTCATCGATACTTACAAAATCTCTAGAAGATCTAAGATCAATAGCTATGTCATCAATCAATTGTTTAAATTGCACGTTTTTGTAGTCTAAAATTATGCATAAAAAATAAGTTTGTAGATCATATAGTAAATAACATCCGATTGGCACAAAATTTAATGTGTGTTAAGGTGTAAAGAACATGCAATTCAACGGTTAGATTTCAAAATATGTAGCAATGTTAATTTTTTTTTAAAGGAAGTTGTAGCCTTAAACTACAACTATGTTTGTAGCCAATCTTTGTCCTTCTTTGGATCATCAAGGTTGTATTGTTGTTTCTTTTTGGGAGTGCAAGTAGTGGATTGGAGTGCTGTTGATGGCTTGGAGATCTTTGTACCAGAAATTTATTATTGGGGCTACTACTGTGTCTAAACCATTGTGGCATTTTGTGTTTCATGACACGGGTGAGTTGTAGCCAGAGATGAGGGCCGCACTAGAGCTTAGGGCGCAAGCTGGGGGGCCACGGTTCAAGATTAAGGGGTCAGGCGGAGTTTGATGGGTATTAAAGTAACCAACTCTTGGTGGTAAATGATTGTCTGCATTGCTAGCAGCCCTCTTTCATTTGGACTTTTTACTTCAATGTGGATGACTATATTTATTTGCCTGTGGGTATTATGCTTTGTGCTCAATAATTTCCATGATAATACTCAGTTAACTATTAAGAAGAATACTTTGTCCAGTGGTGCTTTGCTTGAATGATTCTACTAAAAATCCTTTGTCCAATTCTACTCCCAATGAATTGCACTAATTTAAACGGCTTACCTCATTTTTCTCTCTTCTTTTTATTTTTTATTTTTTATTTTAAGAAAGGCAGAATGCTTGCACTTTGGCATCTAAGATGCTATGACAATTTTTAGTGGGGTTTGGGACTTGGGAGTGTTTAGAATAGTAATCCATTAAGTTTATTGTAAAATCACATGAGAAACATGTGAGCAAGGATATGTGGTCTCTTTTAGAGAATGCCACTTATCAGTTTGGAAAATTGTCCTCCAAATTAATTTAGTGGAAAACTTTATCGTTAATCCTATGATGATTGGTGGATTTTAAGTCACCTTACCATTAATCAGTATCAATAGGCTTAGATCATCATATTTTGATTTCAGATTCTTCAGCAAATGTCTATTTGTTAATTTTTCTTAAATTGTTCTGCCAACAGGTGCATTCAGAAGTGATTTTCTTTGCTTTTCTGATTTGATTTCTTCTATATGGTTTGTTGTTTTTGATTTCCTGCTTCTGACAAGTCTATTCAGTTTGCAAGAGGGAACAGTTCCTAGACCAAATAATTTAACTGGCCTGATACTACTGAAATTATACCAGAGCCTGACTGAAAGCACTGAGAATAATAGAATAACTGAGTCCTTGACTGCAAAATAGTAGTTGAATCCGTTCCCGACAATGAAGGGTCTTTGCATCCTAATTAATGTTAAGATGTTCAACCCAGTCCAAACAGTTTAACCACTTATTGTGAAACTCCACACACATTTCCTTTTGAATAACATTTGTTCCCCCGTTCTTGACATTGTTGCATTAGTATTTTAAAATCACTTCACTGTTTCTCTTTGGATTTTCTGATTCCTCTATGAAATTTCGTTGTTAAATCACCTGCACTTTCATCACCTTGTTACAACCATTATTACTTTACACCTTTATTTTGATAAATGTATTTACTAATAATTTTCTATGTTAAAACTCCTTCCAGGTTATAAACCCCCTTGAAGCTATGACAAAAGAGGAAAGACAAAAACAAAAGAACATCAGGATTCTCCTGGATTCATCGCTGCTGAAACTTGATGATGCTATCATGCTTTTCCATAACTTCTGAATTTATTAAGTCTTGCCTATGACTGACATATCTTAAATGAAAATGAGGGATGCTTTATGGGTAACACATAACTTGTTCTCTTATTTCCTTTACTTGGATACAAAGCAAGTATTTATAGAACTGATGAATAAGAAAATAGATTACTTTAGAATCATATTGTGTGTTTCGTGTAGTCTGAGTGTGATCTAGGTTCCCCTTCCCCCAGCCCACCCTGTGGGGATCAGTTTGTGTTTATTGCCATTTCTTTTTCAGTTGATAGGTTACATTTTCTTTTCAATTTTTTTGTGGCTAGGCTTTGAAAATTGGAGGGCCTCATTGAAACAAAGTTGGTTCAAGATGGACTCATCTACTTCTTCAAATTTAGAGGTGTGCTGCGCCCTGACAGAGTCTGGTATGAATGAGATTGGGCCGGAAAATGGCACTTTCCTTCAAGGTTTTGGAAAGAAATGAAATGGAATGGTTAGGGAATATATTTCCCTTGGTAAAACCGTGGAAATAGTGAGAAAACAGTTGAGGTGTGTGTTGAGTTTTGTTCGTTTGTTGTAATTTATAAATTTTATGAATTTTTTTTTTTTTTTCAAAAAATAAAGTGAGCATTTTGTTTAGGCCCCTTGAGTTTAGGTTCCAACGGTAATGATATGCAGTCTTCAGCCATGAAAACTTGATTTGATGCTTTTGAATCACAGTTTTAAAAACCCAAACAGGGCAAAACACCATTCAAGAGGGCTGCATGCATGCATGGAGCATTATTTACTAATTTTACTTAAAGCTGATAAACTACTATAGATCAAAGAACCATTCCATAAGTTGCTTTTACACTACGCGTGGGCTGTTCGAAAGAAGTAAAATTGACAGGATAAACCTCAGTCATGTTAGGATGAAATAACCCAAAATTCTGGTCAACATCGGCAGGCTTAAGATCTTCATTAACTCTAAAACTTTCGAACTTAAACTTTGCATTGGAAGGAAATAAATTAAGAGGGGAATAAATTTATATTGCATTTTCTATAATGATTTGGGTCATTAATGCCAAATGATTTTCTTTTCAAACTTAAATTTGAACTTATCATTTTATTTAGAAGGAATTTTTATTTTTATTTTTATTTTTAAAGAGTAGACCCACCAGCTAAAACGAAATTTCAGGCAGGTTAAAAATGGTCGGGTTTGGGTTCTGTCTGGTTGAGGTGCTAGTCGGGCTTGAAACCGACCAGACTGACCCATAATTTACTCTATATGCCATCAACCCTGGAATCAAAGAGCATAGTATATTGATTAGCCCCATCAGTCACGACCGTGCCTTTACCAGTCCCTAGTGCATAGTCTAAGCGCACATTTTTGGGATCATTTACATGTGTAAAATAAGGGTACACATTGACTAGAAGTGGACATTAATTTTGCACCCAAAAAAATTGACACAATGGATCCAATAACAAAGTCATTTTCCGAAAATGCACCGTTTGAAGGAGGAAATGATACACCTATTATGGAAGTGCTAATTGGTACGGTAATATTAGCAGATTTTAGGGCCTGCATCAAAGTTTTGCATGGCACCATACTCAAATGTTGCTAGAGACCCCAGAGAATGACCTCGTTGCCTGTGGTTACGTACCTAAATTCACTGCTGTGACGTGGGATAACGTTATTAGCAACCCATGTATAGTGGCTGAATCTGGATCTGATGCTAGATGTTGGAGGTCTTCGTTTCTAACTCCTTCGACAACTTTTATGTTACAGGGTTGGGTTCGAAAATCCAAACTTCGGCTATATTTCTTGATTTCAATAGCCCAATGGCTGCTTCAGGGACTGGAAGGTTGTCAGCTAGTAGTCCATAGTTCACACCAACACCTTGGGCCCTTTATCAACAATAGAATAGAATGGACGTTGGAAATTAACAAATTTTGGAGAATAAAAAAATATCCAATCTTATAAACTTTAACAACACAAAAGAAAGAGTTCCTAAAAAAAACAAAAAACACAGATTTTTTATTTTTTTTCTTTATAAATAACAAAATAAAATAACTATCTTTAAAATACTTATATTATTTTGAGCACTTTTTTTACTATCCCTCTATTTTAGTCATTTCTTTCTTATTAGTTGTAGAGTCACCTCATTAAGGATGACAAAATACCTCCAACTTACCCCACTCCTATCTTACCGTGTTCTCACTCTACACATATTTTTCCAATCCTAAAAAAAGTGGGTGGGAAGGAGACATATACTCATGATTAGACCCTGAACTATACCCTTTTGTTATTCTTAAAGTTGAGTGTTGAGAAAATGGTTACAATGCACAAGAAACAAACATACACACAAGATTTGATTTTGATGAGTTTATTTTCACTTCAAGAGAGAATGTATACCTTTTATACAATAAACAAAATAAACTCATCTAAATGCACAATAAATATTATTACTATAATTAATTGAGCAATCGTTTTATGTGTATATGGACGTGCTCACATTGACACACAAAACATGTATACAAACTACAAAGACACATATGAGGATTCACCAACCTGATTTAGCAACGAAGAAATTCTCAAAGATGCAAAAGAAGAGCAATGAAAGAGCCATCGTACGTACAATTTAGGGTGACAAAGAAAGAGTGAAGCATATATGTATATAGGCATTATAGGACGCAATAGTGGTTCATCATTCTCAAGTCAAACCTCAGTAGCAAAGTCAAAATAGATAAATAATTTAACCCTAATTATCATAAGGAAATCGAGATATAGCACATAACATGGGATCTTTGATTACAATGGTATCAATTTCAAAAGCAAAAGCAAATGTAGTACAGCCTTTTAAAAGATTCCACTTTATCAACTAGTCAGTAACTCAAAAAAACTAATCAGTAATTCATGCAATGCGCAAAAAGAGTTTAACACAATATGATTTATTTATTTTTATTCTTTTTTACTTTCTATCTAAATATAAATTTTGATAATTTTATGGTAGTTGTTAATAATTTTTTATAATGACTGAAATTCTATATGGAACAATCTATTTTACCATTTAATAAAAATATGAATTTGCTAGGTTATAGTGAAAGGCTTAAATATATAATAGAATTTAAACTCAATTAAAAATATTATTTAAAATAATAATGTGTAAAATTGTTTAAGACATTAAAAGTTTATGTAGTAACATTAGAAAAAGTCAACAAAGTATGAATTTGACAATTATGATTGTTACTAACTAACTTTTAATAGATATGTATTATGACTATGTTTGAGGCCATGTTACTCTTTGCTCATCATCTATTGATAATAGAACTTCTAAATGAACAATTTTCTTTTGATAAATAGAGTTTTAATCTATACAATCTACTCCTTGATAATTGCTCATATTATCAGGCTAAGACACCAATCGGTTATTAGTGTAGACGGAGTTTAAATTTGAACTTCAAATCTCTTATTTGACGATAAAAGACTTTACCAATTAAGTTAATCGAACCTATTACTCTACGTTGAGATATTTTAGTCTTTGATTTTGATGAGTTAAAAGTAGGTAGTAGTTAGCTTAGTTTTATCTTATATTTTAGTTTTCTATGATAAAATATTGATAATAGAACTTCTACAAGAAAGCGACTAATATGTACCTCAAATCCGATATTGATAAAATCATTGCATTTTATATTTTCAAACTTACCTTATATTAGCTTACACCCATGAAACCTCCTTCCAAAAAATTACCTACTGTCCAAGTCATTCTCACTACAGATCTTACTCCACATTCATACATGATACAAGAACCCACTCGTGTAGAAAATATTTGATGAAGACGGCAGAAAAGCTTTCAAATATTGGTACACATCAAAATAAAACTTCAGCTACTCTGCCAATATTTTGTGACCGAAATTAAATTGCAAACTCAAAATTTCAGTACCAAATTTTGGAGTAGATGACTGTAAAGCTTGGAAAGCGTCTTATTGTTTCAGAACATAAGACTAGGGAAGCATTCTAGGAAAGTTGATGGACTTTGTCAAATGACTGATACAATCCATAAGTTTACCCACGAATCTAAGGCAGAGTGTGGATTACCAAGGTATCTAAGGTTAGATGGTAGGATTGAGTTTGTTTGGAATATGATGAAAAGTTCAGTTTATTTGAGTTTTTAGCTTATTTTTGGTACTATTCATAAGTCACATTGTACTTTTCAGCTAGCTTTTAACTTCTTTTTCTTTTCTTTTTTTATACATTTTCAGCAAAAAAAATTTAGTTTCAGCTAAATAGGCTGTTCTCAAACGGACCTGGGTAACCATAAAAGCGAGTAAATTGATGAATCTGCCCCCATATTGATGAGTTCTCCCTTCCAAACTATGTCAAGGAATTTGTTGAATTTGGGGGATATTGATGATGATACCTACCCTAGGGGGCTACCTAAAGGCTGTTGATAAATTTGGAATACCATGCTGTTGGATTGGATCTAATCTAGAATTTAGTATCTCAAGCTTGTCAGAGTACCATATGATGCATCGCTTGCAGACATGGACCAAAAGACAATAAGGCAGGATGAACCGTGTAAAAATTGAGATTACAAAATGCAGGACACAAATTACTGGCAACATGGAGAGTAAATATATTGATGCAAAAAAGACTTTACAAACATCATTCAGTCCATCTTTATCTATTCGAACTTTTTCCTATCAACAAAATTTCTATGTGAAACTATACAGCGCAAATGGTATACTACGTCCTCTCACATAATGGTGGAACTTACTTGTAGGTGCCATAAATGGGAGTCCACACTTATACGAGAGAAAACATGTAATACGCCATTTGTACAGAATAATTTCTCAAATTCTATAGCTGCTATGGGAAGGACACCATTTCCTGGCTAAACAAGGTGCTTCTTTACTGTAGGTAGCTTCTTGTCATCAAAACTGTGAGTTTTTCACAACAGATTACTGCTTCTTGTACCTACCGCGATGGGACTCCTTTGTCACCCCGTAATAAACAGGTTTACGACCCAAATATGTGATGAAGTTCTTACCAAAATCTGAATTGCCCAAGATATAGCTTCCCTTGAGATGGCCACTATTGGTTTTCTCTGAGCTGAAAGGAATGGTTGGAGGCCTATTTTCTGCTGAGTTCATGAAATGCTGAGCTTGAAGTGGCTTTGGTCGCTTTCCCTTTCCAGGCATGTTTCCACTGGAAAAAACCTGGCAATGTGGTACAAACTTCCTTGGATTTCCCATCTCCACAGTCATCTGTTTGTATAGATCCAAAAGAAGCCTCATACCTGGAAGTTGCATCATAAATTTATCACCAAACATGCCACTGGACAATCTTTTTCTTTTTTGGGAAAATAAATACATTCTATGAAGGAAACCAAGGAGGCATGACTAAAGTAGACCACTAGAACATAGGAGGTGTGATCAGCGCCTTTTAAACAACACATGCTAAGCTTAAGTTATTTTATAAAACAAAAAGAAAAAGTACGACATTTTCCAAAAGTTAATGCTAAGCTCAGGAATTCTAAATAGTTGCAACTTACAAATTCCAGAGACCAGACAAAACTATAATAATGTTTGAATTTCAAGCTTATCACAATGTAAATCTAATGTTGGGTTCTCAGATGGTTAGGAACTCAGGACTTAACGAGCTCTAAATCCTTGACTAAAGTGAGAGCATGTCCAACCTAGGGAGCACGACCCAAAAGCTAATTGAGAAAGCATCAGGTGATTGAGGCCATAGCATGTTAGTCCAAAACAAATAAAAATATGCCCAAGATAATCTAACATTTCATATTCATGCAAATACTTAAGTACAATTTGTATATGAAGCGGGGTTTTAATTAGCTCAATTGGTAAAGTCTCTTATTGAATGAGGGATTTGAGATTGAATCCCGCAAACACCAAAGAGAAACCCACTGTTTTCTTGGTCTAATGGTAAGCAACAATTATCATGAAATGAATGTCATAATCTAAAATCCTATTGTATGTATAGAAGAAAAAAAATGTATAATGAAGAACTCACGTTTTCGAACTTCATCGGCTGCCTTGCAGTTCCGAAAGTCTGGGGTGTGGAGAACCTACATATAGAACAAAAATATAATTAAACAATGTCCATCTCTTCACACTATTATAAGTTTAGAAAAATGCAGATTCTGAAATGTTGCATGAGGAGACAAGATATTGCAAGGAGTAGCTAAAATAACTCTTTCATTTTTGCCCCTAGCTTAAAAAGAATTGAACCTGAAAGATCGACACCCCAAGTCACCCAAAATCTGTCCATTTGAGACAAAGTCCAAGTGGGGATAACTTTTGGGACTATATCAATAACTCGTAACACCAGTTATTATAAATATATTAGATCATTTTGCATCAAAAGGCCACTAAGCACTGCCAGAGATGAGTATAAATATATGTTGAATGATGGGAGTCTAGTTTGTAATCAATATTTGAGGCTACTTTGGATGGGAATCTAATTAAGAGAGAGAGAGAGAGAGAGAGAGAGAGAAAATAATATATTTATATGATGCACAACATTGCCAATGAGCTATAATTTAACTGATACCTCGCCTCATTATAATGAGATGGAGGGTAAGGTTTTGGACTTGAGACTCATTGGGTGCGTACAACTTATCCACACACACACACACACATATATGATGTATGAAAATGGGGAACATAATGTCATTTCTAAGACTAGGAAGTAAGTTCCTGACATTTCTCAAACCCTTGAGAAGGTTGGTATAATGTATCCCCAAAAAGTATTAAAATTGAGAAAAACATAACCAAGGCATGCAAATGGGAAATGAACAAACAAAAACTCATCCAATCAGGCCAAAACTAAATCAATAATCAAAAGACCATCAAGTCAGCATCTCAAAAATCAGAAGTGATAGATTTGTATAAATTAGATCCCAAGGGATATTTCACAACAATGAACTATATTAGAATGCTACTCCACAGCTCCATCTTAATTGGAAGAAGTTTCCATCCTTTGTTTTAAGATGGCCTACAAAAACTCTGCTTTTTACTACTTAATAGGGAAATCCCCACTCCAGGTTGATATACAGCTCTTAACAATTCCAACTTTTACAACAAATTTTATATGTTTGAAAATTGACATCTTATTGCCTCTATTTAAACAAAAGCTACCAGACATATTTTCCTAATTCCAATAAAGAAAGGTGAATTTAACCATAAGCATTATGGTCAGGACATTGATGCACATGGTGTATTTCTTTTGAGCTATGGCATAAATACTACTACACAATGTGTAATGGAAAGTTATGTGGGGGCTTGGACAACATATATCACAAAACATGGCAATAAAACATATACCAGTAGTAGAGTACAATAAAAGGCCCTATTGAGAGTGCTCTCGGGCTCAGGCACGTAGAGCAGGGTTTGTCTTGCAGCTTTCGCTTGCAAGAAGTGTGGTACCTCCGCTGAGTGAGGTCGTGGTGTGTACTATTTGTCCACCTCATCCTCTGTTGGGTTTTTCACCACGGGAAGAGGAGCGGATGGCGGAGGAGCTAGAGGAGTTATGGAAAAAGCTGACTTTTACTGAGGAGGAAGATGTAGGGATAGAGATTGACAGTAGTAGCACTAAAGCAGCAAAAGAGGTAGGTAAGTGCTGTGCTGTAATGAAGATCTTAACCCAAAGATGTATCAGCCTGGATGCTTTAAGGAAGAACTTGAGAATGTTATGGAAGCCAAATAAAGGGGTCCAAATCTCTGAGATTGATGAGGATCTCTTTTTGGTGGAGTTTGGGGATGGAAAAGATAAAAAGAGAGTGATTGAGATGTGCCCCTGGAGCTATGAAAAACAGCTTGTGCTCATTCAAGACTTCGATGGGGAACTTACTCCAAAAGAGATTGATATCAGGTGGGCACCGTTTTGGGTTCAGATCTACAATCTCCCGTTGA
This sequence comes from Quercus aquifolioides, assembly GCA_019022515.1. Taxonomy (NCBI): domain Eukaryota; kingdom Viridiplantae; phylum Streptophyta; class Magnoliopsida; order Fagales; family Fagaceae; genus Quercus; species Quercus aquifolioides. The sequence continues at coordinate 17,649,967 of CM032335.1, read as the reverse complement.
AGTGCAGGACGAAGGAAACCAGGTGGGCCATTGGATCAAGCTTAGGAATGGTTATGGATGTTGATGTACCAGAGTCTGGTGTTCAATGGGGTAAGTGTCTCCGGGTACGGGTCCGTATTGATGCGACAAAACGTTTGATGCGAGGTAAGAAAATCTCCATTGAAAGTGGCGAGAGCAGGTGGGTAAGTTTTAAGTTCGAAAGGCTCCCCAATTTCTGTTACAGGTGCGGCCTTCTCAACCATGCTCTAAAAGACTGCACTGAGGGACACGAACACAGCAATGACGAAGGGGCAAACGTTCTTCAATACGGAGCTTGGCTGAGGGGCGACCCGATACGACGAAACGGTTTTGAGGTGTCCAAACTGGGGGTACGAACTGAGGCCGAAAGAAGCTCGGAAAAAACAGAAGAAAGGATGGGAAGTGCACCGGCGTTGAAGCAAAAACCGAGGAAGGAGGCGGGGGTTGGTAGGGATCACGGGTTGGACAAGACAAGTCTGCAGAAGAGTGTCCCGATGCAAGGAGAGGATGGCACAGCTCTCCACCTTTCCCTGTCAGAAAATATACATGGGAAAGGAAACCTTCAAGAGGGTGTGGGAAAGACAGGCGGAACAGAAGCTTCTTTGGGAAGCAAGGATAAAGTAATGATCATTGACCAAGCTGAACCACTAGTTGGTATGCAGTGGGAGACAGTTCATCCTAAGGAAGTGGACAAAGAGCAGGAGGCTGTCTTGGCGCCATCCATAAAGAAGGAAGCTAAAGCAGGGGGCCCAACCAACATGGGCTCAGAATTGGGCCCTCTTGCTATGTGCTACGTTGAAGAGAATGGATGGATAGCTGAAAAGTTGGGCCCATCAAGTAAACACTGGAAACGTTTAGCAAGAACAGTGAAGGCTAAACCGGACAGTAAAGGGAAAAGCCCAATTAAAGCAAAGAGAGTGGGTCCAATCCCACTTCAGGAGTTAGACCCCAACATTAAAGATCTTAAACGAAGGAAAGGTACGAAGGAAAACATGCAGAACACAGTGGGGAAGAAGCATTCGGATGGCGGAGTGGCGGTGACTGCGGAGCAGCACCGCCGAGCCCAATGAGTATTTTTGCATGGAACTGTCAGGGATTGGGGTCTTCCCTGGCAGTTCGAACACTCACCGATGAGGTGAGAGCGAAAGACCCTCTTCTGGTCTTCTTATCGAAGACAAAGGCCGGAGTTAACAGAATTAAGGGTATTCAGAGTAAGTTGGAGTTTACTCAAGGTATTACGGTTCCCAGTGACGGTAGAAGCGGCGGACTGGCTATGCTTTGGAGAGAAGGTACGGATGTTCGTTTTAAGAGTTGTTCCAATTCCCACATCGATGTGGAGGTCCATGAAAACCCGTCGGAGCTACCTTGGCGTGCGACTGGTTTTTATGGACAACCTGACGCGTCGAAGCGTAGTATCTCGTGGGAATTACTGGAAGTGTTTAAAGTGCAGAGTCCCCTGCCGTGGATTGTTTTTTGTGATTTTAATGAAATCGTGCATCCTGACGAGAAGTTTGGAGGTCTGGATAGGGATGCAAGGCAAATGAGGGATTTTAGAGACAGTTTGAACAGGTGCGGTCTCTACGACCTTGGTTTTGTGGGTCAGAGATACACATGGTGCAACGAAAGGTTTGGGGAGCAAAGAACAAAGCTCCGACTTGATCGAATGGTGGCTAACGAGAGTTGGTGGGAGAAGTTCCCGGATGCTAGAGTGCACCACTACTCAATGTCTATTTCGGATCACTGCCTGCTAACTTTATTCCTCCGGCGGCGCCAGCCACAAAAACCGGTTAAAAGGAGGTTTTTCTTCGAGGCAATGTGGACTAGGGAAGAGGGGTGTAGGGAGGTAATTGAGGAGGCTTGGGACCCGTTGAGGAGAGACCCTGAGTTCAGGCTCTCGGATAGGCTAAGAAGTTGTAAAGAAAGTCTGCAGAGATGGAATGGGAGAGTGTTCGGGAATGTTAATAAAATATTAAGACAGAAACAGGGTCAGCTTCAGCAATTGGAAATCATTGATGGAGTGCTTGATAAGGCAGTGGAAATCAAAACCCTGAAGAAGGAGATTAACGAGACCCTTACTAAGGAGGAAATTATGTGGAAACAGAGGTCGAGGGCTCTGTGGCTAGAGTTGGGTGATCGCAATACGAAATTTTTTCACGCCACAGCTAGTCAAAGGCGTAGAAAAAATAGGATTGGTGGATTGCTAAATGATCAGGGGGTTTGGGTTGAAGACCAGGAAGGTATAGACAGAATCATTTTGGATTATTTTTCTGCTATTTTCAAGTCCGACAACCCTTCAAGTTTTGACAAGAGTTTGAGTACAATTTCTAATCGGGTGTCTGAGGAGATGAATGGGGACCTGATAGCAGTGTTCAAGGCAGAGGAAGTCCGCGTTGCTCTCCATCAAATGCACCCCACAAAAGCACCTGGCCCCGACGGTATGTCTCCTATTTTTTATCAAAAGTACTGGGAAATTGTTGGTCCTGATGTTATTGAGTGCGTGCTGTCTGTCTTGAACTCGGGTGTACTGCCATGTGGTATTAATGAAACTTATATTTGTCTCATTCCGAAGGTCCATTCTCCCCAAAAAATTACTGAGTTTAGGCCTATAAGTCTTTGTAACGTGATATACAAAATTATCTCTAAAGTACTTGCAAACAGGCTTAAAGGGGTCCTTAAGGAGGTGATTGATGAGTCTCAAAGTGCATTTGTGCCTGGTAGATCGATTACAGACAATGTTTTGGTTGCCTTCGAAACAATGCATCACATTAGCCAAAGAAAGAAGGGAAAAGAAGCTCTAATGGCGGTGAAGCTTGATATGAGTAAGGCGTATGATAGGGTTGAGTGGTCGTACCTTGAAGCCATAATGAGGAGATTGGGATTCCACGAGAAATGGATTGCTCTAATGATGATGTGTGTGAGTACGGTTTCATATTCAGTTTTAGTAAACGGCGAACCAAAAGGCAAGATAGTACCGTCAAGGGGCCTTAGGCAAGGGGACCCCATTTCGCCGTATCTCTTCTTATTGTGTGCGGAAGGTTTGTCGGCAATGCTAAAAAAGGAGGAGAGTAAGGGAAACCTAAAAGGAGTTGCGGTGAGTAGAGGAGCACCAAGAGTTTCACACCTTCTATTTGCGGATGACAGCATTATCTTTTGTAGAGCCTCTGTTGAGGATTGTGATAGGGTGATCCAGACCTTAGAGGACTACGAAAAAGATTCGGGACAGAGACTTAACAAGGAGAAAACTTCCTTATTTTTTAGCAAGAATACAAAGGAAGAGGTTCAGCGTCATGTGAAGCTGAAATTTGGGGCTGAAATCATTAAACACCACGAGAAGTACTTAGGGCTTCCTCCATTGGTGGGCAAGGGGAAGAGGAAAGCGTTCAATCGCATTAAAGACCAAGTGGGGAGGAAAATAGCGGGGTGGAAAGGTAAACTCTTATCTAATGCGGGTAGAGAAATCCTCATAAAAGCCGTTGCACAAGCTACACCAACATACACTATGAGCGTGTTTAAGCTTCCGGAAACATTATGTAAGGAGTTGAACTCCATGATGAGCAATTTCTGGTGGGGACAAAAAGAAAAAGAGAGGAAATTGGCATGGGTTTCGTGGGAGAAACTTTGTATACCGAAGAAGGAGGGGGGTTTGGGGTTTAGGGACCTTAAGGCTTTTAACTTGGCGCTTCTCGCTAAACAAGCCTGGAGACTACAACAGAATCCTAACTCGCTGGTTCATAGAGTTTATAAAGCGAAATACTTCGCAAAGAGCTCTTTTGGGCAAGCTCAGCTTGGTAAAAGACCCTCATTCGCTTGGAGGAGTATTATGGCGGCAAAGGGGATTATTGAGAAGGGTTCGAGGTGGTGCATTGGTAATGGTCGTAACGTCCATATTTGGAAGGATCGGTGGCTCCCAAAGCTGGATTCATTTAGAGTGACCAGCCCAAGAAGGTACCAAGGAGAGGCAGAAATGGTGTCGGACTTGATTGACCCGGTTAAGAGGGGGTGGGATGCGGGCTTGGTGGGGCGAACCTTCCTCCCCCATGAAGCAGCATCTGTTTTAAGCATCCCGATTAGCCCTCGCTTGCCAGAAGACTCTGTCATCTGGGGGTGCACTACCAATGGTAGTTTCTCCGTTAGAAGCGCATATGGTGTAGCTTTGAAGTGGTTGAAGGAAGGCAGCAAGAGACCCGAGTTTGGTAGCTGCTCTGATAATTCCAAAATGAAAGCCATCTGGAAGGTGGTATGGCAACTGCACTGTCCTAGTAAGATTAAACATTTTTTGTGGCGCGCGTGTAAGGACATTCTTCCTACAAAGAACCGGCTTATGAGTAGAGGGGTGGGGCAGGAGGATGGTTGCATTCTGTGTGGTGGTAGTGAGACGTCTGGGCATATTTTGTGGGGCTGTGATTATGCCGAAAAGGTGTGGTGTGACACAAAAATTAAGCTGCCCGTGGTTCCATCTTCATCAGGGGAGTTTGTTGATGTAGTGTGGGAGATATTGGAAGCTCGACCTTCCATTGATTGGGTGGTGTTTGCGGTTACAGCGTGGAGTTTGTGGAACAACAGGAACACTATGACATTCGGTGGACTTTGTAAAGGGCAGGGGGCGCTTATCAAGGCTGCGAGGGAGTACGTTGAGGAAATCAAGTCAGTAAGACCATCAAGACCTGGTTCTCCCCATCCCCCCCTCCCTGACTGCCCCTGGTTACCTCCACACAACGGTTGGTATAAAATCAACACTGATGGTGCAGTGTTCAGTGAGATGGGATGCTGTGGTATTGGTGTGGTTATAAGGAACGAGAGGGGCCTTCTCATGGGGTCTATGAGTAAGATGATTGATATGCCACTAGGAGCAGTAGAAGTTGAAGCCAGAGCAGTGGAAGAGGGTGTCCGTTTGGCGTGGGATCTCGGCCTTAAGAAGATTGTACTTGAAAGTGATTCACAGACTGTGGTCAATGCAGTGCGTGTGCCCAACTCGTCTCCAAGCAGCATTCTAAAAGTGGTCGAAGGTACAAGGTTAGAGCTTTGTTGCTTCGATGAGTGGGATATTTCCCACACCCGTAGGAGTGGAAACTCTGCGGCCCATGTAATGGCAAAATATGCCAAGTCAGTTTCAGATTGTATTATATGGGTGGAGGATACTCCACCCTTAATTGCTGCTATTGTGCAGCACGATATGTATCTGTTGAACTTCAGTTCAGTTTAATGTTAGATGTTTCTGTTGGGTATCAAAAAAAAAAAAAGTAGTAGAGTACAATAAACTGGAATTCACAGCTAACAATTGTGTGATTTTTCAAAATGACGTCAGAATTCTTAGCCTAAAACCACTTCAAGCAAAAACAATAATGTTTTTGAATCTGGTTGCTAAGCAAATGTAGTGAAGAAAAATCATCAAACCATAGACATTGTACAATTGGGCCCTTGTATACAAGTCAACACCAACCAAGCCTTAGACCCAAAATTTAGGAGTTGGCTATGTATCTTGGACAGAAGAGTCAGGGCCAGCCAAATGAATTATTTTCTGCCGCACCATTATAAATCAAGTCATCAATGTCTTATCTTTTCCTAAGCTTTCAAGCAACCAAACATTAGATATGAAATGAAAGACAACGAAATACTCCAAGGAAACCTACCTGCTATTCAGAACATAATAAAGCCCAAATTGCCCAAACTCCAAAACAGAACAAACCCATCAAATAGTTATAACCCAATGCTGCATGCAATTCAATAAAACAGAGAATGAAAAGAGAGCCATTTTATGACCCATTGATGACAACCCATTTGCAACAAATGCTATTCATTCCTTTCCTTTACAAACAAATAGAGGATAATGAAATTTTAAAACACACACACACAAATAAAACCAGAACCCCACGAAAAGGTAGGGTTGTAAACTAGTGAGTTGAGCCAAATATTAAAAGTTCAAGTTCATTTGTTTAATTTTTTTTTTGAACACAAGCTTGAGCTCATCACTGGACAATATTTTATGTTTAAGCTTGGCTCATTTTCTTGTTAAGCAAGCTCGAACTTGTTTACGAATTACTTGATTAACTTATTATTTTCCTATATATATTGTGAAACCATGACTAAAATGCTTTACCTCTTCATAAATCTATGATTTTTTTACTACAAAAAATAGATTGTTTATATCATTAATAAGCTACAAATATTAATTTAATATCATATGAACATATTAACAAACTTATTAAATCCAATTTCAAGTTTATATAAATATATGTTTAGACAAGTATACATGTAAATATAATTACATAATATTATATATAGTTAAATCAAACTCCATGTTGAACAAACACGTTATTATGTTTGAACTTCGCCCTTTTAATAAAGGCTTTAACTTGGCTTGTTTTCTGAAAAGAAGCCGAACATAAACATGCTTTTTCTTCAACCGAGCTTTTCAGCCCTACAAAAAAAAGCAACATAGACCCACCAAGAATGGGACCACATCGTTCAAGAAAACAGAAAGACATGCATACAAATATTGATAAAGAAGATGTTTTTGACATGTAGTGTAATGTACCTCGATGAAACGGGGGCGAAGTTGTTGAGTAAGAGCGCGGATTTTGAAGTAGGAGGAGTTGGGGTCAGAGAAGGTGGTATCAATGAGTTTTCTTTTGTTGGTCTTGGGAAGAATGGGACGCATAGGACGAGTGGGTACCGAAGGTGGGCCTTGTGGTTGTGGTTGTGGATTTGGTGCGCTTTGTGACATTGGTGTCAAATGGGTCTTCGGCATTGAGCCTTCAACAGGCTTTGGATTTGCTGCCATGGATTTCCTCTGATTCTCAATTCTCACTCAGCAAATTGCAATGGGTCGTAATTCCTAAAAAATCATGATGATTTTGGAATATACACATTTTATAAGGGCGAATTTGACTTTTCATAAAGTAAATAGTTTCAGAATAAAAACTTAACAAATAATAGTATTATTTTTTTTATGAGGTCTTTTTTTTTTTCTTTTTTAATTTTTTATGAGGAACAAATAATAATATTATTATACATGAGAAATGACAAAATTTCACTATTAAATTGCTTGTAACTCATCACTCCTCTATTCAATATTTTTTTATTGAATATAAATTATAACAAACCCACAATTTGGTTACATTTTTTTTTTTTTTAATGAACAAAATGGGTGAGCGGGGGTGACCATTGTAATAAACCCCATGGGCGGGACCATTGGAGCACTCACCCACTAGGAAATGTTAGATTGAGCAATAGCTACTACTGTCCGGAGTGACAACAAACCTCACTTTAGCTCCACGAGAATGCTAGTACCCTTGAGCTAGCTGCGAGAGGGAATTCCCACATTCTGCCCATTTGGGGTTCGAACATGAGATCTTAAGCAGCGCTACACTCTTTCGTTTTCTTCTTATATCCTTCATACTTGCAAAATTTTCACAAAATCAAAGATTAATATATCATTAATCAAATGTTTAAATTTCATGTTTTTGTAGTCTAAAATTATGCACAAAAATAAGTTTATGAATTGAATAATAGATAATATTCAATTGACATAAAATTTGAGATGTGTGTTGATAACATAAAAAAATGTGTAATCTAACAATTAGACTTTCAAAATACGTAATCAAGTTAATTTTTTAGTAATCTCAACGAAAATGTTTAGAATTTAAATCTCACTTCCCTCAACTATTGAATTATCAAGATTATTAATCTCAAATTTTTTTTTTTTTAAGTAGTCCTAGAATACATGCCAAACACTTTGAAGTTAGTTTTTATTCAACACAAAATATGGATTATACAGTTACATCATTAGAGCATTCACATAAGTTCGTACAAATTTTTTTGCTTATTTTTGCTTAAGAACCTAATTTTTCTATTTTATATATTGTACAGTCACCAAGCCCAAAAGAGGGGCATACTTGATTTGCTTCATAATGAGTCAATCTGTCATCACCACGTGTCCAAGGCATAGCAAAATAATAAGAAAAGAAAGATAAAAAGATATGTGTAAGGGAGAAAGTATGTAGCCATTAGTTATGGTCCACGTGTTCAAGATAGTGAATAAAAGTAATAGCAAGATCAGTAATGGACCATTACAACTGTAGCAACAAATCGCAGCCGCATGCTATAGGTTTTGGGCATATTACAATAGAGGGTTAACTTGTTGAAGAAGCATTATTTCGTGTAGTATAAGCACAAGCACACTTGTCAAAGAAGCACTAAATGCGCGTGGTCCCATTTTGTTAAGGCTCTATCTTGTCCTTCTCCAATGGGAAGGCAACACCTTACCCATTTGGGAAAGTGACACATGCCCATTTCCACTATTATTAAAGGATAAAGGACTCAATGAAGAAAAGACACACTTTAACACTACGGTGGAAGCCTTCTTCCCACCTCTTCTTTCTTTATGATCCCACTGTTTCTTTTTCTCTTTCTCCGTTGTAACACAATACCCCCATTGTAACCATTTTCAGAAAACAGTGAAATATTCGATTGGCTTGTGCATGTGGTTTTCTCCCTCTCCCAACATAGAGGGTTTCCGCATTAAAAAAAAAAAAAAAAAAAAAAAAAAAAAAAAAAAAAAAAACTATGTATATTTCTCTTGCAACTTTACTCTCATGTTTTTCATTTTCTTACAAGCACAAAAACACTGTTTTTAACAAAGATGATGTTTAAATGTACTGTTAAGGTTTTAGAGATCTTTACAAAATAATCTCAAAAATCTAACTTGCACGTACATATACTTACTTTTCAAAATAGCCCACATCAGATTATTTATTTTATACTATTTTATTAAAATATTAATTTTCTTGATTTTTTTATAATTGTTTTTCTTTCTTTACATATAACAATCATCATTCACTATTTTCCTTCATCCTCAAGATACATAAAAATAAATAAATAAATAACTAGTGTAAATTTACATGGTTATTACAGTACGTAAACTGTTTTTTTACAAAATTTTGCATGAATTGATACGAGTGAATTTTGAAATTTGTTAAACAAATACTGATGCGCGTGCTCGCAATGTAATTTACAACAAAATGTGGAGGTTCCTCTCCATTCCAACCTTTGCCACCTCTCAATAGTCTATCCTAGTTTTGTACAACTAAAAGCATAAACAGCCTAGATACATTTTTTGTTTACCCATTTAGTTATCCTTTTCTATTTTTTGATGAATGAGATCCACCTCCCTGATTACTAATCTATAATTTTTAAAAGTAACGTGGGATAATTGAAACAAGCCTTTGATATATATATATATATATATATATTTTAAGCAAACCTTTGATTTCTTAATTCATACTGACAAGTGACATATATCCTAATAATCCTAGTATAATTTTAAAATTTTCTAATAGTATTCCATACTGACAAACAAGTGACACATAATATATATATATCCTAGTATTGATTTTTCTAATGATAACAGTGGGGTAAAATATTGCGGCGATGGCTCAATTATAATTAGCATGATAAAAATGTTGGACTCGCTAATCCTTATGCCAAGAACACATGCAAAGACGATGTATGGTCCAAACACGTAGTATGTGTGTTGTAATATATAAATTATATATAATAATACCCAACTTTCAAGGAGGAGATTATTATGAGACTCAATCTTTGCTTTTCCACACGTTTTACCGAAACACGTACAGACATTTTTCTTGCATTAAACGACATTAATTATTCATATGCACATGTCAATGTCAGTATGTTACTTAGCACAAAATAATTAACTGGAAAAACAGATGTTTTTCAAATGCTTTACAATACGTAGGTCTTGCATTAAACGACATTATTCACATGTCAAATTAGCACAACTTAGCACAAGATTATTATTTTTAGAATATGGAAGATGATAGATTTGAATTTTATTATATCTTTATTATGGTAAATGAATCTATGTGAAATTTTAATTTGACAGTTGAATTTGAATTCCGACTGTATTGACTATTATAGGCTGGGCCCATTCAAAAATTTACTGGGCTCATATATAGGCAGGCCTAGGCATGCGACGGCTCGTTTGGAGTCTTTCCTATTCTATGTACCACACACAAAAAGATGAAGATATATCTCATTTTAATAACGCTTTGTTTGTTTTGAGTGGAAAAATTTATGTAAAGATAATTTTTCTTATTTTTTAGTATTTGGTAGCATAAAAAAAATGAGTTAAATGAAAACTATTTTTAGTCAACATAAAAAGTATGACTTATTTTTAGAGATTTTTTTTTTTCCATTAATATTATTTTGAAAAACAACTCTATCTCATAGCAAACTAAATAAGGGAAGTTAGGAGATTGTTTTTCAACTCATTTACGAAAACATAAGAAAATCAAATAGCTTTATAGAAAATGCTTTTTGAAAATGATTCACTTTCTAGAAAACATCATCACTGAAACAAACAAAACGTAAGATACATATGTATTCTCTCTCTTATAGTATATGAGTTCCGCATAATTATGAGGTCTATGAACTATAAAAAGAATAGGCAAAAAGCCACTTTTAGTCCCTACATTTTCAGGCGATTCCCATTTTAGTCCCTACATTTTATTTTTACCGCTTTTAGTCCCTATCCTGAAAAACGTTTTCCGTTTTGGTCCCTGCCGTTACATCAGAGACGGAAAAAGCTGACGTGGCAAACGGCAGGAATAAATAATAATAAATTAATGTCCACGTGGCCTAAATTAATAATAAAAAATGCCACGTCAGCGTCTAAATTAAAAAAATTAATTTATTAATTTTAACTAATTAAAAAAATTAAAAACTAAATCAAAAACTAAAAATATCATGAATTTAAACCCAGAAATTAAAAAAAAAAAAAAAAAAGAACGAGCTGGACAAGATTGAACTAAGAAGATTAATAATAATCGATTAATTGCATGAATATTCAATAATTCTTATTTCCTCCCCACATTTTTCAATCAACCAATCAAACATCCATATCCAATTAAAACTCCTCAAACACCATATAAACCCAACAGAATGAAAATAACATACAATTTGATCAGATCAAAACAATAATCATAATCGAATAACAAAGAGAGAGAAAAAAAAAAAAAGGATCACTTTCTCAACATCATGAAGGTACATACAACCACAACCCCATATCATGAAAAAAATTGAAAATTGATAGATACCCAGTTGTTTTTACACGCTGAAAATCAAGGCAATAACCAAAAAAACACCCAGATCAAGAAAGAAGCATCAAAGTATAGGCATGGCTTTTTATCTATTTAGAAAAATAGAAAGGTAGATCCACCATTAACGTTAAAGGTTGGAAAGAAGGAAATTAAAATAGTTGAATGAAATTGCAAGTCAGAATCTCGTACTCTTGGGAATGTTGAAGACGATTCTGTGAGTCTCTTTTGGTTTTGCTGGCTCTGCAAAAATGAGAGCTCGTCAGCTACAGGACTCTCCTAGCGTGTGCTATATATTGCTATAATGTCTTTTCGATTTTTCCAAATGTTCTTTCAGATTTGTCCCCCCTCCTCCATTTCTCTCCTTTTTCTTTTTCTTTTTTTTTGTTCTATGCCCATACTACCGCGAAACGGGCATGGATCTCACTCTCTGCAGCTTCATGCAACCAGCACGGCTGCGGCAAGCGCCGCGAGGCAGTGGAGGGCTGGGGCTGGGTCTGGATCGAAGTCTGAGACGGGGTCTGGGGCTGGGCCTAGATCTGGGCCGTGGGCAGAGCGGGCAGAGGGAGCGGGAGAGGGAGAGGCACGACAATGGGTGGGCTGGAGGGGATCGGCGGTTGGGTGGTGGCCTTGGTCTCGACGGGAGAAGAGGAAGAAGCAGCAGCAGCCATGACATTTGTTTAGTGATTGTGGGTGAAGAAGAAGAAGATCTCGCCCAACAACCCAGATCTTTCATCTTCTTCTTAGTTCAATCTTGTCCAGCTCGTTCTTTTTTTTTTTTAATTTCTGGGTTTAAATTCATGATATTTTTAGTTTTTGATTTTGTTTTTAATTTTTTTAATTAGTTAAAATTAATAAATTAATTTTTTTAATTTAGACGCTGACGTGGCATTTTTTATTATTAATTTAGGCCACGTGGACATTAATTTATTATTATTTATTCCTGTCGTTTGCCACGTCAGCTTTTTCCGTCTCTGATGTAACGGCAGGGACCAAAACGGAAAGCGTTTTTCAGGATAGGGACTAAAAGCGGTAAAAATAAAATGTAGGGACTAAAATGAGAATCGCCTGAAAATGTAGGGACTAAAAGTGGCTTTTCGCCAAAAGAATACTGTATATATTTGATACATGAGAGTAGCATTCCTTAGTCTTTTCTTGTGCTGTTGACAAACATCATGTTTGGTGCGTTTAATGCAATAAAAGGGTAATATGTTGTATGCAAGTAGATGTAATATCATAATTACAAGATTCTAAATTTTCTCTTATTTATATGTTAGCTCTTATTGTATTTTCCAGCAACGAAACCAAGTTTTAGGCAATTTAGAATGTTCTATTTATATTTTATACATATGAAATGATGGTAAGAACTTTGAAAACAACATGGCTAGCTCTTATTCAGTTCTTACAGTGTTTTTGGAAGTTTGGAGAGAGAAGAGAATAGATGATGTATATGAGCCAAAGAAAGGGGACTTTATTTGGATGTTTTAAAAATTAAGTAGAGAGAGGAGAATAGATGCTTCTCCCTTTTATTTAGATGTTTTACAAATTAAAAATGGGAATAAAATGAAATGATAAGACATCATTTAAATTACAATTATACCCCTCTTTTTATTCCATTTAATGAAATAGATATAAATTGTCAATATAACGGTAAAATTGAAAATTTATTTATTTTTAAATATAAGTGGAACTACAAATTTCCTTAATTTGGGAGAATTAAAAATGATAAACCTCCAAATCCCCTCTAATGCATTCTCTATTCCTTTTAAAACACATCTAAAAGGTTAATTAAATCCACTCTTCCCCTCAAGGACGAACCCAGGATTTCAAGCTATAAGGGGGGCCGGAGATAAGTGAATTAAAAAAAAAAAATTAAATTAAATACACATCCATATAGTGCTAAGAAACTTTCTATCACGTCCCAAACCCAATACCCGGATTTGTGACCATGACCGGCATGTTAATATCAAGCCTAAACCTGGTATTAACAAGAACCAACTAAAACTTTTAACAAAAGCTTCCCTCTTTCTTTTCATTATTGTTTCTTTTTTCTTTATATAACTTTTCACTTGATATTCAGAGCATTTACACTGTACCCAAAGAATAGCATAATCCACCTATCATTCAATTTCCACACTTTCACATAATACACCTCTTAATACTGTAAGATACACAACTTTCATTAGCTCCTAAAATACACAATACCACAAAACTAAACATCAGATACAAATTTGGAATCTATACATTTAAAACTAAAACCAGCTCCTTCCAAAACTCGACTAAGACTCCCTCTGCTCCAAAATAAAACATGTTGACTGAAAGAGTGGAAGCGGTGAGTTACACAGCTCAGTAAGGGTAAGATACATATGAATTTAATAAGAATGCATGTAAATCAAATCATTTCATTTTATAAATATCCAGATCGGAGAACATCTTTTCATGCATAGTATTTTATACTATTCATAATGATAACTTATACGCTCTTCGTAGGAAAATAATTGTTCTCCCTTTTCTTGTCAGAATAATATTACTAAAACCTTTTAGATTGAATTTCTTTCATTACTTACAAAGTCACCAAATATAATATTGATTATTTAAAATCACATACATACATACATACATATATATATATATATATATATATATATATATATATTCTAATTACAAAACAATCATTTATACTTAAATGAGATAATTGGTAACTTTGTCTTAAGTAGAAATATCTTGACAAATAAGAAAACTTTTCTTTATAATCTTCTTCTCGTAAAATATTATAACTTTCATAGTCATAAAACTTAACATTTCATAAAGAACTGATATCTGATAACTTTTTAACATAAACTTGTACTTTCATCAGAAACTTTATTTTTATAGAACACTAAAACCTTTTCATCAAATTCTTTATCTTTTAAGCACAATAGAACTTCAAAAACTTTTATCTTTAAAGAACAGTTTTTTTTTTCATCAGAAACTTCTTCTTTTCATGAGAGCTTTCAACTTTTCATAATGCATTTAAATAAAATCATTCTCTCATGATCAATAACATAATATAACTGTTCATAGCATATTGGTTAGTCCATATCTGATAAGTCTGTACTTATGAGCGCGGACACACCGCCATCCTCAATACATATTTTGATTAAGCGCGGACGAACCGCCATCCTCAATACTTACTTTGATTGAGCGCGGACGAACCACCATCCTCAATACATACTTTGATCGAGTTCAGATTACTAGAGGACGTAACCCGAAAACATTTCTTACTTATATATCATACTAAAATTCATAGTTTGCATAACATTTCATAATAATAGCATTTTCATTCTTTTCTTTAAGCATCATGTTCGTGGAATTAGTAATAGTGTGGGTTTGGATATAGATTAATCTGGCGTCTGCGTTTTTCTAGCGCGTTTTCTCCTTTTTTTTTTTTTTGCCCGCATTTGTTGACTTTGGGAGACAATATTCACTGTTCATGAACAGTGTATTCACTGTTCACGCACTATGCATACACTGTTCACGCATTAAAAAATATTAAAAATGGGTCCCACGACACTATTTATACATTTAAAAATTATTTTGTTACAGTATTTTCAGCAACAATCAGTTTTCAGTAACAATAAGTTGTATTCAAACGGACCCATAGCATCAATATGCTCAAATCATATACATAAGTTTTCGAAAGCTCACGAATATATCTTTGTCTAAAACATGATTATATGTCATATCTCTAATCAAATACCTTTTAATGCATACTACACTTTAAAATAAGCTCATGACTTACCAAATGCTCATATAACTTATCCCTTATTGAAAACAGAGGAACCAAGAGCCTAAAGTCGAAGGAGCTCAGACCTGGGGCTGGTAACACCTAAACCAAATATCAAAACTTATTACTATCAATTATTCTTTATCATAAACTTACACATTCATTTCAAAGCCTATCTCTTAGAATCATGGAAATCCTAATCCCACCTCAACGAGGTTCCCCAAACACAAAATACATTCATCAAACAGCATGATGTACCAAATCATAGAGAAACCATTGTTTTAATATTCATATTCAAATCATGTCAATCAGCTTTAAAAATCAATTCAGAACATGTTTGAGATTGGAAGCAATGGTGCAGGCATAAACTTACACAAGGCAACATACAACATGAACAAAACAATTTTATAAAAACAACACTTGAATGGTTTAGAATGCCTCTTTTAGAATACTAAATCTTGAACCAAGTTATACAAAATCTATCTATGATCCAGACATACCAAAAGATAAGCATATTAAATTATAGCTCAAAACATTCACCCTAACTTTATAATTAAATTATCAAAGTCAGAGTTATCATTTACTGTTTACTGCTCATTTCAGCAGCATATGCCTCATTTGTAAAATACAAATGGGCTATCTAAACACGTCCAATCTTCATGCAATTTTACAAAGCCACTCCTCTAGATGTCTAGTAAATACCATATCAATTTTAGAGTCAAAGTATAAAGCTATGATTTATTAAAATTCATACAAGACAACATGCTCAAATCTGTCCTGACAGTATTTCATGCAACTTAGAAATTAAACTATTATTTTTTATATTAATTCAAATGCTGTAAGACCACTTCCATTACAACCATATGTGTCTTAGATTTCATAGGAAATATCCCTAGCATCCAAATTCACTGTATACAATTTAATACATAATTTATCATTCGTAAACATAGAATCTGTCACAGTGACAACTTTGCAACATTTTCTTGTAAATTCACAAACAATTATCAAACAATGGTATTTTCATATGAAATTCAATACACACATACTGGGCATATTATATAATGATTTCCAACAAACCTTTTACCCATAGCTGTCCTAGAAAAATACAAGATTTATGATGACCAAACAGGTTAACCAATAAGTGCAACTCTTAGCAAGTTTATGAACTAACTCTTAACAAGCTTCAATTACTGAATCACTACACATTCAGCACATCAATTAACAATTTTATAAAGTTAATCTAGCTATTTTACTCATTTTAACACTTACCCATAACAGATTTTATCTTAGTCTATCATTTTGGAGCACAAGCAAGCATAACAATGATTCAATTCATATTCGGGCAATCAACAATCTCTAGAATCCAACACACCTATATACAACATAATATAACCATCACTTAAGTTTAAATAGACAATAGATAAAACAATTAGATTTTCCCCTTACCCTAGGCACGGTTCTTGGAGCGATAGAGCTAGAATCACTCTAGCTTTAAATTGGGAACAAAAGCTTGAGAAGAATTAAAAGAAACTTTTTTCCTTGTTGCTGGACCCGTAGGTAGGGGTGTCAATGTTTGACCCAACCCGCGAACACGACACAAACCCGACATGGGTTTTTTTGGGTTAGGGTTGGGCCTTAATGGGTTTAGGTCATAAACGGGTCGACCTGAAAGTGACACGATAAGAAACGGGTCATAAATGGGTCAACCCATGTAACCCGCAATAGACACGTTTGACACGACAATTTATTTGTATCAACCCGAAATGACTCACTTAACACAACCCGTTTAACTCATATAACAAATAAATATTTATTTTATTTTAGATTTGTCAAATACCTTTTATATCCAACATATATTTTAAATTTAAAAAGAAAAATGAGTAATTACAAAAATTTACAAGGGATATAATTGGAAATTAAAACTTTACAGACCTTAGAACTACTAATACTTTTTTTTTTTTGTGTGGCATAGAACTTACA
The DNA here is from genome assembly GCA_019022515.1 of Quercus aquifolioides. Classification (NCBI taxonomy): domain Eukaryota; kingdom Viridiplantae; phylum Streptophyta; class Magnoliopsida; order Fagales; family Fagaceae; genus Quercus; species Quercus aquifolioides. The sequence goes on along the minus strand of CM032335.1, from coordinate 17,633,086 downwards.
CAAATGAAATTGGATAAGCTTGTGGAAGATGTTATGAATTTGGACATCAACAAAGAATCTATGGATGATAATCATGGTCATAGTCAGGATTAGTCTACTGTTTGCTCAAATTCTTTCAATATTGATACTTAGCATTTGGCGAGTTCCAAGAATATTATATTTTTGTTGAACTATGTTATTTTATTTTGTGAAACTTTGTTATTTTTAATTTGGGTTGAACTGTATGCACTTCTTTTGGAGTGTAAAGAACTTATTTCTAGATGAATGTTGTATTTTTGTTGAATTATATTATTTTGAATGTGGGTTGAAGACTTGAAGTGTATGTACTGCTTTTTGAGATGTAAAAATAATTATTTCTAGATAGATGTTATATTTAATATTATGCAGGTTGAAATGGGTTGTGTTTCATTCGTGTCAACTCAACACGACTCGTTTATTAAGCATGTCAAATGGGTTGGGTCAGGTCAACCCGCCTTATTAACAGGTCGGGTTAGGGTTGAAAGATCATGACACGATTATTAAATGGGTCGGGTTAGGGTTGAGCCATTTAGTCGAATACCCCTACCTCGACACGACACGAACCCGACACGCTAACCCAAATTGACACCCCTACCCGTAGGTGTGAGAGGGAGAGAACAGTTGAGAGCTTTTCTTTCTTTTGGTGTTGGACCCGTATGTGTAATGTTGTTTAAAAATTGAAAATGAGTTGTTTAACAACTCTACCAAACGCACCCTAGTTTCTTTAAGAAAGTCAAAGAGGAGATAAGGTGTTGCCAATAAGAACAAAGAAAGAAGAAAACAAAGGAGCAAAGAAAAAAGGACCAAGGAAGTTTCTGGTGCAGCCAAGAAGTCAAGGGAAATAACTTGGGTGGGGCACGTGTATGCTAAGGGGAAAATGGACTAATGACTCACCCTTACCACTTTTCAAAATATACTTACCACCCCTCCATAACCTTATATTCTAGATAGGCTCAAATAATAAAATAACTTTGCATATAAACTCTTACCTTTATACACTTAATTAAACCCCAACAACTATATATCTAATAACTTAACCACTTAATAAAGTTTTGTACATACTTAGTATATATTTATAATACAAATAGCCATTAATTATTTATAATCTTTACAATTCTTATTCAAAGGCATTATAAAATAATATGTTTATTAAATACTCTTCTATTAATTATAGAAAGGAAGTGGCTTAAAATAATAATTAGCCACTCAAACACATTGTTTAACTATAAAGTTGGGTCGGGGTGTTACACTTTCAACCAAGACAAAGACGCAAAAATCATTGTTTCTTAATATATTAAAATGCAATCATCTACCAACAAAAACAAAAGACACAAAACACTATTGTTTCTTTACATTTTTTTTTTTTTAAGATTTACATGGGCTAGGTTAATGATTCATGATTTTGGAGGGGGGCCCAAGCTACAAAGTAAAGGGGCCCAAGTCTAAATTTTTTATTTTTTTTTACTGAAGATTAAACTACTAAAAAAAAAAAAAAAAATTTGGCCCAGGGGGGCCTGGGCCCCCACCTGGGTCTGTCCTTGCTTCTCCTCCTCTCAACTTCTTTCTCCTCCCCCTCCATTCAAACACACTGTTAGGCCATTAGCTAAGATCATAAAAAAGGAAAAAGTATCTTATGAAATGATCTCATAAGACCTCTTTTGGACAACATGTGGATCCTACACACACACACACACACACGAGAAGTCTATATACATTTTCACTATTATTCTCATCAACTTAAATAAAACTATTTGCCTTATTCCCCCCCCCCCCCCCCCCCCCAAAAAAAAAAAACTCTCTATCTCTCTCATTTACTAAAAAAAAAAGTCATGAACAACCCACTTTTCTATTTTCTCTAAACCTATTTTCACAATTTACATTTAAGATAAATAAGTTTATTTATTTTTATATATAATTAACTAGACATTTTTTGAAAATCCATTTTTGATTGTGAATGTTGAGGTTATGAGATGAATGAAATGAAGTTGAAAAGAAAATAGCTTCTTTTGTTCTACATTTTTAAATTTACTAATGGAAAATATTATTCTTTTATTTATAAATACTTTTAAATTTAAATTTCTACATGAACATATTCTTTTATTTATAAATACTTTTAATTTTAAATTTCTACATGAACATATGATTCTAGTGTCGAGAAAATAAAACGCACCCAAATTAATGACCCAACATTGAGAGAGAGAGAGAGAGAGAGAGGTAAGTGAACCTCATAAAAGAATTTTTTGGAAAATTTGTTATTAACAATAAAAATATAACATACTTAATTAGTAATTTTATTTTTCAAAAATTAAGAAGAATAGATTTTAAATAAAAACTGTGGGGGAGAAAAGCCCAGCCCAACTTAATTGGGCCAAAGGTCCTATCCGAGGACCACTGTTCGACCGAGGAGGCCAGGACGCAGCCAGTGGCCCATGTGAAAGGGGAATGTCCGCAGACGAGCACGTGTACCGTCCGAGGAGATGCTCACACGTCCGAGGAGACCGCGCGTGTCAAGCGGTCTGTCTAACAAGTGTCAGGGAAAAAGGAGACCTCGGACACGTGAGAAGGTGACAGGGATAAAGAAATATCAAGGAGACAGACCTCAACCACCGCATTTAATGCTCTGCACCTACCCACCTGGCCGCATTTATGTGGAGAAGACCCCTGAACAGTGCATCCTCAACTACCGCCACTCAGACAGGGCTAAAGGGGGTGTCTGATGGGACATGCACTCAAGTGGGCGCACAGATGGTGAACAAGTGGACGGTGGAGATGGAGAAGGGCAGCACTATATAAGAGAGGGAGGTATCTGATAGAGGGGGATCGAGAATCAAGAGAGAGAAAAGAGCACATAATTTTACTGTAGCTCCAACATTTGTAACTTAAGTTCAATGAAAATCGCCTCCTCGGACGAGACATTGATCACTGTCCGAGGACTCTTTTAGTCAAATTTCCCCATCTTCTATGCCGTTTCATACTGTTATTTTTCATTACTAGCCTAGCTCTTTCACCCACTCTCTACAAATTTATTGTTTTGGGTTCAGTGGGCTCCAAACCCATACCTCATTGGGCTCGGGCAGCAGAATCTGACCCTACAATTGGCGCCGTCTGTGGGGAGAGCTTGTGCAAGAGTGGAATAAGCAGTTGATGATGGCAGAACAAGGTGAGCAACAAGCAGAATCCAGGGCATCCCAACACGTGGACCATGTCATCAACTTAGAGAGGAGACAAAACCGTGAGGGCAGTGTACACACCGTGCGCCTTAGCCAGAGCCATTCGCAGAGCGGAAGTCACATGTCCCATGCAGAGAAGAACCGTGACTTACAACTGGAAGTGGAAAAACTAAAGAGGGAGTTGCGACACGCAAAGAGGAAACGGGCTTCCTCGTGCTCTGAAGATGATATTGATGACGAGCGCGACGTCTCTTACCAACACAAGTCCAAGACACCAGCTAGCGAGTCCTACACCTATGTAGAGGAGTCCCATCGTAAAAGGGAGCGTAGGAGCCCATCACACAAGGACATGGAGAATGATGCCATGAACAGGGCTCTAAATCAGATATCTAGATCACCCTTCACGCGCAGGATAGAGGAGGCCAGACTCCCTCGGCGCTTTAATCAGCCAACGTTCACCGTCTACAACGGTAAAACTGACCCAGTTGAGCACGTGAGCCATTTTAACCAGAGGATGGCTGTCTACTCCAGAGACGAAGCCCTGATGTGCAAGGTCTTCCCTTCCAGTCTTGGGCCCGTTGCTATGAGATGGTTTGATGGTTTGAAGGCGGGCTCCATCAACTCCTTCAAGGAGCTCACTCAGGCGTTCGGCTCCCGTTTTGTTACGTGCCGAAGAGTGGCCAGGCCTCTCTCCTCCCTGCTATCCTTGTCCATGCAGGAAGGCGAGTCCTTGAAGACGTATTCAGACAGATATTGGGAGATGTTCAATGAGGTGGAGGGCAACAACGATGCAATGGCCCTCAGCACGTTCAAGCTCGGCCTCCCTACTGACCACGGTTTGAGGGGATCCCTATCTGGCAAGCCAGTCACAAACGTGCGTCAACTGATGGACCGCATAGAGAAGTATAAGAGGGTTGAAGAGGATCAGCAGCAGGGCAAGGGAAAGGACAAGATTATCCCTCAGGAGAGGAGAGATTCGCGGTCGGATCGGTACAATTACAATAAACCGAGAAGGGATTTTGCCGGGCAATCAGGATCGATGAATCCTCAGTCGGTCAACACCGTGTTCAAAGAACCAGTGCATCAGGTCTTGGAAAAGATTAAGAATGAATCATTCTTCAGGTGGCCGAATAAGATGGTGGGAAACCCCGAGAGGCGCAACCACAATCTCTACTGCCAGTACCATCAGGACCATGGGCATACAACGGAAGATTGTAGGAGTCTGTGGGATCACCTGGACCAGTTGGTCCGCGATGGTAAATTGAAACATCTTCTGCACCACTCCAGCGGCCGAGGGCAGACAGGCTCGGGACCGCGTAGGGACGACCCCCCAAATCCACCGCTTGGGACTATAAATGTCGTCTTCGCTGCGCCGGGAAGAACAGGGTCCTGGCCTTTGAAAGTTATGTCAGTAGGCCGACCACTAGCAGGGGAGTCGAGCCGAGTACCGAAGAGAGCTAGGTCCGGTGCCCCGTTGGTTATGGGATTCTCGGACGAGGACATGATTGGCACCATCCAACCCCATGATGATGCACTAGTCATCACCCTCAGAATAGGAGGGTACGATGTGAGGAGGGTAATGGTGGACCAGGGCAGTGCCGTGGAGATAATGTACCCGGACCTCTACAAGGGGCTAGGCCTAAAACCCCAGGACCTGACGCCGTACGATTCCCCGCTATTCACCTTTGAAGGAAGGCCTGTCATCCCGAAAGGCCGGATACGCTTGCCTGTGCAGTCCGGCTCTGAGGTCGTGGAGTTGGACTTTGTCGTCGTAGACGCATATTCGCCCTACACGGCACTCGTAGGCAGACCTTGGATTCACGCACTCGGGGCCGTCCCCTCTACTTTGCACCAGAAGGTCAAATATCTCTCAGGGGGACAGGTGCACGAAATCCGAGGAGACCAATCTGTTGCTAGACAGTGCCTGGTGGCCGCCATTCAGCATGAGGCCCCAGCCGAATCCTCGGGCGTAGTTGGGAGGGATTTATAGCAACTACAGTCTCGGGGAGTGCCTTCTGAAGCATCGGATGAAAGCGCTCGGTGTGAGGATCTGACGAGAGTAGTCATTGGGAATGATCCTGACAGGTTCTTCCAAGTCGGATCTCAGCTGCCTCTTCAAGAGAAGGAGGAGTTGATAGAGTTCCTCAAGCAAAACCTCGACGTGTTTGCCTGGAGTGCTTACGAGGCCCCCGGGGTAGACCCGGAGTTCATATGCCACCATTTGAAGGTGAATCCACTGGTCACCCCCAAGCAGCAACCTATCCGGCGCCCATCCAAGGAGCACGCTGACGCAGTAAGGGACGAGGTGACGAAACTCAAAGCAGCTGGGGCTATCAAAGAGGTTTTTTATCCCGAATGGCTAGCGAATACCGTGGTGGTAAGGAAGAAGAGTGGGAAGTGGCGAGTATGCGTGGACTTCACGGACCTGAATAGGGCATGTCCCAAAGACCCGTTCCCTATGCCGAAGATCGATCAACTGGTCGACGCCACTGTCGGCCACCCTCGGATGAGTTTCCTGGACGCCTTCCAAGGCTACCACCAGATACCGTTAGCCCCGGAGGACCAGAAGAAAACTGCCTTCGTCACCCCTATTGGCAACTACCACTATAAAGTGATGCCGTTCGGCCTGAAGAACGCGGGAGCTACCTACCAGAGGATGATGACGAGGATGTTCGAGCCACAGCTGGGCAAGAACATCGAGATTTACATAGATGACATGGTGGTGAAGAGCAAAGTTATAGCCGAGCATGTGAAAGACCTTGAAAGTACTTTTGAGGTTCTACGGAAACACAAGCTACGACTGAATGCCTCTAAGTGCTCGTTTGGGGTGGGATCCGGCAAGTTCTTGGGATACATGGTCACCCACAGAGGAATTGAGGTTAACCCCGACCAGATAAAGGCCATCAACAACCTCCGAGCTCCTCGGAATCCCAAGGAAGTTCAAAAACTGACTGGAATGACAGCTGCCCTCAATCGGTTCATCTCTAGATCGGCAGACAGGTGTCGGCCCTTTTTCTCCCTACTCAACAAGTGGAAGGGATTCGAATGGACTGAGGAATGCGCTTTGGCGTTCCAGCAACTCAAGGATTACCTGTCTCGGCCACCAATCATGTCCAGTCCTGAGCCCGACGAGGTACTGTTCGCCTATATCGCTGTAGCTCCCTATGCGGTGAGCCTGGTGTTGATACGGTCAGACTCTGGCGTACAAAGGCCCGTCTATTACGTAAGCAAGTCCCTGCACGAGGCTGAGATTCGTTACTTGCCACTAGAGAAGGCCATCTTAGCAGTAGTGCTGGGCACGCGGAAGCTACCACACTACTTCCAAGCCCACACGGTGATCGTTCTCACACAACTCCCACTCAAAGCTATACTCCGAAGTGCCGATTACACCGGTCGGATTGCCAAGTGGGGTACAATCTTAGGGGCTTTTGATATAAGATACATGCCCCGCACATCGGTCAAGGGACAGATCCTTGCAGATTTGGTGGCTGAGTTCACGGAGCCCCAGCTAGATGAGGTGAAGCCCACGTCGGGCATGGATGAAAAATCAGTTGGCATGGTCTCTCAACAGAATCCCTCTCATTGGGACGTATACGTCGATGGCGCGGCAAACCAGAGAGGCTCTGGAGTTGGGCTCGTATTGATATCCCCCGAGAAGATCACTATCGAGAAATCGCTAAGGTTGGACTTCTCGGCAACGAATAATGAAGCAGAGTATGAGGCTCTGCTCATGGGGATGACTATGGTCCGAAGAATGGGTGGGAAATCCGTGGAGCTGTTCTCGGACTCAAGACTGGTAGTAGGTCAAGTACAAGGCGAATTCGAGGCAAAGGACGAAAGAATGCAGGGATACTTAGGTCGTGTCAAACACCTACAATCAGAGTTTGAATTTTTCAGTTTGTTGCACATCCCCAGGAGTGGCAACTCACATGCTGACTCCCTGGCCACGTTAGCCACCTCTTCGGCACAAGGCTTGCCGAGGGTCATCCTCGTCGAGGACTTGCACAGGCCTACGGAGACAAGGGCAGGAGGAGTCCAGGTCCACCAGATTAGGGTCGGGCCGTGCTGGATGGACCCGGTGATCAAATTTATCAAGGAAGACATATTGCCCGAAGAGAAGGCCGAAGCCGATAAAATTCGGAGGAAGGCGACTAAGTTCTGGCTATCCGAAGACCAGAAACTATACAAGCGCTCCTATTCGGGACCATATTTGTTGTGTGTGCACCCCGAGGCGACTGAGACACTGCTAGAAGAGTTACACGAAGGAATCTGTGGGAGCCACACCGGAGGCAGGTCTTTGGCTCACCGAGCCCTCACCCAAGGTTATTGGTGGCCTAACATGCAGAAGGAGGCACACGAGTACGTCAAAAAATGCGACCAATGTCAACGCTTCGCTCCAAACATTCACCAGCCAGGAGGAAAACTCAATCCACTGTCTAGCCCATGGCCCTTTGCCCAGTGGGGCTTGGATATTGTGGGACCCTTCCCCAAAGCTGCAGGAAACAAGAAGTACCTCCTGGTCGGAACAGACTATTTCACCAAGTGGGTTGAAGCCGAGCCACTAGCCAATATCAGAGACGTTGATGTGCAAAAATTCGTGTGGAAAAACATTGTCACACGGTTTGGAGTTCCTCACACCCTCATCTCGGACAACGGTTTACAGTTCGACAGCAAGGCATTCAGGAATTACTGCGGCGAGCTGGGAATTACAAACAGATACTCCACTCCAGCCTATCCCCAAGGTAATGGCCAAGCAGAAGCTTCCAACAAGGTCATACTGAACGGCATAAAGAAGAGGCTAGACGATGCAAAGGGCAGATGGGTAGAGGAGTTGCCACATGTGCTTTGGGCTTACAGAACTACGCCCCGCAGGTCCACTGGAGAGACCCCTTTCTCGATGACCTATGGGGCTGAAGCTGTCATTCCTCTGGAAACAGGGTTCCCAACACTGAGAACTAGCTCATTCAGTCCAGCCGACAACGACGAGCAGCTACGGAAGGGCTTAGACTTAATTGAGGAAAGAAGGGAGAATGCAATGGTTCGGTTGGCACACTATCAACAAAAACTCAGACAAGGCTACGACGCTAACGTGAAGTTGAGGCCTTTAGAGCCCGGTGATCTGGTGCTGAGGAAAGTTGTGGGCACCGCAAAGAACCCAGCTTGGGGGAAATTGGGACCCAATTGGGAGGGACCATATCGCATCACTTCAGGCGCCGGTATTGGAGCATATTTCTTAGAAGATTTGGATAGTCATGTAATCCCTCGTCCTTGGAATGTAAATAACCTCAAGAGGTACTTTTATTAGTCAAGTCTTCTCTTCAGTTGATATACCAATTCGCTGCGTAAAGTTCTCTCAAGTGTTTAAACTTAAACCCAATCATGCCTGTAGTCCTCGGACCAGATGATTAGGGTTAGTTAACACTCATTCACCGCTCTCTCAAGTGTTTAAACTTAAATCCAATCATGCCTGTAGTCCTCGGACCAGATGATTAGGGTTAGTTAACACTCATTCACCGCTCTCTCAAGTGTTTAAACTTAAATCCAATCATGCCTGTAGTCCTCGGACCAGATGATTAGGGTTAGTTAACACTCATTCACCGCTCTCTCAAGTGTTTAAACTTAAATCCAATCATGCCTGTAGTCCTCGGACCAGATGATTAGGGTTAGTTAACACTCATTTGCCGTTAGCTTAGGTGTTTAAACTTAAATCCAATCGTGCCTGTAGTCCTCGGACCGGATGATTAGGGTTAGTTAACACCGTTAGCTCAAGTGTTTAAACTTAAATCCAATCATGCCTGTAGTCCTCGGACCAGATGATTTGGGTTAGTTAGCACTCGGTTACAGTCCTATAGTGTTTAAACTTAAATCCAATCATGCCTGTAGTCCTCGGACCAGATGATTTGGGTTAGTTAGCACTCGGTTACAGTTCTATAGTGTTTAAACTTAAATCCAATCATGCCTGTAGTCCCCGGACCAGATGATTTGGGTTAGTTAGCACTCGGCTACAGCTCCATAGTGTTTAAACTTAAACCCAGTCATGCCTGTAGTCCTCGGACCAGATGATTTGGGTTAGTTAACACAGTTGCAATTTTGGCGTTTAAAGCTTAAATCCAGTTATGCCTGCAGTCCTCGGACCAGATGACTAGGATTATTTAACTCAAGCACATTCGAATCCTGTAATCTTTAAACCGGTCGACAGGTTAGTCGATACCCCTATGCGTTTAAATTAATTCTAATTTATAAAACTTTCCCCTAGTCGTGTTTAGTTTGAAACCGAGGAATGACGACTTATGTTTAGCTTGGAAAGACGCAATTCATCAGTAACTCTTGGCAGTCCTATTCTTTTCATTAATAATCTTAGTTATGATGTGTCAAATAGATTTATTTGCATTATGTGGTTATAAGTGCAATGTACAGTTGTATGTAACAATAATAATTGGTAAGACATGTATTTAAAGACACCATAGACGAATGAAAACCCATTCCATTAATAAAAGACGGTTTACAATTCCTTGGATAAAATAAAAGAAAACACAGGTGCAAAAAAGTGAAAGCCCTATACATCTATTTCTTTGCCGAAGGGAGCACGGTGTCAGCAGCCTGGCCTATCCGAGCAGTTGCATCAGGGGCTTGGTCCTTGGCCTCAGAAGGAACTTTCTCTTCGCCTGGCCCTTTGCTTTTCTCTTTGGCTGGCTCAGCTGGCTTATCCTTGCCGCTTGCCTGACCAGTTCCCTTGCTTACTCCCATAGTGGGTGCAACGTCGCTGACCGAGATTGGTTCCGAAACTTCTGGCAGCTGTGGAGCAGAAGGGAGATCAGTTCCTGGGAGCTCTCGGATATCAGGATCGTAGTATACGCTCCCAGGATGCCTCAGCTCCGAGTCGGCAGGAACTCCAGCTGCATCCAGGGCTTTGCCCCAACTTATGTCGCAGTAGTCTCGGCTGACCGAGGCGAACTGCTCTAGAAGCTGGGACGTAGTTGTCTCTACCCCCAGCTGGTAAGCTGTTTTCTTTTCAGCCTCGGTCGCCTCCTGAGCCAGCTGGGCTTTCTCCTCGGCATATCTGACTTGGTCCTTAGCTCTTCGGAGTTCATCCCTTAGCCCATTTACCAGCTCCCTCTCAGTCTTCAGATCGGCCTCTGTCGCCTTTAGCAGCTTACGCTGGTCCTCAACCTGCTTTTCAACATTTTTTATTCCAGCGTCAAGACTCTTCTTCTGACTGGTCATATCCGCGAGCTCCCCGGACAGACGAGTATAATCGTCTTTCAGCTGACCCAGAGATTTCTCCGCCTCATCTCGGGAACAGATCGCCGCCTGGGCTTCAAGGCGATTCTTCTTGTCCCACTCCTCGGCTACATAAATTTGCTGAGTGACCTGCGTGATGGAAACTTAAGTGTCAAACGCTGAAAAATAGGAAAGGCAAAATTCGACGATTCAGTTAATTGGATTGAAGTTGCTTACGATGGCTAAGTCCCTCTTCAGGGATCGAAAGAGCTCAGGCTGATTGAAACGCCTGAAGGACTCCATGTCATGAGGGAGGAGAAGTGGTTGCTGCAGGGCCTCAGCAACGTAGCCGGCTCTCCCTCCATCATAATTCCTGAGGGAGGTCTCCCAGAGGATTGGAGCGCCCTCTAACTCTAGTTTTGGAGACCAAATCCGTGGTCCCCCTCCTCCTCGGCGAACCTCTGCCACCGTGCCCTCATCTCGGCTTTCAGTAGACGGAGCCCTGCGGCCTCGGTTGTCCTGTGCCACCTTTTGCTGCTTGGCCACCTTGGTTGGTGGCACCTGTTTCTCCTCCACCTCAGTGTGGGGTCTTTTCTTCTGCAGTTTTAGCACGGGCCTCAAGTTGGGGTCAGGGATCTGAGTGGGCACCGGAGGAAGTGACACCACCGTCTTAGATGTCCCAACATCTTTAGGGTCTGACTTTTTGCCCCTCCCCTTCATCAAGTTCCTCAGATCCATACTTTCGTCCGAGGAGTCTTCTGAATAGGTGGCTAACAGATTAAGTTGGGCACCTGACTGCTCACACTCTTCTTCCTCGGCGTCTGAGATCTCCACCACCTGGTTTACCCTTGAAGCCTCTCCCTCAAACCGAAATTCGTCTATCTGCTCTTCTAGCGACGAAGTAGAAGAGCCAGCCCCCTCACCTTCAATCTCCTGTCCGAAAGGAACTTGCTGAAGTGGCTGGATAAGGGGAGGTGCAACCCGAGGGATTGGACGGGGTACAGGATCAAGATCGTGTGGCGCCAAAAAGCCCTTCCGACCAACGTCGATGCGCGCAAGACGGTAGTCTCCCTGGACAATGGCGTTGCCGACCGGCTGAAAACCCTTTGGTTTCCCTTGATATCCGAGAATAAGAGGAGCAGATCGTAGTTGCCCGTCCTCGCTCACGAAGATCTCTGACCTTAGAAGGAAATTAAGGGCAGCAACATTCGTCAGGCGGACCCGAGGAGAAACGTGTCTCTTATCTGTTGCAAGTAAAAACAAAATGGTTAGAAGCTCAGAAACTGGTCGAAGAGAGACCAAAAACAGTTAAAAGGTGGGAGCCCTAAGCCTATGGTCGGTGCGCCTAGATCTACATGTCACACCTGGCTTCCCATGCGTGGTTGGGCAACCAGGGCCGTCACGCCAGGCACCCGAGACGATCACATAGTCATCTTTCATCCCTTTGTTGGATTTCGGAAGGCAGGAAATGAGCCTGACAACGTCCGACCGGGATTTTAAGTAGTACCCGGCATCTTGCTGGCTATGGCACTCGTACATATATACCACATCAAGCCAGGTAAGTCCCAGCCCCAAGCGACGCTCAAGGTCCTCAATCGCTCCTAGGATCCTAAACATATTGGGCGCGCACTGCCAGGGAGTAAGCCTATGGTTCCGAAGGTAATTAGCGGTGATGGGGCCCATGGGAATCGTCATTCCCCCTTCTTTGAAGGCGATGAGGGGGATAACCACCTCTCCCGTCTCCGGGTCTGTTAGTATTCTGTCTGGGGGGCAATACCTCACACCCACGTTAGGGGGTATGCGGTATGTGGTCCTAAACGCCTCTACTTGCTCAGGGCTATCCATCATGTACTCGAGTTTTCCCATGGTGGTTAAACGGAGTGACTGGCCGAAGAGAAAATTAAAGGATTCGGTGAGCGATGACTTACAAGGGCTAGACCGGGGAAGCGATTGCAGACTCGTAGGAGAACTCGTGAGGGTTCCGAGTGAGATGGGCACCGGCGACTGGGAGATTCGGACGGAGAGATGTGGACGGAGGGGCGCGTCTGTTCTTGTTGGAGCGTCTGGAGATTTGTAAAGTGAGGAAGGAATAACTTCCTCAGAAGCTTTATACGGGGTCAAGCGAAGGGTCAGGGGCACTCCCGCCCAAACCTTGAAGAAAAACCACAGCCCTTGGATCAATCAGCCACCGTTGGATGCAAAGGACAAAACGTCAACTGGTGCAATTAATGCAGCGCTTTGGGAATAAGGAAACCGCAGCGGCATTAATGAGGCGTCAGCTCCCACGTTCACACGCGTGCCAGCTCGGTTGTGCGTGTTCCCAAGTTGTTGCTCCGTGGCAAGTCAAAATCCTACTTTTTCTCCTCGGATGCGAAGGAAAAACTACAATTTTGAGGGGCTATTGTGGGGGAGAAAAGCCCAGCCCAACTTAATTGGGCCAAAGGCCCTATCCGAGGACCACTGTTCGACCGAGGAGGCCAGGACGCAGCCAGTGGCCCATGTGAAAGGGGAATGTCCGCGGACGAGCACGTGTACCGTCCGAGGAGATGCTCACACGTCCGAGGAGACCGGCGCGTGTCAAGCGGTTTGTCTAACAAGTGTCAGGGAAAAAGGAGACCTCGGACACGTGAGAAGGTGACAGGGATAAAGAAATATCAAGGAGACAGACCTCAACCACCGCATTTAATGCTCTGCACCTACCCACCTGGCCGCATTTATGTGGAGAAGACCCCTGAACAGTGCATCCTCAACTACCGCCACTCAGACAGGGCTAAAAGGGGTGTCTGATGGGACATGCACTCAAGTGGGCGCACAGATGGTGAACAAGTGGACGGTGGAGATGGAGAAGGGCAGCACTATATAAGAGAGAGAGGTATCTGATAGGGGGGGATGGAGAATCAAGAGAGAGAAAAGTGCACATAACTTTACTGTAGCTCCAACATTTGTAACTTAGTTCATCAATGAAAATCGCCTCCTCGGACGAGACATTGATCACTGTCCGAGGATTCTTTTAGTCAAATTTCCCCATCTTCTATGCCGTTTCATACTGTTATTTTTCATTACTAGCCTAGCTCTTTCACCCACTCTCTACAAATTTATTGTTCTGGGTTCAGTGGGCTCCAAACCCATACCTCATTGGGCTTGGGCAGCAGAATCTGACCCTACAAAAACTGTAATATAAATAATTAAATAAATATTACTTATTACTTATTTTTCTTTGAGAAATACTTATTACTGTTTACCTATAATAAAATATCTCACTTAAATTTATTATCTCAGACATCAAATTATATCGAACTAATCCTTGAAAACAAGTTTAATTTTGGGGATCACAAGTTGACAAGATTATGGTCTCGTAAGCTAACTCGATTAGGATTGCGATTGAACCATGGATATATAAATCCAATCCAACAAAAGTTTTTCCCCCTAGAATTTTCTTTAGTTTGAAGTTTGAACAGAAAATTTTGAAAAGTTTTTTGAATTTATGGTATCAATTATTTTAATTTATTTTATGTATACTTATTGCAAATGTTCAAAGTTGTGATCTCAAAGTGAGGATTTGAGTGCTTCACAATTGCATTTTTGTCAAAGAAAACAGAAATTCTTGTTTTGTACACTAACTAAAAAGGGCCAAAAGAGATTATTGAAACCATTAGTTGTTGAAGTCTTAAGTATTAGGTTTCAAATAAATTATAGTAAATATTGGAGGGAAGACGATTTCCTCCTCATTCCCGCAAGAACATACAAATGCATGGTCCTAGAAGAATGAAAGGAAGAAAATCTACGTCACAGTTTGTAATGGCAATGCATGTATTACCATGGAAATGGTCATGTTTTCCATAACCTTTACTGTCATCCATTAGCATTGAGCAACAATTCCAACAATCCCAGTTTCTCTTGGGTGAGCCTCAAGCAATTACAAATCCTTTGCATGCCTTTGACCACTACCACGTGTTGACAAGTCATATTTGAGTGTTGACACATTTCAATGTTTTCATATTAGTGATGGAAAAGAACATTATTTTTTGTTAAAGGGGGGACCAAGATTTTATTTTAAATTGAAGGTTGACCAAAATTTTAATTCTTTGTCCCAGCCGTCATGCATGTAAAGAACAGCTTATCAACGTTTAATTCGTTTCCTTATCATGAATATTGATTGTAAAACTAAATCACAATTTCACTACTTTTGGTGGTGCTGAAAAATACTAAGTACAAATAAAATGAGCCTATTTTACCTTGGATTTGGATTACTCAAGAATGCCATTTGAAGTTTTGAACATACTGATGAATTAATCTATTACAAATGTTTACCAAAAAAGAAAAGAAAATAAAAGAAAAAAGAAATCTATGTATTACAAATTAATAATACATATTCTATTTGTAAAAGTAATCTGGGGGCCATGGAGAGTGAGAGATATTAGTAGTTTAAATTTTAAAACCCTATTAAATGCCTAAAATTAAAAAATAAATAAATTCCACATCCCGTGGGCTACCTACCCTACTAGGAGAAATTCCATATTTTAGTTTCTGCCTTTTACTTTTTCCAATTCTAGTGTTAAATTTGTGCAAGAAATTTGATACAAAAAAAAAAGTCCTTATAACATGTAAGAGGAAAATCCTTACACGGTCTTATTGATATATATGTATATATATATTCACGTTTGTAATGTGTGTGGTGATATTAGTTTAGTTTCTCGATCAAAAGTTAGTGCATTCCAAACCCAGTCCCTGGAAAAAGCTGACACGTATCAAGAAGTAAGGTTTTTAGTTGTCAGTTAACATCTTCCACTGAATTGCCTAATTATTACAGTAGCTGACTATAGTGGCGGCAAACATTCCAACAGCCTAATTTCATCTTTATTATTCTTCATAGTATTTTTTTTTTTAAAGAATGTTATATTTACAATATTTTTTCAATATTTGCATTATAAATCCTGTGTGATTGGTTGTTATTGGTTGTTATAAATGGACAAACAAGTAATTTAAGTTTTGGATTCAAATTAGAACAAATATCAACTTACTACCTATGATTTGATATGAAAATGTTATAGACGCAACACCTTTATTTTTTGTTTAAGAAAAAAAAAGGGAAGAAGCTCTTTTGATATGATACCCAAGGCTGGTTCAATGTATTTGGGGCCTAAAGCGACAATTTTACTAGATTAAATCATGTTATTTAACTTTTGGTACTAATTTTTTCTTCACTTAAAATCTATTTTTTTTGCCTTTTGAGATGCAAATAATTAATTTAGTTTTTGTATTCAAATTCTACTAACATTTTATTTTTTATTTATAACATGACTAATTTACTCACATCTTTTTACTTTTTTTCTTACTTTTTTAAAATACAAATATAATTTAGCACTCTTTCAACAACAAAAAAACTAAATAAGCTGATATCAAATGCACATCATATTATGTATATTAAGTTAAATTACAAGGAAAAAAAAAGTAACGTAAAAAACTAAATATCACATGGGAGGCTATGCTAATATGATGTGAATAGTTGATGTGATAAGTGATAACTCATACTAGCCGCAAAGAGGGAAAAGTACTCAAGGAAAAAGAAAAAGTAGAAAATGTTTATTAACTTTATTTCGTTTGGGAGATATATGGGACCTTAAGTTTGTCTTTTTACCTACTGATTTTAATAGACAATGCATTTTATTGGTCAAAAGAAATTATTTATTTATTTATTCTAAGCGAGAGAGTTTTTATTAAAATGCGCATTAGTAAAACAGATAAATATAATATATTTTATCGATAAAAAGAGAGGGTCTTTTTATTTTATTTGAGAGCCGAAGCAGTTGCCTTGTTTGGATATAGTGTTAAGTCGACATTAATGATACCATCTAGTCTCACATTGGCCTAGTTGTAACTGAGATATGAATAGTGACTCAAAGAAATATCTATATCCACTCACAATTTTCTAATTAAAGCTCAACTTCTTTTGGCCAAAAATATTATTTTAAAATTAATATATTCGTTTACAAAAAAATTGATTGATCATTTTATTGTGACTTGAAAATGATCTGAAATTAAATATTTTATGTGGAAAATCATTAGTATTTTTTGTAGTTGTAAATAATCATTCGAACAAAATTTAACGGAAAATGTTTTAACTCGAGCAGCTTCAATTTTAAGGGTGAAAAATGTTTTCCACCTAAAACCTATAGTTTTTCATTGACCAAGAAACAAATTTTCTATTGATTAGACTCACTAGAGTTTTATGGCGTACCAAATATTGGAATATGTTTTCCACCAAAATAAATAGATATGAATTGTCAATAATTTTATAAAATATATTTTTCTATGCGAAAGCCTTTATTTAGAAAGTTAAAAAGAAGCTTTTTTTATTATTATTTTTTTATCAAATATTGAAGTTGTTGTAATTCTAGTTTTCTCAAGTGCTGGACCAAAATTTTCAAGTGGGTACTTGAAGTCGTGGACGGGAGGTTTAGGTGCAACATCTCCATAACTAAAGAAGTCCGTGTATTTGGATTACATTGAGTAACATTAGTAAATTTTATTAAAAATAGAGTATTTGATATTGTAAAGCTTTTATTCAATTAGTAGATTTGTTTTTGCCTTAGGGTTGCCAGGTTAAAAACCCCCAATGGCTTTAACTTTGGAATTTATATTCCATTGGTTTTTTTTTGGCATATTGTTGTATTATGCATTTTTCACTTTACTTTTTGTTTGAACAATATTAGTGATTATTTGTATAACCAAAGACCATTCATAATTTGACTTAGTAACAACTTGACTTTAACACATGATTAACATTGATCTAACAACCAACCGAGATTGTATGTTTAATAAAAGCAAGTAAGGAGTAAAGAAAAGGAACAAGAATTCCTCTATTTGTTTTTGCCTCTTTGGTTTTGTATAAAGAATAGGGAAGGGAATGAAAGATTGATAGTTATGGTGATTTAATTTTTATATCCCTCAAAATTTATATCAAAATATTCGATAATAAAGTTGATAAGTTGTAAGGACATAAAAATAATGGTGTGCAAAAAAAAAAAATCTTTCTTTACACTTCAGCTTCAAATCAAGTTTTTTTTTTTTTATATAAAAAAAAAATTAAAAAAATGTGGATTTTCTAAAGAACAACCCCCCGCCCCCCCCCCCCCCCCCCCCTCCTTTTTCTTTCCCTCGTTTCTCTCCCACATAGAAAAAAAAAAAAAAAAAAAAAAAAAAAAAAAAAAAAAAAAAACTTTACACTAAACAAATACATATGCAAGTGACACCTAGATATAGTCCAATCGTTGACTAGACTATCACTTCAGCGCCGACAATTTTTTGTACTGTGTATAGTATATTTATATCATCTGTTTGGCTACGTCCCTACCACAAGGGAATGATATATCATATGTATCTCGACAATGGTTTGAGACTTTGAGTTTTCAGTTTTGACTAACAAAATCTGATGACAGAGTCGGCACATTCACTGCATTCTATAATTGACTTGTCAGTGTTCATGCACACATTGATTCAGGTAGATTAGGATTCATGGATTCACATCAGGTGCAATACCCTCACATCAGGTGCAATAGCTTATCAAAGGCTGAGATTGAAAGTTGAAAAAGCAACTTTCAATCTCAGCCATTAAATAAAATATAATAAAAAATAGTAAAAAAGTTAAAATTAAAAAGTGAAAAAAGTTAAAAAAATTGTGAAGGAAATTGAGGTATTGCACCTAAGTATTGCACCTGATGCTGATCCAGGATTCATATTTTAGGGCTGACATCTAACACCGGCCATGCTTTTTGTGATCATTTCTGCAATTTTTTTTTCTTTCACACCTAGCTACTTTTTCCGTACATTTGATGACGATAGATACACAAGTCTTTTTGATAACGTTATTTTAGTAATATTATTTATATTTTTTAAAAACACGTGTAATATTATTTAAACACTAAAAGTTATTTTTTAAAATATACTACTCAACCTCTTTACAGTTATCAATATCCACCTACGTAGTTTCCGTAATTATGTTAAATCATGTCAAAATTTAAAAATACTTTTTGACTATATACCTAATTCTTAAAACATTTTTCAAAAATTGAATAGGTAATAAATAAATGAGGTACAGTTGATGCATCTAGATTGGCCTTTTACTTTAAAAAAGACATTTATTTTTTATTTAATAAAAGTTGATAGAAGTACAGTTTGTAATTAAAATAGAAATAAAACTTAAAAAAAAATTACATAAACTAATAAGTTAAAAGAAAACCTATAACAGTTTTATATGTTGAACTAAAAATAGAAGTCTTTTTTAGGATAAATAATAAACAATAAGTTTACAGATACATCTAATTTCAACTTGTTGAAGGTATTTTCAGAATACAATGACGTAATACCTTTTCCTCTTATATTTATAGTAAATCCTATAATAACTTTAAATAGTGAGATTTACTATAAATGTAAGAGGAGAGAATATCATTTCATCGTACTCTAAGAGTACCTTTTTTTTTTTTAATGAACTCCAAATCTTACTCTAGGAGTATCTAATTATTACTATTAAAGTGATTAACTATGAGTTTGTAAGTGATAAAAAAAAAGTAATTATTCATAAAAGTGATTATCCACCACTTTACAGACGGTCATTTTAGCAAGTTGTGAAATTAAAACAACATTTTTTTTTTACACAAAATATTTTTTGAAAAATATTCTCTCTAATTGTGGGTGTTTGGTGGGATTGAAAATGCTGGCCAACCTAAAAATATTTTCATGTCAGTTGTAAAATTTTGGCTACGCCCAAAATTTTCAGAAATCATTTTCCATCATTTGTTGGAGGGTATAAAAACCAAAAAAAAAAAAAAAAAAAAAAAACACATTCCAAGCCTCCTCACCCCACCCTTAACCACGCCTAAGAACCACTGTACCCCCACCATTGAAATCGGACAGACAATGATTGAATCAGACCACCAACAACGAGGTCCACAATTGCCATTGATCTTGGACTACTTTTCTATCTCTCTCATCGAACCCATGCTACAACGATGAGACCCAGTCACGCATGCGACGATTGCATTGTTGATGACACCGCCTTCTCACCAATTGATATGTTTTTCTCTCTATATTTCTCATGTGATCGTCAATCTAGTGTTCTCTTTTTTCCTTTTTTTCTTTTTTGCATGTTTAGTATTTTTATTGTGGATTTGTTGGTTGTGGATTTTTTTTTCCCAGGATTTTGTAAGTTAATGGTGAATTTTTTGTTGAGGGGTTTTTTTTTTCTTTTCCCAATGGGGTCAAACACTTGAAAATATTTTTCAGAACATTTTTAGGAACATAATGAAATAACAAAAAACAAATTTTTTTCCCAAAAACATTTTTAATTGAAAATATTTTACAATCAAAAAATATTTTATATCAAAATGAATGCTTAGGTGTGCAATTATGTGTACCCTAGATTTGTTGGATAATAAAGCAAGGTTAAGTAGCTGCTTTTTAAAATACTCATTTCATTGCTAGAATTTTGTGTAGACTACAATTCTCCTTATATTAATTTGGCATTCTTTTTTGGGTTAAATTATTGAATTAATATCTTAACGTGACAATATATTCACCTTTAAATTTGTTAATTATCAGTCTTGTACTATTAAATTCACTCTCTTTATTTTTGTTTTGTTTATAAATACAATAAAAATTTCAACTAACATGCATTCCCTTCATTTTAAACACGTAAAAGATGGATTAGGGTTTGACTTTTAAACATGCAAAAAGAAAGTCAAGGTGGATAGCCTAAAAACCCCTAGGGATTGTGCCAAGAACACTTCCTAAATGAAAAGAGCAAGACAATATGGGAATTAAGTCAATTAATTAAACCTCCGTCTTGGGTTTGTACTCCCCATTCTAGAAACGAATGCATAAGATTCACGTTTGTAATGTGTTAAGTTTATGGCAAGAGAGCCGCACGACTCCTATTTTTACGGGTTAAATTTTTGTGGTGAGGTTCAGTGAATGGAATTCCCAATGACATGTTTTTCTTTACTTTCCAATTCAAGAATGCCAAATTTGGCATGCCTTATAATTTTATTTTTATTTTTTTTATACAAGATAGAATTCTATTCTAACATAATCTAAATGTATATGTGTATGAATCTCTTTTCTGAAAACTTGAACCCCAACTCTTACCCCCCACATTTCATAAACACTTACACTCCTTATAAATTAAAAGTATATATGCTCCGTACTGAATATGTAAATTGTCACTAATTTCCTAACTATTAAAGGTTTTTCCACCTAAAAAAACTATTAAGGGTTTATTATTTTTGGAGGAGAAGAAGGCCAGAACGGTGGACCACGCCCAATACATCTCATATTATATGAATTTACCAAAACAAACCCCATAAACATTTGTAAAAATATCAAATGCTTTATTAAACCTTTTTTTTTTTCGATTTTGGAATGTTAAGAACAAAGAAGACAAGAAGTTTTTTTTTGCTGGAAAAGACAATAGAAGTTGAATTATCAAAAAAGAAAAAAAAATGAACGAAGAAGTTGGCACTTTAACTTAACATAATCCTTATTGTTTTCTTTGTTTTTTAATGGTATTAATTAAGTTTTCATTGTGGCAAAAATATTAATTATATAAGTTCAAGGTGTACAACAAATTATAAATTAATGGAGTGTCATGGCCAGAAGCGGAGAAATTATTATGTCCACTAGGAGGACTACTAATGTGGTTCTCCTAACCAATGAGATAATGTCATTTATGCAAATGTGTGAGTGAATTTCCTAATCAGTACAAGGAATAAAAAATTAAAATTACCAAGTGATATCACATTTGCATAAATAAGAGTATTTTATTGATTGTGAGGTTAGGGAAGACCACGTCAGCAATCCTCCTGATAGACCTAATAATTTCTCCAGAAGCAACCTAGGAGCAATAAGTTTGGGCAAATTATCCCGTTGTTCTCAGCCTAGCAAGATTGAAATTTGAATTCTAATTGACAAAAAGTATGAGATTTTTCTATTTTCTAGGTTAGTTGTCCAATCGCTTAGGTTTATACTAACTCATACGCGTTAAGGGACTAAGGTTTGATGAGTTCTAAGTTTAAAACCTTGTTTATTTATTAGTAATGGTTGAGGTACTTACTACGTACTAACTCTTACCCAGAAAAGAAAAGGGGTAAAAAAGAACAGTCTGGTTGATGTGGTACTTAATTTGTGCTTAGGGACTTCGTAGTGAATTTATTTTTTTATTATTTTTATTATAACTGAAGGCGGAATCGGCTAAGTGGGGATAGGTAGCTCTGTTGGACTGTCCCTATGGGGATTCTATTTCAACTTGCCCCTTTGCCCTTGGGATAAAGGGCACTCCCATCCACTAAGAGTGAGTAGCTCTCTATATAAAATGATTTGATTATAAAATTTGGGGTTCATAACTCATATTTATATTGCTGATTTTGAATAAAATTATCATATATCACAATTGGATATGATATTAACAATGTAAATGGAAGGCATGCATGGAAGATTTGTGTGCACCATATTTTCAATTTGTATCTTAGTTGATGAGAAGTGTAGACGACTAAATTTCTAGTTTGAGAATTTTCCCTCTCTACAAGAAGTAATTAAGTGAACTAGGTTTATTTGCTTTTGTTTTTCCAAAAAATAAGCACATAGACACAAGGGAAAAGAAAAAAGGAATGTGGTTCTAACACAAAATACATACCACAAACTTCATAAAAGATGTCACACTAGAGCTTTGTACTTAAGACTTTATACCAACACACATTGAGATATATACACACACACACACTTACCAAATTAGGGCTGGTGAAATTGGTTGTTATGATGTGAATCACCAATAAAATCAAATGTTGTAAGTTTTTAAGGAATTGTAAATTTAATAACTTAATCGTTGTTCTAACATGGTCAGTCAAGAAGAAATTTCAATCAAAGAATATTTTCTCTCCATATCAATTGGAGGTCCTTGCAGAACTGCTAGTGCTAAGGGGTAAACTCCAAAATAATACGTGTGTACCACATCGAGCTTAAGTTACACGACTTTGAAATCAACTTTACACGTTACCTAGTAATCATCGACGACCCATACTTTCTCATCTGATTGAGCGTGGTACGTCAGAACACAAAGTGGTAATTGTACCCTTTTGCGGCGGAGGCATGGAATAGATGAAGAATTGAAGACAAGCCCTTGGTGAATTTCAACCTCTCTCTTCCACAACTTTTAGTTCCTCTCAACAAAATACCAAATTCAAAACAGTAATCATTTATAATTACGTTGTTAATACAAATTGCTTTTGGGAGACTACGAACCTAGGTCTTAGGTCAAATTTGTAACAACCCATGTGTTTAAGGTTCAAAATTTCCCCATTTATTTTGAAAGCTCTGAAAATTTTCTGTCAAAGGTTTGCAAAATTTTGCCAAAAAAGGGGTTGTTTCTACACATATCTTGTGTTCTTCTTGATTGTTATGAAGTTTGAGCAATGGTTAAGATTTTGGAAATTAAATTACACAAAATTTTCAAGTGCTTTTCTCTTAAAACATATAAAACACTTAATCCCTTTTGTCATATTATTGTATTTAAAACTATAAGAGGGTTACGTATTTTATAAAGAGAAACTACATGAGTTTTTTGTTGAGATTTTACTTGCGGAAGGCTTGCTGAAAATTGATGCAACAATTTTGGTCAATGTGGCATTGCCAAGTGGCCTGTTTTGGTTTTATCAAAGAATAGAGCTCGAGGCATCAAGAAAAACAAGAAGATATATCATGTAGCTTCTCACACCATGTAGTGTGTGAGAAGGTAGATGACTAAATGCATACACATGCATTAAGCATAATATACTTTTTTTTTTCCGTGAAAAACACCAATCTCAAACATTCACCTCAATTGGGCCCCACTGCAATACAATGTAAGGTGTGTGAGAATTTTGATTTTTTTTTTCACGGGGCACAATACACTGAACCTAATCATTACTCTTTTTTGTCTATCTCTCGTAATCTGCTTTGGTGAATGTGAAAAAGGGTTAAGGTGTGTTTCTAGCAATTTCTGTGTGTTTTTAATTCCTTTTGAGAAAGTCTAGAGCACAATAAAATTTTACGATATTTTCCCAATATTTTTGTTTTGAGTTGTAATAATTATATATATATATATATATATATAATTTCATTTTATTTTGACTTTATAAACTAACATTTTAGTTTGTTATAAAAATATTTTGAGGTTTTATTTTGGCCTTGGAAAGAAGTCTTAATTTCTTTATTTTCTTCTTCTTTTCCATTTAGAGAGAGGTTGACGGAGCAAATTAATTACGTACCGACCACGGTTAAGTGACTTAAAAAGGACGAGACTTAAGCATGGAGAGAAACACGTGGACCCTTTTTAGGGTTTAAAATTTGCAATTGCAGGACAATCTTTTCCAACTAAGAACAAGTTGCCTCTGACTAAGCAAAACGAAATCAACACGTACATATCATTCTAATCCTAGCCAATAATGCAAGTTCAGAGATTGACTTAAGCTAAAACATGATAATGATGTAGTATGAGCTTGTATTTGAATCAAATCATGAATTTCTATTAATTTTCTCGTAGTGGGTTTTACAAACATAGAAGATAGAACCCACGTGAGCTACACTAACGAACTTTTCAACACTAAAAACCTTCTACGTGATTTGTATGTGGTATTTTGTTAGTGTGTATGCGATATTGTCTTTTTTTTCTCTATTTTCTTAATGTGTTATTATTTTCCTTTATGTTTATTTGATTAGGTTTTTGACGTGAGAAAGTTGTTATATATGTTGGCCTTTTGGGCACTATGAAATACGATTACGAATACCTTCATACGTAAGATTTTTTTGGCACTTTTACTGGTTTTCAATTATTCCATGCTAGGCGAATGGGATATAAATATGCCGTTTTCAACTAATGGAGAATTATTAATTAAGGATTATATTCCTATGATTAAAATCTTGAAATTATATGATGCCATCAAAGTTTTAGGGTTTGATTTGACATGGGGTTTGATTTTTACAATTCATTATATATATTTAACTAGCTATAATAATGATAGTAATGATGTTATCGTGCATTACCATTTTTTATAAAAAAAAACTCACTACATGCCTCAACAAATTAAACAGTTGTGATGACAACTTATTACCTCACTATTAGGTTGAAAGTGTAGGAGTATCTACTTCTTCACCTTACTGTGTAGCCCAAAGTTGTATGCAAATATTGCATGTTAGCATGAATGTACTGATGTACAGTTTAACATGCAGAAATACTAGCAAAATATTCATATGATGCATAGGTTAAATAACAAAAAAAAAAAAAAAGGTCTAATGTAATCATATTCGAAAACATATGTACATAATATAACTAAGACTATCTAAAAATTAAAATTTTAAAAATAATAAGTAATATTTTGCATTTAATTATAAGAAGAATATTACTTTATTTATAGATGTAATATAAGTTTTATTTTAAATTCTTCAAAAGGGAAATACACAACTCTTATGTTTCCGCGTAAAATACAAAATCCCTTTAAGGTTTTGACTTTTGAGTGCAACAGTACTAGATTTTGTTATCTAATATAAGAGCGAATTCTATTTGGTTTTAACCAAAATGTAACAAAAATCAAATTAAAAATATATTGTACCAATGATATACAAATTGTAAAATTTATTAGACAACGTAATAGGTTGCACATAGTTAAGGATCCATGTGATGCCCTATATTGATTGGATATTTTTTGAATGTTTGTCGTACCGTACGTGTGGGTGTATGTGAAGTCACACATCAAAAATATACATGACTGACTTGGGATTTATTAACCATTATAAGGAGTTTCAATTGCTATTAAACTAGTCTTTTTGAGTTCTAGACACAAATGTGATTTGTAGTTTTCCTTGTTACACTAGTCAATTGGTTGGTTCAAAACCTTTATGTAGGCATTCTTAAAAAAAAAGAAAAAAAAAGAAAAAAGAAAAAAAAAGGGATAGCTTGTAGTGATTGCAGCTAGAGAGACCTATAGTTTAGCTTGGCCCTTACCTTTAACACAGAAGAATAATATAAAATAGTAAGAACAATGGAGAAGATTCAAAGTGTCAAACCTCAAGCTTTGACATTTGAAGGTTCAAATCCTTTTAGTTACTAGTTGCTTCATTTAATTAATAGCATAAGCAATGATCTAATTTAGTCCGCCACACATGTTATGATACTTAATAATTTTTATTTAGGGTTCTATTTAAAATTTACTTATTTTACTGAAATAAAATTTTTTTTACTAAAAGTACTGTAAATAAAGTAAAAGGTTAACTAAAATAGTATAGTGAGACTTATAAATAGTGTAAAAAAGTGCAGTATAACTTATGAATAATAACAAAAATAAGTTAAATAATAAAATAAACTGCATTTTTAATTTAAAGCCAAACGCATGATTAACAGTAGAGCACTTGAATTAAAACTTTGCGATGTACATAACTAGAATTTCGTTGAAAAGTTTTCTTTACATAGTTTATATATATATATATATATATATATAAAAGAAACTTTTACTCATTCCGCCCACCCAGTAGCTGAGCAAATAGTCAAAACACGTCCTTTTTTGCGTGTTAGTCAAAACACGTCCTTTTTTGTGAGCAAATATTCCGTGAGCAATGATCTCAGACCTCACTAAGGGCCAATAATTCTGTAATAAAGTAGAAGTGGAAAAGCCATGGTGCTGAACTTATTATACACGGGATAAGAGATTTTATAAGTAACCTGGAATTTTTATTCGAGTTGTTATTTTCATCAACGTTATAGGTCGTAGGTGGGAGAAGAATAATTGTGCAATGTGCACTAGTCCATCATGGTCTTTGAAAGTTTGAAGCATGAAGTACTGTTTGTATTGCCTATTTATCTATATTCCAAACACGTGTCTTTTTACTTGAGTTTCTTGTTGATTATGAATGATAGTCTAGGTCCCAACTTCAGATAGGGGTGTCTAACTCAACTAGTGGCCCAACTCACCCGTTAAACCCGACCGGAATTGGGCCGATCGCCGGCCGACCTGACTACTCTGGCAGTTGGCGGCGGGTCTTTTTGTCCAAAATCCGATCTAGTCAGTTTGGTCTCAGATATTCTCTCCAAAATCCGAAGAAACCTGAACCGATTGAGATACATAACATTTTCCAGCGAAAGTTTTTTAGATCCGGCGAGATCTCAACTAAATCCATGAAATCTCCACCGGATTTGGCGAGATCTCGTCGTTTACGCTCAAATCCAACTACAATATAGTGGGTTTTGCTCAACTAAGGCTCAGATCTGGTGAAAATATGTTGGGTTTTGCTCAAATTCGGCGAAACTTCGATGGGTCTTGCTCAAACCGGCGACGATTTGGTTTTTTTTGCTCAGATCTCGTGAGCTTGGCACAAATCCAGTGACAATTTGATGTTTTTTTTCTCAGACCTAGTTAGTTTTGCACAAATTTGGCGAAGATTTGGCGAAAAATACAGATTGCCGCCCAAAAGGAACCTTCGACAACATCTTCGTTGGCTTTGTCCGATCCGACCGCTGATCAATCCAATCCGATTTGACTTGACCAGTCCGTTTTTGTGGTTGGTGACAGGTTTTCTCGCCGAAAACCCAATGTCATCGGGTCAGTTGCGGGTTGGGCACAAACCCAACCCGGACCGACCCGTGGACACCCCTAACTTTGAACATAACTTGTTAGAATGGTCGATTACGAGCGGTGAAGTAATGGGTATATATAAATAGTCAACGATTTTAACAAGTTGTGGTAAAATTTGTGTCTCTACACTTTTTGTCTTGAGTGTAATTGTTTTTGTGGACCTTATTTGGTATCTTAAAATATTAGGTTTATTATAAGGATGAGCTCTATCTGAGTTGTGATTCTCACATCTTCGTAAGATAAATTTAACATAGAATTCTTAAAATATATTTATATACAGCAGAATGAGTTATTGAATTTTTCACCACTAATAATTTAAATAAATACTAAAAAGTATTAGTCAATATTTGTTGGAATGTTGATAATTGATAAAATCTAATTTAATTATTTCACAATAATTAAATAGAATTTTTAAAAGCTCGATGAAGTTGCAGTAAAAACTAAAAACTCTATAGATCTTAATCAAAATTTTCAATCATATACGCATGCTCCGTTAACGTTCCATATATATTGTTTCACGTGCTTCAATGAAATCTCCTGTTAGTAATTTAGTATAGCTCAATTACTTTAAAAAAAAAAAGTAATTATAAATAATAAAAATTAAAAACCTTTTTTTACTCTTTTTCCAGCTTGTAGTGACTAGATAACTCGAATAATCGTCATAGAGCTTGTGCTTTGTTGGTCTAGTTGTTAATAACCATTGTAGTAAAGCATGTAGAGAATTAACCATATACTTGAACAAAGATGGGTTAATTCATGCATGCATGGAAATTAATCATGTGTAATGGCAATGGCCACGGAATGGCCACGGAAGGAGAGCTGTGTAAAGAGAGCAAGTTTGGTTTGAAAAAAGTTTTATGCCTTTTAAAAGCGTAAATGGACCTTTTGAGTTAATTAACAATTTTCAATTTCACCAAATTGAAAATGTTATCAAATAATTTCTAGAAAAAAAAAAGCATTTTTTTTGTTCTTCCTTTGTTTTTTTCTAAAAAGAAAGTAATTATTTAAAGAGGACTTATATATTATTCTCTATTGGGTAAAATAATATTTTGGTCTTTAAACTTTATCAAAAGTTTGTTTTTCATCTTTAAACTTTAAGAAATTCATATTTCGTCCATAAATTATTGAAAATGTTTTATTTATGTCCTTAAAACTTTACTAAAAGTTTGTTTTTCATCCCTAAACTATTGAAAAAGTTTTTTTTTTCCTTTTTTCATCTTTGTTTTTGTCTCTATACTATTCAAAAAACTTTTTACAAAGTTTGATGGAAAAAAAAAACTTTTTAATTACAAAATTTAGGGATAAAAAAAAAAATTTTAAAATTTAGAGACGAGAAACAAAATTTTAGTAAAATTTAAAGACCAAAATAGTATTTTATCCATTTAATCAAAATTATCTGAACAAAACTAGGTTGATTTACTTTTACTGCCGCAATTTCTTCATTTGATCAAAATTAAATGTTCAACCCACAAGTCAATGGTCAGTTTTTTTTTTTTTTTAAAGAATGGAGAAGTCATGAGTACGTTTACATGTAAAAGATTATCTGAATAAAATTAGGTTGATTTACTTTTACTGCCGCAATTTCTTCCTCTTTATTATAAGCTCTATTAGTCTAATGTTTCTTTCTCTTATTTTTTTGCTTTTCCTTTTTCGAAAACATCGTCGATTACTGACACTGTTTACCAAAAGTGAAGAGACAAAGTGCTATTCAAATTTAACAAATCCATGTCCACTGCATACTACTTTAATGTTGTATCGCAGTTGGTGTCACAAGCTTAATAAGAGTTCAATAATATTATAATAATGTCAGGGGTTTAATATTTTTTTTTTTTTTTTTTTTGCCCTTTTTGCAACTCCTAATATTACTTGTTGGGATTGAAGTGAGATTACCATCTCAATCCATCATTAACAACATTTTTATCATGCATTAATTATAACTAGTGTATAACCCGTGCATATGCATAGTACAATTAAAAAAAATTACAATTACACATTGTAGGGGTGTTGGGCCCAGCAATATATATCTATGTATCTATTGGGCGGGCCTAATCCGAGAACATGAAGTAGTCCGAGGAGGGGGAAACACTGTCACAAGAGTCTGTGTTAATGAATAAAAATGTGTGGTATGGTCATGAGGATCCAAAAGAGTGATTCGAGGAGGAATGCTTCCTCGGCTAAGCAAAGCCGAGGTCAGAAAGTGCAGTCTATCATTAAGAGCAACGTTCCAGACGACTCCATTGATGAGGATAAATATCAGGAAGGAACTGGACAGAGGGAGACTATGAAATATCTAAAAAAAAGTTGCTACCATCGCATTGAATGCTCTGCAGCTAACTCTCTGGCCGCATTAATGAGGAAGTGATACCTGAACAGTAGTTTTCAGCCTTACAACTACTCTCCAAAGACTTCAGGAAGGTGCTGATGTGATAAGGATCAACACCTACAATCCAATCTACACGTAGAGGGCAGAGATGAAAGGAAGAAGATAGTATAAAGTAGAAGGGAGGTCTTGAGAAGAATGTATCAAGAAATTAAGAGAAAAACACTGTAATAATTAAGAGTTGAACTTATAATCAAATTTGAGAAAATTATATAAAAACTGATCTCCTCGGATTGTGCTAAGGACAATTTTCTTTAGATTAAACCAGTCTATCTTCATTTTCTTGTCACCTGGATTCACTTTACTTGTTGTCTAACTCATTAAAGCCTAGTTTTCCAACCCACTCTCTACAAATTCATTGTATTGGGCTCGTTGGGCCTAAGTTCATCTATCCTTTGGGCTTGGGAGCCAAATTGTGTTCTTACACATATATGAATTCAAATTATATTCTCTCTTTTTTTATTTTAATTTCTTTTCGATATACACATGAGTTTACTCTTCTTCTTATTATTATTTTTTGTTTATTGGGCTTTTGATGATTCATTTATATTATATTTTTCGTCTTTGCACCTCATTAACTCACCTAAACAAAAAAAAAAAAAAAAAAACTTATATATGACATGTGACACAAAATTAGAAAACAATTGGAATCTAATTAGAACCTAATTGGATTTTCTTTCAGTTTTACCTATTAACATATATATAGATAGGTTACATCAAGCTATCAACAATTGCAAATAAAAAATATGGTAAATTGCAAATTACACCCCTAGAGTTTGGGGGTGTTTGGATTTTACGCCATAACGTTTCATAATTTAGATTTTACCTCCTAAATTTTAGGGGTATTTGGATTTTACTCCCTAAAGTTTGGGAGTGTTTGGATTTTATATCCTAAAGTTTTAGAATTTGGAGGTGTAAAATCCAAACACTTCCAAACTTTAAGGGGGTAAAATCCAAATTTTGAAACTTTAGGGTGCAAAATCCAAATTAACACCACCAAAGTTTAGAGGTGTGATTTGCAATTTACCCTAAAAAATAAAAAATTGTATTCATCTAAACTTATGGATAATATTATGGTGTCTAGTTGTTAGGATCATATTTTGTTTGAATTGGCAAATTCAGATCAAAACGCACTTTTGATATATTTGATTCTTAGTCTAGTTTATTCTTAAAGTGTTCAAGTGGTATTAATTGAAGACTAAACCCAAATAGCTCAAGAATTGCTCAAAACTGTGCTGCAACTGTTGTCCTAATAGATCTCTCAATAGCAACCGATCAATCGAGGTCACTTATACCTCGATGGCAAGCTAGATAATAGTCAATCAATCAAGCTTCATTTATATAGAATTCCAGATTTTGTTTAGATGATGTGGCATCCTTGGATTTGTGCACTAGGGTTCTAGGACACCTTAAATAATATTTTTAAGAGTCATCATCACATACACAACAAACACACATTATTGAGAAGTTGCTACGACCTTGTGCTCCTTAAGGTTGTATACCAAGCTACTTCATCAAGTTAATATGTTAAAGCGTGTTGCTATGAAGAACTTTGCATCCACCATCTACATCAATTAAAAGTTGTTGTAGACAGTTAGTCATGTTGATAGAAGATCTGATCCGTGCAACTATTAGCTACGTTGATAGGAGATTCATGCTAATCGAATAAGTCTACTATCAATCTTGGTCCATCCGGATTGGAGCTGAACTAGTTCTAGTAGGTTTTACAATCATAGGTATTTGGGATTGGGTAATCTCTATGCTTGTAACCTTTATTATGTTTTAGTGGAATCTTCAGAAGTGGTAACCTACATAATCGCTTAGTGAGGTTTTGCCTATGAAAGTTTTTCCTAACGTGACCATATCATCTTGTCAACTTATTTTTCCCCTGCACCTTGTTTACACAATATAGTTGTGCCTTTGACATTGTAATTGAATATTGTATGAAATTAATCTAATTAATCAACTTGGATAATTAGTTAATTCATTGGAGATTAATTTCTTGACCCAACACTAATAATTTTGGTATGTATTACAAAATAAATATCGGGCTGCAAAAATCATATTGCAAAGATGATAAAAAGCCACAAAACATTTAATCATTTTATGGAAACCCTTTTTTTTTCATTGCCACAGATATAAAAATCAGTACAATGCATGCATTTATTAATTTCATAGAAAAATCGTGTAATTATTTACTGTTTTCGATCAGAGTTCAACCTTTATAAGCCACCGCTGTTAACGTTTATTTTTTTTAAACATCATCATCATCTTCATAGCACAGGTGTAAACAAGCGCAACTGGGCAAAAATTTAATTTGTTCTCCATTGTTGAAAAGAAATTAAGGACCAACTCTTATTTTGTACAATTTTTAAATATAAAGCTGAAAGTTCCACCCACAAACAGAGAAAAACATACCTCAGAAGAATGCTACTAATGTGGTTTTTGAATCTTCAAATTACACTGCAATTTAACAACAATTGAGAACCAAAACATGGGATAGTCTTGTAATTTGGATGATGACTGCCTGGTTGTTTGTAATAGGTGGTTGTGCTATTTGGAAAGGCAATATTTGTTTTGGGTTTAAAAGGAAGGCATGCCAAGTGCTTGGATGTAAGTTTTAATCTCCACGGTAGATTTGTTAGTAGGTGGTGTGACAATTTTTATTTAAAACAAAAAGATATAACTTTTTAAAAATTTACTGGAAGTAAGCTGGATCCTATTTTTAATTAAGTTTAAATTATATTCTATATTTAAACCATTATTTAGAAGCTTATCACAATTATAATAAATATCTATTAATAACATCGTAATAAAACAACAATCATAATAAACTCTTATCAATAACTACTATAATTATCAAATTTTATATTTAATTTTTAATAGATAATCACAATCAAAATAAATATCTATTAATAACTATCATAATTATCAAATCATAGGCAAAAGGAGAGAGATTTTTTTTTTTTTGAAAAACAAATCTTCTTCTTTTTTTAGATAAAATTTTTCGGTGTATTTTAGGGGTTGGTGACTAGTTGAGTTAATGCTTTAATCCTAGATCATTTTGTAAGGATTACAAACAAATAAGTTGGTGAATATTATTATTATTTCTTTTGTGGAAATTATGATTCAGATTAATTTTTTTATCATTAGCCACATGGAAAATAACTATAATCTACTTTGGTTGATTAATTATCTTTCTAACAAATCACCTATACCTGGTACTTTTCCAAGAAATTACACGATGGCTTTACTTCTCGTGCTCCACATGCAACGTTGACAAATGGCAAGACCCCGTCAAACAAGCCTACGTGGTAAACACCCATTGGTTGAAACCCATGGGAAGGTAGGACGGTTTCCACAGAGAATGAGAACTCATCTTTTGCCGTGATGGGCTGGAAGGAACCTAGAATGGTTGATAAAGCAAACAAAATAAAATAAAAAAGAAAAATTATTAAAATTAGAGGACTGCAAAAAAATCAAAATAAAATAAAGAATATTCAAAGTGAAAGTCTTAAAATTGTTCAAACTGGTCAAACTTCCGACATTCTTGATTCTTGAACCCCGAAATCCTTTTCTATAAATACCTACTTCATGTTTCTCAACATCCACCAACATAAACAAACTATTAGTGCTTTTGCGTTTTGAAAGAGAGACTATATACAAAACCATTAGTGCTTTTTCAGTTTTGAGAGAGACTATACAAAAAAGCCATCAGTGCTTTCACACAAACCACAAAGAGAGAGAGAGAGAGATATGGGGTTGCTTGAGCTGGCTACAGGTTTTAACATAGCCGTGTTGCTGGTCTTTTTTCTCTTCCTGGTCACCTTAAGAGTGTTATTTTCTTGCTGGATTTCACCAACTCTTAAGTATTGGAAAATTCGGAGAAATGGGTTTGGAGGACCAACTCCAAGTTTTCCTTTTGGTAACATTAAGGATATCGTTAAGATGTCCGGTGATTCTTCGTTGCAGTCTTCGAATTCTCCACATGATATACACTCAAATGTTTTTCCCTACTTTGCACAATGGCAAAAGAGTCATGGTGAGCTCCTAGCTAGCTAGTTAGATATAAATTGATAAAAGTAAAACTATATATGTGCTGTCAAATTTGAATCAATATTTGCATTTAGTCGATAATATTATATTTGTATTATATATATATTTTTTCATTTAGAAATTATTGGTAATACAATTGTATGGAAACACAAAAATGAAGTCCTTTTGACAAGGTATATACTACTAATGGAGTTCATCAACTATATAAATATATATATATTGATAAGCGAGTTCATCAACTATATACACTGCAAAGAGGTTGATTTTTTTTATTTTTTTATTTTTTATGATACAAATAAGTAAGTGTATTTGTGGTGCAGGAAAAACGTTCATATACTGGCTGGGCACAGAGCCATTTTTATATATAGCAGAACCTGAGTTCCTAAAGAAAATGTCCGGATCTGTCATGGCAAAGAGTTGGGGAAAGCCAACTGTGTTCAAAAATGATAGAGATCCTATGTTTGGCAATGGTTTGGTCATGGTTGAAGGAGATGAGTGGGTTCGCCAGCGACATGTCATTACTCCCGCATTCAATCCAATCAACCTGAAGGTCTCTCTCCATTCCTGATCTCTCATCCAAAATGGAAAAATATCTAGCTGATTCTCTTAGAATCTAGAACTAAATTTCATTATAGTACATCCATAAAAGAAACAATAATTGGTCAACAAATTATCTTTCATTTAGAGTTTTTTTTGTTCTTACAAACATTAATTAGCAAAATATAACTATATACTTCTCCTTTACTTCTCAAAGTTGTTCTCTACTGATTAATTTCCATTCTGTTAATTAATTCCCACTAAAGATCTAAACTTTCTTTCTTTGTTTAATTTTCTAGGTTATGGCAAGCTTAATGGTGGAGTCAGCCACTAATATGCTAGATAATTGGACTACCTTCATTAATTCAGGAAAGCCAGAGATTGATGCTGAGATAGAAATTATAAAAACAGCTGGAGAGATCATTGCTAAGACAAGCTTTGGTGTAAGCTACAAAACTGGCCAGAAAGTGTTAGAAAAACTAAGGGCCCTGCAAGTGACTCTCTTTAAGTCTAACCGCTTTGTGGGGGTCCCTTTTAGCAAATTCTTTTGCCCTAAGAAAACCCTTGAGGCCAAAAGACTTGGCAAGGAAATCGACCAACTGTTTTTATCAATCATAAATGATCGAAAAAAATCGATTAAAGGGAAAACTCCACAAGACTTGCTTGGCATATTGCTTCAAGGGAGTCCTGTTGATGGCCGATTAGGAAAGACATTATCACAGCAGGAATTAGTGGATGAGTGCAAGACCTTCTTCTTTGGAGGCCATGAGACAACAGCATTGGCAATCACGTGGACACTGTTACTTTTGGCCATGAATCCAGAGTGGCAAGACCAGTTGAGAGATGAGATCAGAGAAGTTGTTAAAGGTGGAGAGATTGATGTCAATACGCTTGCTGGATTAAAGAAGGTAAGATAAATTTTTTTTCACATCATATAGTAGTAGCACTGTACTTGTGTCCTGTGAATTTGTTAGCTAGATATAGAGGCGCATTTAATGTCTTAAGGTACTATGTATAAAAATGAATTATAAGGTAGTAAAGATACATTATGGCTGTGCTTTTTTAAAAAAAAAATATGGGAATTAAGGTTGTAATCCTTGAACAGCATACATAGAGGCATAGAGTTTTGGGGATATGGTTGCCAGTTAAGAAAACCATATCATCTTAAAATTATTATAGAAATAAACATTGTTTTTGGAGGGTGGGATAAGATAGAACCAATTAACTACAATACATCAGCAAATCTTTCTTGTAATTTAATAAAGAATGAATATCTTTCTAGTTATATGACCTAAAACACTAATTGCTTTTGTTTATGGGACAGACATGCATGCAGTTGGTCACATGCATGATCAATAATGGTGAGAGAATTAGTGCTTGAAATTAGATTTGTATGCATTATTTTTAACTTTTAATAATATTTATCACTCAAATATAAAGAGTCTTATGTTTGGTCCCATTTTTTAGAAACATAATATTGTTCTAAAAATTTCCACAAAAAAAAAAAAAAGGAATAAAAAGGATCACTCAAAAACTTTGAGTGCATTATGGGTTGGATTTTGAAATACGTTTTGATATATATTTTAAATTATTTTTTAATGTGTATTTTTTTTAATTGCCTAATTAATTATTTATTTACTTTTCAATTTTTTTTAAAACTATCTCAAATCTAGAGAAATAAAATCATTGTTTTAATTTAAAGATGATCTGATTTTGGATTCAAAAAATGGAGAAGTAGAGAGACAATTATATTATCTATTACATGCAATCAAGGTTTCATAATGAATAAGAATTATTCTTTTTATAAAATATCAACTTCAAGAGTTAGACTTAAGTATAAAATTAATAAACAAAAATATGAAAACCTAGGCATAGTTACTTAGGTATCTTAGTGAATAAGTTACATTGATGAAGTTAAGTATCATTTATAGAAAGATAAACTTGTTTACATGTAGTATTAGTTAATGTAATTATATGTTTGAATTTGAATTTAAGAACATGCATGCATAGCTGAAAGGGTTTTCTATTTATGATTTTTTACTAAACCATGTTGAAATCTTACAAATGTAATTGTAATTGCAGATGGGATGGGTGTTAAATGAGGTTCTTCGGCTTTACCCATCATCACCAAACGTACAAAGGCAAGCAAGAGAAGACATTCGAGTGGATGACCTAACAATTCCTAATGGAACCAACATGTGGATTGA
Source organism: Quercus aquifolioides (assembly GCA_019022515.1). Classification (NCBI taxonomy): domain Eukaryota; kingdom Viridiplantae; phylum Streptophyta; class Magnoliopsida; order Fagales; family Fagaceae; genus Quercus; species Quercus aquifolioides. The sequence goes on along the minus strand of CM032335.1, from coordinate 17,596,845 downwards.
CGTGGTGGCCATGCACCATGACCCGGAACTGTGGGGCGAGGATGTGAATGAGTTCAAGCCAGAGAGGTTCAAGGGTGACATGTATGGAGGGTGCAAGCACAAGATGGGGTATCTGCCTTTTGGGTTTGGAGGAAGAATGTGTGTTGGTAGGAACTTGACGTTTATGGAGTATAAGATTGTCCTAACCCTAATTCTCTCTAGGTTTTCTTTTACCCTCTCCCCAACTTACACTCATTCTCCTGCTATTTTGCTCTCTCTAAGGCCTAAGTATGGACTGCCTCTCAGATTTCAACCCCTTTAGACCAACTAGTTCGACATACCAACACCAACCGATTACTTTATTGTTCTAGCTAGTAAAATATAAACCACATGAAGCATTTGTCTTTCTTTTAGCTCGAAATATATATGTTTAATGAAAAGAATTTATTAATCACTCCCAAAACCATTCTGTGTATCTTCACCTACATTATGTTATGGGATCTTGTAGCGAAAAGAATGTGTTCTATATATCTTTCAAATTGGGAGAGAGCTTCGTCTCTTTTTATGTCCTAATATATATAACAGGTAGTCCCTTTCATTGTCAATATCTTTATGTCATTTTTTTAAATGGTGGCCTAAATGAATTGTCCTATTGATTGCTCTCGTATGAGATAAAGACAATTATCTATCATTAGGTCGTTGTGACATTTCATTAGTCATTACAAAGTATATGCGAACTCTAGCAAGTGAAGATTCCATGAGACCTGGCAACAAAGCCTCATTGGTCATTAAGATCACCCAATAAGAGGCTTGGATTCAAAATAGTAAATCATGCTAAATTCAAAATATCCCAAACCCAACCGAAAGAGATACGGTAGCTAGTAATAGAACTATATTTGCATACACATGCTTAATCAGGAGCTCATAAAATTTGACACCAAAACTGTGTGTCCAAACTATACTTTACCCAAAAATTATTTTCCAACTCAAGAAGCAAATTCAACTTTGAATGAAATTTGATGGATTCGATAATGTCTCAATCAATAAAACTTTTGGCAAAGAAAGATTGAAAAAACACAATAAAGTAAAACTAATGCAGATAGAAAAAACAATTAAGAAATTTACTTGGATTAATCAAAAAACATTATAAACGTAACCAAAGCCTCTTGTGAGGATTTCACTAATAATAAACAATTACATAGAAGGCTTAAGTAATTCTTAGGTGCTCTCGGAGCATGGAGAATTATGTTTTCTTCTCTCATATTCATAGTGGAGTCCACTCATTAAATATAACCAAAGCCTTTTGTGAGGATTTCACTAATAATAAACAATTATATAGAAGGCCTGAGTAATTCTTAGGTACTCCCAGAGTAAGGAAAATAGTACTCATTCCTCTCACATTCATAATAGAGTCTATTCATTAAATTCATGATGGAGTCTGCCATGAATGTGAGAGGAAGGAGCACCATTTCACTATATTTCATAAACACCTAAGAATTTTCCGTGGTGAAAGACCAATGAATTAGCTCAATACTAGTTTTACAAAGGAAAAACTAGGAAAAATTAGACTTTATCACCCTAAATTATGTACTAGATTACACTTTGCACTATAAACTATCTGACTGCACACTTTGCATCCTAAACTATCACTCTTATCATACTTTGCACTCGGGTGTTAGTTTTGCTGTTATATTTAACAGAATCTTGTTGTATGTGACAAGACATGCTTCTTACTTAAGTGGAACAAAGTTAAGGGGAAAAGCAATAAAAACGACTTTACTCCTTGAATAAAAGACATCTTGAAGAAGTGTTGGTGTTCGACGATGCTTTCTTAAAAGCAGCCCTCAGTATGGTCCATATCTTTGGCCAAATAACAACTACTCAATTTGGTTGTTTTGGTCCATTACTTTTATCAACGATGCTACTTGATGTTGGTTTCGATTTCATTATGTTGATTGGAGTGGTCCCGAAGAAAGAGTGGTCTCGATTTTAATATCAAGATCACTCTTTGGTCTCAATCTTGAGACCACATTTTTAGTCTTGATGTCAAGACCAGATTGAGATGGGCGAGCCAAGAGCTTGCACTTGCTGATCCTCCCAGGTGAGCCAAATCAATGTTCCATCTCCTTATATATTGAGATTATTTTTTGGAATAATAAGTAGTTAAACACATTTATATCTATACAATATCTAAAAGTTGAAGCGCATCATTTAAGCTTACTACATTTTTGTTGAGGCACATCATCATTTTTTATTTTTTATTTTTTTCTCTAATTTTTTTTATAATATTAAATATATTAACCGATTGATTTTATATATTCATTTTAAGCAGTTTTTTTTTTTCTAATAATATTTTTGACAATTTTAACTTTATATATGCTTTGTATTTACACATTTATTTACTTTAATAATATTTATTATTACTACGCTATTATTGAGCCACATTAAAGTAGCATTTCGGTCCATTTAAGTTAATTTGGTCTATTCAGTCCAATTGGTATATTCGGTCCATTTCGGTCCTGTTCAATCTCGCTCGGTCCGCGTCTGTCCATTTTCGTGTATAATATGTTTGTTTTGCTGTTGATTAAGTTTTTGTTCCACCACAACAATACAACCATCAAACAAAAATAAACAGAAACGGAAACGCAGCTATAGTTTATTGTTAACTTTGTCTCGGAGAACGATGATTAGGGTGGCAGAGTTGGACGAAGAGGGTAATGGAGATGAAGATGGCCAAAAGAATGATAGGGAGGGGGTGGATGAGGGTATTGGATCTGGGATGAGGAAGGATATTGCGGCGGAGGACGCCAGGGTTGCCCGACACAGGGAGGATGACAGTGACGTGTCCAACCAACTTAATGAGGGCACTACTGTTACAAAAACCCCACTGATTCCAGATTCCATTAAAGAGGATCATTTAATCATGGTGATAATTTCTAACAGCTTGGCTCCATCAAATTCGGATACAAACAATTAGAGGGCAGAATTTTCGAAGCAGTTAGAGGATATTGATAATGAGATCATAAAGTTTGATAACGTACAAGTCAGAAAGGAAAAACTTACAGATAAAGCTTCCAAGGGGCATTTGGGCTTGCAAAGTGAGTCTATGCTTTTTGGGCCTGAAGCTTTGGGCCTTCACTCCACTTATGATGTAGCAACAAAAAAAGGCTTGACTCAAAAAAGAGGCTGGGTCCGGAGGGAGCAGAATAGAGGTGAGCCCAGTGGCCAAATCCTCTCTGTATTAAAAAAAGAACTTCCAAGGTGGCTGATGCAGAAGTTGGGATATCATAAGGGAGTAGGAAAAAGGTGGCAATAGAGAATATATCATCATTAGCGGAGGCTGGGTTCCAGCTCCGCCGGGACCAATGAATCTCATAGCTTGGAACTGCCGGGGGCTTGGGAACCACCGGGCAGTTCAAGAGCTTGTAGATATAGTACAAGCACAAGGACCCATGATCGTGTTTTTGTCGAAAACGTGGTCAGATCAAGAAAGAATGGAATGGGTTCAATGTCAGTTAAAATTTGATGGATGTTTTACAGTTCCTAGTACAGGTTGGGGTGGTGGATTGGCTCTTTTATGGAAGAATGAGGATATGGTGCGGGTGGATAGCTTTTCAAACTTTCATATTGATGCTATTGTGCAGAGTGGTTCGAAGAGAGCATGGCGGTTGACAAGATTTTATGATGAATCGAAGACAAGCCGACATAATGAAGGGTGGAACGTGCTAAAGATACTGAGTACAAAGCCGAAGCTACCATGGTGCTGCTTTGGTGACTTTAATGAGTTGTTGGAGGTGGCAGATAAAAAGGGAGGTGCACCACGATCTCACAATCTAATGCAGTCATTTCAGGATGCATTGGATAATTATGGATTTATTGACTTGGGTTTCTCAGGACACTACAAAAAACGCGGGCTATAGCCGCGTTTACAAAAAAACGCGGCTATAGCTAACCTATAGCTGCGTTTGTCAAAAACGTAGCTAAATCCTCATACTATAGCTGCGTTTTTCAAAAACGCGGCTATAGGTCCAGCTGAATAATTCTTTTTAAAAGGGACCTATAGCTGCGTTTTCTAAAAACACGCGGCTATAGCTGACCTTTAGCCATGTTTTAAAACGCAGCTAAACGTAAGCTATAGCCGCGTTTTTAAAAAACGCAGCTACAGGTACAGCCAAATAATTATTCTACAGGAAAACCTATAGCTGCATTTTTTAGAAAATGCGGCTATAGGTCACCCTTAGTGACATGACCTATAGTCGCGTTTTTAAAAAACGCGGCTATAGGTCCAGCCGTATAAATATGTCACTAAAGCGTGACCTATAGCCGCGTTTTTAAAAAACGCCGCTATATGTAACACCAAAAAAAAAAAAAAAAAAAAAAATTTCTTCAGCTTTCCCACGTGCCCCATCCTTTCCCACCTATATCCCCACCTACCCCACTTTCTTCTTTTCTTTTATTTCTTCTTCTTCTTATTTCTTTTTTCCTTATTTCTTCATTCTTCACTCAGTGCTCCACTCCACCGTAAGTCTTCTCTCTTTCCTTTTTTTTTTTTTTCCTTCCTTCCTCACATCTGGGTGACACTTCTTCTTTTTTTTTCCTTTTTCTTTCTTTGTTCTTCACATTTGGGTAACTCTTTTGTTTTTTTTTTTTTTCTTTGTTTCTTTGGAGCTACTGCTTCTTTTTTTCTTTTTTTCTTCATCTCAAGCACACTAATTTGTCAATATATCTACTAAAAATTTTGAATGAAGTGGATATTCTAGCAATATTTGATTTTGAATTTTTTGCATCTGTGCTTGAATTTGTGCTACTATGTTGCTGATATTGTGATTATGTTTAGATGAGTTTGTGTTCTTATATTTTGGAGCACGTTGTGTATGATTTTGAATTTTTTGGGTGTGTTAGTATTGTGAGTATGTTGTGTTTGATTTTTAATTTTCTGGGTGTTTTTGTATTGTGAGAATGTTGTGTTTGATTTTGAATTTTTTGGGTTTGTGTTTGATTTTGAAATTTTTGGATATTTACGTTTAATTTTGAATTTTTTTTATTTGAATTTTAAATTTTGAATTTTCTAGAAAAAAAGAAACCCAAAAATATATATATTTTTTTGTTTTCTGGAAAAAAAAAAAAAAAAAAAAAAAAAAAAAAACAAAACCCAAAATTTTTTTTTTTTTTTTGTTTTCTGGAAGAAAAAAAAAACCCAATTTTTTTTTTTTGTTTTTAAAAAAACCTATAGCCGCGTTTTTAAAACGCGGCTATAGGTCCGAACCCTTAGCCGCGGTTAAAATGCAGCTCCAAGCTGGCCTATAGCCGCGTTTTTAAGAAATGTGGCTATAGGCCAGAATCCTATAGCCGCGGTTAAAAACGCAGCTATAGGCCTGTTGCTGCGGTGTTTAGGCCGCGTTTGCAAACGTGGCTAAGGAAACGCGGCTCTAATCCTATAGCCGCATTTTTGGGGTCTATAGCCGCGTTTTTGAAACGCGGCTAGAAACCCATTTTTTTTGTAGTGGGACTGGAATTCACTTGGCACAGGAAAAGAAGAGGAGAGTTGGTTTGGGATAGGTTGTATAGAGGAGTAGCCAACTATGAGTGGCTGAATAGGTTCCCCACGGGTAGAGTTCATCATCGACACTGTTTTACATCAAATCATAGACCCTTGCTACTTGCTCTTGATCCAAATGGGAAGAGTCATAAGTGGAGGCGGAAACCATTTAGGTTTGAGGCTATGTGGCTAATGGATCTTGGTTGTGGTAAAGCGGTGTCTAGAGCATGGGCACACCAAACTGAAGGCACTCCTATGTTTCAAGCAACAGAGAAGTTAAGGAAATGCAAAAAAAAAAATGTTAAAGAAGTGGAGTAGGGCCCACTTTGGAAATGTAAAACAACAAATAAAGCAAACTAAGGAAAAACTTTGGCATGCAGAGGTGGCTTCGGCTAGGGATGGGAAGGATGATGAGATAGTGAGGTTGAAGGCTGAGTTGAATAAATTATGTGAGAAAGAAGAGCAAATGTGGCATCAAAGATCAAGGTTACAATGGATTCAAAGTGGAGATAGAAATACCCAGTTCTTTCATGGGACAGCAACTCAAAGGAAGCGGAAAAATTTCATTAAGGGGCTTAGGGATAGTGAAGGGAGATGGCAATTAGAGGAGGGCATTTACACAAAAATACTTGTGGACTTCTATGCTGATTTGTTCACAACATCCAATCCTCACAACCTTGATAGCATTATGGAAGGAGTGTAGGAAGTGGTCAGAAAGGAGATGAACTCAAAGCTTATAGCCATGTACATAGTAGAAGAGGTGGAGTTGGCAATTAAAGAGGTGGCACCGGGTCCAGACGGAATGCTACCACTCTTTTATCAAACTTATTGGACCAATGTGGGTATGGATATTTCTTAAGCTGTCCTTTCTTGCCTTAATTCGGGTTCTCTTTTAATGTCCATAAATTATACTTTTATTACTTTAATTCCAAAAGTAAAAAACCCTGAAAAAGTATCTGAATTTAGACCAATAAGCCTATGTAGTGTAATCTATAAAATTGTCAGTAAGGTTATAGCTAATAGGCTTAAACCTTTTCTTAATAATATTATCTCTGAAACACAAAGTGCCTTCACTGCGGGTAGATTGATCACTGAAAATATTCTGATTGCATTTGAATCCTTGCATCACATGAAGACTAGTTGCTCAGGAAATTCTAGGTACATGGCTTTAAAATTAAACATGAGCAAGGAATATGATAGGGTGAAGTGGATTTTTATGGAGAAAATTCTTTTGAAATTGGGATTCCAAATTTCTTGGGTTTCTTTGATTATGGAGTGCATCACTACGATGACATATTCTATTATGGTTAATGGGGAGCCACAGGGTATGATTACCCCAACTAGGAGACTCAGACAAGGGGATCCATTGTCTCCTTATCTTTTTCTTTTTTGTGCGGAGGGTCTGGATGCTATCCTTCGAAGGGCAGCTAATGATGGGGACATTAATGGTTTTTCACTTTGTAGAAGGGGACTAAAGATTACTCACCTCTTTTTTGCAGATGATTGTCTATTGTTTTACAGGGCCACATTGGCAGAATGTGAGAAAATAAAAAATATATTGAACATTTATGAAGCTGTCTCTGGTCAAATGGTGATTAAGGACAAGACTACTCTATTATTTAATAGAAATACAAATGAGGCTACCCAAGAAGCAATCAAAGTCTCCCTTGGTCTCCCGACTATCCAACATTATGAGAAGTACTTGGGATTACCTTCCTTTGCTGGTAGGAATAAGAAGGCTTGCTTTACTCAAATCAAAGAAAGGATTTGGTCTAAAATGCAAGGATGGAAAGAGAAGTTGCTATCTCAAGCGGGCAAAGAAGTCATGATAAAAGCTGTTCTCCAATCAATCACAGCCTACTCTATGAATGTGTTTAAGTTGCCGGTAAGTCTATGCAAGGACATTGAGGCCATGATCCGGAAATTTTGATGGGGAAGTGGTGAAGGAAAAAAGATTCATTGGGTAAAATGGAGCACACTTTGTTCCTCAAAATCGATTGGAGGTATGGGGTTTCATGATATAAAAAATTTCAACGAGGCCATGCTTGCAAAGCAGATTTGGAGGCTCCTCTATCAAAAACACACCCTGCTGTACAAGGTATTTTCCGGGGGGTAATATTTTAGATGCACCAATGCCTACTAAATGTTCTTATGCTTGGAAGAGCATCCTACAATCTAGGAGGGTGATACAGAAAGGAGCTGTTTGGAGAGTAGGGGATGGGCGAAATATAAGCATTTGGGATCATAATTGGCTGCTTGAACCTGGTATGAGCAGAGTGGTGTCGCCAAAAATTGATGAAGGGTTGAACCGGGTGTGTGATCTCTTTTATCCTAATACAAAAATATGGAATTGGGAGGTGTTGCAGAACTCCTTTTACCCGTGGGAAGCTGAAGTGATAAGGAACATTTAGTGAGATGTGCAACACGGACTGCCTTGTTTGGCCCAAAACAGCGGATGGGTGTTACTCGGTCAAGTCCGCATATCAAATGCTTGCAAGGTGATCAACGAAGCTCCATCATCATCAAATGGGGAAGGTTCGAAGGTGTGGAGGAGTATTTGGAAGATCAGAGCACCCCCAAAAGTCAAGCATTTTATATGGAGAGAAGCAAGGGATTCTTTACCTTCAAAACAAAATCTAGCACGACGAAAAATCACCTTAGATGAAACGTCTTCACTGTGTGATGAGCAGCAAGAATCGGTCATGCATGTGTTATGGTTGTGCAACCAAGCCAAGGCTGTATGGAAGTCCGTCCCAAGTTTCTCATGCTTGTACCAGACTGGGTATCGGTCCTTTTTTTGATCTCCTTGAAGCTGTACTTGATCACTGATCAGTCTTCACAGTTGCTCTGTTTTCAACCATAGCTTGGAGCATATGGCAGCGACAGAATAAGATTCGAGTGCGACAACCTTCATGGCCTCTACATGACATCAGCAAGAAAGCGAAGGAATTAGTGGTGGAATTCTTCGACATCCACAAACAACCCCCTAGGCCAGCGGTGCAACGCCACTAGGTGTGATGGATTTTGATGCAGCTCTCTTTGATAGCAGTAATATGGTAGGTATAGGAGTGGTGATTAGAGACTACAATGGAAATATTATAGGTGCTCTGAGTCAGAAAATAGCTTTGCCTCAATCAATAGAACATGCAGAGGCACTTGCGGCATCTCGTGCTATGGCTTTTGCAAAGGAGCTCAGCTTATTCAAAGTAATATTTGAAGGAGATTGCTTATGGATAATAAAAGCTATTAACACAAAGGAGCCTTGTCATACTCTGTTTGGTCATATTATTGAGGAAATATGGAGTTTTAGTTCTTTAAGGACTTGTAGCTTCCAACATGTAAGAAGAGAGGACAACAAATTGGCACACACCTTAGCTAGATGAGCAGTTGTATATGCAGATACTAATGTATAGGTAGAAGAGCTACCTTTGGATTTGGATAATGTATTCAATCTAGATTTAGCTTAATAAAATTTACTTACTTGTTCCTCAAAAAAAAAAAAAAAAAAAAAAAAAAAAATCTTTGTAGCCTTTTGTAGGGTCAGATTCTGCTGCCCAAGCCCAATAAGGTATGGGTTTGGAGCCCACTGAACCCAAAACAATAAATTTGTAGAGAGTGGGTGAAAGAGCTAGGCTAGTAATGAAAAATAACAATATGAAACGGCATAGAAGATGGGGAAAATTGACTAAAAGAGTGCTCGGACAGTGATTAATGTCCCGTCCGAGGAGGCTATTTTCATTGATGAACTTAGGTTACAAACGTTGGAGCTACAGTAAAATTATGTGCTCTTTTCTCTCTCTTGATTCTCCATCCCCCTCTATCAGATACCTCTCTCTCTTATATAGTGCTGCCCTTCTCCATCTCCACCGTCCACTTGTTCACCATCTGTGCGCCCACTCGAGTGCATGTCCCATCAGACACCCCCTTTAGCCCTGTCTGAGTGGCGGTAGTTGAGGATGCACTGTTCAGGGGTCCTCTCCACATAAATGCGGCCAGGTGGGTAGGTGCAGAGCATTAAATGCGGTGGTTGAGGTCTGTCTCCTTGATATTTCTTTATCCCTGTCACCTTCTCACGTGTCCGAGGTCTCCTTTTTCCCTGACACTTGTTAGACAGACCGCTTGACACACGCGGTCTCCTCGGACGTGTGAGCATCTCCTCGGACGGTACACGTGCTCGTCTGCGGACATTCCCCTTTCACATGGGCCACTGGCTGCGTCCTGGCCTCCTCGGTCGAACAGTGGTCCTCGGATAGGGCCTTCGGCCCAATTAAGTTGGGCTGAGCTTTTCTCCCCCACAATAGCCCCTCAAAATTGTAGTTTTTCCTTCGCATCCGAGGAGAAAAAGTAGGATTTTGACTTGCCACGGAGCAACAACTTGGGAACACGCACAACCGAGCTGGCACGTGTGTGAACGTGGGAGCTGACGCCTCATTAATGCCGCTGCGGTTTCCTTATTCCCAAAGCGCTGCATTAATTGCACCAGTTGACGTTTTGTCCTCTGCATCCAACGGTGGCTGATTGATCCAAGGGCTGTGGTTTTTCTTCAAGGTTTGGGCGGGAGTGCCCCTGACCCTTCGCTTGACCCCGTATAAAGCTTCTGAGGAAGTTATTCCTTCCTCACTTTACAAATCTCCAGACGCTCCAACAAGAACAGACGCGCCCCTCCGTCCACATCTCTCCGTCCGAATCTCCCAGTCGCCGGTGCCCATCTCACTCGGAAACCTCACGAGTCCTCCTACGAGTCTGCAATCGCTTCCCCGGTCTAGCCCTTGTAAGTCATCGCTCACCGAATCCTTTAATTTTCTCTTCGGCCAGTCACTCCGTTTAACCTCCATGGGAAAACTCGAGTACATGATGGATAGCCCTGAGCGAGTAGAGGCGTTTAGGACCACATACCGCATACCCCCTAACGTGGGTGTGAGGTATTGCCCCCCAGACAGAATACTAACAGACCCGGAGACGGGAGAGGTGGTTATCCCCCTCATCGCCTTCAAGGAAGGGGGAATGACGATTCCCATGGGCCCCATCACCGCTAATTACCTTCGGAACCATAGGCTTACTCCCTGGCAGTGCGCACCCAATATGTTTAGGATCCTAGGAGCGATTGAGGACCTTGAGCGTCGCTTGGGGCTGGGACTTACCTGGCTTGATGTGGTATATATGTACGAGTGCCATAGCCAGCAAGATGCCGGGTACTACTTAAAATCCCGGTCGGACGTTGTCAGGCTCATTTCCTGCCTTCCGAAATCCAACAAAGGGATGAAAGATGACTATGTGATCGTCTCGGGTGCCTGGCGTGACGGCCCTGGTTGCCCAACCACGCATGGGAAGCCAGGTGTGACATGTAGATCTAGGCGCACCGACCATAGGCTTAGGGCTCCCACCTTTTAACTGTTTTTGGTCTCTCTTCGACCAGTTTCTGAGTTTCTAACCATTTTGTTTTTACTTGCAACAGATAAGAGACACGTTTCTCCTCGGGTCCGCCTGACGAATGTTGCTGCCCTTAATTTCCTTCTAAGGTCAGAGATCTTCGTGAGCGAGGACGGGCAACTACGATCTGCTCCTCTTATTCTCGGATATCAAGGGAAACCAAAGGGTTTTCAGCCGGTCGGCAACGCCATTGTCCAGGGAGACTACCGTCTTGCGCGCATCGACGTTGGTCGGAAGGGCTTTTTGGCGCCACACGATCTTGATCCTGTACCCCGTCCAATCCCTCGGGTTGCACCTCCCCTTATCCAGCCACTTCAGCAAGTTCCTTTCGGACAGGAGATTGAAGGTGAGGGGGCTGGCTCTTCTACTTCGTCGCTAGAAGAGCAGATAGACGAATTTCGGTTTGAGGGAGAGGCTTCAAGGGTAAACCAGGTGGTGGAGATCTCAGACGCCGAGGAAGAAGAGTGTGAGCAGTCAGGTGCCCAACTTAATCTGTTAGCCACCTATTCAGAAGACTCCTCGGACGAAAGTATGGATCTGAGGAACTTGATGAAGGGGAGGGGCAAAAAGTCAGACCCTAAAGATGTTGGGACATCTAAGACGGTGGTGTCACTTCCTCCGGTGCCCACTCAGATCCCTGACCCCAACTTGAGGCCCGTGCTAAAACTGCAGAAGAAAAGACCCCACACTGAGGTGGAGGAGAAACAGGTGCCACCAACCAAGGTGGCCAAGCAGCAAAAGGTGGCACAGGACAACCGAGGCCGCAGGGCTCCGTCTACTGAAAGCCGAGATGAGGGCACGGTGGCAGAGGTTCGCCGAGGAGGAGGGGGACCACGGATTTGGTCTCCAAAACTAGAGTTAGAGGGCGCTCCAATCCTCTGGGAGACCTCCCTCAGGAATTATGATGGAGGGAGAGCCGGCTACGTTGCTGAGGCCCTGCAGCAACCACTTCTCCTCCCTCATGACATGGAGTCCTTCAGGCGTTTCAATCAGCCTGAGCTCTTTCGATCCCTGAAGAGGGACTTAGCCATCGTAAGCAACTTCAATCCAATTAACTGAATCGTCGAATTTTGCCTTTCCTATTTTTCAGCGTTTGACACTTAAGTTTCCATCACGCAGGTCACTCAGCAAATTTATGTAGCCGAGGAGTGGGACAAGAAGAGTCGCCTCGAAGCCCAGGCGGCGATCTGTTCCCGAGATGAGGCGGAGAAATCTCTGGGTCAGCTGAAAGACGATTATACTCGTCTGTCCGGGGAGCTCGCGGATATGACCAGTCAGAAGAAGAGTCTTGACGCTGGAATAAAAAATGTTGAAAAGCAGGTTGAGGACCAGCGTAAGCTGCTAAAGGCGACAGAGGCCGATCTGAAGACTGAGAGGGAGCTGGTAAATGGGCTAAGGGATGAACTCCGAAGAGCTAAGGACCAAGTCAGATATGCCGAGGAGAAAGCCCAGCTGGCTCAGGAGGCGACCGAGGCTGAAAAGAAAACAGCTTACCAGCTGGGGGTAGAGACAACTACGTCCCAGCTTCTAGAGCAGTTCGCCTCGGTCAGCCGAGACTACTGCGACATAAGTTGGGGCAAAGCCCTGGATGCAGCTGGAGTTCCTGCCGACTCGGAGCTGAGGCATCCTGGGAGCGTATACTACGATCCTGATATCCGAGAGCTCCCAGGAACTGATCTCCCTTCTGCTCCACAGCTGCCAGAAGCTTCGGAACCAATCTCGGTCAGCGACGTTGCACCCACTATGGGAGTAAGCAAGGAAACTGGTCAGGCAAGCGGCAAGGATAAGCCAGCTGAGCCAGCCAAAGAGAAAAGCAAAGGGCCAGGCGAAGAGAAAGTTCCTTCTGAGGCCAAGGACCAAGCCCCTGATGCAACTGCTCGGATAGGCCAGGCTGCTGACACCGTGCTCCCTTCGGCAAAGAAATAGATGTATAGGGCTTTCACTTTTTTGCACCTGTCGACCGGTTTAAAGATTGCAGGATTCGAATGTGCTTGAGTTAAATAATCCTAGTCATCTGGTCCGAGGACTGCAGGCATAACTGGATTTAAGCTTTAAGAACCAAAACTGCAACGGAGTGTTAACTAACCCAAATCATCTGGTCCGAGGACTACAGGCATGATTGGGTTTAAGTTTAAACACTATGGAGCTGTAACCGAGTGCTAACTAACCCAAATCATCTGGTCCGAGGACTACAGGCATGATTGGATTTAAGTTTAAACACTTGAGCTAACGGCAAATGAGTGTTAACTAACCCTAATCATCTGGTCCGAGGACTACAGGCATGATTGGATTTAAGTTTAAACACTTGAGCTAACGGCAAATGAGTGTTAACTAACCCTAATCATCTGGTCCGAGGACTACAGGCATGATTGGATTTAAGTTTAAACACTACAGGACTGTAACCGAGTGCTAACTAACCCAAATCATCTGGTCCGAGGACTACAGGCATGATTGGATTTAAGTTTAAACACTATAGGACTGTAACCGAGTGCTAACTAACCCAAATCATCTGGTCCGAGGACTACAGGCATGATTGGATTTAAGTTTAAACACTATAGGACTGTAACCGAGTGCTAACTAACCCAAATCATCTGGTCCGAGGACTACAGGCATGATTGGATTTAAGTTTAAACACTATAGGACTGTAACCGAGTGCTAACTAACCCAAATCATCTGGTCCGAGGACTACAGGCATGATTGGATTTAAGTTTAAACACTATAGGACTGTAACCGAGTGCTAACTAACCCAAATCATCTGGTCCGAGGACTACAGGCATGATTGGATTTAAGTTTAAACACTTGAGCTAACGGTGTTAACTAACCCTAATCATCTGGTCCGAGGACTACAGGCACGATTGGATTTAAGTTTAAACACCTAAGCTAACGGCAAATGAGTGTTAACTAACCCTAATCATCTGGTCCGAGGACTACAGGCATGATTGGATTTAAGTTTAAAACACTTGAGAGAACTTTACGCAGCGAATTGGTATATCAACTGAAGAGAAGACTTGACTAATAAAAGTACCTCTTGAGGTTATTTACATTCCAAGGACGAGGGATTACATGACTATCCAAATCTTCTAAGAAATATGCTCCAATACCGGCGCCTGAAGTGATGCGATATGGTCCCTCCCAATTGGGTCCCAATTTCCCCCAAGCTGGGTTCTTTGCGGTGCCCACAACTTTCCTCAGCACCAGATCACCGGGCTCTAAAGGCCTCAACTTCACGTTAGCGTCGTAGCCTTGTCTGAGTTTTTGTTGATAGTGTGCCAACCGAACCATTGCATTCTCCCTTCTTTCCTCAATTAAGTCTAAGCCCTTCCGTAGCTGCTCGTCGTTGTCGGCTGGACTGAATGAGCTAGTTCTCAGTGTTGGGAACCCTGTTTCCAGAGGAATGACAGCTTCAGCCCCATAGGTCATCGAGAAAGGGGTCTCTCCAGTGGACCTGCGGGGCGTAGTTCTGTAAGCCCAAAGCACATGTGGCAACTCCTCTACCCATCTGCCCTTTGCATCGTCTAGCCTCTTCTTTATGCCGTTCAGTATGACCTTGTTGGAAGCTTCTGCTTGGCCATTACCTTGGGGATAGGCTGGAGTGGAGTATCTGTTTGTAATTCCCAGCTCGCCGCAGTAATTCCTGAATGCCTTGCTGTCGAACTGTAAACCGTTGTCCGAGATGAGGGTGTGAGGAACTCCAAACCGTGTGACAATGTTTTTCCACACGAATTTTTGCACATCAACGTCTCTGATATTGGCTAGTGGCTCGGCTTCAACCCACTTGGTGAAATAGTCTGTTCCGACCAGGAGGTACTTCTTGTTTCCTGCAGCTTTGGGGAAGGGTCCCACAATATCCAAGCCCCACTGGGCAAAGGGCCATGGGCTAGACAGTGGATTGAGTTTTCCTCCTGGCTGGTGAATGTTTGGAGCGAAGCGTTGACATTGGTCGCATTTTTTGACGTACTCGTGTGCCTCCTTCTGCATGTTAGGCCACCAATAACCTTGGGTGAGGGCTCGGTGAGCCAAAGACCTGCCTCCGGTGTGGCTCCCACAGATTCCTTCGTGTAACTCTTCTAGCAGTGTCTCAGTCGCCTCGGGGTGCACACACAACAAATATGGTCCCGAATAGGAGCGCTTGTATAGTTTCTGGTCTTCGGATAGCCAGAACTTAGTCGCCTTCCTCCGAATTTTATCGGCTTCGGCCTTCTCTTCGGGCAATATATCTTCCTTGATAAATTTGATCACCGGGTCCATCCAGCACGGCCCGACCCTAATCTGGTGGACCTGGACTCCTCCTGCCCTTGTCTCCGTAGGCCTGTGCAAGTCCTCGACGAGGATGACCCTCGGCAAGCCTTGTGCCGAAGAGGTGGCTAACGTGGCCAGGGAGTCAGCATGTGAGTTGCCACTCCTGGGGATGTGCAACAAACTGAAAAATTCAAACTCTGATTGTAGGTGTTTGACACGACCTAAGTATCCCTGCATTCTTTCGTCCTTTGCCTCGAATTCGCCTTGTACTTGACCTACTACCAGTCTTGAGTCCGAGAACAGCTCCACGGATTTCCCACCCATTCTTCGGACCATAGTCATCCCCATGAGCAGAGCCTCATACTCTGCTTCATTATTCGTTGCCGAGAAGTCCAACCTTAGCGATTTTTCGATAGTGATCTTCTCGGGGGATATCAATACGAGCCCAACTCCAGAGCCTCTCTGGTTTGCCGCGCCATCGACGTATACTTCCCAATGAGAGGGATTCTGTTGAGAGACCATGCCAACTGATTTTTCATCCATGCCCGACGTGGGCTTCACCTCATCTAGCTGGGGCTCCGAGAACTCAGCCACCAAATCTGCGAGGATCTGTCCCTTGACCGATGTGCGGGGCATGTATCTTATATCAAAAGCCCCTAAGATTGTACCCCACTTGGCAATCCGACCGGTGTAATCGGCACTCCGGAGTATAGCTTTGAGTGGGAGTTGTGTGAGAACGATCACCGTGTGGGCTTGGAAGTAGTGTGGTAGCTTCCGCGTGCCAAGCACTACTGCTAAGATGGCCTTCTCTAGTGGCAAGTAACGAATCTCAGCCTCGTGCAGGGACTTGCTTACGTAATAGACGGGCCTTTGTACGCCAGAGTCTGACCGTATCAACACCAAGCTCACCGCATAGGGAGCTACAGCGATATAGGCGAACAGTACCTCGTCGGGCTCAGGACTGGACATGATTGGTGGCCGAGACAGGTAATCCTTGAGTTGCTGGAACGCCAAAGCGCATTCCTCAGTCCATTCGAATCCTTTCCACTTGTTGAGTAGAGAGAAAAAGGGACGACACCTGTCTGCCGATCTAGAGATGAACCGATTGAGGGCAGCTGTCATTCCAGTCAGTTTTTGAACTTCCTTGGGATTCCGAGGAGCTCGGAGGTTGTTGATGGCCTTTATCTGGTCGGGGTTAACCTCAATTCCTCTGTGGGTGACCATGTATCCCAAGAACTTGCCGGATCCCACCCCAAACGAGCACTTAGAGGCATTCAGTCGTAGCTTGTGTTTCCGTAGAACCTCAAAAGTACTCTCAAGGTCTTTCACATGCTCGGCTATAACTTTGCTCTTCACCACCATGTCATCTATGTAAATCTCGATGTTCTTGCCTAGCTGTGGCTCGAACATCCTCGTCATCATCCTCTGGTAGGTAGCTCCCGCGTTCTTCAGGCCGAACGGCATCACTTTATAGTGGTAGTTGCCAATAGGGGTGACGAAGGCCGTTTTCTTCTGGTCCTCCGGGGCTAATGGTATCTGGTGGTAGCCTTGGAAGGCGTCCAGGAAACTCATCCGAGGGTGGCCGACAGTGGCGTCGACCAGTTGATCGATCTTCGGCATAGGGAACGGGTCTTTGGGACATGCCCTATTCAGGTCCGTGAAGTCCACGCATACTCGCCACTTCCCACTCTTCTTCCTTACCACCACGGTATTCGCTAGCCATTCGGGATAAAAAACCTCTTTGATAGCCCCAGCTGCTTTAAGTTTCGTCACCTCGTCCCTTACTGCGTCAGCGTGCTCCTTGGATGGGCGCCGGATAGGTTGCTGCTTGGGGGTGACCAGTGGATTCACCTTCAAATGGTGGCATATGAACTCCGGGTCTACCCCGGGGGCCTCGTAAGCACTCCAGGCAAACACGTCGAGGTTTTGCTTGAGGAACTCTATCAACTCCTCCTTCTCTTGAAGAGGCAGCTGAGATCCGACTTGGAAGAACCTGTCAGGATCATTCCCAATGACTACTCTCGTCAGATCCTCACACCGAGCGCTTTCATCCGATGCTTCAGAAGGCACTCCCCGAGACTGTAGTTGCTATAAATCCCTCCCAACTACGCCCGAGGATTCGGCTGGGGCCTCATGCTGAATGGCGGCCACCAGGCACTGTCTAGCAACAGATTGGTCTCCTCGGATTTCGTGCACCTGTCCCCCTGAGAGATATTTGACCTTCTGGTGCAAAGTAGAGGGGACGGCCCCGAGTGCGTGAATCCAAGGTCTGCCTACGAGTGCCGTGTAGGGCGAATATGCGTCTACGACTACAAAGTCCAACTCCACGACCTCAGAGCCGGACTGCACAGGCAAGCGTATCCGGCCTTTCGGGATGACAGGCCTTCCTTCAAAGGTGAATAGCGGGGAATCGTACGGCGTCAGGTCCTGGGGTTTTAGGCCTAGCCCCTTGTAGAGGTCCGGGTACATTATCTCCACGGCACTGCCCTGGTCCACCATTACCCTCCTCACATCGTACCCTCCTATTCTGAGGGTGATGACTAGTGCATCATCATGGGGTTGGATGGTGCCAATCATGTCCTCGTCCGAGAATCCCATAACCAACGGGGCACCGGACCTAGCTCTCTTCGGTCCTCGGCTCGACTCCCCTGCTAGTGGTCGGCCTACTGACATAACTTTCAAAGGCCAGGACCCTGTTCTTCCCGGCGCAGCGAAGACGACATTTATAGTCCCAAGCGGTGGATTTGGGGGGTCGTCCCTACGCGGTCCCGAGCCTGTCTGCCCTCGGCCGCTGGAGTGGTGCAGAAGATGTTTCAATTTACCATCGCGGACCAACTGGTCCAGGTGATCCCACAGACTCCTACAATCTTCCGTTGTATGCCCATGGTCCTGATGGTACTGGCAGTAGAGATTGTGGTTGCGCCTCTCGGGGTTTCCCACCATCTTATTCGGCCACCTGAAGAATGATTCATTCTTAATCTTTTCCAAGACCTGATGCACTGGTTCTTTGAACACGGTGTTGACCGACTGAGGATTCATCGATCCTGATTGCCCAGCAAAATCCCTCCTCGGTTTATTGTAATTGTACCGATCCGACCGCGAATCTCTCCTCTCCTGAGGGATAATCTTGTCCTTTCCCTTGCCCTGCTGCTGATCCTCTTCAACCCTCTTATACTTCTCTATGCGGTCCATCAGTTGACGCACGTTTGTGACTGGCTTGCCAGATAGGGATCCCCTCAAACCGTGGTCAGTAGGGAGGCCGAGCTTGAACGTGCTGAGGGCCATTGCATCGTTGTTGCCCTCTACCTCATTGAACATCTCCCAATATCTGTCTGAATACGTCTTCAAGGACTCGCCATCCTGCATGGACAAGGATAGCAGGGAGGATAGAGGCCTGGCCACTCTTCGGCACGTAACAAAACGGGAGCCGAACGCCTGAGTGAGCTCCTTGAAGGAGTTGATGGAGCCCGCCTTCAAGCCATCAAACCATCTCATAGCAACGGGCCCAAGACTGGAAGGGAAGACCTTGCACATCAAGGCTTCGTCTCTGGAGTAGACAGCCATCCTCTGGTTAAAATGGCTCACGTGCTCAACTGGGTCAGTTTTACCGTTGTAAACGGTGAACGTTGGCTGATTAAAGCGCCGAGGGAGTCTGGCCTCCTCTATCCTGCGCGTGAAGGGTGATCTAGATATCTGATTTAGAGCCCTGTTCATGGCATCATTCTCCATGTCCTTGTGTGATGGGCTCCTACGCTCCCTTTTACGATGGGACTCCTCTACATAGGTGTAGGACTCGCTGGCTGGTGTCTTGGATTTGTGTTGGTAAGAGACGTCGCGCTCGTCATCAATATCATCTTCAGAGTACGAGGAAGCCCGTTTCCTCTTTGCGTGTCGCAACTCCCTCTTTAGTTTTTCCACTTCCAGTTGTAAGTCACGGTTCCTCTCTGCATGGGACATGTGACTTCCGCTCTGCGAATGGCTCTGGCTAAGGCGCACGGTGTGTACACTGCCCTCACGGTTTTGTCTCCTCTCTAAGTTGATGACATGGTCCACGTGTTGGGATGCCCTGGATTCTGCTTGTTGCTCACCTTGTTCTGCCATCATCAACTGCTTATTCCACTCTTGCACAAGCTCTCCCCACAGACGGCGCCAATTGTAGGGTCAGATCCTGCTGCCCAAGCCCAATGAGGTATGGGTTTGGAGCCCACTGAACCCAAAACAATAAATTTGTAGAGAGTGGGTGAAAGAGCTAGGCTAGTAATGAAAAATAACAATATGAAACGGCATAGAAGATGGGGAAATTTGACTAAAAGAGTGCTCGGACAGTGATCAATGTCCCGTCCGAGGAGGCTATTTTCATTGATGAACTTAGGTTACAAATGTTGGAGCTACAGTAAAATTATGTGCTCTTTTCTCCCTCTTGATTCTCGATCCCCATCTATCAGATACCTCTCTCTCTTATATAGTGCTGCCCTTCTCCATCTCCACCGTCCACTTGTTCACCATCTGTGCGCCCACTTGAGTGCATGTCCCATCAGACACCCCCTTTAGCCCTGTCTGAGTGGCGGTAGTTGAGGATGCACTGTTCAGGGGTCTTCTCCACATAAATGCGGCCAGGTGGGTAGGTGCAGAGCATTAAATGCGGTGGTTGAGGTCTGTCTCCTTGATATTTCTTTATCCCTGTCACCTTCTCACGTGTCCGAGGTCTCCTTTTTCCCTGACACTTGTTAGACAGACCGCTTGACACGCGCGGTCTCCTCGGACGTATGAGCATCTCCTCGGACGGTACACGTGCTCGTCTGCGGACATTCCCCTTTCACATGGGCCACTGGCTGCGTCCTGGCCTCCTCGGTCGAACAGTGGTCCTCGGATAGGGCCTTTGGCCCAATTAAGTTGGGCTGGGCTTTTCTCCCCCACACCTTTGTTTCTCAAAAAAAAAAAAAAAAAAGTGTAGCCTTTCAAATCGACAAAGTTGTGCAAGCTGCTTAGCTGCGCAAACCATGCGGCCACAAAATTCTGAAATCTGTTCTGGTTCTTTCTACAGGTCAAATTATTCTCCTTTCCTTTTTTCGATTTTTTTTTTCTTATTTTTAAAAAAAAATTAAGCTAAGCAAAATTATTTTAGACAAAATGATAATAGATCCAACAAAATTTAAAGAAAGAGCCCAATGGGCCAAGCTGCGAGCTATAACGGTAGAAAGTCAAGAAGTAACTACACAAGCAATATAAGAATAACCGAAGGCATTTGCAATGATGGCTGAACAATCATCATCCCAACTAGGTCTGTAGACCAATGTTGAATGGGATCCTTGCATTGGATCCAAAGATGACGAAACTGATCCTAAACGAGAGGTAATTTGGAAAGTTATTAAAGTTGTAGCTCAATTAGCACTTCTTTTATTTCGTTTTTAATGGAAATGTCTAGTATTTAAATCCTTTCTCAACTATCAAATTATATAAAATAAAATAAAAATGATAAAAAAAAAATTTTGATAGGAATTATATAAGTGCTTTGTATATTCATATTTTGAGTCCAATTTATTTTATTAACCAATTTTTATTTTACTATTAGTATTAATAGGAGGAAGAGGAACTCTCTCTCTCTCTCTCTCTCTCTTTTACATTTTTAATGTAGAAACTGGAATTCCCAACTTTAGCTTAAAGGTAAACTTTGAAGAGAGAAAAAACCTGTTAGTGAAATTACCAAGCAAGTGATAATTTTTGCTAAATACTCTACTAGCTTTAAGCCCCCTTACAGCTCTTTTCCCTCCATTTTGATGAAATGTCAAACTTTGTGTTAGTGTGTCTTTTTTTTTTTTTTTTTAAGATTTAATTATTTGCAGCTTCCTAAAACTTTTTTTTTTTTTTAGGTCTGTACTTTTACTTGGTTTATTTTTTAAGCAAGGTAAGGGGAAGAATATAACTAACCCAAGCACGAGGGTCAATCATATTGGATAACGCTAGCCCAATAAGCTTGAACAAGAGGAGCTTCATGATTGCTAATTTGCTACACAGCACAGCGAGGCAAGCTATTCCTTGCTGAAAAGCAGCAGCATCACATGCATTTCAACCAGCCCAGAATGGACCAGCATAAATTTTAGGAAGGAACCCACCCAATCACAATCAGCAACGCTGGGAAAGTCCCGAGTTTAATGATATGAAAAGTTGGATACTACCATACCAGTATAGGCAGTTGAACACAAGATTCCACTATGGCAAAATCACAAGTTTAAGGAATCACTAATCCCGTGGGGTACAGACTACAGAATAGTAAAGAGCCTAATAAACGCCGAATTAGGATCTTTATTAGGCACATCACATGACTTCAGAGAATCTGACTTTACTATGAATGATTCAATTGAACAGGAGTGTGACATTCAATTGCATGAAACGCACTCATTGGATGCATGTATATATGTATGTAGTTCAACTTCAAGACTTTCATTTTTGTCTTTATTTTTTTTTGTATTTGGCTTCGTAAGTTGACTTACAGATGCACTAAATACAACTTTGCGACTCACACACCAGCTTTTACTTGTGAAATCTTGAATGCTAGTGACTCGATGTATATACTAAATCAAGTAATTTTGGTTTCAGAATTGAAGGGCTGATCTTAGAATGAAGAATTCCAACAAAGGGCTCTTTCTTTTTTATTCGTGAGTTGTCACTTTAATATCCCTCCAACCAAAACATGTTTAAATAATTTATATATACCATCCAAATGCAATTGAAAAAAAAAAAAAAAAGTACAGAGAATGGACATGTTATTTCGAAAGGAACTGTTTGTACAGGAGTAAATTATTCGAATGGGCCTATAGGGTACTTATTCAATACAAGACACGTGCATCCAGTATTTAAAGAAAATTTTGTGAAATTGGCAGCTGCTTGAAAATATTACCAATCTGAAAAGTTTTGTAATTTGTCAATCATATGAACATTTACATCATTTTGATTAAAGGATGGACAGAGAAAATACTTTATTACAAAAAATATTATATTATGATACTGGACCCCAAAGTTATACAGGCATGGAAAAGCATTCTGTATCATTTCAGAAGTCTTAAGTTGAAAAACAATTGGAATGTACTGCTCTAGTACAAGGATGAAGGTATTTCTGCAGGGTAACACTTCATAGACAGAATACAATTATAATCTCAACTCAACAGGTAAAGATAGTTTTTGTTATTTCTGATAGAGTGCTTTCCCCACCCCACCCCACCCCCCAGTGCTGGGAGTGGATTTTTCTTATCCTAAAAATATTTAATAAGAAAAACTACACTGTTACAAACTAGAGCAAATCAACATGCCCGCCTGAAAAACATAGAACTGAACATAGGCATCTAACAAGTTCCAGCCACTCAACAACCATAAATATATATATGTAAACGTGAAATATAAAATTCCATGATTGTCAGACAATAGATGAACATGAATGATGGAAGAAAAATACCTTCAATGCTGTTCCAAGCCTTCCATTACGCCTCTCACGTAGCACTAGGAGGGTGCCATATTTAGACGACTTCAAATCAACCCATTTCTTTAATTCTTTGAAGTTCTCTTCAAACAGATCTGGCTGGACACCAGACTCTGGTTGAGATTGATCACGAGTAATCTCCAAATCTTTAGATGAAGCCAAGGACGATGCCTCCCTGCCCTGAAACAATAACGAGAAGGATGATGATAACAACAACAACAATTATGGTGATGATACACAACTATATCAATGAAATCTTCTTCTTTTTTTTGATAAGTAACGTAAGAAATTTTATTAGAAAAACCAATCAAATAAACTGGAAGTGTACTATAGTGGCACAACTTTTGATTGAACTATATCAATGAAATCTTGCTGCTTCTTCTTCTCTCTTTTTTTTTCGTATTTGCATACTTTCCAACAAAAAATTTATAAAACTAAAATGATAATTATAGTTAAAAAAAAAAAAAAAAAACAAACCTACTTAGATGTCACCTAATAAATTCGTCTAAAAAGGGGAATTGACTTTGACAAGAAGACAGATGAGTCTCACTAAATCCCAAACTTCTACATGGTAATAATCAGATGAGTTATCCCATTACCCGATAATCTCTCCTAGAGATATGGACTAAAATGGTGGGAGACATGATGCATGAGCTGTGCATACTGTCTGTGCCAATGGCTCTTACTAAAGTTAATTAGATACGTTTCATCAGCTGCCATAGCTTAAAAATGCAGCAAGGAATAAGCCGTATATTATGGCAATCATGGCCTCAAAAGGTGATACATCTTACCTTCTCACTGAAGGAATTCAGACAATAAGCAAACACAGCCCTCAAAAAGTGACAATTTTTTGTTTTTTGTTTTTTTTTTTTTTTTGCTAATGTGATTATCTAGAGCTCTGTGAGTATTTAACTATCCCATCAGGTATTTGTAGCCCTTGGTCCCACACATACCAGGTAATTACATGGAATCTCTTGGGGTTGGCCCCCAGATGCTGGCGAAGTTTCAAAAAGTGACACAATTTAGTTTTACCTTTTCAATAATCACTTGCTTGTTGTAAAAGAGGCAATCATTTTCAAGCTAAGTATCACCTTTAAATCACACAAATTGGGATTTCCTATCTTCAGAATTTGGTTCATATAAATCATGCATTGGGTTGCAAAAGAATCACATAACTGTGACATCAAACTATCTGGATTTCCTATCTTCAGAATTTGGTTCATATATTTGTCTTACAATTTCAATTTCAACTAGAACAGCTAAGCAGGCTTGCACAATTTTAACCATAAGCATTATGGTCAGGACATTGATGCACATGGTGTATTTCTTTTGAGCTATGGCATGAATACTACTACACAATGTGTAATGGAAAGTTATGTGGGGGCTTGGACAACATATATCACAAAACATGGCAATAAAACATAAACCAGTAGTAGAGTACAATAAACTGGAATTCACAGCTAACAACTGTGTGATTTTCCAAAATGACGTCAGAATTTTTAGCCTAAAACAACTTCAAGCAAAACAATAATGTTTTTGAATCTGGTTGCTAAGCAAATGTAGTGAAGAAGAATCATCAATTCATCGACATTGTACAATTGGGCCCTTGTATACAAGTCAACACCAACCAAGCCTTAGACCCAAAATTTAGGAGTTGGCTATGTATCTTTGGCAGAAGAGTAAGGGTCAGCCAAATGTATTCTTTTCTGCCGCACCATTATAAATCAAGTCATCAATGTCTTGTCTTTTCCTAAGCTTTCAAGCTACCAAACATTAGATATGAAATGGAATACTCCAAGGAAACCTACTTGCTATTCAGAAACATAATAAAGCCCAAGTTGCCCAAACTCCAAAACAGAACAAACCCATCAAATAGTTATAACCCAATGCTGCATGCAACCCAATAAAACAGAGAATGAAAAGAGAGTCATTTTATGAACCATTGATGACAACCCATTTGCAACAAATGCTATTCATTCCTTTCCTTTACAAACAAACAGAGGACAGTGAAATTTTAAAACACACACACAAATAAAACCAGAACCCCACGAAAAAGTAAGGTTGTAAATAAGCCGAGCCGAGCCTTTGTTTGTTTAATTTTTTTTTTGAACACGAGTTCAAGCTCATCACCAGTCAATATTTTATGTTTAAGCTTGACTTATTTTCTCGTCAAGCAAGCTCGAGCTTGTTCAGGAGTTACTTGATTAACTTATTATTTTCATATATATTATGAAACCATGACTAAAATGTTTTACCTCTTCACAAATCTATGATTTTTTACTACAAAAAATAGATTGTTTATATCATTAATAAGCTACAAATACTAATTTAATATCATATGAACATAGACAAGCTCATTAAATCCAATTTCAAGTCTATATAAATATATGTTTATACAACTATTAAGTATAAATATAATTATATAATATTATATATAGTTAAACCAAACTCCATATTCACGAAGTTGTCCACAAACCTAAAGTTGGGTCGTTTAATAACCAAACCTAAAGTTAAAGCTTGAACTTGGCTTGTTTTCTGAAAACAAAGAAGCTTTTCTTGAACCGAGCTTTTCAGCCCTACAAAAAAGCAACATAGACCCACCAAGAATAGGACCCACATTGTTCAAGAAAACAGAAAGACATGCATACAAATATTGATAAAGATGTTTTTGACATGTAGTGTAATGTACCTCGATGAAATGGGGGCGAAGTTGTTGAGTAAGAGCGCGGATTTTGAAGTAGGAGGAGTTGGGGTTAGAGAAGGTGGTATCTATATCAATGAGCTTTCTTTTGTTGGTCTTGGGAAGAATGGGACGCATAGGACGAGTGGGTACCGAAGGTGGGCCTTGTGGTTGTGGTTGTGGTTTTGGTGCGCTTTCTGACATTGGTGTCAAATGGGTCTTTGGCATTGAGCCTTCAACAGGTTTTGGATTTGCTGCCATGGATTTCCTCTGATTCTCAATTCTCAATCAGCAAATTGCAATGGGTCGTAATTCCTAAAAAATCATGATGATTTTGGAATATACCCATTTTATAAGGGCGAATTTGACATTTGATAAAGTAAATAGTTTCATAATAAAAACTTAAAGCATGTTTGGTACACTGTAATGATTATTATATGGGAATAGAAATAAGTATTAGAAAGAATACATTAAGTTGGAATGTAATAAATATTACTATTCATTAGTTTGGTGACCATTTAAGAATAGAATCCTGAATATGCATCCACAATTTAATAGAGTATAAAAAGAATGCGTAATTAAATCATTTTTAAGTCAAATTTCCTAAAATATACTTATTTTAGGGTGTTCAAAATAAAACTAATAATTAACAACAAGAAAAATTTATTTTTTTTCCTTTTGAAGATGTGGCAACTAATGGCATTTTAGAAAATATTTTTAAAAAGTTATTATATAAGGTGAAGGAATAGATATTCAGTACTTTTGATAAGGAATATTTATTCATTATTTTGAAGAATAGTTATTCATAAGGAATAACTATTCATTGTAATAAAAACATAACCAAACGACCGAATAGTTATGCCATAGGAATATCTATTACATTACAGTGTCTATTACAGTCTACCAAATGTGTCCTTAACAAATAATAATATTATTTTTTTTATGAGGTCTTTTTTTTTCTTTTTTAATTTTTTATGAGGAACAAATAATAGTATTATTATACATGAGAAATGAAAAAGTTTGAATATTAAATTGCTTGTAACTCATCACAACAATTCTATTCAATATCTTTTTATTGAATATGAATTATAACAAATTCACAATTTGGTTACATTTTTTTTTTTTTGATGAACAAATTGGGTGAGTGGGGGCAACTTTTGTGGTGGACCCCTATGGGCATGACCATTAAAGCACTCATCCGATAGGGAATGTTGGATTAACTCATAGCTACTGTTGTCCGAGGTAACAACAGACCTCACCCTAACTCCACAAGAAGGCTAGTACCATTGGGCTAGCTACAGGAGGGAATTCCCACATTCTGCCCATTGGGGTTCGAACATGAGACTTCTAGCAGCGCTGCACTCTTGCGTTTTCTTCTTATATTCTTCATACTTGCAAAATTTTCACAAAATCAAAGATTAATAGTTATATTATCAATCAAACGTTTAAATTTGACGTTTTTGTAATCTAAAATTATGCACAAAAATAAGTTTATGAATTGAATAGTAAATAATATTTAATTGACATAAAATTTGAAATGTGTGTTGATAACATAAAAAATGTGTAATTTAATAATTAGACTTTCAAAATATGTAATTAAGTTAATTTTTTAGTATTTTCAACGAAAATGTTTAGGATTTAGATCTCACTTCCCTCAACTATTGAATTATCAAGATTATTAATCTCACTTTAATTTAGTCTTTTTTTTAAAATTAAAATTAGTCCTAAAATACATGCCCAAACACTTTGAAGTTAGTTTTTATTCAACACAAAATATGGATTATATAGTTACACTTACACCATTAGAGCATTCACATAAGTTTGTGCAAATTTTTTTGTTTATTTTAGCTTAAGAACCCTTTTTTTTTTCTATCTTATATACTATACAGTCACCAAGCCCAAAAGTAGGGCATACTAGAGGTGCTTCATAATGAGCCAATCCGCCATCACCACATGTCCAAGGCATAGCAGAATAATAAGAGAAGAAAGATAAAAAGATATGTATAAAAGAGAAAGCATGTAGCCATTAGTTGTGGTCCACATGTCCAAGATAGTGGGTAAAAGTAATAGCAAGATTAGTCATGGACCATTACAACTGTAGCAACAAATCTCAACCGCATGCTATAGGTTTTGGGCATATTACAATAGAGAGCTAGCTTGTTGAAGAAGCATTATTGCGTGTAGTACAAGCACAAACACACTTGTCAAAGAAGCACCAAATGCATGTGGTCCATTTTGTCAAGACTCTACCTTGTCCTTCTCTAATAGGAAGATAAAGCCTTACCCATTGGGAAAGTGACACATGCCCATTTCCACCATTATTGATGGATATAGGACTCAATGAAGAAAAGACACACTTTAACACTACAATGGAAGCCTTCTTCCCACCTCTTCTTTCTTTATGATCCCACTGTATCTTTCTCTCTATCTTTCTCTCTTTCTCCATTGTAACACAATACCCCCATTGTAACCATTTTCAAAAAAATAGTGGAATATTCAATTGGCTAGTGTTCGTGGTTTTCTCCCTCTCCCAACATAGAGGGTTTCTACGTTAAAAAAACTTGTGTATATTTCTCTTGCAACTTTAGTCTCATGTTTTTCATTTTCTTACAAGCACAAAAACACTGTTTTTAAGAAAGATGATGTTTAAATGTACTGTTAAGGTTGTAGAGATTTTTACAAAATAATCTCAGAAATCTAACTTGCACGTACATATACTCACTTTTCAAAACAGTTAACATCAGATTATTTATTTTATACTATTTCATTAAGATATCAATTTTCTTGATTTTTTTTTTAATTGTTTTTCTTTCTTTACACATAACAACTATCATTCACTATCTTCTTTCATCCTCAAGATACATAAAAAAATAACTAGTGTAAATTTACATGGTTACAACAGTACATAACCATTTTTTTTTACAAAATTTTGCATAAATATGAGTGAATTTTGAAATTTGTTAAACAAATACTGATGCACCTGTTGATAAGAATTTACTATTCCTATCCTAAACAAGAAATGAACAAAGGATTTAGAGAATGAATGGAACAGTGAAGAATTAGAGAGAAAAAGGAAGAGAGAGATTAGGGAGAGTAGAGAATTGGGTATCGCATCAGATTCTTCATTGATACCTTCCCTAAAACCATTCCTCCCCTTTATACCCGAGCCTTAACAGAGCTATAGTACAATGGTATCACCCTATAACTACTTCTAACTAACTAACTAACCACCCCATCATTTAACAGATGTCACTAACAGAAAGGTCCCTAATAGCTACTCAATTAACTAACCACTCGCTACCACTGTTACATTTTAGCTTAGAACAGATTATACTCTCATCAGCACATGGCAGCAACAACACTTGAGCACAACCAAAGAAGCCCTTGACCACATCAGCACCCCAGTGCACCAGAACATTTAAGCAACTCTTATCACGTGCTCGCAATGTAATTTACAACAAAATGTGGAGGTTCCTCTCCATTCCAACCTTTGCCACATCTCAATAGTCTATCCTAGTTTTGTACAGCTAAAAGCATAAAGAGCCTAGTTACATTTTTCGTTTACCCATTTAGTATGGTTTGGGATTGCTTAAAAATCCAGCTTTTTTTATTATTCAGTTTTTTTCTACTATTTATAGGTCCTATTACACATTTTGATACTATTCATGGACCTTACTGTACTATTTCAGCTACTTTTTAACTTTATCTACGGTACATTTGCGTGTCCTCTAAAATACGACCCTCACTAGATCTTATTGGACTGAGCTAGCCTAAGTGTGCGTTTAGGTTAGGATTAAAAATTAAAATTATTTCACTATTCAGCATATTTTTGCTAGTATTTATGGATCCTACTGCACTTTTTGGC
Source organism: Quercus aquifolioides (assembly GCA_019022515.1). NCBI lineage: Eukaryota > Viridiplantae > Streptophyta > Magnoliopsida > Fagales > Fagaceae > Quercus > Quercus aquifolioides. The sequence continues at coordinate 17,567,639 of CM032335.1, read as the reverse complement.
ACTATTCATGGCTCCACTATACTATTTTAACTAACTTTTACCTTTATTTATAGTACTTTCAGCAAAATAAGCGGTATCTAAACACATCATAATTATTAGTCTATAATTTTTTAAAAGTAACGTGGAATAATTGAAACAAGCCTTTGAATTCTTAATTCATACTGACAAGTGACATATCCTAATTAATCCTAGTATAATTTTGAATTTTCTAATAATATTCCATACTAACAAACAAGTGACACATACATATATATATATATATATATATATATATATATATATATATCCTAGTATTGATTTTTCTAATGATAACAGTGGGGTAAAATATTGCGGCGATGGCTCAATTATAATTAGCATGATAAAAATGTTGGACTCGCTAATCCTTATGCCAAGAACACATGCAAAATTGTATGGTCCAAACACGTAGTATGTATGTTGAAATATATAAATTATAATAATACCCAACTTTCAAGAAGGAGATTATTATGAGACTCAATCTTTGCTTTTCCACACGTTTTACTGAAACACGTACAGACATTTTTCTTGCATTAAACGACATTAATTATTCGTATGCACATGTCAATGTCAGTATGTTACTTAGCACAAAATAATTAACTGTGCTTTACAATACGTAGGTCTTGCATTAAACGACATTATTCACATGCTAATGTTTTTCAAATGCTTTACAATACGTGTAGGGAATTGGCTTGGTAGAGTTTCTATAAGAAAATTGAATGTAATCTATATCTATAATATTTAATAATGAAAACCTTTATGTCGGTTTTGGTGACTTCTATTGTTGTAACATAATGTTGTCAAAAAGAAGGTTTTTCACAAAATTTTAACTGAAAATTTCGATTATAGTTTTTATTATTATTATTATTATTATTTGAAAACATAGTATAAAATTAAAACTACATAGCAAAGTCAACTTCATTCTTAGAAAATTGAAGGGAAACAACAAACATTTATCATTTGAAAATTTGGGCACTTAAACGATTGAAACATCAAAAACTTTTTAAAAAATTATATTAAAAATTCAAATCATAATAGACAATAGTAGTTTAGAATTGCATTCAATATTGTTCCAAATAAAATATTTTGATTTGTTTTGGTATTAATTTCAGTCAATATTTTCATAAAACTATAGATCCATAATTACAAATGGCGCCATTAATATAATTGGAGTTACATTATGATTGATTATAAGGACCAAGAGGAAATATTATAGGGACTCTTAAAACACACTTACTCAACTTCTTCAGTTATATTCCTTTTGGGGCGGGGGGGTGAAAGATTATTATTTTTAGAATATGGAAGATGATAGATTTGAATTTTATTATATCTTTATTGTGGTAAATGAATCTATGTGAAATTTTAATTTGACAGTTGAATTTGAATTCCGACTGTATTGACTATTATAGGCCGAGCCCATTCAAAAATTTACTGGGCTCATACATAGGCAGGCCTAGCATGCGATGGCTCATTTGGAGTCTTTCCTATTCTATGTACCACACAAGAAGATGAAGATATATCTCATTTTAATAACGCTCTGTTTGTTTAGAGTAGAAAATTTTGTGTAAAGATAGTTTTTCTTATTTTTCAGTGTTTGGTAGCATAAAAAAAATAAGTTAAAGGAAAACTATATTTAGTCAACATAAAAAGTATGACTTATTTTTAAAGATTTTTTTCCATTAATTTTTTTTTTGAAAAACAACTCTATCTCATAGCAAGTTAAATAAGGGAAATTAGGAGATTGTTTTTCAACTCATTTAAGAAAACATAAGAAAATCAAATAGTTTTATAGAAAATGCTTTTTGAAAAAGAATTCATTTTCTAGAAAATATTATCGTTGAAACAAACAAAGTGTAAGATACATATGTATTCTCTCTCTTATAGTACATGAGTTCCGCATAATTATGAGGTCTATGAACTATAAAAAGAACACTATATATATTTGATACATGAGAGTAGCATTACTTAGTCTTTTCTTGTGTTGTTGGTGTACGTGTTTAATGCAATAAAATGGTTATATGTTGTATGCAAGCAGATGTAATATCATAATTACAAGATTCTAAATTTTCTCTTATTTCTATGTTAGCTCTTATTGTATTTTTCAGCAACGAAACCAAGTTTTAGGCAATTTAGAATGTTCTATTTAATTATGTTTTATACAAATGAAATGATGGTATGAACTATGAAAACAACATGGTTAGCTCTTATTCGGTTGTTACTGTGTTTTTGGAAGTTTGAGTGAGAAGAGAATAGATGGTATATATGAGCGGAAGAAGGGCCACCTTATTTGGATGTTTTAAAAATTAAGTAGAGAGAGGAAAATAAATACTCCTATCCTTTATTTAGATGTTTTACAAACTAAAAATGGGAATAAAATGAAATAATAAGACATCATTTAAATTACAATTATACCCCTCTTTTTTTTCCATTTAATGGAATAGATATAAATTGTCAATATAACGGCAAAATTGAAAATTTATTTATTTTTAAATATAATTGGAACTACAAATTTCCTCAATTTGGGGGAATTAAAAATGATAAACCTCCAAATCCCCTCTAATGCCTTCTCTATTCCTTTTAAAACACATCAAAACAAGGTTAATTAACACCACTCTTCCCCTCAGGGACGGATCCAGGATTTCAAGCTAAGAGGGCTGGAGATAAGCGAAAAAAAAAAAATTTAAATCCAAATACACATCCATATAGTATTAAGAAACTTTCAACCAAGACAAATACACAAAAATCATTGTTTCTTAATATAGTAAAATGCAATCATCTACCAACAAAAACAAAAGACGCAAAACATTATTGTTTCTTTACATTTTTTTTTTAAAGATTTACATGGACTGTGTTAATGATTCATGATTTTGGAGGGGGGCCCAAGCTACAAAGTAAAGGGGCCCAAGTCTAAATTTTTTTATTTTTTACTGTAAATTAAACTACTAAAAAAAAATTTGGCCCGGGGGGCCCGGGCCCCCACCTGGGTCCGTCCTTGCTTCCCCTCCTCTATTCAAACACACTGTTAGGCAATTGGCTAAGATCATAAAAGAGGAAAAAATATCTTATGAAACGATCTCAGAAGACCTCTTTCAGATAACATGTGGATCCTAGACACACACGCGCGCATGCGAGAAGTCTATATAAATTTCTCTCTCTCTCATTTACTGAAAAAAACAAAAGTCATGAACAACCCACTATTTTTTCTATTATCTCTAAACTTATTTTCACAATTTACATTTAAGATAAATAAGTTTATTTATTTTTATATATAATTAATGAGAAATTTTTTGAAAATCCATTTTTGATTGTGAATGTTGAGGTTATGAGATGAATGAAATGAAGTTGCAAAGAAAATAGCTTCTTTTGTTCTACATTTTTAAATTTACTTATGGAAAATATTATTCTTTTATTTATAAATACTTTTAATTTTAAATTTCTACATGAACATATGATTCTAGTGTTGAGAAAATAAATCACCCACCCAAATGACCCAACATAGAGAGAGAGAGAGAGAGAGAGAGAGAGAGAGGTGAGTGAACCTCATAAAAGATTTTTTTGGAAAATTTGTTATTAACAGTAAAAATATAACTTACTTAATTAGTAATATTATTTTTCAAAAATTAAGAAGAATAGATTTAAAATAAAAACTGTAATCTAAATAATTAAATAAATATTACTTATTACTTTTTTTTTCTTTGAGAAATACTTATTACTGTTTACATATAATAAAATATCTCGCTTAAATATATTATCTCAGACATCAAATTATATCGAACCAATCCTTGAAAACAAGTTTAATTTTGGGGATCACAAGTTGGCAAGATTAATTATGGTCTTATAAGCTACCTCGATTAGGATTGCGATTGAACCATGGATATATAAATCCAATCCAACAAAAGTTTTTCCCCCTAGAATTTTCTTTAGTTTGAAGTTTGAACAGAAAATTTTGAAAAGTTCTTTGAATTTATGGTATCAATTATTTTAATTTATTTTATGTATACTTATTGCAAATGTTCAAAGTTGTGATCTCAAAGTGAGGATTGGAGTGCTTCACAATTGCATTTTTGTCAAAGGAAACAGAAAATTCTTGTTTTGAACACTAACTAAAAAGGGCCAAAAGAGATTATTGAAACCATTAGTTGTTGAAGTCTTAAGTATTAGGTTTCAAATAAATTATAGTAAATATTGGAGGGAAGACGATTTCCTCCTCATTCCCCCAAGAACATACAAATGCATGGTCCAAGAAGAATGAAAGGAAGAAAATCTACCTCACAGTTTGTAATGGCAAGGCATGTATTACCAAGGAAGTGGTCATGTTTTCCACAAGCTTTACTGTCATCCATTAGCATTGAGCAACAATTCCAACAATTAATCCCAGTTTCTCTTGGGTGAGCCTCAAGCAATTACAAATCCTTTGCATGCCTTTGACCACTACTACGTGTTGCCACTTGCCAAGTCATATTTGAGTGTTGACACATTTCAATGTTTTCATATTACTTAAAAAAAACATTATTTTTTGTTAAAGGGGGACCAAGATTTTATTTATAATTGAAGGTTGACCAAAATTTTAATTCTTTGTCCCAGCCGTCCATGCATGTAAAGAACCGCTTATCAACGTTTAATTCGTTTCCTTATCATGAATATTGATTGTAAAACTAAATCACAATTTTCACTACTTTTGGTGGTGCTGAAAAATACTAAGTACAAATAAAATGAGCCTATTTTACCTTGGAATTGGATTACTCAAGTATGCCATTTGAAGTTTTGAACATACTGATGAATTCTATTTCAGATGTTTACCAAAAATAAAAGAGCTCTATTACAAATTAATAATACATATTCTATTTGTAAAGTAATATGGGGCCATGTAGGGTGAGAGATATTAGTAGTTTAAAACCCTATTAAATGCCTAAAATTAAAAAATAAATAAATTCCACATCCCGTGGGCTACCTACCCTACTAGGAGAAATTCCATATTTTAGTTTCTGCCTTTTACTTTTTCCAATTATAGTGTTAAATTTGCGCAAGAAATTTGATAAAAAAAAAGTCCTTATAAAATGTAAGAGAAAAATCCTTACACGGTCTTTTATATATGTATATATGTATGTATGTATGTGTATATATATTCACGTTTGTAATGTGTGTGGTGATATTAGGTTAGTTTCTCGATCAAAAGTTAGTGCATTCCAAACCCAGTCCCTGGAAAAAGCTGACACGTATCAAGAAGTAGGGTTTTTAGTTGTCAGTTAACATCTTCCACTGAATTGCCTAATTATTACAGTAGCTGACTATAGTGGCGGCAAACAAACCAACAGCCTAATTTCATCTTTATTATTCTTCATAGCAAAAAAAATTTTTTTTTTTTTTTTTTTTGGCTGAAAGCAACAAATGTATATGATACTGTTATTTTGTTTTATTAACTAGCTAGCCCCTATTCTTTTTTCTTTTTTTTTTTAATAGTGAGAAATGCTATGTTTATAACTTTTTTTAGTAAGCAATATTAAGTGATAAGTTGTTATTGATTGTTATCGATGGAGAAAAAAGTACTTTAAGATTTGGATTCAAATTAGAATAAATACCAACTTACTACCTATGATTTGATATAAAAATGTTGTAAACGCAACACCTCTTTTTTTCATTTAAGGAAAAAAAAAAAAAGGAAGAAGTTCTTTTGATATGATACCCAAGGCTGGTGCAATGTATTTGAGACCTAAAGTGACAATTTTATTAGGATATTTTTTATATTTGAATATTAATTAAATCATATTATTTAACTTTTGGTATTAATTTTTTCTTTACTTAAATTTTTTTTTTTTTTTTTTGCCTTTTGAGATGCAAAATAATTAATTTAGTTTTTGTATTCAAATTCTACTAACATTTTATTTTTTATTTATAACATGACTATTCTACTCGTGTATTTCTACTTTTTTCTCACTTTTTCAAAACACAAGTATAATTTAGCACTCTTTCAACAACAAAAAAAGCTTAAATAAGCTGATATCAAACACACATCATATTATGTGTATTAAGTTAAAGGAAAATGCTAACGAGTGCCCTTAGGGCACTGGTTAACAATCCAATTAAAGAAAGTTTTTATGAGGAAAAAAAAACAATTAATGTTTTGACAGTTTTTTTCATTTTTCATAAAAATTGTGTCAAAACTTCCCTAAAATTGATTGTTAACAAATGTTCTAAATGCACTCGTTAACATGATCCTAATTTAATTACAATGAAAAAAATTAGTAAAGTAAAAAACTAAATGTCACGTGGGAGGCTGTGCTAATATGATGTGAATAGTTGATGTGATAACTCATGCTATCTGCAAAGAGGGAAAAGTACTCAAGGAAAAAGAAAAAGTAGAAAATGTCTATTAACTTTATTTGGTTTGGGAGATATATAGGACCTTAATTTTGTCTTTCTACCTGTTGATTGTAATAGACAATGCATTCTATTGGTCAAAAGAAAAAAAAAATCTAAGTGAGAGAGATTTTATTAAAATATGCATTAGCAAAACGGATAAATATAATATATTTTATTGATAAAAAAAGAGGGTCTTTTTATTTTTTTTTATTTTATTTGAGAGCCTTAAGCAGTTGCCTTGTTTACCTACAGTGTTAAGTCGACACTAATGATACCATCTAGTCTCACATCGGCCTAGTTGTAACTGAAATATGAATAGTGACTCAAAGAAATATCTATATGTACTCACAATTTTCTAATTAAAGCTCAGCTTCTTTTGGCCGAAAATATTATTTTAAAATTAATATATTCACTTACAAAAAAATTGATTTATCATTTTATTGTGACCTGAAAATGATTTGGAATTAAATATTTTATGTGGAATCATTAGTATTTTTTTGTAGTGGTAAATAAACATTCTAACAAAAATTTCATTCACAAAACCAATTTTATACAGAGAGTAATTAGAAATTCAACCATTTTTATTTTCAAATACACCATTATTAGTTCACAAACATTTGAATATATATACACACACATATAAGAATAGCCACCTAAAATAGTTAAATATATTAAATTATAGTAAATCATCTACATAATCATTCCAAATAATTTAACATTTTACATGCCTATACGGAAAATGTTTTAACTCGAGCAGCTTCAATTTTAAGGGTGAAAAATGTTTTCCACCTAAAATCTATCGTTTTTCATTGACCAAGAAAAAATTTTCTATTGACTAGACTCACTAGATTTTATGGCATACCAAATATTGGAATATGTTTTCCACCAAAATGAATGGATATGAATTTTCAATAATTTTATCAAATATATTTTTCTATGTGAAAGCCTTTATTGAGAAAGTTAAAAAGAAGCTTTTTGTTTTTTATCAAATATTTTATTTGGCCATGTCACTAATTTTAGCGGGTAATGTAAAGCATTAATATTTTGTTTATATAATTAGTGTTTGCTAGGTACATTTTTAAGAGATAGAAATGGTAGGTTGATTGCAAAGAAGAGAAGAGGAAATGTACTTTGTTTGGTTGAACACGTGGGAGAGGAAGAGAAGATAAAATGGTAGAGGAATGAAAAAAGGAAAAAAAGAGATGAGGAAATGATGTACTTTTTTTTTTGTATGTTTGGTAAAAGTTGATCCTAAAATTATATGGGTCGGACTTTATTATTATTATTATTATTATTGTTGTTGTTGTTGTTGTTGGATTTTAGTTTTAGGTTGGCAAATCATGAACAAAAGAGTCTTTTATAATGCTTTAAAAGTCCTTATGAATAGTGAAGACTGCTACCGAAGTTATGCAAGTTACCGTGCTACATTAAGCTTTTCTATAGCTTTATATAGTTGTTCAATTGATCGAAAGGCCCAGTTTTCAGTAGATCAATCTTTAGTTGGATCAATTGAGTTATGTGATTTCAAAAATGTAAATTCAACCCATCAAGTATTTAGGGTTTTGTGTATGCAAACCAAAGGTATTTAAGAATACCCTAATACATGTGAAAAAGACTTCTAGGGTTCTACTAATTGTAAATCTAAAGGTATTGTGCCTCCAGCTTTCAAAAACCTCTACTGGTGATCAAAGTAAAGCATATTCAAAACTAGTGATGTTGAGGTTGTTGTAATTCTAGTTTTCTCAAGTGCTGGACCAAAATCTTCAAGTGGGTACTTGAAGTCATGGACAGGAGGTTTAGGTGCAACATCTCCATAACCAAAGAAGTCCATAGATTTGGATTACATTGAGTAACATTAGTAAATTTTACTAGAAATAGAATTATTTGATATTGTAAAACTTTTATTCAATTAGTATATTTGTTTTTGCTTTAGGGTTGCCAGGTTAAACCCCCCCTCCGTTGGCTTTAACTTTGGAATTTATATTTCATTGGTTTTTTCAGGGACATATTGTTGTGTTATGCATTTTTCACTTTACTTTTTATTTGAACAATATTGGTGATTATTTGTATAATCAAATACAATTCATAATTTGACTAAGTAACAACTTGACTTTAATTCATGATTAACATGGATCTAATAACCAACTGTGATTGTATGTTTAATAAAAGCAAGAAGTAAAGAAAAGGAGCAAGAATTCCTCTATTTGTTTTTGCCTCTTTGGTTTTGTATAAAGAATAGGGAAGGGAATGAAATATTGATAGTTATGGTGATTTAATTTTTAATTATATCCCTCAAAAGTTATATTAAAATATTTGATAATAGTTGGTAAGTTGTAAGGATATAAAAGTAATGGTGTGCAAAAAAAAAATCTTTCTTTACACTTCAGCTTCAAATCAAGTTTTTTTTTTTTTATTAAAAAAAAAAAGATGTGGATCCTAGTTTCGCAATTCCCATTTTCTAAAGATAACACCCACCCTCCCTCCACACCTTTTTGTTTCCCTCGTTTCTCTCCCACATAGAAAAAAGAAAAAACAAAAAAACAAATCTACTTTTTTTTCCTTTCCTTCAAAGTTCAAACCAAAAGCAAGTGGAAACCTCAAAATTGACTAGAAATCTCTATTTACAAATTTGAAATTTCCACAAAAAGTAGTGTTCGTATGTGTAAGAGAGAACAACCATTGCGGCCGCGGGTGCGTAGTAGTACTATCCCACGCGGGCCACGCCCAAAAAGGTCGCTGCCATTACCATGCCTCTAAAATGGTTTCAAAGGTCACAAAACTAAACAAATACATATACGAGTGACACCTAGATATGGTCCAATTGTTGACTAAACTATCACTACAGGGCCAACAATTTTTTGTACTGCGTATAGTATATTCCACAGGCCCACAAGATAATGATATATCATACATACCTCGACAATGGTTTGAGACTTTTGAGTTTTCAGTTTTTTTACTAACAAAATCTGATGACAGAGTCGGCACATTCACTGCATTCTATAATTGACTGGTCAGTGTTCATACACACATTGATTCAGGTAGATTAGGATTCATACTTTAGGGCTGACATCTAACACCGGCCATGCTTTTTGTGATCATTTCTGCAATTTTTTTTTCTTTCACACCTATCTTTATCCGTACGTTTGATGATGATGGATGATAATATATATTTGGCTGCCATTTCGAACAGCATGCTGCATGCATATACAGTTATCAATATCCACTTCCCCTAGCGTATATCTTACAAAGAAAACATACGGTATGGTAGGATTGAATTTCACAATTATTAAAGTGTCATGCGGGTTTGGCTAAAGTCGTGATGCAACACAGACACAACATATATCTTAGGATAACAACATTTAGGTCCGGAATTTCATCCAGTACTCCTTAATTGTGTTAAATAATGTTTAAATATAAAAAAACTTTTTGACTATACCTAATTTTTGAAACATTTTTCAAAAATTGGAAAGGTAATAAATCAGGTACAGTTGATGCATCTAGATTGGCCTTTTACTTTAAAAAAAACGTTTATTTTTTATTTAATAAAAGTTGATGGAAGTACAGTTGTAATTAAATAAAAATAAAACTTAAAAAAATTACAAAAACAAATAAGTTAAAAGAAAACCTATAACAGTTTTATATGTTGAACTAAAAATAGAAGTATTTTTAGGATAAATAATAAACAATAAGTCTAGGGATACATCCAATTTCAACTTGTTGAAGGTATTTTCAAAGTACAATGACGTAATACCTTTTTCTCTTATATTTATAGTGAATCTTACAATAAATTTAACTAGTGAGATTTACCATAAATGTGAGAGGAGAGAGTATCATTTTATCGTACTCTAAGAGTACCCTTTTTTTTATTAACTCCAAGTCGTAATTTAGGAGTATCTAATTATTACTATTGAAGTGATCAACTATGAGTTGGTAAGTGACAAAAAAAAGAGTAATTATTCGTAAAAGTGATTGTCCACCACTTTACAATCAATCACTTTAGCAAATTGTGAAATTAAAGCTGCATTTTTTTTTACACAAAATATTTAATGAAAAATATCCTCTCTAATTGCGGGTGTTTGGTGCGATTGAAAATGCTAGCCAACTTGAAAATATTTTCTTGTTAATCGTAAAATTTTGGTCACCCCAAAATTTTTAGAAATCATTTTTCCATCATTTGTTGGAGGATATAAAAACCAAAAAAAAACACATCCCAAGACCCCTCACCCCATCCTCATCCAGCCTAAGAACCACCCCCACCACTAAGATTGGACAGAAAATGATTGAATCGGACCACCAACGATGAGGTCCACAACTGCCACCGATCTTGGACTACTTTTCTATCTCTCTCATCAAACCCATGCTACAACGATGAGACCCAGCCACACATACAACGATTGAATTGTTGATGACACCACCTTCTCACCAATTGATATGTTTTTCTCTCTATATTTCTCATGTGACCGTCAATCTAGGGTCCGGTTGGTACATGTGTTTCTACAATAGTTTTCAATTTTTTTGGAAATATGTGTAAGTGAAATAGTGTGTGAAAATGCGTGTAATGTTATTTAAAAACTGAAAACATGTATTTAAAATGATGTACCAAACAACCCAAGTGTTCTCTTTTTTCTTTTTTTCATGTTTAGTATTTTTATTGTGGATTTGTTGGTTATGGATTTTTTTTTCCAAGATTTTGTGAGTTAATGGTGAACTTTTTGTTGAGGGTTTTTTTTCTTTCCCAAATGGTTCAAACACTTGAAAATGTTTTTCGGAACATTTTTAACAAAAAATAAATTATTTTCCTGAAAACATTTTTAACTAAAAATATTTTACAATCGAAAAATATTTTATATCAAAACAAACACTTAGATGTGCAATTAGGTGTACCCTAGATTTGTTGGATAATAAAGCAAGATTAAGTAGCTTCTTTTAGAATACTCATTTCATTGCTAGAATTTTGCATAGACTACTATTCTCCTTATATTAATTTGGCATTCTTTTTTGGGTTAAATTATTGAATTAACATCTTAACGGGACAATATATTCACCTTTAAATTTCTTAATTATCAATCTTGCACCATTAAATTTACTCTCTTCATTTTTATTTTATTTATAGATATAATATAATTTCAACTAACGATGCATTCCCTTCATTTTAAACGCATAAAAGATGGATTAGGGTTTAACTTTTAAACATGCGAAAAGAAAGTCAAGTGAATAGCCTAAAAATCCCTAGGGGATTGTGCCATGCAGCATCACCTCGCTAGCTAGCTAGCTAGCTCTAGGGGTAGCACCAAGTACACTTCCTAAATGAGAAGAGCAAGACAATATGGGAATCAAGTCAATTAATTAACCCTCCGTCTTGGGTTTGTAGTTTGTACTCCCCATTCTAGAAACGAAAGCATAAGATTCACGTTTGTAATGTGTAAAGTTTATGGCAAGAGAGCCGCAAGACTCCTATTTTTACGGGGTAAATTAATTTTTGTGGTGAGGTTCAGTGAATTGAATTCCCAGTGACATGTTTTTCTTTACTTTCCAATTCAAGAAAGCCAAATTTAGCATGCCTTATAAAGTAAAAGTATATATGCTCCGTACTGAATAGAGTCCAAATCTTCCACCTAATTAAGAAAACTAATAAAGATTTATTATTTTTGGAGGAGAAGAAGGCCAGAAGTGTGGACCACGCCCAATACATCTCATATTATATGAATTTATCAAAACAAACCCCATAAACATTTGTAAAAGTATATGTAGGGTCACAATTTGTAGCCCAAGCCCTGAGGATGTGGGATATAGGCCCAATGAGCCCAATACAATAAATTTGTAGAGAGTGGATGAAAGAGCTGGACTTTTTTTGGATTGGACAACGGTTAGTAATGATTTCCAAGATGAACAAACGGGAAACGCACGTAAAACTCAATGAAATGATTGTCCAAGGAGATAGATTATGAATTAAACCAATAATTCTGAATGTTACTACAGTTCTTATTGCTACAGTAATTCATTTCTTCTTTTGTCTCTCTTCTTTTGTCTGCCCCCTTCTTATGGGAGGTTTTTTTACATTATATAGTTCCTTTCAGGCCATCTTGATCGTACACTTGCTAATCATCTAAGTTTTCACTCGAGTACATGTCCCATCAGACATCTTCTTTGGCTCTCTATGAATAGTGGTAGCTGAGACTGCACTGTTCAGGAGTCTTCTCCACATAAATGCGGCCAGAAAAGTTGCTGCAGTGCATTTAATGTGGTGGTAGCAGCTTTTCTTTTAGATATTTCTGAGCTCGTATCGCCTTTGTACGTGCCTGAAGTTCATCCTTATCATTGGAATTTCATGGAAGGTCACCTACACCGCCTAAACACAAGTTTGATCGATGTTTGTCGTATCCAAGGAGGAGATACTCTTCAGACAATACTCCTCCATTCATTCCTTATGTGATTCTTAATTTTGGAGCCTTTCCAAATCATTTATTCCTCCTCGGATATACTCACGTCTTCGGACCAAGCCCAAAGCCCAATATATAAATTTGGGCTCTTATCCCCACAATATCAATTTTTTTTTTTTTTTTGGATTTTGGAATGTTGAGAACAAAGAAAACAAGAAGTTGAATTATCAAAAAAGAAAAAAGAATTGAACGAAGAAATTGGCAACTTAACTTAGCATACTACTTATTGTATTCTTTGATGAGTTCTAAGTTTAAAACCTTGTTTATTTATTACTAATGGTTGAGGTACTTACTACTTACTCTTACCCAGAAAAGAAAAGGGGGAAAAAAAACAGTCTGGTTGAGGTGGTACTTAATTAGTGCTAAGGGACTTCGTAGCGAAAAATGTTATTTACATATCTCCGAGATAATCATTTTATCCATAACGCATATTTATATTGCTGATTTTGAATATAATTATCATATATCACAATTGGATATGATATTAACAATGCAAATGGAAGGCATGCATGGAAGATTTGTGTGCTCAATATTTTCAAATTGTATCTTAGTTGATGAGAAGTAATTAAGTGAACTAGGTTTGTTAAACAAACAAACCAAGTTCACACTTAATTACTTCTCATCAACTAAGCACATACACACAAAGGAAAAGAAAAAAGGAATGCGGTTCTAACACAAAAGGCACACCACAAACTCCATAACAGATGCCACACTAAAGCTTTGTACTTAAGACTTTTTATCAACACACATTCAGATATTATATATATATATATATATATATCAGTGGCAGTTCCAAGAATTTTTCTCAGGGTGTTCCTTAAGAAGTATAAATTATATAGTCAAATAAAAAGAGAAATTCATATATTGACAACAACAACAATAATAAAAACATGCAAATACATAAAGTTTACAATTGTCTTCTACGAGTTTTTATATTTTGAAATTATTGCATGATAGTCTCATTATCAATACTACAAGCTACATCTCCTTCAATGTTCACAACCAAGCAATCATTTATCCACTAAATGTAGAACAAATTATGGAGAAAATTTTAATTTTATTGACATAAAAAAAAAAAAAACTAAGGGTGTTCCCAAATTTTTTTTGAAGGGTAGACAAATTGTTGCATGATAGTCTCATTATCAATACTACAAGCTACATCTCTTTCAATGTTCACAACCAAGCAATCATTTATCCACTGAATGTAGAACAAATTATGGAGCAAAATTTAATTTTATTGACATAAAAAAAAAAAAAAAAAAAAAAAAAGAACTAAGGGTGTTCCCAAATTTTTTTGAAAGATAGACAAATAAAAAAATTTAAATTATTATATATATAATTTTTTTTTTCAGGTAAGGGTGGTCCTAGGACCACCCTGGCCTTAAGGTGGCGCCACCCCTGTTATATATACACACACTTACCAAATTAGGGCCGGTGAAATTGGTTGTTATGATGTGACTCACCAATAAAATCAAATGTTGTAAGTTTCTAAGGAATTGTAAATTTAATAACTTAATCGTTGTTCTAACATGGTCAGTCAAGAAGAAATTTCAATCAAAGAATATTTCTTCTCTATATCAATTGGAGGTTGTTGCAGAACTGCTAGTGCTAAGTGGTAAAATCTAAAATAATACATGTGTACCACATCGAGCTTAAGTTACACGACTTTGAAATCAACTTTACACGGTACCAGTGATCACCGACGACCCATACTTTCTCATCTGATTGAGTGAGGTACATCAAAACACAAAGTGGTAATTGTACCCTTTTGCGGCGGAGGCATGGAATAGATGAAGAATTGAAGACAAGCCCTTGGTGAATTTCAACCTCTCTCTTCCGTTCCTCTCAACAAAATACCATATTCAAAAAAGTACTCATTTATAATTACGTAGTTAATACAAATTGCTTTTGGGAGACTACGAACCTAGGTCTTAGGTCAAATTTGTAACAACCCATGTGTTTAAGGTTCAAAATTTCCCCATTTATTTTGAAAGCTCTTAAAATTTTCGGTCAAAGGTTTGCAAAATTTTGCCAAAAAAGGGGTTGTTTCTACACATATCTTGTGTTCTTCTTGATTGTTATGAAGTTTGAGCAATGGTTATGATTTTGGAAATTAAATTACACAAAATTTTCAAGTGCTTTTCTCTTAAAACATATAAAACACTTAATCCCTTTTGTCATATTATTGTATTTAAAACTATAAGAGGGTTACGTATTTTATAAAGAGAAACTACATGAGTTTTTTTGTTGAGATTTTACTTGCGGAAGGCTTGCAGAAAATTGATGCAACAATTTTGTTCAATGTGGCATTGCCAAGTGGCCTCTTTTGGTTTTATCAAAGAATAGAGCTCGAGGCATCAAGAAAAACAAGAAGATATATCATGTAGCTTCTCACACCATGTAGTGTGTGAGAAGGTAGATGACTAAATGCATACACATGCATTAAGCATAATATACTTTTTTTCGTGAAAAACACCAATCTCAAACATTCACCTTAATTGGGCCCCACTGCAATACAATGTAAGGTGTGTGAGAATTTTGATTTTTTTTTTCACGGGGCACAATACACTGAACCTAAGTATTACCCTTTTTTGTCTATCTCTCGTAATCTACTTTGGTGAATGTGAAAAAGGGTTAAGGCGTATTTCTAGCGATTTCCGTGTGTTTTTAATTCCTTTTGAGAAAGTCTAGAGCACAATAAAATTTTACGATATTTTCACAATATTTTTGTTTTGAGTTGTAATAATTATATATATATATATATATATATATATATATATATATAAAATTTCATTTTATTTTGACTTTATAAACTAACATTTTAGTTTGTTATAAAAATATTTTGAGGTTTTATTGTGGCCTTGGAAAGAAGTCTTAATTTCTTTATTTTCTTCTTCTTTTCCATTTAGAGAGAGGTTGACGGAGCAAATTAATTACGGACCGACCACGGTTAAGTGACTTAAAAAGGACGAGACTTAAGCATGGAGAGAAACACGTGGACCCTTCTTAGGGTTTAAAATTTGCAATTGCAGGACAATCTTTTCCAACTAAGAACAAGTTGCCTCTGACTAAGCAAAACGAAATCAACAAATCATTCTAATCCTGGTCAATAATGCAAGTTCAGAGATTGACTTAAGCTAAAACATGATGATGATGTAGTATGAGCTTGAATTTCATGAATTCTAAGTATGAACTTGAATTTGAATCAAATCATGAATTTTTATTAATTTTCTCGTAGTGGGTTTTACAAACATAGAAGATAGAACCCACGTGAGCTACACTTACGAACTTTTCAACACTAAAAACCTTCTACGTGATTTGTATGCGGTATTTTGTTAGTGTGTATGCGATATTGTCTTTTTCCTCTATTTTCTTAATGCGTTATTATTTTCCTTTATGTTTATTTGATTAGGTTTTTGACGTGAGAAAGTTGTTACATATGTTGGCCTTTTGGGCACTACGAAATACGATTATGAATACCCTCATACGTAAGATTTTTTTGGCACTTTTACTGGTTTACAATTATTCCATGTCTAGCTAGGCGAATGGGGTATAAGTATGTCGTTTTCAACTAATGGAGAATTATTAATTAAGGATTATATTCCTATGATTAAAATCTTGAAATTATATGATGCCATCAAAGTTTTAGGGTTTGATTTGACATGGGGTTTGATTTTTACAATTCATTATATATATTTAACTAGCTATAGTAATGATAGTAATGATGTTATCGTGCATTCCCATTTTTTATTTAAAAAAATTCACTACATGCCTCAACAAATTAAACAGTTGTGATGACAACTTATTACCTCACTATTAGGTTGAAAGTGTAGGAGTATCTACTTCTTCACCTTACTGTATAGCCCAAAGTTGTGTGCAAATATTGCATGTTAGCATGAATGTACTGATGTACAGTTTAACATGCAGAAATACTAGCAAAATATTCATATGATGCATAGGTTAAATAACCAAAAAAAAAGGTCTAATTTAATCATATTCGAAAACATATGTACATAATATAACTATAAGACTATCTAAAAATTCAAATTTTAAAAATAATATGTAATATTTTGCATTTAATTATAAGAAGAATATTAGTTTATTTATAGATGTAATATAAGTTTTATTTTAAATTCCTTAAAAGCAAAATACACAACTCTTATGTTTCCGCATAAATTACGAAACCTCTTTAAGGTTTTGACTTTTGAGTGCAACAGTATTAGATTTTGTTATCTAATATAACAGTGAATTCCAATTGGTTTTAAACAATATGTAACAAAAATCAAATTAAAAATATATTGTACTAATGATATACAAATTGTAAAATTTATTAGACAACGTAATAGATTGCACATAGTTAGGGATCCGTGTATATCCCATATTGATTGGATGTTTTTTGAGCGTTTGTTGTATGTGTGGGTGTATGTGAAGTCACACATCAAACATATACTCGGCTGAATTGGGATTTATTATTATTAACCATTATTATAAGGAGTTTCAATTGCTATTAAACTAATCTTTTTGAGTTCTAGACACAAATGTGATTTGTACGTGGTTTTCCTTGTTACACTAGTCAATTGGTTGGCTCCTTTGTGGAGTGAGGACTAGGTTCAAAACCTTTATGTAGCCATTCCCAAAAAAAGAAAAAGGGATAGCATGTAGTGATTGCAGCTAGAGAGACCTATAGTTTAGCATGGCCCTTACCTTCAACACACACGGAGAAGAATAATATAAAATAGTAAGAACAATGGAGAAGAGTCAAAGTGTCAAGCCTCAAGCTTTGACATTTGAAGGTTCAAATCCTTTTAGTTACTAGTTGCTTCATTTAATTAACAGCATAAGCAATGATCTCATTTAGTCCGCCGCACATGTTATGATACCTAATAATTTTCACTTATTTGGAATCCGCTTATTTTACTGAAACAGAAAACTTTTTGCTAAAAATATTGTAAATAAAGATAAAAATTAGCTGAAATAGTACAATGTGATCTATAAATAATGAAAAAAATGCAGTTAAGCCTATGAATAGTAGCAAAATAAACCGAATAGTAAAATAAATTGGTTTTTAATTTAAAACCAAATGCATTCTTAATAATAGAGCACTTGGATTAAAACTTTGCGATGTACATAACTAGAATTCCGTTGAAAAGTTTTCTTTACATAGTTTATACATATATAAAAGAAACTTTACTTATTCCGCCCACCCGGTAGCTGAGCAAATGGTCAAAACACGTCCTTTTTTTGTGTGTAAGTCTTTTATTCCGTGAGCAATGATCTCAGACCTCACTAAGGGCCAATAATTCTGTAATAAAATATAAGTGGAAAAGCCATGGTGCTGAACTTATTATACATAGGATAAGAGATTTTATAAGTAACATGGAATTTTTATTCGAGTTGTTATTTTCATCAACGTTATAGGTCGTAGGTGGGAGAAGAATAATTGTGCACTAGTCCATCATGGTCTTTGAAAGTTTGAAGCATGGATTACTGTTTGTATTGCCTATTTATCTATATTCCAAACACGTGTCTTCTTACTTGAGTTTCTCGTTGATTATGAATGATAGTCTAGGTCACAACTTTGGACATAACTTGTTAGAATGGTCGATTACGAGCGGTGACAGTAATGAATATGTATAAATAATCAACGATTTTAACAAGTTGTGGTAAAATTTGTGTCTTTACACTTTTCGTCTTAAGTGTAGTTGTTTTTGTGGACCTTATTTGGTATCTTAAGATATTAGGTTTATTATAAGGATGGGCTCTATCTAGTTTGTGATTCTCACATCTTCGTAAGATAATTTTAACATAGAAATCTTAAAATATATTTATATACAGCGGAATGAGGGCCAAAATGGGCGTTTACCCCTTTCGCTAAAACTTTCCAGCAAAATGCCCTATGTCTAAAACTATTTAGGGAAATGCCCCTGTTTTGAAACTCAATTTTCTAAAAATCGAGTTTCAAAACAGGGACATATCCCTAAATAGTTTCAGACAGTGGGCATTTTGCTGGAAAGTTTGTGAGAAATGAGTAGAACCCCATTTTGGCCGCAGGATGAGTTATTGAATTTTTCACCATTAATAATTTAAATAAATACTAAAAAGTATTAGTCAATATTTGTTGGAATGTCGATAATTGATAAAATCTAATTTAATTATTTCACAATAATTAAATAGAATTTTTAAAAGCTCGATGAAGTTGCAGTAAAAACTCTATAGATCTTAATCAAAATTTTCAATCATATACGCATGCTCCGTTCCATATATATTGTTTCACGTGCTTCAGTGAAATCTCCTGTTAGTAATTTAGTATAGCTCAATTACTTTTTTTTTAAAAGTAATTATAAATAATAAAAATTAAAAACCTTTTTTACTCTTTTTCCAGCTTGTAGTGACTAGACTCTAATCGTCATAGAGCTTGTGCTTTGTTGGTCTAGTTGTTAATAACCATTGTAGTAAAAAGCATGTAGAGAATTAATCATATACTTGAACAAAGATGGGTTAATTCATGCATGCATGGAAATTAATCATGTGTAATGGCAATGGCCACGGAATGGCCACGGAAGGAGAGCTGTGTAAAGAGAGCAAGTTTGTTTTGAAAAAAGTTTTATGCCTTTTAAAAGCGTAAATGGACCTTTTGAAAATGTTATCAAATAATTTCTAGAAAATAATTTTTTTACCTAAACAAATGGAACCTAAGGCATGATTCCGAAAAATAAAAAAGCATCTTTCTTGTTCTTTCTTTGTTTTTTTCTAAAAAAGAAAGTAATTATTTAAAGAGGACTTATATATTATTTTTCATTAGGTAAAATATTATTTTGGTTCCTAAACTTTACCAAAAATTTATTTTTCATCCATAAACTTTAAGAAGTTCATTTTTCGTCTCTAAACTATTGAAAAGTTCATATTTCGTTCCTAAATTATTAAAAATGTTTTATTTATATCCTTAAATTTTACTAAAAATTTGTTTTTCATTCCTAAACTATTGAAAAAGTTCTTTTTTCATCCTTATTTTTGTCTTTATACTATTTAAAAAACTCTTTCCAAAATTTAGAAATGAAAAAAGAATTTTTTAAAATTTAGAAACGAAAAATAAACTTTTAGTAAAATTTAAGAAACAAAATAGCATTTTACCCATTTAATCAAAATTATCTGAACAAAACTAGGTTGATTTACTTTTACTGCCGCAATTTCTTCATTCGATCAAAATTAAATATTCAACCCACAAGTCAATGGTCAGTTTTTTTTTTTCCTTTTATCTTTAAAAGAATGGAGAAGTCAGTACGTTTACATGTAAAAGATTATCTTAACAAAACTAGGTTGATTTACTTTTACTGCCGCAATTTCTTCCTCTTTATTATAAGCTCTATTAGTCAAATGTTTCTTTCTTTTATATTTTTGCTTTTCCTTTTTTGAAAACATCGTCGATTACTGACACTGTTTACCAAAAGTGAAGAGACAAAGTGCTATTCAAATTTGACAAATCCATGTCCACTGCATACTACTTTAATGTTGTATCACAGTTGGTGTCACAAGCTTAATAAGAGTTCAATAATATTATAATAATGTCAGGGGTATAATATTTTTTACCTTCTTTTTTTCCACAACCCCTAATATAACTTGTTGCGATTGAAGTGAGATTACTATCTCAATCCATCGTTAACAACATTTTTATTATGCATTAATTATAACTAGTGCATAACCGGTGCATATGCATGGTACAATTAAAAAAATTACAATTACATACATATATGGATTCAAATTATATTATCTCTCTTTTATTTTTTTATTTTAATTTCTTTTGGATATACACATGAGTTTACTCTTTCTTTTTATTATTATTTTTTGTTTATTGGGCTTTTGATAATTTATTTATATTAGACTTTTCGTCTTTTGCACCTCATTAACTCACCTAAAACAAAAAATTAAAAAAAAAAAAAAAAACTTAAATAGGACATGTGGCGCAAAATTAGACAATAATCGGAATCTAATTTAGAACCTAATTAGATTTTCTCTCAACTTTACCTATTAACATATATATAGATAGGTTACATCAGGCTATCAACAATTGTAAATAAAAAATATGGTAAATTGCAAATTATAGCCCTAGAGTTTGGGAGTACTTGGATTTTTCACCATAACATTTCATAATTTAGATTTTACCCCCTAAATTTTAGGGTTATTTGGATTTTACTCTCTAAAGTTTGGGAGTGTTTGAATTTTATACCCTAAAGTTTTAGAAGTTGGGGGTGTAAAATTCAAACACTTCAAATCCAAATTTTGAAACTTTAGGGTGTAAAATCTAAATTAACACCACCAAACTTTAGAGGTGTAATTTGCAATTTATCCTAAAAAATAAAAAATTGTATTCATCTAAACTTATGGATAATATTATGGTGTCTAGTTGTTAGGATCATATTTTGTATGAATTGGCAAATTCGGGTCAAAACGCACTTTTGATATATTTGATACTTAGTCTAGTTTATTCTTAAAGTGTTCAAATGGTATTTGTGGGGGGTGAAAAGCCTAACCCAACGTATTGGGCCCAAAACCCTATTTGAAGACTACTATTTGTCCGAAGAGATAAAAACACGAGAAGAAACCCATGTAAAAGAAGCATGTCTGGAGAGGAGCATGGTCATAATCCGAGGAGACATTCAGTTGTCCGAGGAGGCCATATCCTCGAATCCGAAGAAGCTTGGTCCGACAGGCGTCTGGGAAGCTCAAATGATCCTCCTGACAGGTGTAATGATAGAGATGAACCTCAGGCACGCATAAAGATAGCAAGAACGGAGAAATATCTAGAAGACAAACTTCAACCACCACATTAAATGCACTGCACCTACTTTTCTGGCCGCATTAATGTGGAGAAGACCCCTGAACAGTGCACTCTCAGCTACCGCCACTCACACCAGGCTAAAAAGGGTACATGATGGGACATGCACTCAAGTGGGCGCCTAGATGATGAACAAGTGGACGATGAAGATGAATGGAGGGGGTACTATATAAGAGGGAGAGGCCTCTGATAAGGGGGATCGAAAAAAGAAAGTTAGAAAAGAGAAAACTCCATTACTGTAGCTCCAAGAATTGTAACCCACGTTCATCCAATATAAATCCCTCTTCGGATATCTATGATTGCATTTGTCCGAGCACGATTGAATGCTAATTTTTTCACAAGCACTGCAGTCCAATACTGTTTAATTCATTACTAACCTAGCTCTTTCACCCACTCTCTACAAATTTATTGTCTTAGGTTCATTGGGCCCACAATCCATACCTTTTGGGCTTGGGCTACAAAAATTGACCCTACAGTATTAATTGATGACTAAACCAAAATAGCTCAAGAATTGCTCAAAATTGTGCTGCAACTGCTGTCCTAATAGATCTCTCAATAGCAACTGATCAATTGAGGTCACTTATACCTCGATGGCAAGCAAGATAATAGTCAATCAATCAAGCTTCATTTATATAGAATTCTAGATTTTGTTTAGATGATGTGGCACCCTTGGGTTTGTGCATTAGGGTTCCAGGACACCTTAAATATTATTTTTATGAGTCGTCATCACATACACAATAGACATATATCATTGAGAAGTTGCTACAACCTTGTGCTCCTTAAGGTTTTGTACCAAACTACTTCAAGTTAATCTGTTAAAGCGTGTTGTTATGAAGAACTTTGCATCCACCATCTACATCAATTAAAAGTTGTTGTAGGCAGTCAATCACGTTGATAGAAGATCTTATCCGTGCAACTGTTAGCTACGTTGATAGGAGATTCATGCTAATCGAATAAATCTACTATCAATCTTGGTCCATCCGGATTGGAGCTGAACTAGTTCCAGTAGGTTTTACAATCATAGGTATTTGGGATTGGGTAGTCTCTATGCTTGTAACCTTTATTATATTTTACTGGAATCTTCAAGAGTGGTAACCTACATAATCGTCTAGTGAGGTTTTGCCTATGAAGGTTTTTCCTAACGTGACCATATCGTATTGGGCTTTGTGGATGACCCGACCCAAAATAATGTTGCGTGGTTTTTAATGGAAGATTTTCTGAGACTTAGTCCATGGAGCGGAGGCTTGGGCCATTTTGTAGATTGTGAATCCTGTGTGCATGATATATAGAAACCTATGTTGAAATCCCTGCAACTCCGTGAACATAGGCAAATTGCTGAACCACGTAAATATTATCTTGTGTGTGTGATTATTCTTTTTGGCGTGTGTTTTTTCTTCTATTTTGTTTCTCATAGGTTTAGGAATTTCGTATTAATTCCCTACATATCGTTTTGTCAACTTATTTTTTTTCCCTGCACCTAGTTTACACAATATGGTTGTGCCTTTGACGTTGTAATTGAATATTGTATGAAATTAATCTAATTAATCAACTTGGATAATTAATTAATTCAATTGAGATTAATTTCTTGACCCAACACTAATAATTTTGGTATGTATTACAAAATAGATCGTGGCTGCAAAAATCATATTGCAAAGATGATAAAAAGCCACAAAACATTTAATCATTTTATGGAAACCCTTTTTTTCATTGCCACGGATATAAAAATCAGTACAATGCATTTATTAATTTCATAGAAGAATCGTGTAATTATTTACTGTTTTCGATCAGAGTTCAACTTTTATAAGCCACCGCTGTTAACATTTTTTTTATTTATTAAAACATCATCATCATCTTCATAAAACAGGTGTAAACAAGCACAACTGGGCAAAATTTTAATTTGTTCTCCATTGTTGAAAAGAAATTAAGGACCAACTCTTATTTTGTACAATTTTTTAATATAAAGCTGAAAGTTCCACCCACAAACAGAGAAAACCATACCTCAGAAGAATGCTACTAATGTGGTTTTTGAATCTTCAAATTACACTGTGATTTAACAACAATTGATGATATCAAAAATCGTCAGTGAATCATACGGTCCTCACGTGCTCTAGATGGAACCTACGAAATAGAAACAAAGAAGACCTTGCAGAGAGTACCGATGTGGTACCGGCCAAATACCCTCCGAATGCTAAGTTAGAGAACTTTCACAACTCTAAAATGCCAGAACTAGGGTAAATTATGCATACCTTGGTTTGTAAGAGTTTGGGGTTTTTATAGTAGCGTAAAGTTGACATTCGTTTCTTGACAGGGAAGATTTTTCCTTGTTTAATAAACATATCTTACAGGATCCTTTCCTTGTAGGGACCCTCTTGATTAGGGTTAATCATGGGGTGCAAGATATTTCCTCGTATAGATATCCGTGGGGGTCAAGTAAGGCCATGCTGGACCCGTCACGCCTTTTATTCTCGTTGGTCTCTTCTTGTTCCCGTCGGCCTTCTCTCTTCCCGTCTTCCCATGTAGACATCGTCGGGTATGGAGGTGGGATCGTTGGCCTATGGCGTCGTCATTTTCATACTTTCTTACGTGCTTGCGAAATTCACGGGCCTAATGGGGTCGTCGGCTTCTTTGCATGTAGTGGGTTTATCCCTTTCTAAAAACACCCTTGTTAGCTGCCCCCTACTCCATGACTCTGTCGGCATTAGCTGACGGGTCATGGAGTGTAACATTTCCTTCAATGTTCATTCGTTTGAAAAAAGAGTGCTAATTAATGACTCTTTGAGCAGCCTTTATTAAATGCTAAGACACGTGGCATTGGAGGGTTGGTCTCATTTCTGAACAAAGGCGTCACTTTGTTTCCCATGCTCTTTAGTCCTATAAATAGTTCACCACCTCTTCTCATTTTTCCTTATTTCATCTTTGCAAATCTGAAGAGAGGGAGAACTGTCATTTTGTCATTTTTGCTATCGTCAACTTTCGAATCTTGTCACCCCTCAGAGTCATCAACAAATCTGTAAGTTTTCTTTTTCTTTAACTTCTTTTTCTACTTTTGTTTTTCTAGCTAGTCGTCACTTCTATAAAGAGACCCGTCAAATAGGTTCTTAGAATACTCCATCACTTGTAGGTGAATAGATGTCAGGTGATAAAGAAGCGACGAGTGATCAGTCGTCATCAGTCTGTGAGGGAGTGGGCTAGGATGAAGTCTACCCGTCAGGCTATGGGCCCGAGGAGGGCTCATCCTGGTCGTCAAAAAGGGAACCATCTACCCATTCTCCTAACGACGAAGAAGATTATAACGAAGAAGGAATAGAGGAAGAGGACGAATATGACAAGGGAGAGTGGAGAACAAAGAGGAGTACGAGGGAGAAGGTGACAGGGGTGAGGATGAAGGTGATGGGAGAGCTCCTAAGGGAGAAAGTTTAGGAAGCTCAGGGGATGGTCACACCTGTCCCTTCATCCCTCCTGCGATATGGACAGTCAACAACTTCAAGCCAACAATGACGACCAATATCTTCAAGAACTTATGGGATCGTTACCAAATCCTTGATAACATTCCAATCCGTCTGCCCAAAAAATTTGAAAAATGCTACTCTAGGAAGACTGCAGACGTCAGCATGTATGACACCATGTTCGCGACAGGGTTAAGATTTCCATTGACAGCATTACACCATCAATTGGCCATTTTCCTAGGTCTATCCGTCAGTCAAATAGCCCCCAATGCTTGGAGGATATTCATAGGGGCCGAAATCTTTTGGGGTCGTCTTAGTGGGTGGAACCGTCAGCTTACCCTGGACGAGTTCTTTTGGTGTTACAGACCCTAGCATATCTCCTCGTCTAAGGGGATATATCATTTTGCAGTAAGGAAGAAGTCGCTTAGGTTGGTGTCAAACATGCCCAACTCCAATAGAAATTGGAAGAGTAGATATTTTTTTCATTCAAGGGACGGACTGGGTATGTCGCCGAGAAGAGTGGGTGACGATGCCTCATGGCTTTGACAATACTTGGGGCATCGTCAAGGATTGAGGTTTAGTACCATTTGCATTCTTATTTTTCCTCTTTTTATTTGTTCAAGTGTTTAACGTCGTCTGCTTCTTCTCTTTTTCAGCTAGCGTGCGTCCTCGTATAACTGACGAGCAGGAGACTTTCATCCGTCTAGTGCTTAAGATCCCCTTTGATGAAAGGAAGTGCAGGGACCTGATCACTCTTGATATGTTGCACACCAATTGCGGTGGTCCTATGCCAACGCCTGCAGCTCTAGACTAAACACATACTCCCGTGGGCATAAGTTCTTACTCCTTTGCTACATTCTTTCCGTTGTCTTCTTTTTGTCTACTTATCTAACGTCCGTCTCTTACCCTTCACAGAAATGGAGGCAGTAAGGCTAAGAGCCTTAGTAAGGGTGTCAGCCGCAGCGCGCAAGCAGAAGGAGAAGGAAGGGGCGTTAACGTTGGCTCCCAAGGTCGATGGCAAGGGATCGTTAAAAAGGAAGAATGAAGGGCATGACAACCATCCACTTAAGAAAGGACCGGTCATCCCTGTGGGTGACAAACAGAAGAAGTCATCGCCTCCCAAACCTAGCCATCGAGTTGGTAAGGGTTTGATGACGGCGACTAGTCCCGTCACCTAGGGGACCGTTTTTCGTCTTCTCACGCATAAGGAACATGCTATTGAGATGGTTGAGTCAATCATCAAGGGGACGGACTTGGACCCTTGTGTCGAGCAGACGACAGAAGACTTGGGGGTGTTAGGTCTTTTTGACCTTTCTAGGGTACGTCCTTTTTTCAAACTTTCTTTTACTTTTTTTTTTCATTCATTGGCTGAAGATTGTCTTTTTTTTAGGCGCTGGTGTGTATGAAAGCGCTTCAAGATAGAAGTGTCGCACAGGAAGGGGTGATCAGTTGGCTTCAGAAGCGTAATGAGACCCTAACCAATGAGCAAGAGCAAAACAAGGGGGCCCTCCATACTCTTAACAAGGAGGTGACGACCTTAACCGAGAAGTTGAAGGAGGAAGCCCGTCTCCGAGAGAAGGTGCAAAAGGCTAAGGTGAACCTGGAGACGGAGCTGACGACCTTTTGTGAGCAGGAAGAGATGGCCAAGGCTGATGCCATAGAGTTCAAGGCTTCCCAGCCTTTTATTGATGCATGTGCGGTCTATTATGGTGACAAGTTTGAGGACTGCCTAAAGCAGGTCAGATCCGTCTACCCAAACCTGGATCTATCCAAAGTCACCATAGACGACCCGCTGTTGACGACCCCTGCAGATGGCAACACTGTCAGTGAGGAGTCTAGCGACTCCACTCATACAAAGCAGGGTTCGAAAGACGACAGCGGGGTTCTTGCCCAACCTGCTTAGGAGAGGCCCATCACTCCTTTGATCCCGTTTGCTGAGGATCCTTCTCTTAAAGACGCCAGGAACCCTTCTGCCCAGGATGCCCAGAATCCCCCTAACAAAGATGACGAGAACCCTCCTTCTCAAGACACCCAGAACCTTCTAGCTTAGTTTTTATTTGTTTAAATTTTTATGTATTTCATCTTATCTTTAGACAATGTTGAGTGCCCTTTTTGTTTTTGGGCCCTATTGTAAACACTTTCTTTTACTTATGGCGTCTATTTAACATTTTACATCCGTCACTTTTAGTATGCTCTTGTTATGTGTTTTCTTACTTTAAGATATGCGTATGTTTGTCCGCCTTGAGTTCAGCATATATGTTAGGATACACCCGTCTACTTGGGTGTGCCCATCCCTAAGGGACTCGGTGTATTTTGGATATGAACCCGTCAGCTACTTAATAATTTTTCAACATCCACGAATATGAACCTGTCCTCCTAAGGAGTCAGTAGTAAACTCGTCGACTTAAAGACTTAATATCTCCGTTTACCTACGGACTTAATAAATTCGTTCATCTATGTATCCCCATCCATTCATGGACTTTGTAACAAATTTGTCTACTTATGGACGTTGTAAGGAACTCATCCGCTTGGGGACTTGGCATGTGCGTCCTCTTGTGGACTTAATAATTTCTAAGTGTGCCCACTTGTGGACGTAATAATGAACTCGTTCACTTGTAGACTTAGTGAATTCGTCCACCTATTCACTTAATATTTCCGTCTACTTATGGACTTAATGGTTTCTAGGCATTCCTTGGAATGAACCCTTCCAGTTATGGACTTAGTAGTGACTCTATCCTTTTGATGATTTAGTAATAAACTTGTAACGCCCCAAAATCATAAGCAATAAAAGTCTATTTAATCTAAATAATTCATAAAAATATTAAATAAAAGAAATCAACAACCTAAAATCTCATCACAAATGTTAGAGCTCTAACCCACCAAAGACAAAACATCCTCAAAATAATTCTCTAGTACAATGTTTAATGCCATAAAAATCATAACAAAATCCTCAGTTCCACAAAATAATTCGTAACGGTTGTCTTCCAAGAGTCTCTACTCCAATAATTCTTCTAATGTATTTGTAAGGGGAAATAAAGGAGGGGTGAGGTAACTCAATAAGTGGAATTCACTAACATTAGGGTGTGGGAACAAACCTTTCAAATAAATAATTCTTACAACAATTCAGAACTTGTAACTTATCAATATTTTGTCATCAAATATTTCATATAAGAAAATATCTTTATATTGTGAGCTATCATAATATATATATATATATATATATATATATATCAATACCATCATATAAATAATGTCCTAGGCTTTTCTCGTGGTCAATGTTTACGCCCCGTTGACAGGGTTGTGCTGTCCCCTTTTAGGACTAGAACCTCCTTTTCATCCCTTTTCTTAAGGATGGTTCCTTTGAAACCTAAAGGTGCACTCTTTTGCTAAGGAGCTTCCTTTTTGGATCCTCAATAGTATACTCCCTTGCTAAGGAGCTATCAAACGTGCACTGTCCCCTTTTCTGGGACCGTCCTTTGTTAAGGACTAGCTGCAGTATGATTGTCCCTTGCTAAGGACTAAATACCATGTTGAGCTTCTAATCACGACTTGCCATAGGTTTTCAAAACATATTCAATATGCTCACAAAAATAATCCATTCATAATTCTCAAAAATATAAAGATATATTCACACATACAAGTTTAAATAAAGGCGTAAATACACTTTTGGTCCCTACATTTTGGGCTGATTCTCGATTTGGTCCCTAAATTGATTTCACTCCTAAGTTAGTCCCTGGTTTTAGAAAATCGTTTTTATTTTGGTCCCTGCCGTCAACCCGGTAATAGAAAATCTGAGGTGGCAAACAGAATTCACTATGTGCACAGTAAATGCTGACATGGCTAATAAAATAATATTAAAAAATTTAATTTGACATTTTTTAAATGCCACATCAGCATGTAAAATGACACATCAGCATATAAATTAATAAAAAAATAAAAACAAAAAAATATTTTAATTTCTTGATTTTAATTTAAACTGAAAAAATTAAAAACAAAAAAACTTATTTTCTTACTTTCTTTTTATTATTTTCGAAAGAACAAGGGTAACATGTTCTTCATGTTCTTCGGGTTGCCCAGAAATTAAAAAAATCTAAGATTTTTTTCTCTTTTCTTGTATTTTCTTAGCAAATAAACATGCACAAATTCATACAAAATCCCTATCCTCCACCGAAACCTCTAACATGAAGAAATCATTAAATCCAGATGAAAAAACCAACCCAGAAAAATCAACAAACCTCCAACCCAGAAAAATTATCAAACCCCGAAACTTCCAACCCAGAAAAATCATCAAACCCCGAAACCTCCAACCCAAAAAAATCATCAAACCCACATGAAAAAACCAAACCCAAAAATTTAAAACAAATCAACACCCACAGGGAAAAACAAACCTAGGTCAGAGAGAGAGTGATCTGATTGGTTCTTTTCCCCACTCTCTTAGCAGCTAAACGCACACAAAAAATCATCATCTCCTTCAATTTCGTAACCCTTTACCAGACCCGATCTGTGACCCACATGCCTCAACCTGGCGACGGAGCTCCGATGCAATGACGCTGGTCTCATGCGATGGAGGCAATGGAGGCGATGCACGCCGATCTACTTCGAGTGCTACAACGTGCACGACAACATGAAGAGAGTCCCCAAGGAATTCATGAACTTGATCAGGAAGAACAAGGTGGGTTTCTGGGTAGATTGAAGAAAGAATGTTATTTTATTTGGCCATGGGTGTTTGGGTTTGGAGCTTAGTGTCTTTTGCCATGGGTCTCTCGGTTTAGAGCAGAGGGTTTGGAGTGAAGCAAATCAAAGAGAGAAACGGAGAGTGAGAAAATTCAAGGGGGAGAGAGAGATATTTGGGTTAGGTTTGTGAGTTTGGTTTTTTTTTTTTTTTTTTTAAATAAGTTTTTTTATTTAGTAGCGTATTAGGTTTTTTTTTTTTTCCCCTTTTTTTTTTCTAAAAATTGGGAATTTTAATTTTTGTGATGTTATGATGGTTGACTAAGAAAATTTTAGAAAATTGTTATAAATTTTTTTATCAAATTTAAAAATTGATAAAGCTTTTTTGTTTTTAATTTTTTCAATTTAAATTAAAATTAAGAAATTAATTTTTTTTTGTTTTTATTTTTTTATTAATTTATATGCTGATGTGGCATTTTAAATGCTGACGTGGCATTTAAAAAATGTCAAATCAAATTTTTTAATATTATTTTATTAGCCACGTCAGCATTTACTGTGCACACAGTGAATTCCGTTTGCCACCTCAGATTTTTCCTTTACCGGGTTGACGGCAGGGACCAAAATAAAAACGATTTTCTGAAATCAGGGACTGACTTAGGAGCGAAATCAATTTAGGGACCAAATCGAGAATTGGCCCAAAATGTAGGGACCAAAAGTGTATTTACGCCTTAAATAAATTTAGGTTGTTCCACAAGTTTTTCATAAGACGAATAGTCCATGTGCACATCAAACATTTATAAAATATCAATTTATATATAGAATATCAATATATTTCTTTGATATAGAATAGTTTAATAATCAACATTGTTTTGGGAAAACCCCCAAAATTAGTAAACATCACTTACCTCTTATATGCGAAAATATGAACCCAACCCTCCTTGAATCACAATAACTCAGTAGGATTATAGCCTAGCAACACCAAAAATAGGTCCATCAATACACAATTTCCTACATAAAATTTGTTTTCACCCTTAAATAATTTTATCCTAGACAATACTAATATATCCAAAATTATCTATTTATTTGCTTACAATCCTATTCACTTTTAGCTTCGATCCAATTTTTCTATTTCACATATTCTCATTATCTATTAATTGGCATGTTTGTACTACAACTCTATGGAACTCTAGGATTTTATTACGTGTCTAGCCATCATATCGACTACTACAATTCTTAGAATACACATAATATAATCTTTATTGATCAATCCAATATTCACATCTGATCATTCTGTTTTCTTTATAAGCTGGAAATTAATATATTTCAATAAACTTCAATATAAACCGAACCTAATGGCAGGGTCACATGTATGGAATAGCTTCAAGTAAAATAAGACTTCAATATAGGTCGAATGATGGATGTCTGATCCATCTAATAATAGAAGCCATATATTATATATATCTTAGTTCATCCACCCAATGACCCATAACTCTCTTGATGCCGCAAGACATGAGGACATTGCTAGGCACATATTTGGACAATGATAAGGGTGTAGGTGTATGACAGATGGTGGAGAAATTAGTAAGGCTTTATACAATTATAAAATAACCATAGAGTACCCCTTTTCCCATTAAAATAATCATAGATTTAGATCCAAGATGACCATACCTATTATTCTATCAGGTACACAAATAAGAGATGCCTCCTATAAGAGTGGGAACAAACCATACCTGTAGACTCCAACTCACAACCACAATGAAGAAAAGCAAAGTTCAATAGTCGACTGAACCAAAAGGAAGCCCCATCAGTAAATACACGTGTAACTAAAGAGGAAGAAGGCTAGGGTTTTTTTTTTTTTTTAAGCTTATCAAGGCCCATATATTTACTTAAGCCACTTCACTTGGGCTTCATATTTCATAGTATTTATCTTATTCTTAATATCTTAGGCCCAAATCCATTTAATCCATTTAATTGTAAGCCTCCTTTATAATTTATGTATAATAATTAAATTGGTATCAAAATTATGGGGTGTTACATCCTTACCCCTTAAAAAAATTTCGTCCTCGAAATTGTACATACCTTTGCTAACGAACAACTCTAGATAATTTGATTTCATCTCATCTTCTCGCTCCCAAAATGTCTTTGATCTTGAGTGTCTCATAGTTCAAAACATGTGAAGGATCCAGGATGTACTTCCTCAGCACGGAAACATGAAACACATTATGCACTCCTGCAAGTGTAGGCGGTAAGGCCAACTTGTAGGCAACTTTACCAATGCATTTTAGGATCTCAAATGGACCAACAAATCTAGGACTCAACTTCCCCTTCTCCCCAAATCTCATCACACCCTTCATTGGGGCAACTTTCAAAAATACCATATCTCCAACTTCAAATTCTACTTTCCTTCTTGAGTTGTCATAATAACTCTTCTGTTGACTTTGTGTTGTTTGCAATCTTTTACGAATCAAATTAATCTTCTCAGATGTCATCTAAATGATTTCTGGTCTCAACAATTTTCTCTCACCAACCTCTTCCCAACATAATGGGGACCTGCATTTTCTACCATACGAAGCCTCATAGGGAGCCATCTCAATACTAGAGTGGTAGCTATTATTATAGGAAAATTCCACTAAAGACAAGTATTTTTCCCAACTTCCTTTGAAATCCAATACACAAGCCCTTAACATATCCTCCAAAGTACAAATAGTCCTTTCCGATAGTCCATCTGTTTGCGGGAGGAAGGCTGGACTAAAGTTAAGATTAGTACCCAAGGCTTTATGTAGGCTTTCCCAAAATTTTGAGGTAAATCTTGGGTCACAATCAGACATAATTGATGTTGGAACTCCATGAAGACTTACAATCTCATCAATATATATCTGTGCTAGCTGATCAAGTGAGTAATTCATCTTAACCGGAATAAAATGTGCTGTTTTTGTCATCCTATCCACAATTACCCAAATGGCCTCATGTCCCTTAGGAGATCTTGGCAAACCAGTCGCAAAATCCATACATATACTCTCACACTTCCATTCGGGAATGGGAAGTGATTGTAGCAATCCTAAAGAATTCTAGTGTAATGCCTTAATTTGTTGACAAGTTAAGCATTGCTCCACGAACTGAGCTATCTCTCTCTTCATGTTATTCCACCAATAAGTTTCTCGAATGTCACGATACATTTTAGTGCTACTAGGGTGCATTGAGTATGGGGTACAATGGGCTTCTTCCATAACTCCTTCTTTAATGCAAAATCAGTTGGCACACAAAGTCTATTTCCAAACCTCAAAACACCATCATTAGACACATTAAATTCTAGTCTCTTCCCTTCTTGTATTTCTCCTATGATCTTTACAATTTGTGCATCATCAACCTATGAACTCTTAATCTTCTCAATCAAAGTGGGTTGTATTGTCAAACTGGCCATAAAGACTTGGGAATCACCCATAAAAATTTCAATTCTCATCCTCTCCAAGTCATTAATAATCTCATTTTAAGTAGTTAACAAGGCAGCTGAGAAACCAGAGGACTTCTAACTAAGTGCATCAGCCACCAGCCTTGCTTGGATGGTAATTGATTGAGCAATCATAATCTTTAATCAGCTCAAGCCACCTTTGTTGTCTCATATTCAATTCTTTCTAAGTAAATAAGTACCTCAAGCTCTTATGATCTGTATATATCTCACACCTTTCGCCATACAGATAATGTATCCAAACCTTCAATGCAAACACTGCTGCAGCTAACTCCAAATCATGAGTGGGATAATTTGTTCATAACTCTTTAATTGGCAGGAAGCATAAGCTATGACTTTACCACGCTGCATCAACACACAACCAAGCCCTTTTCTCGAAGCATCACTATAAATGACAAAGTCTCCCAAGTTGTTAGGGATGGTTAGTACTAGTGCAGTGACCAACCTTTGCTTAAGTTCTTGAAAACTCTTTTCACATTCTTCCGTCCACACAAACTTGGCATTCTTACGAGTTAGTTGAGTCAATGGGGCTGCAATACGAGAAAATCCCTCCACAAACCTCCTACAACAGCCAGCAAGGCCCAAAAAGCTTCTAACCTCACTTACATTCATTGGTCTTGCCCAATCAACCACAGCTTCAACCTTACTAGGGTCTACAGAAATCCTTGCCTTAGATATCACATGCCCTAAGAACACCACTTGGTCAAGCCAAAATTCACACTTCTTAAACTTTGCATATAGCTTCTTCTCCCTCAAAATTTGAAAAACAATTCTCAAGTGCTCTTCATGTTCTTCCATGCTTTTGGAGAAAATTAGGATGTCATCAATAAAGACAATAACAAAGCGGTCTAAGTACTCATGAAACACCTTATTCATCAAGTCCATAAATGCAGCAGGAGCATTGGTCAATCCAAAAGGCATTACCAAGAATTCATAATGCCCATACCTAGTCCTAAAAGCTGTCTTGGGTATGTCTTCACCCTTGATTTTCAATTGGTGATACCCAGAACAAAGGTCAATCTTAGAGAAGACTTGTGCCCCTTGTAATTGATCAAATAGGTCATCAATACAAGGGAGAGGGTATTTGTTTCTCACAGTAACCCAGTTTAACTCACGATAGTCAATACACAACCTCATAGTCTCATCCTTCTTCTTCACAAATAAAACCGGTGCACCCCAAGGAGATGCACTTGGTTTGATGAACCCCTTATCAAGGAGTTCTTGTAACTGTTCCTTGAGTTCCTTAAGTTCAGTTGGTGCCATCTGATATGGTGCTTTTGATATAGGAGAAGTTCCAAGGAGTAAATCAATGGAGAATTCAATCTCCTTATCTATAGGTATCCCTGGTAGGTCTTCAGGAAAGACATCAGGAAACTCCCTCACAATAGGGATATCATCCAACTTCAATACCTCTTTCCTGTGTCCACCACATGAGCTAGGTACCCTTGACATCCTTTCTGTAATAGACACTTAGCTCGAAGGGCTAATATCACCCTAGGTAAAGCATGCATCCTAGTGCCCTTAAACCGAAATTCAAGTTCTCCTAGAGGCCAAAACACCACTTCTTTTCTAAAACAATCTACACTAGCATGATAAGCCGCCAACCAATCCATTCCCAAAATTACATCATAGTCATACATGTCCATCAAAATCAAGTATGCTAACATTTCCCTATCCTCAATTTGGATGACACAAGACTTAAGCATAGAATTACACACCAAAGAATCACCCATAGGTGTGGCCACAGACAAGTCATAATCCATAAGTCCAAGTTTCTTATCACATAACTTAGCATATCGAGAGGAGATGAAAGAGTGTGTAGATCCATAATCAAATAGAGTTTTAGCAAACTTTGAGAATAATGGGAGGATACCTATAGCCACAATATCTGAAGCTTGAATGTCTTGTGGTGTGAGTGCAAACACTCTCCCTTGTGCTTTCCTCCTCTGATCATTCTTTCCAAGTTGTGCCATTGAGTTTTGTTGAGGAGATGTACAGCTTCTAGCTAAGTGTCTTGTCTTCCCACAATTATAACAAGCCTTTCCTTCAAAGAAACACGGCTTATCTCCATGAAACCTTCCACATGTAAGGCAAGCATTCGAACTTCTACCTTGAGCATTCTGGGTGGATTCTTATTTTCTGGCTTATTTGATGATGAATTACTCCCAGACCTCCCAAAAGATCCTTTCTTGTTCCAATGACCTTGAGCATTGCCTTGTAGAAAGCCTGTTTGTCCAGTGTTTCTAGGTGGGTTCTCCTTCCTAACATTGTTCTCGAAATCTTCCTTCAGTCTCATAGCTCTCTTAATTGACTCTGCATAATTATCAACCCTTGATGCAATCAGATGGTGTCAAAATCTCTCATTCAACCCCTTTTGAAATCTACTTGCTTTCTTCGCCTTAGTAAGG
Organism: Quercus aquifolioides; assembly: GCA_019022515.1. Classification (NCBI taxonomy): domain Eukaryota; kingdom Viridiplantae; phylum Streptophyta; class Magnoliopsida; order Fagales; family Fagaceae; genus Quercus; species Quercus aquifolioides. Next base: position 17,532,000 of record CM032335.1, on the reverse strand, counting down.
ATTAAGTGGGTTCCAAAGTGAGATAACTCAATGAATTTAGCTGCATACTGTTCAACAGTCATACTTCCTTGCACCAAATCAGCAAATTCCCTCTCTTTTAGTTCCCAAACCACCTCAAGGAAGTAGTTATCATAGAAAACCCCTTTAAATTTCTCCCAAGTGATAGGGTTTCTCTCAATTTCCATTCTCTCAGTGTCCATTCTCTCAGGTTCCTCGCTATTGGAATTAGCTACTCTCTTCTTTTTAGGTGGCATGATACCTAGTTAACAAAGAAATCAAGAAATATAGATGGTGCAACAATTATTACTACTAAACATAAGAAGTAACATTGCCAAAATTATTTAAAATATCTCATCAAACATAACCTACATACCAAATGCTCTAACAAAAAACTATTAAGATCATAACCTAGTTTCAAGTGTCTACAGGATCATAACCTAGTTTTCAAGTTTCTATAGAATCATATCCTAAGCTCTGATACCACAATTGTAACGCCCCAAAATCATAAACAATAAAAGTCTATTTAATCTAAATAATCCATAAAAATATTAAATAAAAGAAACCAGCAACCTAAAATCTCATCACACATGTCAGAGCTCTAATCCACCAAAGACAAAACATCCTCAAAATAATTCTCTAGTACAATGTTTAATGCCATAAAAATCATAATAAAATCCTTAGTTCCACAAAATAATTCATAATTGTTGTCTTCCAAGAGTCTCTATTCCAATAATTCCTCTAATGTATCTGTAACGGGAAATAAAGGGGGGTGAGATAACTCATTAAGTGGAATTCACTAACATTGGGGTGTGGGAACAAACCTTTTAAATAAATAATTCTTACAACAATTCATAACTTGTAACTTATCAATATTTTGTCATCAAATATTTCATATAAAAAAAATATATTTATATTGTGAGCCATCATAATATATATATATATATATATATATATATATATCAATACCATCATATAAATAATTTCTTAGGCTTTTCTCGTGGTCAACGTTTACGTCCCGTTGACAGGGTTGTGTTGTCCCCTTTTAGGACTAGAACCTCCTTTTCATCCCTTTTCTTAAAGATGGTTCATTTGGAACCTAAATGTGCACTCCCTTGCTAAGGAGCTTCCTTTTTGGATTCTCAATAGTATACTCCCTTGCTAAGGAGCTATCAAATGTGCACTATCCCCTTTTCTGGGACCGTCCCTTATTAAGGACTAGCTGCAGTATGATTGACCCTTGCTAAGGACTAAATGCCATACTGACCTTCTAATCACGACTTGCCATAGGTTTTCAAAACATATTCAATATGCTCACAAAAATAATCCATTCATAATTCTCAAAAATATAAAGATATATTCACACATACAAGTTTAAATAAATTTAGGTTGTCCCACAAATTTTTCATAAGACAAATAGTCAATGTGCACATCAAACATTTATAAAATATCAATTTATATATAGAATATCAACATATTTCTTTGATATAGAATAGTTTAATAATCAACATTGTTTTGGGAAAACCCCCAAAATTAGTAAACACCACTTACCTCTTACATGCAAAAATATGAACCCAACCTCCCTTGAATCACAATAACTCAGTAGGATTATAGCCTAGCAACACCAAAAATAGGTCCATCAATACACAATTTCCTACTTAAAATCTGTTTTCACCCTTAAACAATTTTATCCTAAACAATACTGATATATCCAAAATTCTCTATTTATTTGCTTACAACCCAATTCACTTTTAGCTTCGATCCAATTGTTCTATTTCACATATTCTCATTATCTATTAATTGGCATGTTTGTACTACAACTCTATGGAACTCTAGGATTTTATTACATGTCTAGCCATCACATAGACTACTACAATTCTTAGAATACACATAATATAATCTTGATTGATCAATCCAATATTCACATCTGATCATTCTCTTTTTTTTATAAGCTAGAAATTAATATATTTCAATAAACTTCAATATAGGCCGAACCTAATGGCAGGGTCACATGTATGGAATAGCTTCAAGTAAAATAATACTTCAATATAGGCCAAATGATGGGTGTCTGATCCATCTAATAATAGAAGCCATATATTATATATATATCTTAGTTCATCCACACAATGACCTATAACTCTCTTGATGCCGCAAGACATGAGGACATTGCTGGGCACATATTTGGACAATGATAAGGGTGTAGGTGCATGACAGATGTGGAGAAATTAGTAAGACTATATACAATTATAAAATAACCATAGAGTACCCCTTTTCCCATTAAAATAATCATAGATTTAGATCCAAGATGGCCATACCTATTATTTTATCAGATACACAAATAAGAGATGCCTCCTATAAGAGTGGGAACAAACCATACCTATAGACTTCAACTCACAGCCACAATGAAGAAAAGCAAAGTTCAATAGTCAGCAGAAGCAAAAGGAAGCCCCATCAATAAATACACGTGTAACTAAAGAGGAAGAAGGCTAGGGTTTTTTTTTTTTTTTTAAAGCTTATCAAGGCCCATATATTTACTTAAGTCACCTCACTTGTGCGTCATATTCCATAGTATTTATCTTATTTTTAATATTTTTGGCCCAAATCAATTTAATCCATTTAATTGTAGGCTTCCTTTATAATTTACGTATAAAATTGGTATCAAAATTATGGGGTGTTTCAAAACTCATCCATTAATGGACTTAGTAGTGAGTCCGTCCTTTTAAGGATTTAGTAATAAACCCGTCCACTTATGGACTTAACAGTGACTCTGTCCTTTTAGGATTTAGTAATAAACTCGTCCACTTATGGACTTAGTAGTGAACTCATTTGTTTGTGGACTTAGTAATGAACTCATCTACTTGTGGACTTAATAATGAACTTGTCCACTTGTGGACCTAATAATTTCAAGGCACCCCAATGGGATGAACTCGTCCACTTGTGGACTTAGTCACAAATATGGTTTTGCAGAGACATATACATACACAGGTCATATCTGAATAACTCCTCTTATTGTGATAAATGTGTGCATAAGTAAAAAATTGTTCTTGAAAGAATAAAAGGCTGCCCTTTGGGCTTAAAAAGTACTATAGATAGTAAAAACTAACTAAAAAGAAGTAAATTGGAAATGAAAAGTGTTGTTCTTTGTGCCATCGTCTACTGGTAGTATTTTTTCAGGTGCTCCGTGTTCTATGGGTGGTGCAACTTTTGCCTGTCTAATGTCTCCAGGTGGTAGGTGTCTTTCCTTTTCCATGAAGTAATTCTGTAGGGTCCTTCCCGATTAGGCCACAGCTTTCCCTGGGAGGGATCTCTCATGGCGCCCATGACCTTCCTTAGGACGAGGTCTCCGACTTGAAAATCCCTACATCTGACTCTGGAGTTGTAATGCTTAGCCATGGGATCTTGGTACCGCGCCAACCTTTGTTCGACTGTTGCTCTTACTTCATCTATTAGGTCGAGCTGTAGGCGCATGGCTTTGTCGTTCCTATTCTCATCATAGTTCTCCACTCTGTAGCTTGTGAGTTCAACCTCAGCTGGGATGTACGCTAGTCGAAATGGCGTTTCTCCTGTAGGTGTCCTCGCTGTCGTCCTGTACACCCATAATACGCTTGGCAACTCTTCTGGCCATATACCCTTTGCCCTCTCAAGCCGAGTCTTAATGATCTTGAGCAAGAATCGGTTCGTACCCTCAACCTATCCGTTGGCCTGAGGGTGAGCAGGTGAGGAGTAGTGATTCTTTATTCCCAGTTGTGAGCAAAAATCTCTAAACGAGTTGTTGTCAAATTGTCTTCCGTTATCTAAGACTAAGACTCTGGGGATCCCATACCTGTAGATGATGTTCTTTCAGATGAAACTTTGTACGTTCTTATCTGTAATGGTTGCCAGGGCTTCAGCTTCCATTCACTTTGTAAAGTAATCTATGCCGACCACTGGGAACCAGCTGTCTCATCGCTATTGGGAATGGGCCCATGATGTCCAACCCCCATTGAGCAAAAAGCCACAGGGCTGTCATTGGAGTGAGCTCTTCTGTTGGCTATCTGATGACATGGCCGAATCTTTGACATTTGTCACAGGCTTTGACATAGGCTTGCGCATTCTTCTACATGGTGAGCCAATAGTATCCAGCCCGAATCAGATTGTGTACCAACGACCGTGACCCGAAATAGTTCCCGCAAATCCCCTCATAGACTTCTCTCATGACATAGTCTGCTTCCTCAAGGTCCAAGCACCTTAGATACGGGGCGGGAGAACCCTCTTTTGTTCAAGACATCCTTTATCAAGATGAAACGTGCTGCCTAGACCTTCAGCTTTCTTACAGCCTCCTTATCATTAAGTAGTGTACTGTCTTTCAAATAAGAAACTATTGGTGTGGTCCAGTTGCTTCCCGAGTCTATTTCCTACACTCTGATGCCATCTATCAAAGGTAAAAGCTAAACAAAAAAAAGTACCTTACTAGGAATGAGCATGTGTTCTGCTGATACGGCTTTCGCAAGGCAGTCGGCTTGCTCGTTCTCTTCCCTGGGGATTTGAACAAACTTGGCTTGAAACTCGCCCATCCATTTCCTTAGTTGCTCTAGGTATTTCTTCATTCTTTCCCCTTTGCATTTGTAGTCGCCGTTCACCTGACTTGTGACCACCTGAGAATCGCAGTACACAACCACACTCGTGGCCCCTGCAGCTTTGGCGAGATCCAGTCCTACCACTAGAGCCTCGTATTCCGCTTCATTGTTAGTCGTAAGGAAGTTGAGACGAACCATACACTCGATCTCGTCCCCTTATGGAGAACGAAGCACTATACCTACTCCACCAGCCCCCTTGTTAAATGATCTATCCGTGTGAATACTCTATTGGGTATGCTCTTCTGCCCCCTGGTCTTCCATGTTGGTGAATTCTGCAATGAAGTCAGCGACCACCTGTCCTTTCTTGGCAGTACGCGGGCAGTATTGTACGTCAAACTCGCTTAATTCTATTGCCTATAGCGCCATCTATCCAACCGCTTTAGGGTTACTCATTGCCCGCCATAGAGGCTTGTCTATCAGAATGACCACAGTGTGGGCCTGGAAGTATGGCTTGAGCTTATGGGCCGTGGTAACTAAAGCGAAGGCTAGCTTCTCCATCAGTGGGTACCTCTCCTCTGTGCCACGGAGTGCCCGGCTAATGTAGTATACGGGTCTTTGCACCTTGTCTTCTTCTCTGACTAGGGCCGCACTGACGGTAGCCGGGGAGATGGCCAGATAGAGAAATAGCTCTTCCCTTGGTTATGAGGGACTTAGCAATGGTGGGGAAGAAATGTATGCTTTTAGATCATCAAAAGCTTGTTGGCATTCAGCTGTCTAGTTGAAGGACTTCTTCAGCGTGCGAAAAAAAGGTAAACACTTGTTCGTCACCCTCAAAACGAACTGGTTCAACGTAACCACCTTGCCGTTGAGGCATTGCACTTCTTTTGTGTTCCTTGGTGGTGCCATCTCCATTATGGCTCGAATCTTGTCTAGGTTGACTTCGATACCTCTTTGAGACACCATGAACCCTAAGAATTTTCCAGCCGTCACCCCAAATGCGCATTTGCTTGGGTTGAGCTTCATGTTGTAAGAGCAAAGGTTGTCAAAGGTCTCCTTGAGGTTGTCTAAATGATCGTCCTCCCTTCGGATTTTTACTAGCATGTCGTCCATGTAAACTTGGACGTTTCTTTCAATCTGATGCGCAAACATTTTGTTCGTAAGCCTCTGATACGTTGCGCCCGCGTTCTTGAGACCAAACGGTATCACCTTATAGCAAAAAAGGCCTTGAATGGTGACGAATGAAGTTTTCTCCTGATCAGCTTCGTCCAATTTGATTTGATTCTAACCGGAAAATGCATCCATGAAACTCAATAACTGGTGTCTTACTGTCGAGTCTACTAGAATGTCAACCTGCAGGAGCGGATAGCTATCCTTGGGGCACTTCTTGTTCAAGTCTGTGAAGTCTACACACATCCTCTAACTCCCGTTGGCTTTTTTAACCATCACTACATTGGCCAGCCAGTCGAGGTAGTACACCTCCCTGATGAATTCTGCATCCTGCAGTTTGCGAACTTGTTCCGCTATAACCCGATCTCGTTCTAGGGAGAATACTCGCTTCTTCTGACGGATGGGGAAAAAAAGGATGACACATTTAACCTATGCACCATGACTGAAGGGTCAATCCTCGGCATATCTTCATGACTCTAAGCGAAGATGGCCTGGTTTTCTTTTAGGAACACCGTGAGTGCTTGACGGACTGGCGAGGGTGTCAATCCTAGTCGTTTGCTCGTGCCTAGATTTATCAAGAAGTATCTCCTCCAATCCTTCAACAGGCTCAGCAACCGCCCTCTGTTCTTCAATGCTCATGGTCTAGAAGTGGTTGTCCATCTCCAACATTGTTATGTAGCACTTGCGTGTTGCCATTTGGTTCCCACATACCTCTCCTACTCCGTATTCGGTGGAGACTTTGATCATCAAGTGATAGGTTGAAGTCACGGCCCTCCATGAGTTGAGGGTAGGTCGACTCAGTATGGCATTGTAGGAAGACGAGCAGTCGACAACGAGGAATGTAACATCCTTAATGATTTGCTGAGAGTAGTCACTGACTGTTACGGACAATGTAACCACACCAAGGGGGTATACCCTCGTTCCTCCGAACCCAACGAGCAGCGCGTTGACTGGCACAAGTCGCTCCTTCTCGATCCTCATCTACTAGAATGCCAGGTAGTAAAGGATATCAGCAGAGCTTCCATTATCAATTAGGACCCGGTGAGTGTTGTAGTCCCCTACCCAAATACTAATAATGAGTACACCATCGTGTGGGTGGTGGAGACGTCGAGTGTTTTCTTTCGAGAATCCAATTATAGGGTCGTCAACTCATGTCATCTTTGGGATGAAATCTATCAGCTGGACATTCTGAACCATCCTGAGGTAAGTCTTGTAGGCATTCTTGGATGAACCAGAAGCCGTGGTGCCCCCTACAATCATCCTTATATCCCTTATGGATGGCCTGGGGCGCTCGTTATCCCTTCTAGCAACCTGTTCCTGTGGTGGATCTGCCCATTCTTTGTTGACGAATCATTGCAGTTTCCCCTATCTAATAAGGGCTTCAATCTGCTGCTTCAAGTCATAACACTCAGACGTGTTGTGACTATGGTCCCAATGAAAACGACAATACTTGTCCATGGACTTCTTACTGGGATCTCCCTTCAATTTTCCAGGCCACATCAAGGCTGCATCATCCTTAATCTGCATCAGGACCTGATCAATAAGGGCAGTCAGCGGGGTGAAGTTCGCAGCAAATCTTCCAACGGGGGTCTCAGAGCACCTATCCTTCCATCAATCTCTGGCTCTGATCATCTTCCATCCCTTGTCCTGTTGTGTATGTTCTTGCCTTTCCCTTTTCTTAGGTTTCTCCTCTCGAGCTAGTAACGCATCTTCGGCATTCATGTACTTAGTAGCTCAATAAAGCACATCTGATATGGTCTTCGGGTCGTTTTTGTATAAAGAGAACAGAAACTTCCCCTTCTGCAATCCATTGGTGAATGCAGCAATAAGTATCTTGTCATTAACTTCGTCTATCGAGAGGGCTTCCTTATTGAAGCGGGTTATGTAGGATCTCAACGTCTCATCCTCTCGTTGCTTGATGCTCATCAAGCATGCCGTGGACTTCTTATATTTGTGCCCCCCGATAAAGTGCGAGGCAAACTGTGCACTCAGCTCCTTGAAGGTACTGATGGAGTTGGGCATCAACCTACTGAACCATACCCTTGTAGGACCCTTCAACGTAGCCGGGAAGGCTCAACACATGATCTCGTCCTCCACGCCTTGCAAGTGCATAAGGGTTTTGAATAACTCTAGGTGATCTAAGGGATCCTTTAACCTGTTATAGGCTTATACTTGTGGCATATGGAACTTCGGCGAAAGGGGGAATGAAGTGACGGGTGCTATAAAATGTGAGTCCGTCCAGTGGACTAACTCGTCGAGGTCGCTTGACACCCGTCCTCTAAGGGCATTCATCATAAAGTCCATCCGCTCTTTCATCATCTGCATCTCTGCAACTATATGTGGTGGTGTTGTTTCTGCGATGGATGGACAGCTAGTATCTTGTCACTCTAGTCTACTCAAAGCATTACTGCCTTCTAGTCCTTCTTGGTCCCTCCTTTCGACACTGATGCCCTCTTGCTCCTCTCCGTGACTGTTAGGCCCAGCATCCCTTTGGCACAATTGTTCCTCCAGGTCATGATTCTGCTTAGTAAGGCGTTCCACAGCTGCAGCTAGGGTCTGTACCTGTCTTTTAGTAATGCACGGTTCTTCTCCAACTCTTTGTCTGGGAAGTGGTAATATGGTTGTTACTGTTTTCGTGCCTCTTTTCCACCGACGGCGCCAACTGATGATGCCAAAAATCATCAATGAGTCGCACGGTCCTCACGTGCTCTAGACAAAACCTACAAAATAGAAACAAAGAAGACCTTGCAGAGAGTACCGATGTGGTACCGGCCAAATAACCTCCGAAAGTTAAGTTAGAGAACTTTCACAACTCTAGAGTACCAAAGTTGGGGTAAATTATGCGTACCTTGGTTTGTAAGGGTTTTGGGGTTTTTATAGTAGCGTAGAGTTGACATTCGTTTCTTGGCAAGGAAGATCTTTCCTTGTAGGGAGGATCCTCATTAATACACGTATCTTACGGGATCCTTTCCTTGTGGGGACCCTCTTGATTAGAGTTAATCGTGGGGTGCAAGATATTTCCTTATATAGATATCCGTAGGGGTCAAGCAAGGCCATGCTAGACCCGTCATGCCTTTTATTCTCGTTGGCCTTTTCTTGTTCCCGTCAGCCTTCTCTCTTCCCGTCATCTGTGTAGACATCATCGGGTATGTAGGTGGGATCGTTGGCCTATGGCGTCGTCATTTTCATACTTTCTTACGTGCTTGCGAAATTGACGAGCCTAATGGGGTCATCGGCTTCTTTGCATGTAGTGGGTTTATCCCTTTCTAAAAACACCCTCGTCAACAATTGAGAACCAAAACATGGGATAGTCTTGTAATTTGGATGATGACTACCTGGTTGTTTGTAATGGGTGGTTGTGCTATTTGGAAAGGCAATCTTTGTTTTGGGTTTAAAAGGAAGGCATGCCAAGTGCTTGGATGTAAGTTTTAATCTCCACGGTAGATTTGTTAATAGGTGGTGTGGCAGTTTTTATTTAAAACAAAAGAGATATCTTTTTAAAAATTTACTAGAGGTAAATTGGATCCTATTTTTAATTAAGTTTAAATTATATTCTATATTTAAACCATTATTTAGAAGCTTATCACAATTATAATAAATATCTATTAATAACATCATAATAAAACAACAATCATAATAAATTCTTATCAATAACTACTGTAATTATCAAATTTTATATTTAATTTTGGAAATGCTAACGAGTGCCCTTAGGGCACTAATTAATAATCTATTTTAGAAAGTTTTGATACTACTTTTATGGGAAATGAAAAAAGTTGTCAAAATATTAATTACTTTTTTTTTCATTTCCCATAAAAAATTTCTTTAAATGGATTATTAACCAGTGCCCTAAGGGCACTCGTTAGCGTTTCCCTTTAATTTTTAATAGATAATCACAATCAAAATAAATATCTATTAATAACTATCATAATTATCAAATCATAGGCAAAAGGAGAGAGAGAATCTTTGTTTTTTCTTTTTTCTTTTTTCTTTTTGCAAAACAACTTTTTTTTTTTTTAGATAAAATTTTTCGGTGTATTTCAAGGGTTGGTGACTAGTTGAGTTAATGCTTTAACCCTAGATCATTTTGTAAGGATTACAAACAAATAAGTTGGTGAATATTTTTTTTTCTTTTGTGGAAATTATGATTCAGATTTATTTTTTATCATTAGCCACATGGAAAATAACTATAATCTACTTTGGTTGATTAATTATCTTTCTAACAAATCACCTATACTTGGTACTTTTCCAAGAAAATCACACGATGGCTTTACTTCTCGTGCTACACATGCAACGTTGACAAAAGGCAAGACCCCGTCAAACAAGCCAACGTGGTAAACACTCATTGGTTGAAACCCATGGGAAGGTAGGACGGTTTCCACAGAGAATGAGAACTCATCTTTTGCCGCGATGGGCTGGAACCTAAATGGTTGACAAAGCAAACAAAATAAAATAAAATAGCAAAACTATTAAAATTAGAGGACTGCAAAATAAAATAAAGAATATTCAAAGTGAAAGTCTTAAAATTGTTCAAACTGGTCAAACTTCCGACATTCTTGATTCTTGAACCCCGAAATCCTTTTCTATAAATACCTTCTTCATGTTTCTCAACATCCACCAACATAAACAAACTATTAGTGCTTTTGCGTTTTGAAAGAGAGACTATATACAAAACCATTAGTGCTTTTTGAGTTTTGAGAGAGATTATACAAAAAAGCCATCAGTGCTTCCACACAAACCAAAAAGAGAGAGAGAGAGAGAGATGGGGTTGCTTGAGCTGGCTACAGGTTTTAACATAGCCGTGTTGCTGGTCTTTTTTCTCTTCCTGATCACCTTAAGAGTGTTATTTTCTTGCTGGATTTCACCAACTCTTAAGTATTGGAAAATTCGGAGAAATGGGTTTGGAGGACCCACTCCAAGTTTTCCTTTTGGTAACATTAAGGATATCGTTAAGATGTCCGGTGATTCTTCGTTGCAGTCATCGAATTCTCCACATGAAATACACTCAAATGTTTTTCCCTACTTTGCACAATGGCAAAAGAGTCATGGTGAGCTCCTAGCTAGCTAGCTAGCTATATATTGATAAAAGTAAAAACTATATATGTGCGGTCAAATTTGAATCAATATTTGCATTTAGTCTAAAATATTATATTTGTATTATATATATATATATATATATATATTTTCATTTAGAAATTATTGGTAATACAATTACATGGAAACACAAAAATGAAGTCCTTTTGACATGGTATATACTACTAATGGAGTTCATCAACTATATAAATATATATTGATAAGCGAGTTCATCACTATATACACTGCAAAGAGGTTGATTTTTTTTTTATGATACAAAAATTTACATACTAGCTAGGTATTCATAAAATTTTGTGTAGGGCTAATATATAAGTGTAATTTGTGGTGCAGGAAAAACGTTCATATACTGGCTGGGCACAGAGCCATTTTTATATATAGCAGAACCTGAGTTCCTAAAGAAAATGTCTGGATCGGTCATGGCAAAGAGTTGGGGAAAGCCAACTGTGTTCAAAAATGATAGAGATCCTATGTTTGGCAATGGTTTGGTCATGGTTGAAGGAGATGAGTGGGTTCGCCAGCGACATGTCATTACTCCTGCATTCAATCCAATCAACCTGAAGGTCTCTTTCTCTATTCCTGATCTCTGACCCAAAATGGAAAAATATCTAGTTGATTCTCTTAGAATCTAGAACTAAATTTTGTTATAGTACATCCATAAAAGAAACAATAATTGGTCAACAAATTATCTTTCATTTAGAACTTTTTTTTTTTTTTTACAAACAGTAATTAGTAAAACATAACTATATACTTCTCCTTTACTTCTCAAAGTTAGTCTCTACTGATTAATTTCCATTCTGTTAATTAATTCCCACTAAAGATCTAAACTTTCTTTCTTTGTTTAATTTTCTAGGTTATGGCAAGCTTAATGGTGGAGTCAGCCACTAATATGCTAGATAATTGGACTACCTTCATTAATTCAGGAAAACCAGAGATTGATGCTGAGAGAGAAATTATAAAAACAGCCGGAGAGATCATTGCTAAGACAAGCTTTGGTGTAAGTTACAAAACTGGCCAGAATGTGTTAGAAAAACTAAGAGCCCTGCAAGTGACTCTCTTTAAGTCTAACCGCTTTGTGGGGGTCCCTTTTAGCAAATTCTTTTGCCCTAAGAAAACCCTAGAGGCCAAAAGACTTGGCAAGGAAATCGACCAACTGTTTTTATCAATCATAAATGATCGAAAAAAATCGATTAAAGGGAAAACTCCACAAGACTTGCTTGGCATATTGCTTCAAGGGAGTCCTGTTGATGGCCGATTAGGAAAGACATTATCACAGCAGGAATTAGTGGATGAGTGCAAGACCTTCTTCTTTGGAGGCCATGAGACAACAGCATTGGCAATCACGTGGACACTGTTACTTTTGGCCATGAATCCAGAGTGGCAAGACCAGTTGAGAGATGAGATCAGAGAAGTTGTTAAAGATGGAGAGATTGATGTCAATACGCTTGCTGGACTAAAGAAGGTATGATAAAAAAAATTTCACATCATATATTAGTAGCACTGTACTTGTGTCCTGTGAATTTGTTAGCTAGATATAGAGGCGCAATTAATGTCTTAAAGTACTATGTATAAAAATGATTTATAAGGTAGTAAAGATCTCTGTTTTAAAAATCAGACCAAACCAGTTGAACTGTGAATCGAATGCCAGTTTGGTCTGAGAAAAATGCTCAAAATCGGTAAAAACCGGTCAACAACTAGTCAAAACTTGTCAAAAATCGGTAAAAACTAGAAACGGGAGGCAAATCGGGTTTTGCCTCCGAGCCGGTTTTTAAAACCATAGTAACGTTACATTGTGGCTGTGATTATTTTTTAAAAATATGGGAATTAAGGTTGTAATCCTTGAACAGCATACATAGAGGCATAGAGTTTTGGGGATATGGTTGCCAGTTAAGAAAACCATATCATCTTAAAATTATTATAGAAATAAACATTGTTTTTGGAGGGTGGGATAAGATAGAACCAACCAACTACAATACATCAGCAAATCTTTCTTTGTAATTTAATGAAGAATGAATATCTTTCTAGAAATAAACACTAATTGCTTTTGTTTATGGGACAGACATGCATGTAGTTGGTCACATGCATGATCAATAATGGTGAGAGAATTAATGCTTGAAATTAGACATGTATGCATTATTTTTAACTTTTCATAATATTTATCACTCAAATATAAAGAGTCTTCTGTTTGGTCCCATTTTTTAGAAACACAATATTGTTCTAAAAATTTCCACACACAAAAAAAAAGGATTAAAAAGGATCACTCAAAAACTTTGAGTGCATTATGGGTTGGATTTTGAAATACGTTTTGATATATATTTTAAATTATTTTTTAATGTGTATATTTTTTTTAAATTTCCTAATTAATTATTTATTTACTTTTCAATTTTTTTAAACAACTATCTCAAGTTCTAGAGAAATAAAATCATTGTTTTAATTTAGAGATGATCTGATTTTGGATTCAAGAAATGGAGAAGTAGAGAGACAGTTATATTATCTATTACATGCAATCAAGGTTTCACAATGAATAAAAATCACACACTCATATATAAACCCTACATTTTTTGTAAAAGAAGAGAAGGGTTAAAAATTATTCTTACACAAGCCTAGTTAATGTCTTAGAAATTTGTCCCTTCTTTTCTCTCTCTCTCTCGCTCTCTCATTAAAATAAGGAAGGAGCCGACCTATGAAAAGAGGTCAATGATAGATCAATGAAAGAATGGCCAGCTATGCTAGGAGTACTTAAGCGCGTGGGGGCCAAAGCACATGCTTATTATGGCTTGGACTCATTTGGATTGTTGGATAGAGAACAGTACTGGTCATTGTCACGTAGATACTACTACTAATTAAATGGCATCGCAAATTCAACAGTACCTCACTTTAGGGTACTATGCCACATCCACACGCCCTACCTTGACATTTGCCATCACCCTATTGGCATGACCGTCCAAAATCTTTACTTCCCAGATACACTTCGCGTTTTCTACTTGGGTCTCCGTCCATGTACAACCAGAGCTATGGATGGATATATTGAGGCCTGCCGGCCATGAATTATATGTTTTTTTTTTCCCCCTTTTTATTTAGATGGACTTTTTTCCCTCACTTAATAATAATATTCTTTTATAAAATATCAACTTCAAGAGTTAGACTTAAGTATAAAATTAATAAACAAAAATCACAAAACCTGGGCATAATTACTTAGGTATCTTAGTGAATAAGTTACATTGATGAAGTTAAGTATCCTTTATAGAAAGATAAACTTGTTTACATTTAGTATTAGTTAAAGCAATTATATGTTTGAGTTTGAATTTGAATTTAAGAACATGCATCCATAGATGAAAAGGGTTTTATTCTAGTTTGATTTTTTACTAAACCATGTCGAATCTTACAAATGTGATTGTAATTGCAGATGGGATGGGTGTTAAATGAGGTTCTTCGACTTTATCCATCAGCGCCAAACGTACAAAGGCAAGCGAGAGAAGACATTCGAGTGGATGACCTAACAATTCCTAATGGAACCAACATGTGGATTGACGTGGTGGCCATGCACCATGACCCGGAACTGTGGGGTGAGGATGTGAATGAGTTCAAGCCAGAGAGGTTCAAGGGTGACATGTATGGAGGGTGCAAGCACAAGATGGGGTATCTGCCTTTTGGGTTTGGAGGAAGAATGTGTATTGGTAGGAACTTGACGTTTATGGAGTACAAGATTGTCTTAACCCTAATTCTCTCTAGGTTTTCTTTTACCCTTTCCCCAACTTACACTCATTCTCCTGCTATTTTGCTCTCTCTAAGGCCTAAGTATGGACTGCCTCTCAGATTTCAACCTCTTTAGACCAACTAGTTCGACATACCAACTCCAACAGATTATTTTATTGTTCTAGTTTGTAAAATATAAACCACATGAAGCATTTGTCTTTCTTTTAGCTCGAAATATATGTATTGAATGAAAAGAATTTATTAATTACTCCCAAAACCATTCTGTGTATCTTCACCTACATTATGTTATGTGATCTTGTTGCGAAAAGTATGTGTTCTATATATCTTTCGAATTAGGAGAGAACTACGTCTCTTTTTATGTACCAATATATATAACAGGTAGTCCTGTCTTCATTGTCAATATCTTTATGTCATATTTTTAAATGGAGGCCTGAAATGAATTGTCCTATATATTAATTGCTCTCATATGGGATAAAGAAAATGAATTGTCCTATTGATTGCTCTCATATGAGATACAGAAAATTATATATCAGTAGATCGTTGCGACATTTCATTAATCATTACAAAGTATATGCGAGCTCTAGCAAGTTGAAGATTCCATGAGACCTGGCAACAAAGCCTCATTGGTCATTAAGATCACCAAATAAGGCTTGGATTCGAAATAGCAAATCATGCTAAATTCAAAATATCCCAAACCCAACCGAAAGAGATACGGTAGACAGTAAAATAGAACTATATTCACATACACATTGTTAATCAGGAGCTCATAAAAATTTGACACCGAAACTGTGTGTTGAAACTGTACTTTCACCCAAAAATTATTTTCCAACTCGAGAAGCAAATTCAACCTTGAATGAAATTTGACAGATTCGATAATGTCTCAATCGATAGAACTTTTGGCCAAGAAAGATTGAAAAAACACAATAATGTTAAAAGCAATACTAAGTCAGATGCATGCATGTCTTCTACAGCAACAAGTATGCAAGCATGAAATAGGCACTCAGTGTCAGGGGGAGTTGCAGGGCTATGCAGCTCAGCATGCATTGCAGCATCAGGGTGCAGCCCAGCATGCACCACAGGAGCAGGGAAGACTGCAATTGAATGCAGCAAACAGTGCATCCCAGAGGTACAAGCCTGAGTAATGAAGACTTAGAAGATCTGTTGGAGTCAATTCCCTATCACGATCAGATTATACAGTCTATACAAGGAATGATGCCAAGTGGACTGATGGTTACACGTGGATGTACACGTGTCATAGCTAGGTAGTTTTTAGTTGTAACAACTTTCTCCATGAAATCAGGAAAGGTAGTTATTTTGTTTTGTACATAACTGTATATAAAAGGATAGGTAGAGAGATTTTGGAATTCCAATTCATTCATTGTATTCATTTTCAATCAATGAAAAGATAGTTTCTATTTAGAGAGAGTTTTTTACAAGTAAAACTAATGCAAATAGAAAAAACAACTAAGAAATTTACTTGGATTAATCAAAAAACATTATAAACGTAACCAAAGCCTCTTGTGAGTGAAATAACAAACAATTACATAGAAGGCCTAAACGAACAATTACATTAAAAAAAAAAAAAAAAAAAATATTAACATAACCAAAGTCTCTTGTGAGGATTTCACTATACATTACTGTCAGTTTTTTTAAGACATTTTTTCCTCTCTTCAAATATGTGTATTAAAAATATTTAGTATTCTCAACAATAACAAAAAAAAAAAAAAAAAAAACATAGAAGGCTTAAAGTAATTCTTAGGTACTTCCAGAGCATGAAAAATCAAGTTTCCTTTTCTCACATTCATAGTGAGATCCACTCATTAAATGTAAATAAAACCTCTTGTGAGGATTTCATTAATAACAAATAATTATATAAAAGTCCTGAGTAATTCTTAAGTACTCACTGAGTAAGGAGAATGATACTCTCTCCTCTTACATTCATAGTGGGGTTTACTCATTAAATTTATGATGGAGTCCACCATAAATGTGAGAGGAAAGAACACTATTTTACTATACTTTGAAAACACCTAAGAATTTTCCGTGGTAAAGACCAATGAATTAGCTCAATACTAGTTTTACAAAGGAAAAACTAAAATTTAGGGGGAAAAGCAATAAAAATGACTTTACTCCTTGAATAAATGACATCTTGAAGAAGTGTCGGTAGTGTTCGGTGCTTTCTTAAAAGCAGCCCTCGGTATGGTCCATATCTTTGGCCAAATAACAACTACTCAATTTGGATGTTTTGGTCCGTTACTTTTATCAACAATGCTACTCGATATTGGTTTCGATTTCATTACGTTGATGATTGGAGTGGTCCCTAAGAAAGAGTGGTCTCAATTTTAATATCGAGATCACTCTTTGGTCTCAATCTTGACACCACATTTTAGTCTTGATGTCAAGACCAGGTTGAGATGGGCGAGACAAGGGCTTGCACTTGCTGATCCTGCCAGGTGAGCCAAATCATTGTCCCATCTACTTATATATTGAGATTATTTTTTGAAATAATAAATAGTTAAACACATTCATATCTAGACAATATCTAAAAGTTGAAACGTAACATTTAAGCTTGCTACATTTTTATTGAGGCACATCATCGGCCACATCACCATATTTTATTTTTTATTTGTTTCTCATTTTTTTTATAATATTAAACAAATTAATCAATTGATTTTATATATTCATTTTAAGCGGTTTTTTTCTAATAATATCTTTGACAGTTTTTTTTCTAAAAATATCTTTGACAGTTTTAACTTTACATTTACACATTCATTTACTTTAATAGTATTTATTGTTGCTATGATCTTGTTGAGTGACATTAAAGTAGCTTTTCGGTTCATTTAATTCTAATTTGGTCTATTCAGTCCAATTGGTATATTCAGTCCATTTCGGTCCTGTTCAATACCGCTCGGTCCACTTCTGTCCATTTCCGTGTATAATATGTTTGTTTTGCTGCTGATTAAGTTTTGTTCCACCACTTTGCCCAAAAAAAAAAAAAAGTTTTGTTCCACAACAACCATCAAACAAAAATAACAGAAACGAAAACGCAGCTATAGTTTATTGTTAACTTTGTAACCTCTGTTTCTCCAAAAAAAAAAAAAAAGTGTAGCCTTTCAAATCGACAAAGTTGTGCAAGCTGCTTAGCTGCGCAAACCATGCGGCCACAAAATTCTGAAATCTGTTCTGGTTCTTTCTACCGGTCAAGTTATTCTCCTTTCCTTTTTTCGATTTTTTTTTCCTTATTTGTTTTTTTAATTAAGCTAAGAAAAATTATTTATAGACAAAATGATAATAGATCCAACAAAATTAAAAAACAAAAAGCCCAATGGGCCAAGCTGTAAGCTATAATAGTAGAAAGTCAAGAAGTAACTACACAACCAATATAAGAATAGCCAAAGGCATTTGCAATGGTGGCTGAACAATCATCATCCCAACTAGGTCTGTAGACCAATGTTGAATGGGATCCTTGCGTCGGATCCAAAGATGACGAAACTGACCCAAAACAAGAGATAATTTGGAAAGTCAATAAAGTTGTAACTCAATTAGCACTTCTTTTATATCGTTTTTAATGGAAATGCCTATGATTCAAATCATACTTTCCCAACTATCAAATTATATAAAATAAAATAAAAAATGATAAAAAAAATTTGATAGGAATTATATAAGTGCTTTGTATATTCATATTTTGAGTCCAACTTATTTTATTAACCAATTTTTATTTTACTATTAGTATTAGTAGGAAGAAAAGGAACTCTCTCTCTCTCTCTCTCTCTCTCATTTTTAATGTAGAAACTAGAATTCCCAACTTTAGCTTAAAGGTAAACTTTAAAGAGAGAAAAAACCTGTAAGAAATAGACTTTGCAGCGAATTTAAATAATCGATTTTTTCCGGCATACCTCTCTTGGCCTAAATCGACGATCACCCGGGAACTTTGAGGATGTTCTACGCTGTCCAGAGCCAGCC
This sequence comes from Quercus aquifolioides, assembly GCA_019022515.1. Taxonomy (NCBI): domain Eukaryota; kingdom Viridiplantae; phylum Streptophyta; class Magnoliopsida; order Fagales; family Fagaceae; genus Quercus; species Quercus aquifolioides. Next base: position 17,513,515 of record CM032335.1, on the reverse strand, counting down.
TCCACGCAGACCAGCTATCCAAACACGTTTTGAATTCCAGTTTGTGTAACCTACGAACCAAAAACATTTCTCCGACGATGTTGCATACTACTAGAGTGATGCAAACATAACCACAACCTAAGAGCCTCACAACACTCAATAAACACTATGAGAAATGCAAAATTCGTCCACACTCCAATGGGTACCATTCTTGGTGTTTATATACACACCACTTCATTAATATTGAGTGGGATAGTGGACTTAGTGGGGTAGTGTAATGGTCTAATACCATTACTCCATAACTCCTAGATGTTACAATCTGAGGCAAATAGAGGGACATGCTCACATTGGGTGACTGTCCATATTCTTTCAGTTTCTAACATCTCCCACTCATCCACTGTGGGCATGGCCCTATTATCCATCTCTCAATGTGTTTCTCAGTGTGTTCATACTGGCAAATAGGTTGTGCGACCGCCGAGCACACTTGAAAAACATATTTGGGAGCACTATACTAAATCTTATACCAAGACCAGCATAGCAACATCCCTAAAGTGTCTCGTTATGCCCTAGACATATATTAACACATCGAATCAAGCATCTCTAACCCCTCTTGAGTTTAATACTCTGACTTATGCTTGATCCATTATAACTATCTAGATGTGCTCACGATTATTTCGCTACCATAAGCGTTATAACCTGTCGACAGTGAGCACAAATATAAGGATGTGTTACAAAAATAGTCTTCCCTTTGCACTCATGTCCTTTAACTTTGGTCCAATCGCTTTCCCAGCAATGTCCCTTTAGACCGAATCCAACATGGCCATAGGTAATATGCTAAAGTAGCAAACATCAAAACCTTAGCTTCAAGACACAGTCAAAAGTAACAAGGGCATAAGTAGGATCTTAATGAAGGATCCATAGGACTCACACGGTGAAGAAGCAGGGATTTATTCTCTCACCTCTGCTTTTGGTCGAGCAAGCACATGTAGTATGAAATACATGCTACGATGGAGTTCTCTTAAGTAAGAGCGTATGTCTTAACTCAATACACCGTACAAATCTTAGTCTAGTCACTACTCAAGCGCCTAACTCAAGTCCTTTATTCGCTTGCCACCTCAGGCATCAAATAAGGTCTCGCATCTGGCTAACCACAGGCTACATGGATCATGGGCTATCCATGTACGGTCTAATCAAGATAAATATATTATAGACCTCATCTTAGTTCCAACTAAGGCGACGTCTGTTTGTGTCTATCATCTATATATGCTACATAAGCATTAAATGACACAATGTCTCATCTCTACTTACTACTCAAGTGCCAGAGGCGATCGCTCGTGTGAGTGAGACGACCTAAGCCTGTCGACATACCTTTCATTCCGCAAAACTCATCATATGGTATATGTGTGTGTATACATACATATTATTAACTGAATAACATCATATGCATTTAAAACAAAATATCCCAAAAGAGTACAATAAATGGTAACTAAAAACAACATATCATCATATTCTACGTAGCCCTAAACTCCTAACATGAGCCTAAAAGACATCCCTTCCTATAGGCTTTGTAAGAGGATCAGCAATCATGAGGCTTGTAGAAATGTGTTTTAGAACCACTTCATTATGAGCAACCATGTCTCGAATGTAGTGATATCGTATATCAATGTGTTTGGTTCTACCATGATACTTAGAATCTTTAGCATAGGCAAGTGCTGCCATGCTATCACAATGTACCGTAACGGGATCCGAGGCATCCTTAACAACCTCAAGATTCTGAAAGAATCTCCTCAACCAAACTGCTTCCTAAACAGCTGTTGAACATGCTACATACTCTGCTTCCATAGTTGATAATGCTACACAGGGTTGTTTCTTGCTACTCTAAGTGATGGCGCCATTATTTAGCAAGAAAGCATATCCAGATGTAGATTTGCGTTCATCTAGGTCACTACCCCAATCAGCATCACTATAGCCAATCATACGCAAATCTGAACCCTGATAACAAAGGATGTAGTCCGCTGTCCCTTTAAGATACCTTAATATCCTCTTGACAGCTTTCCAATGAGCAAGTCCTGGATTAGACTGAAACCTGCTGACTAATCCAACAGCATAACATATATCGGGCCGAGTACACATCATTGCATACATCAAGCTTCCAACTGCATTAGCATAAGAACACGAGCCATCTTTTCTTTTTCATCTTGAGTCTTAGGACACATATCAAGGCTTAAGCTCTCATTTTTGGCAACTGGAGTATCTATGGGTTTGCAATTATGCATTTGGAAACGCTCAAGAACTTTCTTAATGTAGGTTTGTTGTGATAAACCTAAAAGTTTCTTTGAGCGATTCCTAAGGATTTTAACCCCTAGAATATAATCTGCCTCACCCATGTCCTTCATCTCAAAATTAGAGGACAACCACCCTTTTGTGGCGATAATCATCTCCATGTCATTACCGGCCAATAATATGTCATCGACATACAATGACAAAATAATGAAACTTCCCTTGGATCGTTTTACGTAGACACAGTGATCTTCTTCGATCATTGTAAACCCATTCGATAGAACGGCTATATGAAATCTCAAATACCACTGTCTAGATGACTACTTTAAACCATATATGGATCGCTTAAGTTTGCACACTTTGTGCTCTTGACCTTTGGTCACAAAGCCAATAGGTTGATCCATATAGATTTCTTCATCTAGTTCTCCATTGAGAAAAGCTGTCTTAACGTCCATTTGGTATAATTCCAAATTTAAGTTTGCAACAATGGCCAGAATGAGTCGAACAGAAGCAAACCTCACAACCAGAAAAAAAGTTTCCTCATAGTCAACACCCTCCTTTTGAGTGTATCTTTTGCCACTAATCGAGCTTTATACCTTTATATTGACCCATCTGCTTTGCGTTTGATTTTGAGAACCCATTTGTTCCCAATTGCTTTTCGCCCTAACGGTAGGTCTACCAGATCCCAGACCTAATTAGTCCTCATAGACTCCATTTCATCATTCATTGGTTTCATCCACTCATCACTAACAGAAGATGAGAGAGCCTCTTGCACAGTTCTTGGCTCATCATCATCCTGTGAAGCAATCATGACAACTTCCCCCTCAATCTCAAAACGACGACGAGGAACATTACCACGGTTGCTTCTACGAGGCTCAGGTTGGTGTGGATCAACTTCTAGTGGTGTGCTCCTACTAGGTTGTGAGTTGCTCCCACTGTCTCTAGGAGTTTCAAGAATTTCTTCCTTGTCCTCTACTAGTCTATTTGGGGTGCCTATCTCTTGATCCATCATTTCATAATGAGTCAAGTTCTTTTCAACCTCACCTATGTTAGGGAATTCACTTTCAATGAAATCAACATCACGTGACTCCAATTCAGTCACACCTCCATCTGTTTGTTCACCTATCAGCACATAGCCTTTGGAATGCTCAGAATATCTTATAAAGATACACTTCTTTCCTCTAGGCCCTAACTTCCCATATCTATGAGAAGTATTGTGAACATAACCTGTTAAACCCCATGGCCGCAGTTTATTCAAGTCAGGTTTCTTGCCGGTCCATAGTTCATAAGGTGTGGAAGATACTGATTTGGAGGGCACTAGGTTAATTATTTAGGCTGCAGTCAAAAGTGCATCCCCCCAATACGAAACCGGTAGGTTAGCTTGCGCCATGATTGACCTAACCATCTCTAGCAATGTTCGATTTCTCCTTTCTGCCACACCATTTTGTTGCGGTGTATAAGGCATCGTTAACTGCCTTGTGATTCCCTTTTCATCACAGAGCTCCTTAAATTGCTCAGATAGATACTCACGCCCACGATCAGTTCTGAGAGCCTTAATGCTTTTGTCTAATTGATTCTCAACCAATATCATGTATCGTCTAAAGCAATCTAAAGCCTCAGACTTATGAGAAATCAAATAGACATGACCGTAACGTGTAAAGTCATCTATAAATGTGATAAAGTAGAAACCTCCATGCCTTGCCCTCACATTCATTGGACCACATATGTCAGAGTGGATTAGTTGCAATGGAAAAGATGCCCTTGTGGCTTTTCCAAATGGTTTTCTTTTTGACTTTCCCACAAGACAATGTTCACATGTGGACAAAGTGACCTTAGCGAGATTGCCCATAAGGCCTTCTCTAGCTAACCTAGTCATCCTCTCTTGCCCTATATGGTCAAGCCTAGCATGCCATATACTTGAATTGTCAGAAGCATTATCAGATGAAGTCAAAAAAACTGAACTATCATTATTATAATATTCAATATCCAAAATTAAAAAACCATTTGAAATAAAACCACAGCCATAATAAACTGTTCCCAAATGCAATAAAACATAATTATTCTCAAAAATAAACCGGAAACCAAGTCTTAACAAAGTAACTACAGAAAGTAAGTTCCTCCGGATCTCTAGAGCATACAACACGTCATGGAGCAATAGAGTGCGACCACCTCGCAATTCTAGCTTGTAGGTACCAATTCCAAGTACCTCCACGCTAGCTCCATTTCCCACCTTAATGTCTCTACTACCAACAGGAATCCGGCGGTACTCCACAAATCCCGCTCTATCTCTCGCTACATGTTCTGTTGTCACTGAGTCTACAGTCCACATAGGAGCAAAATTAGCAACAAGGACATGACTAGTTACAAAAACATGGTGAGATGTAGGATTAGGTGTTACCTTTTTTGGCTCAGTGCATTCACGAGCAAAATGTCATTTCTTTCCGCAATTATAACAAGTTAACTTAGACTTGTCCTTCTTTGTGCGCTTTCCTCTAGTATTGCGCTTGACAAACTTAGCCTTCTTAGGCGGTGGCCCAGTTGGTCTCTCTTGTCCAAGAGCGTAATCAGGTTGCTTGCGTTTAGGCCTAAATGCCTTACGCGAGCTAGTCTCAGCCATGTGCACAGAACTAATCGGCTTGGTTGCTTTAAGGCGCTCAGCTTCAAGTTCCAAGTGACGAGCCACATCATCAAATGTTTTAATGTTCTCATTATGTGTCAAGTTTTGACACATTGTCTCCCATGAACTTGGTAGTGAACGAATCACTGCCTGGACTTGTTGTTCATCAGTAAGATTGTTTCCAGCTGATTTGAGCTCTCGAATCATGGAGGACATTGCCCTAAGATGCTACTTCATCGTATGTTCAGAGCGCATCTTATATGAATCAAATTTCATTGTTAAGCCACGCAGTCTGATGGCTGATGTCCCTCCATATCTTAGTTTTAGAGCTTTCCACATGTCTTGTGCAGTTGTATACTGCTCAAATTCACCAATCAAGTCATTATGCATACTGCTCAACATTGTAAAGCGCGCACATAAATCCTTCTTGCGCCAACTTTCATAGGTAGCAAGATCACGTTGGTGTTGCTCAGTGCTTCCCTCATCGGGTTTACTCAACGAATGAGTTAGAGTCTCTAGGACTTCTTGCTCATTCAGCACATATTGGATTTTGCGGTGCCAAATATTGTAATTTTCACCATCCAATTTCTCTCCTTTATTGAGATCAGCAACTATACCTTTGGAAGCCATTTCACTACAAAATTTCATAAATGGGACATTACACACACATTTCAAAAATTTTGACGTTCGATCTAAAATAAACTTAGATAATCAACACACGTCGCAAGATCGAAAATTCGCTAAGCTTCTTAATCATCTCTTGCGCCACTAGTGTTTATTACTAAGCTTAATTTTAATCTATTCGTGCAAAGTTATGTATGGGAGATAACGCAACTCAACCATACTCCCACTATTCTATATTTCATATTTACAAAAAATATGTATTGAAAATAATTCACTAATATTATCAATTAACTATTAAGACAAACAAGCTATCACAATTTAAACTCATGAAAACAATTCATATAGGCATCTCATTATTTCACTAAGAAATAATTATTTCTTTGTCATGTTAAATATGATATTTAACATTGTGTAAATATTTTTGATACCATATTTCACTAAGAAATAATAACGGAATTAAAAAATTTAAATAATCAATTCCATATCATTAAATATTTCTTAAAAATATATACACCACCAATAAAGAGCCGCATCATCATTAGCAAATTGCAGCAGCCCTTTAAATCTAAGAATAATGAATGGTCATGATATTTAAACTAGAAACACTATTCACGTGTACAGGTTCCAGAACAAACAAAAAATTTTTAAGCCACAACAAAATTTATGGCCCCACCATCTTATTTTTAAATGCTTTATAATAAACATACATTCATGTAGGCTGAATGATAGCCAAACAACGTATCCGTTTTCTGGCTTTGTGTTTACTGTCCTCAAAAATTTATTTATCTATTTATTACGTTAGACGCGTATGTTTCACACTGCATTTTTGTGTGTTTAACTGTAATAGTAACAGTCTGTGTAAACTGTACTAGGCGAGTGAGACTCTATGCAGTGCCTTATGTAGAGGACAAACCTCTGTAAAGGTAACATGCGCTGTACGTTGTGCTAGAGAGAGTGGGTTTTGCTGGAATTGGTTGTCTTCAACCTCCAGCCTTCAAAATTCTTTAGTAAAAAACGGGTTTGAAACAAAAACTTCAAGTGCTTATATCTTTTTCATTTCAAATCCATTTTTGATGTACCATATGCTGATTTAAAGCTTACAACATATAGATTCATAATATCAAATCATATTTTGTAAACAGAAATCATATAAGAGCAGTTTTGTCCTTAAAGTTTCGGTGTTCTAAGTTTTGTTAAACTATATCTCATGGCACACTTAGAGATTTGCTACGAAACTTAAGGTAGATATTAATACATGTAATATAAACAACATATATTAATTTCAAGGCACGAAATACACAGAATCAAAATTTGCCATTGAAGGCCATGTGAGGTGCAAAGAAATTCATAGCATATCACAGCAGCATAAAACGTATTAAGAGCTAATCATATATGCCTATGACATCGAGAACAACCTATAAAAGCTCTGATACCAATGTAAGAAATAGACTTTGCAGTGGAATTTAAATAATCGGTTTTTTTCGGCATACCTCTCTTGGCCTAAATCGACAATCACCCGGGAACTTTGAGGATGTTCTACGCTGTCCAGAGCCAGCCTCCACGCAGACCAGCTATCCAAACACATTTTGAATTCCAGTTTGTGTAACCCACGAACCAAACACGTTTCTCCAATGGTGTTGCACACTACTAGAGTGATGCAAACATAACCCACAACCTAAGAGCCTCACAACACTCAATAAACACTATGAGAAATGCAGAATTCGTCCACACTCCAATGGGTACCATTCTTGGTGTTTATATACACACCACTCCATTAATATTGAGTGGGATAGTGGACTTAGTGGGGTAATGTAATGGTCTAATACCATTACTCCATAACTCCTAGATGTTACAATCTGAGGCAAATAGAGGAACATGTTCACATTGGGTGACTATCCATATTCTTTCAGTTTCTAACAAAACCTGTTAGTGAAATTATCAAACAAGTGATAATTTTTGTTAAATACTCCTACTAGCTTTAAACCCCTTACAGCTCTTTTCCCTCATTTTGATGAAATGTCAAACTTTGTGTTAGTGTGTCTTTCTTTCTTTCTTTTTCTTTTTTTTTTTTCTTCTTTTTTTAAGATTTAATTATTTGCAACTTCCTAAAACTTCTTTTTTTTTTTTTTAGGTCTGTACTTTTGCTTTGGTTTATTTTTTAAGCTAGGTAAGGGGAAGAAAATAACTAACCCAAACACATGAGGGTCAATCATATTGGATAACATTAGCCCAAGCTTGAACAAGAGGAGCTTCATGATTACTAATTTGCTACACAACACAGCGAGGCAAGCTATTCCTTGCTGAAAAGTAGCAGCATCACATGCATTTCAACCAGCCCAGAATGGACCAGCATAAACTTTAGGAAGGAACCTAATCACAATTAGCAACGCTGGGAAAGTCCCGAGTTTAATGATATGAAAAGTTGGATACCACCATACCAGCGTAGGCATGAACACCAGATTCCACTATGGCAAAATCACAAGTTTAAGGAATCACTAATCCCGTGGGGTACAAGAATGTTCAATATGTGTGTAAAACATTATAAATGTTTAGACCCCCAATTTACAAATTACCAATTCAAGCTTAATATCAAACAATGTACGTGCGAAAAATAAACATAAGCTTATAACAGAATTGATAAACAATCTAAACCAAATAAAATCACATTCATAGCAGAAATTAAATAGCAAAGATAAAGGGAAGGAAGATGCAAACACAAAGACAACACAGCAATGTGTTATCGAAGAGGAAACCGAAGTCCTCGACGTAAAACCTCTTCACCGCCCTCCAAGCGGTCAATAATCCACTAGAAAATGAAGTTAGGATACATAAACAGCAGAAGACCCTTCAAGCCTAATCTACCCAGTGTACCTAAGCCCTCCAAGCTTCTTACTCCAACAAGATTACGCTGAACCTTTGTCTTTTCTAGCTTACCAGATTCCACTATAGCCCATAGCATCAACCAATATCAATTGGTCCCTTCCGAACTGCTTCCAAAAGCACCAAAAAGCCTTCTCACAGATATGGGTATGGTGAGATAAGGATTTGGCTAATGAATCTCTCAAGAATGTAACAATGAAGAGGGTGAGAGTAAAGGAATTTGAAAAGTCACTGTGTAAAGATTGTGAATGAGTCAATCTTGTTTTTCTCAAGAGTTTCTCTCTCAAAATTCTCTCTAAAAGCTCTCTACAATTCGTGGGTATAAGGGGTATTTATACTAGAGTGAGAAAGGAATGCGAAGAGTCAATTTTTTTTTAAAACAGAGCTGGCTAGCGACTTGGCTTCGCGACTTGACTGAGTCGTGAGTTCAAGCCGCGAGCTAACTGAATGGCCAGTCTAGACTTTTTTTCTTGTAGTGCTACAGCTAGCATGACGGTTTAACTTCTTTCCATGCTTCACTCGTATGCTTTTTCTGGCGGCTTACCAGTTGCGAGCCACCCGCAAGTTCCAGTCGCTAGTCTCTGCTTCACTGCACAGTTCTTGAGCATTTCTTCACACTCTTTCACATATTACCCTTACATGATTCCCACCTAAATACGGGGTTTCTAAATGCTGAATTACAAGAAAATTTGGCACGGAATACAGCCAACAAGAGATTGATTAAATTCAACCTTACAATCTCCTTCTTTGGCTATTCCATGACAAAACCCTACAACAAACTCTAGACTTAACACCTAAGTTGGGAACAGTTGAACAAAACTCACTCATACCTAACTTTAGAATCTGTGATGCTCTTGAACCATAAGAATAAGTATCTCCTGAAACACAATAACACAGTATGATCATTGTATGCAGAAAACTTGTAATGCATATGGAGCAAGCACAATGCAATCAAGTAAAAAGGAATAAAGCAATAGACCATGACTTGACCAAAAATAAACAATCACTATAAAAAGTGACCACAATGCTCATTCACACATGGAATGAATATTCGGACATGCAAGCTAATAAGCTCAATTACAAATTATCATTTGCATGTCCAACACTCAACCAATGCATAAACACTAGGTAAATGCATCAAGGATAAAAATCCAACAATGGCACAAGAGTGATGTACTAAATGAAAATGCAAAACATTTAACAACAATACTAAAGCTACAAAGCATAGGTACAAAACACAAGCTACATAAGCAAAGGTACAAATAAAAAATTGAATAACATCTTATATATATAAACCAAAATACCACAAGAGTAGAGTTTTAAAAGAACTAAGATAATCATGAGTTTAAACCTCTAAATTAACCAAAACATAATACCAAAAGACATAAACTCATAGTAAAAATAAACACTGAAATAAAGTTTTTATGGCAATCTCCCCCTCAAACTAGCACTCCCCCTTAAGAGCTACCCCCAAAAATCTCCTCTTTTTTTACCAGAATGGCCAAAGGGTTACTGCTGAATGGAGAAGCTATCAAACTTTGCTGAGAGGATGTTCATCTGATCTTAAAGTGCAACTAGGCTGTCAGATTACTCATTCTGAACATCTCTAAGCCAATCAATCCTCTCAAGGATGATCTGGAACGCATCTGGAGGTATAGCTGATGAGGATGATGCTCTGCTCCTCTTGCCACAACCTCTTGAGCTTGAGGGTTGTCCTTCAGCCTCTGTCTCAATCTCCATAACTTCTTCTTGGTTACCTTCCCCTTTATCACCTAGAAGACGAACTCTTATCCTTGTAATGGTTAGCTTGTTAATGGCTGAAGGAGTAGGCCTAAGGCTGATATCTTGAGGGATTGCCACACCTTTTGCCCCAAAAAGCCTCATAAGCAAGCTGGGGAAAATCAGCTTGGCCCTGGAGGTTGTTCTAGTCTCATCAGCAATGATGTAGAAGATATGAGCACTGATGTCTATGTAGGTGTTCTGCTTGAGCTCCATGAGGAAGATACCTCTAGCATTGTTGATGGTGGTCAACTTCGTCACTGGGTACAAATTGAACCTCATGATGGTTGTAAGACACCTCATGTCAGCTGGAAAGGCAGTAGTGTTGAGGCATTTCCCTTCTCTAACTCCACCAATATGAGATTGGACAGTTTCAATGGATAGCATCCTGTCCTTGTAATGGGTGAAGTGATGGTCATCCATATCTCCAAACCCCAGCACCTCATCTATGTCATCTACATCTATGGTGAATTCATGTCCCCTTATCCAACAGTTGATCTCATGCTCTCTTAACACAGCATTAGCATAAAACTCCATGATCAGAGGCTCACACACTCCAGGCAGGTCACTCAACAACTTATCCCAACCTCTGCCCTGAAAACAACTTGGTATGAAAGTGTCCTTCAAATCTATCAAGTCTACAAATCTTTCTTGAATGATGGTAGCCTTCATGTAAAACCAAGTGTATCTCTCAAAATGTTGAGAAGATCTAAACTTTGTATTGTCCATCTTCAACCTTTTGTCACCCTTTTTGGCAATGGTTTTCTTCTTGGTAGGAGTCATTTGCAAAACACAGCAGCAGAGTCCACAAGAACAAAGCACAATAGATGGAAACTAAAAATATTAGTAACATGTTAGTGGCATAGAAAAGGACAGAGTATTATACCAAACATTCAAACCAAACACATTTCAGGATCAACATTGAATGAGATAACTCAAAACAAACAAGCATAGAACAAACTATCAACAATTCTTAAGCATACCTCATTGTTAAATTAAACACAGAAACCTAACATCAACATCCTAGGGAACACCGTCAAACACATACTTCAAACATGCAATAGACAAACATTGTGAATCAACCAAACTCTCAAACAGTGTCTATTACAAAAATCCCTAAAAATAAGCATATGTCTATAAGACATATCTCAATGGGTATGATATGTTCAACGCAAGACAGATCAATCAACATACTCAAGGATAAAACTCAATCATGATAACAATAATTTATCGCATCATATAAACAAGACCAACATAACCCAATCAAACAAACCCAACAAAATGAACCCATCCCATAGCCGAATCAACACATATCTCAAAACCAAACAACAACTCAAAAATCCAAGAAATCAAGGTAATAAACATGAAATACTTAAAGAAAATAAGAAAACCCATACCTTTTCTTGAAGATTGATGTTGAGATCTTAAAGAAAAGTGGAGTTTTTGAGACAAACACGGTGAGTTTGAGAGAGAGTTCAAATGGGGAAAAAAATGGACAGTCACAAAAGTTCGAGGGAAAACTCAAAAGTTTTAAAAACTGACCTTAAAACGCAAAACACGCGATTTTCGCGACTAAGTTAAGTCGCGAGCAAGTCGCCAGGGTAAGACGCGAGACACCTAGAAACCAAAAATTTTGAAAATTTTTCTAAGTATTTTTCGCAATTGGAAGGTCCACTCACAAGGAAGTCGCGAAGGGAGCCGCGAAAACTTCTTAGTAACCTCACGACTAGAGCTTCCACCCACAAACAAGTCGCCAAACAGAGTCGCGAGAAATCTAAAAGCCCAAAATTTTTGAAAAATGTCTAAGTGTTTTTCACGACTGGGACTTTGACCCGCCAGTGAGTCGCGAAGACCTTCTAAGTAATGCTCGTGACTGGGGGCATGCGACTAAACCAACCTGCAACTGAGTCGCCAGAACAAGGCAACACTGTTTTTGAAGATTTTGACAATTTTTGTAAAAACAAAATACTTTCCAAAAACAACTAAAACACACAAAAATCTTTTTGTGTTTGATCAACAAGGATTGAGCGTGTGAAAACACATTTAATCAAGTACAATCACACAAATGAATATGACATTTATTAAACATAAACATGTGTGATGTGTGTGGGTACCAAAAATGAGATAGTCCTTAGTCCAATGTGAAGCTTCAATGATCAATTCAACCAAGACATACACAATTAGCACTAGATAATGCGATCCATCTCAATTATAGAAATATGCATATATAACCTCCCACATAAACTTAATAAAATATCTTTGAAGCTTTTCATTTGGCTTCATATACATCGTATCATTTGAACTTTTTGAATCAATACATCTCATTGTGCGATCGATGCCTGAAATTTTTGATATTTCAATTGATGAGCTAGCCTTTGGCTTTTTAGGCATCATACATTTTATTTTAGGTCACTTTCCCTTTTTCCTAATCAAATATTAGTATGTGCGATAGGCTTTTGCAGCTCATTATCTCTTTTCATTTGGAGATTTACAATTGTTGAGCTCTTTTAAGCAAAAACAATAAAATAAATAAGTGGGAAGATATATAGGCACAAGTCTATGCATGTCTCAAGATCAACAAAACCATTCACTAATCATTCATGACAAGTTTGAAGATTTATTTACAACAATCACATAGATGTCAAGATTTCTTCCACAATGATATAAGTGCATAGGGATCAAGCTACGCTCGTAAATGCACAAAGCCATTTGTACAAAGGTACAAGGCAAAACATGTTTTGAGACAAAACTCAACAATGTCGATCAAACTTTTTGAATTTTCTACGTTTTATGTGTTTTTGGATTTTTGACACAAAAGCAAGAAAAGATTGATCAAAGACAACAATGCAAAAACATTCAAAACAATTGCAAACAAACAAACAACCACAATTTTCAAAAAGCACACAACCAATCAAAGTCACAAAGCATAAGAAGTATTAATGTATAGACATATTGTAATGCTTATGCATGAGTACCCCTCTTCACCCACACGTCATGTGCGTTTGGGGTGATATCTCTATAGGATTGGGTACGAGAATTAGGACTTTCAAACCTTCTAGTGAAGCTTTCCAAGCAAGTGGTGAATGCACCGATCATCTTCATCACGTCCATCACACCGAGATCACCATTTCAACCTCTTGATGACTCAACAGCCCAAGTCCTCTTGTCATTTCTTGGTCCTCTTGACCTTTGATTAGTTGCATTCTTCAATGCTCTAAGCTTATGACAATTTGGTCTAGTGTGTCCTTGAAGTCCACAATGATGGCAAAAATGGTTCGTTCTTAAACCTCTTTGTGATCTTGGAAGAGATTTCCCTTTAACTTCAGGTTTGATCACTGATTGGTTACAGGGCTTATTCAACACCCGTTGGTCAGCCACATTCTTCTTCTTTTCATCCTCTGCTTTCTTAGGTGTAGAGGCAGCCACTACTGGTTCTTTGGCTTGCATAAACTTCACTTCCTTGGTGATTTTGACAGTTGAACTACTTTCTTCGGTATATCCCAACCCGAATTTGTCTGAGAAATGTTTTTGAGAAAAAATGACATCATCTAGCTTCTTGATGGAGACTCTCTCTACCTTAGCATTTGCTTGAACTACCTCAAGTTCAAGGAATCTAATTTTTAGGTAAGCATCTGATAACTCTCCATTCAGCTTCTCTATCTCACACTTGGCCTCCTTATGTCGCACTAGGAGACTTCTATAGTCCTCCTCTGCTTTCTTCATCTTTTTCACGACTGCCTTAGCCACACGTGCATATTCTCCTGATTTCTTAAGGAGTGAATTGAAGTTTTCTTAAAAACCCTCTGTACTTTCATCTTCTTCAACATCCAATTCTTCTACAATTCCCATTGATTCCTCATCACTATGCTCTCCAAGCTCTTCTACAAGCAGATTCAAACCCTCCGAAGACTCATCATGAGCAATAGTCATAAAAGCGGAGTAATTCCCTTCTCCATCACAGCTTTCCTCATAATCAGAATTGGATGAATCCGAGTCACTAAGAGTTGTAGCATACACCTTGCCCTTCATTCTCAAATAATTAGGACATTCTTTCTTGAAGTGTCAATGCCCGTTGCACTCGAAGCAAGTAATTCCTTGTGTAGATTGGGATTCCTTTCCATCTTTCCTTTTGAATTCCTTTTTCTCCTTCCCGAAACTTTGGAATCTCCCTTTATCACCAAATTTTCCATTGTTCTTGAATTTCAAGAACTCTCAAAAATTCTTCACAAGATATGTTACATCTTTATCAACAATATCCTTATCCAATGAGTCATAAGCTTCAACCCTTTCATTAATTGTCTTAAGAGCAAGAGATTTGCTCTTCCTTTGTGTGGGCAATGACAGTTCATAAGTCTGAAGTGAACCAATCAGTTCTTGGACTTTGATATCATCAAGGTCCTTACTCTCTTGAATCGCTGTCACCTTTGCATGAAAGCACTCCGGCAACTAACGAAGGATTTTCCTCACAACTTTCGAGTCCTCCGTTTTCTCCCCCCAAGTTGAACTTGCCGATGACCACTTCATTCAGCTTGCTATAGAAAAAGTCGAAAGACTCATCCTCACTCATTCTCAACTCCTCAAACCGAGTGGCCAACATCTGCAACTTGGTATCTTCATATGTGGTCTCCAATATCTGCCATGCCTCCTTAGCAATAGAGATGTGAGATATCCTATGGAACTCATCTGGAGATACACCACAAAAAATAGCATTAAATGCTTTGCTATTTGCATTAGACGCCGCGAGGGTTGCCTTATCCCATGTGGATTTGGCAGCCTCCGGCCTAGTCCATCCAATATCCATCGCATCCCAAACGGTTTCATCCATTGAACACAGAAATGTCCTCATCCTGACTTTCCAAAAGGCATAGTTGCTACCATCAAAATATGGCGGTGTATTTAAAAATTGAGACCAGTCCATCTCAATACGGGGTCAAGGATTGCACTAAGGTGTTTAAACCACAAAGATAGCACCCGCTCTGTTACCAATTGAATGTTCAATATGTGTGTAAAACACTATAAATGTTTAGACCCCCAATTTACAAATTACCAATTCAAGCTTAATATCTAACAATGTACGTGCTGAAAATGAACATAAGCTTATAACAGAATTGATAAACAATCCAAACCTAATAAAATCACATCCACAACAGAAATTAAATGGCAAAGATAAAGGAAAGGAAGATGCAAACACAAAGACAACATAGTGATGTGTTATCGAAGAGGAAACTGAAGTCCTTTGCGTAAAACCTCTCTGCCACCCCCCAAGCGGTCAATAATCCACTAGAAAATGAAGTTGGGATACATGAACAGTAAAAGACCCTCCAAGCCTAATCTACCCAGTGTACCTAAGCCCTTCAAGCTTCTTGCTCCAACGAGGTTACGCCGAACCTTTGTCTTTTCTAGCTTACTGGATTCTATTTGTTTTTAGACCCCTTAAAACACAACCGAATTAACCTAGTTAATAAGCCAAGTTATTACTTAGTCAAATTATGAGTTCTAGGTTAACACGATCATATAATCATATCAAGCATAGCAGCGGAAAAATAAATAACACAAAGATATGATCACCCAGGAAAACCAAATCGGTAAAAAACTTGGGGAGGATTTAACCTAGCTTTCTTCAAGATAAACTTGAATCTACTATAGAAAGAATTGAAGTTTTACAATAAAATTTAGACCACTAACATTCTATTGCTACCCACCAGTAGAAACTTACTAACACAACCACGTGCAAGTTTCGAAACCACGGACTCCTTCTTTCTTGAATTCTCCAACAAGTACAAGTACTCGCACTCCCGCTTGTGTATCTTTAAACTCTTATGGCAGCAACTGAATGATCATCAAGTTCTTGAAGAAATCTCCTCCTTGATAATCCTAAGCTTGTGTGAAGAAAAGCTCCTCTCAGATCTCACAAGAAATTCACACAAACAGCAATATGAGCAACCTCTAAAACATGGCTAAGGTTTGCCTTATATACCTAGGGTAAAATATAAAACCCTAAACGTTTTAGGAGTTAGGGCTGAGTTGGAATTGTGCAGTAAAAACGCATTCTGCCCGAGATTCGATTGATCGAGCCTAAAACTTCTACATCAGCTCGATTCTAACTTTACATAAAAGAACCAACTTTAAGCAAGCCTAAACAAGACTAAACAACTTGTTTTGATCATGGTTTGCCAACATTACACATTAGAGTTCTAAATACATAAATTCCTAAAACTTTAGAATCTAACAGATTTCGTTATAGCCTATAGCATCAACCAATATCAATTGGTCCCTTCCGAATTGCTTCCCAAAGCACCAAAAAGCCTTCTCACGGATATGGGTATGGTGAGATAAGGATTTGGCTAATGAACCTCTCAAGGATGTAACAATTAAGAGGGTGAGAGTAGAGGAATTTGAAGAGTCACTCTGTAAAGATTGTGAATGAGTCAATCTTGTTTTTCTCTAGGGTTTCTCTCTTAAAATTCTCTCTGGAAGCTCTTTACAATTCGTGGGTATAAGGGGTATTTATACTAGAGTGAGAAAGGAATGCGAAGAGTCAGTTTTTCCAAAACAAAGCTAGCTAGCGACTTGGCCTCGCAACTTAACTGAGTCGCGAGTTCAAGCCGCGAGCTAACTGAATGGCCAGTCTGGACTTTTTGTCTTGTAGTGCTACAGCTGACATGATAGTTCAGCTTCTCTGCATGCTTCACTCGTGTGCTTCTTCTGATGGCTTGCCAGTCGCGAGCCACCTGCAAGATCCAGTTGCGAGTCTCTGCTTCACTGCACAGTTCTTGAGCATTTCTTCACTCTCTCACACACTACCCTTACATCTTTCTCACCTAAATACAGGGTTTCTAAATGCTGAGTTACAAGCAAATTTGGCACGGAATATAGCCAACAAAATTGTTGATTAAATTCAACCTTACAGTACAAAATAGTGAAGAGCCTAATAAACGCTGAATTAGGATCTTATTAGGCACATCACACGACTTCAGAGAATCTGACTTTACTATGAATGATTTAATTGAACAGGAGTGTGACATTCAATTGCATGAAACGAGCTCATTGGATGCATGTATATATATATGTATGTAGTTCAACTTCAGAAGACTTTCATTTTTGTCTTTGTTTATTTTTTTGGTATTTGGCTTCGTAAGTTGACTTACAGATGCACTAAATACAACTTGCGACTCACACACCAGCTTGTACTTGCAAAATCTTGAATGCTAGTGACTCGATGTATATACTAAATCAAGTAATTTTGGTTTCAGAATTGAAGGGCTGATCTTAGAATGGAGAATTCCAAAAAAGGGCTCTTTCTTTTTTATTCGTGAATTGTCACTTTAATATCCCTCCAACCAAAACATGTTTAAATAATTTATATATACTATCCAAATGCAATTGATTGAAAAAAAAAAAAAAAAGTACAGAGAATGGACATGTTATTTCGAAAGGAACTGTGTGTACAGGAATAAATTATTCGAATGGGCCTATAGGGTACTTTTTCAATACAAGAAACCTGATCTGAAATTGAGCAACCTTTTAGAAAAGTGGCAAGCTGGCTGGAAACCGCACGTGCATCCGTCGTCTCTCATATGTTGCCAAATGACTCCATCCAATCTCATCAAGCAAAGAGAGCTTTAGTTCATAGAGCTTCTTCTTTGGAGGTTCCCCATCATCTTGAATTATGTCATTCAATGCCCGCTCCAGTAACAGGTTTAATTTAGACAAATGATCAATTCATAAGTGAAATTCTTCAAATTTTATGTTTTTCTTTTCATGTTGGACGTCATATCCAGCAAAGCAGATGCAATGTGATAGATTGACAAACAACCATGGGGTTGCACATGTCTCATTATAGAAACAAGCACTGTCCAGTATTTAAAGAAACTTCTGTGAAATTGGCAGCTGCATGAAAATATTACCAATCTGAAAAGTTTTGTAATTTGTCAATCATATGAACATTTACATCATTTTGATTAAAGGATGGACAGAGAAAATACTTCATTACAAAAAATATAATATTATGATACTGGACCCCAAAGTTATACAGGCATGGAAAAACATTCTGTATCGTTTCAGAAGTCTTAAGTTGAAAAACAATTGGAATGTACTGCTCTAGTACAAGGATGAAGGTATTTCTGCAGGGTAACAATTCATAGACATAGAATACAATTATAATCTCAACTCAACAGGTAAAGATAGTTTTTGTTATTTCTGATAGAGTGCTTTCCCCACCCCACCCCCCAGTGCCGGGAGTGGATTTTTCTTATCCTAAAAATGTTTAATAAGACTAACTACACCGTTACAAACTATAGAGCAAATCAACATGCCCACCTGAAAAACATAGAACTGACATAGGCATCTAACTCTAAGTACCAGCCACTCAACAACCATAAATATATATATATATATATATATATATATGTAAACGTGAAATATAAAATTCCATTATTGTCAGACAATAGATGAACATGAATGATGGAAGAAAAATACCTTCAATGCTGTTCCATGCCTTCCACTACGTCTCTCACGTAGCACTAGGAGGGTGCCATATTTAGACGACTTCAAATCAAACCATTTCTTTAATTCTTTGAAGTTCTCTTCAAACAGATCTGGCTGGACACCAGACTCTGGTTGAGATTGATCACGAGTAATCTCCAAATCTTTAGATGAAGCCAAGGACGATGCCTTCTTGCCCTGAAACAATAACGAGAAGGATGATGATAACAACAACAACAATGATGGTGATGGTACACAACTATATCAATGAAATCTTTTCTTTTCTTTTCTTTTCTATAAGTAACGTAAGAAATTTTATTAAAAATTATATCAATGAAATCTTGCTGCTTCTTCTTCTCTCTCTTTTTTCGTATTTGCATACTTTCCAACAAAAAATTTATAAAACAAAAATGATAATTATAATTTAAAATATAAAAAAAATAAATAAATAAAAAACTACTTAGATGTCACCTAATAAATTCGTCTGAAAAGGGGAATTGACTTTGACAGGAAGACAGATGAGTCTCACTAAATCCCAAACTTCTACATGGTAATAATCAAAAGAGTTATCCCATTACCCAATATTCTCTCCAGAGATATGGACTAAAATGGTGGGAGACATGATGCATGAGCTGTGCATACTGTCTGTACCAATGGCTCTTACTAAAGTTAATTAGATATGTTTCATCAGCAGCCATAGCTTAAAAATGCAGCAAGGAATAAGCTGTATATTATGGCAATCATGGCCTCTGATGGGACTGACGAAGTGGGCCCTGCAAGAGGTAAATCATAACGACGAAAAGAGTCTTCAGTGACGAGGAAACACGAGACTGACGAGTATAACATCCTATTCAATGCCCTTAAATAACAATGACAGTTACAGACCCAGCTGGACAGACCGTTGGGACCTAATTAAAGCCACATGATGAGGCCAGGAAGCGTTACCTGAAGGGAAGTTAAGCCTCCATAAATGGTACAACGGCTAGAACCTACAACAACATATATATATGTTCCACATTCTACCATAAAAGGGGTACGATATTTTTGCTAGATTTGTGCTATCTTGAGATATTATTCTTGTGCCATTCTTGACTCTAACTTGAGCATCGGAGGTGTTGTGGCAGGCACCACACCGGTGACCGTCTCTAAGAAACTTCTTTCCAGGAGGCTAAGTTCATCACCTGGCAACACTCAGTGACTGACGAATTCACACTTCATCAGCCTCAAAAGATGATACATCTTACCCTCTCACTGAAGGAATTCAGACAATAAGCAAACACAGCCCTCAAAAAGTTACAATTTTTTGTTTTTTTGTCTTCTTTTTTTTCTTTTTTTCTTTTTTTCTTTTTTTGCTAACATGATTATCTAGAGCTCTTTAAGTATTTAACTATTCCATCAGGTATTTGTAACCCTTGGTCCCACACATACCAAGTAATTACATGGAAAAATCTCTTGAGGTTGGCCCTGGCCAGAAGTTTCAAAAAGTGACACAATTTTGTTTGACCTTTTCAATAATCACTTGCTTGTTGTAAAAGAGGCAATCATTTTCAAGCTAAGTATCACCATTAAATCACACAAATTGGGATTTCCTATCTTCAGAATTTGGTTCATATAAATCATATATTGGGTTGCAAAAGAATCACATAACTGTGACATCAAACTATCTGGATTTCCTATCTTCAGAATTTGGTTCATATATTTGTCTTACAATTTCAATTTCAATTAGAACAGCTAAGCAGGCTTGCACATTCCAAACTTCAGATCAATTTCAAATAGAACAGGTAAACAAACTGTGACATCCATGGGCAAACAAACTTCAGATCAATTTCAAATAAAACAGCTAAACAGGCTTGCACTTTTCAAAAATAATATGCTAACATATGTTCCATTCCCTAAAGTTCGCATAAATTTAGTTTTTTGCCCCTAAACTTTTTCAAAATCATTGGCATTGCTTGTGTAAATCTAGTAGAGATACAATTGAGAGTTGGTCATTATACTGCTATACTACTCAGTTCTGGGAGGTTTGTGTGATGCAGGGCATTTCAAGAGGCTGTTTACATTTGCAGCCTAGACACAAAACCAATAGCTAAGTCAGCAGCTAAGTTCAGCAACAGTCAGGTAGTTCACAGCAGCAGCCTATGCAATTGAGCTCCAATTCATCCAGCAGCCAAGCAAACCCTCTTGTAAGGCATTGGCCAATAGGATTTAGACAATTGTCAACCATCTGGAAGGCTGCCAATGCCAAATTGGGAACTTTTCTTTGAGAACTGTGTGTTCTTTGCAGAGGTGCCTAACGCCCTAACCACCTATCAATTGTTCTAAGCAACTCACTTTCCAACTAGTTCTAAATCATATCACAGCCCATCATACTTTCCTGTATCAAATTGCTTGCATAGTTTTTTCTCTTTGTTTAAATGCAACTTTATTGGACAAGATGTCTGGCTGCCCCAGAAGATGTTTGATTTGGAAGGCTGTCCTGCTCCTGCTTTGTATAATGAGGATTATTTGATGTGAAAGAAAAATCAGACTTTTAAGGGGTATGATATTTCTATGGAGAAGCTGACAGCTGTATTCTTTAACACATTTGTATGAATGAAGGACTGTTATGGGCAGTCTTCCATCTCTCTATTTTCCGAATTTCTGGATTTGTTAAAGTGCACTTTTTAAAAGGATCTTTGCTATACAATTATATATCTGCATAATTAAGAACACTTCTCTCCTTTTTCCTGGTAAAAATATTCTTTGCTTATTCAATATCCAACAAGAAAATGAGGCAATATTTACCAAATTTTACATGATCAAAAGCACATGTTATACTTGTTTTCAAAATTTAATTCTCATATAATATTACTTGTGATGTAATTACAAAATTTCTTAAAACAGAAATAATTGCTCCTACCTTTAGAGATTCAATATCTGCTAGTGCCAATCCTTTTTGGTACAGTGCCTCTGCTAATTGGTCACGGGTTATCTCCATCTTCTTCTTGTTTTTCTAGATTAAAATAAGAAATTATCAATTTTCACTCTCCAGAAAATTTAAAGTATGTGAGAGCGGCATAAGGTAAGCAGCAATGAAAAAAATTGTTAATAGAGATCAAATTGCTAATAATGAGCCTCCAGAAAGAGAGAGAAAGAAAGGAGGGGGGGGAACAATTATTCAACAAGAAGATACACCTCTGCTTCCTCATCTTCAGGGTCACTTTTGAGTGAAAGAAATTTAGCCAACTCTTCTCTGTCAATACTATCAACCACCTCATTTGCACTGTCAATAACCTGCATTGTGGCACTCTATAAGCTCAAGTAAAATAATAGTTCACATGTGCCCTCTCATTTAGGAATGTATACGCTGTTAAGGAAACCTGGAAAGTTTATGACTAATTCATTACACTCTCCAAAAATAATAATAATAATAATTTGGTACATAAGGGCAATGACCTGCATATTACCAAACTGCAAATAAAAATTTTCAGTGACTATGAAACATATTAGACTGTCTTATAAGAAATCCAACAGAGCACATTTGACCAAATGCTTTTGAAAATCACTCTCTCAAAATGAGATTGGAATTGGAATTGGCTAAATTTTGACCCATTCAACAACACACAAACTCATTATTTTTCCGCAAACTTTGCATCAACTTTCTGTTAGCGACCCCAAAATATGATGCCTATGGATTTCTCAATTTGCATTGTCCTGTTTTGGTTTGCATTTTGATGCATAACAGCTAATGCTCTCTTCTACCCATGAACATCCCACATATATAAAGAAAACTGTGATTAAGTAGGCAGAAGATTATGAGTCAAGATGCAGTACCATCTCATTTCCTTCCCCACAAAATTCGAACTCTCTCTGATTTATATGGTGAAGGTCAAGAAGAAAATGCAGTAAGCATATTCCAAGCAAATAAAGTATAGTTGGTGGTCATCACTAGGCATCTTTTTTTTTATAAATGTAGAGAATTTTTCTCAATAAGAGCCCTTTGGACTTGTCTCTGACCAGTAAAACCTGAAGACAACTGACCTTATTCGCCAGAACCAATTGCCAGGAAATCCAAGGACATTCACCCCTGATAGTATGGTCATCACAAGGTATCAGAAATGGTTTTACTTGACTCCAAAATTTCTAACCAGCTTTCAAAAAAAACAAGTCTATGAAGGCTTGCTGACCATGCAAAGCCCTAGAGATAATTAGAAAAAGAAAAGAGAATAGCAGCCAATGCCTAGTGCCAATGTAGCTTCATGTAGTAGGTCCATTAGCCAAGAATCTAGCCTAGGTGGAAACCTAATCTTTTGAGAGTGATGAAGTACAAAAATGTTACAAAAGATTCGTATCTGCACTTTCAGTTCTACTTACACAATTGGGAACCACACCAAGTATTAGGTCTGTGTGGGGCCCAGAAGAATAATCTAGAGATCGATTATGCCGATTTGTATATGTTATTGTTAAGCCCAATGAGATCGGTTTCCAGTAAATTATGGGATACTGAAACATATAATTGTGATGCAAATTGTTTTTAACTCACACCAGCATCAGGGTTAGTTAAAAACATTTCTTTTTAAAAGGTTTCTTCAGAGTATAGTGTATGATGGAGTAAGAGTACAGTTTAATCAAGAAAATGAAAATTTAACAATTTTTTTAGATTTCTTTGTATCTGTATGTGAAATACAAAGAAATCTACTCTTAACACAGTGGACCTAGCTCACCCTACAAATAAAAAAATTGTTAAATTTTCAAACAGTGTATCTCTTAACGATCAAAAAAATTAAAAAAAAAAAAGATTTCTTTGTATCTCTTCTAAACAGTGTATTTAGACATGGCAAAACGGGTCAGAATTTTCTGACCCGACCCGACCCGACCCGACCGAAAAATACCCGACCCGAACCCGATTTTTTGACCCGAAGCAAAAACGGGTTGACCCGTGACCCGACCCGTGTTTTTTACGGGTCAACCCGACCCGACCCGCGACCTGACCCGAACTTGAACCCTTTTTTTAAAACTTTTTTTTTTTTTTTGGGTAAAAAAATAGTAAAACTAAGACAATATTGATTTAATTGTTTATTGTGAACTTTAAGGAAACAATTGATACATTTATATAACTACATGCAAATTAATTAAAAGATAAATGGTTGAACATTCTGTAATGAGTAAATATTTTTAGATGTCAAATAGCAAAGTACATGCCAAGATAATCTGGTTACAATAGAGTTAAAAACATAGATTTAAAATTGTAGACATGTGAGAAACATTCACAAGTGTAAAAATAATCAAGCTAAAGTATCAAATTAGCATAAATTATGAATAATTAGACCTATTTTTTAATAATTTATGTCCAAAATAAACGGCTTTTCAAAATAAATTATGATATTTCCTAGAGTATGTGTTGCTTAACAATAATATGATATTCATAAAAGAGACCATGTATAAATAAGTAAGCAATCAAATTTTAAAGTATATCTCAAATTGAAATAGAGTGTCAACCACAACTGATAATAGATTATAAAATTAATTTTCAAGATTGTAAATTTCTTATATGTTTTTATTCTTTATCAAATGAGTTATCCAATAAGTCATTTATAATTTTGTTTTATATTTTGGAATGTTGATATTGTGTAGAAATAAAATTTGTGTATTTGTTTTACTTATCTTTGTGTTATTTTGTTTTAGATAGTAATGTTAGGATTTGTATAATTTTAAAATTATTGAATAAGTATTAATAAATTTAACTGAGTTCATTCTTGATATAAGTGGTGAATTCAAAAGCATTTTACATCAAGTAATTTTTTGCATAACTTTTCAAATGGCAGATACATATTGTTTTCTTTATAAAAATTTAAAAAAAAAAAATTTCACGCGAAAAATACGGGTCAACCCGACCCGACCCGCAACCCGATTGACCCGAACCCGATTTTGACCCGCTTAAAATGACCCGTTTTTGACCCGTGACCCGTTTGACCCGCAACCCGATTGACCCGACCCAACCCGCCCGTTTTGCCATGTCTGAGTGTATTTGACTATACAGTAGAGACAATAATTCAAATTCTCATACATGGAAACCATGTCAATGGGCTCTACCTAACATGGCACCTCCTCCCCAACTTAAGAACGGGTGGAAGGAACGAGCATGGGTTCAAGTCCTACTAGCTGTAACTTAACACTAACAATAAAAATAAAAATAAAAACCATTTTTAAATCAATCTAAGATCTGGACCCACTACATTACTGCCTTAAGAGCATTCACAGCAGTGCATCTAAAATTTTAGCTATTTAGCTACACAAAAAGTCACTTTATCTATTTTACCTACACACATGCTACAGCAGTGGATCTATTTTAGCTTTAACACAATAAAATAATATAAACACTATAATAAAATAATATTTCATTCAACCACCAACATACAACAACAACCACCATCAAACCCATAAAAATCACTGCACAACCACAACTCTGCCGTGCCCATCAAAACCATTGAAGAAGAAAAAAAAAGAAAGCAGAAAAATCACAGCCGAAAACACAAACCCACCCCGAAACAAAAACCTAGCCCGAAACACAAATTCGAAACACAAGCACAGCCCGAAACACAAGCACAACCCGAAACACAAATTCGAAACACAAGCACAGCCCGAAACACAAAACCGAAACACCAAAAATAGAGAAGAGAGGCCGAAATGGGTCAGGTCGACGGCCGAACGTGGGTTGAAAACAAAAACCCAGCCCGAAACACAAAGCCGAAACACAAGCACAACCCGAAACACAAAGCCAAAACACAAGCACAGCCCGAAACACAAAACCGAAACGCCGAAAATAGAGAAGAGAAGCCAAAATGGGTCAGGTCGGCGGCTGAACGTGGGTCGGCGGCGACGGGTCTGTGGCGGCTAGGCTCGTGCAGATCGGCGATGGGTCTCTGAGGAAGAAAGAAGGGTCTGGGTTTGTGGAGGAAGAAAGAAGAGATGGAGAGGCAGTGAGCAGAGAGTGAGATTGAGAGAGATGAAGTTCAGAGATTAGATGAGAATGAGAGAGAGAGAGAGCAAGTGGCATTTTTTTAATCAAAACCAGAATAAAATAATGCATTTTATTTTTAGCTTTGATGAACAGTGCACATCTATATAAAGATGGTACTGTAGCAAATCATCTAAAATTTTAACTTTTGCCTCCACTGCTGCAGCGTGATTTTTGTGTTTGTAGAGCTAAATTTTAGCAATATAGCATGATAGCTACATTGCTGTGAATGCTCTAAGAATGTACCATTGCAGCACTAGTGTAAGAGTCATATGAGAAGCCCAAAACAAA
Source organism: Quercus aquifolioides (assembly GCA_019022515.1). Taxonomy (NCBI): domain Eukaryota; kingdom Viridiplantae; phylum Streptophyta; class Magnoliopsida; order Fagales; family Fagaceae; genus Quercus; species Quercus aquifolioides. Next base: position 17,487,584 of record CM032335.1, on the reverse strand, counting down.
TACAACAGAGGGCAACTGGAATACTATAATTGCTTGTTATAATAAAATAGACTTCATATCACCTCTCTCTTTTTTTTAATAAGTTTCACATTATCAATATGAAAAAAGCAAGATTTTACATTCATTTTGACCATACACTAGTTATGGTACTTACCTCTTCATCATGGGGGATTTTGTCCTCAATATTACTCTGAGAAAGCAAGCCTTCCAAAAATTTTGCAAGTAATGGAGTGTATTTTAGATATTCAGACTACCAAAAAACAGATGAGACAGAGAGACTTTAGCACCTTGGGCATAATTTGGCAGTCCAGGACCAGTAGTAGTTCCAGAAAAGGCTAAAATAATATGTTCTTCAATTTGACAAATACTCAAATTAAATAAAAAGTGACAGCAAGATTCTTCAATTTGAATGACCACAAAATCCCAATTATATTTTTTGGATAAGTAAATAAAGTATCTACGAGAAATAAACATAAAGGAAGAACCAAAGAACAGAGGTTGTGTACTAAAGTATTCCCCACAAATACTGAACGTCCATAAAAAATCCAAAAAAGACCTTAAACAATTGCCACCCTCTAAATCCCACTATGTGTGAGTTCGGATAGCATTAAGAGTGGCGTTTTGCGCGTATACATTTTTTTGCTAGATCCCGTGCATTATTTACGGGACCCGCAAGTATGGAATTCAGTAAATTTTTCTTTAAAACTGGGTCCTACAGCACTATTCACATATTTAAAAATTATTTTTCTACAATGTTTTCAATAATAAGTTCTTAATTTTCAACAATAAACAATATCTAAACAGATCCTATATTGGAGGGGAAAAAAGTTTAAATGTTCCAGCTGACTGGAATATCAACAGGCCTAACTGGCCTTGGAGTTCACAAATCTTGCTACATAATGCCAATAAAATCTAAGTCATAAATATACAAGTCTAAATTTCATTAAGAATATGACAAGAAGCTAAGCTCTAACTGTACGAGGTACAGGCCCGGGCCCATTGAACTTCAAGCCCAGGCCCCATGGCACGACACACAATCCCATGCCGTTGGACCTTTGACCTTGATCCGAACACATCTTCGGGCCCAATTAGAGCCCAAATACCAGAATAGGCCCGTCTCTCTCTCTAAATGTATCGAAGATGAGCTCACACCGATCAAGTTACACCTTAATCGAGAAGTGCGCATGCTGAGAACATCCTAAGTTCTTGACTGCCCGATATTGCCTTGGGGCACATCGCTGCCGAACAATCTTTTGAAGGTGGGAATCAATTGCCATTACCACCATTCCCAACAGAACGTCCACTTAGAGATGATGGAATTGGACCCCCATTCGCACTAGTAAGATCCAAAAGTAATCGTGACACCTCCACTTATCTCAGGCTATAAATAGGGGGATAGAGTGGGAAGTGGGGGTTGGCAATTCTGGAGAAAAAACTGAGAGAAAAGAGTGACTAAACCAAGAGAGAAAAGGGAGCGACTCTGTAAGATAAAGAAAAGGGTTTGCAAAGACAAAAGTGTGCACCTGGGTTTCTGAGCATAGGACTACCCATAGTAGGAAACCCAAAACCCACAAAATAAATAGATTGTGAGCCCAAGTAAAGGTTGAGCTTGTTAACCATATTTTGGGTACGCACAATTGGCGCCATCTATGGGGATCTCCTACATAGCTGTGGTTCTATCGAGACTCACACGGAAAAAATGTTTGAAGGTCGGTTAGGGAGTTATGCTGAAAGCAATTCTAGGAGATCTTCTTAGAGGTCTACATGGCAAGAAAGAAGGCAAAAGAGGCGTGAGGATAGGGAGCATGAGCAGGAGGAAGAATAGTCCGGCCTTAAAGAAAGGTCGTATCAAACTCACCGAACAATATCAGGCACTTCGGGGCGTGGGCGCTTTGATGAGAGGGATGAGGAACTTGAACGTTTGCGTAGGTTAGTAAGAGATTTGGAGTTGGAAGCAAGAGGTCGGCGTCGGGGAGGGATTGCAAGGAGCATGCAGAAGGGTCGGCTAGTATGGGTGGATGCTATGGAGAAGGGTTTCATCAATCCAGTTCCCATCGACACCGGGACCGGTCATGGGAATATGCAGACCGGGACTCGATTTCCCTGGTAAGGCGACGACCCCAGAATGCCGCCATGGACGTTATGAGCCGCGTATTACGTAGAGTTGCTCGATCACCGCTCTCAGGGGACATTGAATGGGCTCCTATGCCAAGCAGATTCACCCGGCCTTCGTTTAACTCTTATGATGGGAAAACAGATCCAGTAGAGCACGTAAGCCACTATATCTAAATGATGTCATTGTATACTCATAATGACGCGCTAATGTGTAAGGTATTTCCTTTGAGCCTTGAGCCAACCGTTTTGAGGTGGTTCAATGGATTGAGGAAGTGCTCGATTCATAGCTTTGCCGAGCTAATCCAAGAGTTCGGTGTTTGGTTTATGACTTGCAACCACATGCCGCAACCAGTGGACGTGCTGCTATCAATGAAAATAGGAGCCAAAGAAACCCTTCACACCTACACTAGCCAGTATTGGGAGCTTTACAAAAAAATCGGCGAGGGCAACAAAAAAATCGCAACGAGTACCTTTCGATTGGGATTGCCCAAGGATTCCAAACTGTGAGAGTCATTGACAAGGAGGCCTCCTGAGGATATGAGGCGTATTGAAGAATATAAACAGTTAGAGGATGACCAGTAGCAGAACAAAGGTAAGGCTCCAATCATACACAATCCACGGCAAGGGGGTTTTCAGTCAATGCCCCAGAAGGATTTGAGAATTCAAGAGCCAAGCGCACAAATGGGGGTGAATGTGACTTTCAAGGAACCGGTGCACAAGATTGTGGATCGAATCAAGAATGAACCATACTTTCGGTGGCCAAACAAGATGGGTGGTAACCCATTGAGGAGGAATCAGAATCTGTATTGTACTTACCATAGAGACAGGGGGCATTCCACCGAGCAATGCAAAGTGTTAAAGGATCATCTAGAGCAGTTGGTGAAGGCAGGGTACTTGAAAGAGTTCATGACAGAGCAAGGAATCAGGAAGTTAGGCAGGGTACTCGACCTCAGAGGAATCCCCTCCCACCCCCATTGGAAGTGATAGAGGTCATCCACACGACTTCAAGGGGGTACCCGGTGGCCAAGAGGAGAGGGGTACTGGTAGTGGTACTGATAGAAAATTGTTCGGGCGAGCAACATTCTGAGAAAAAGATAAAGTTCACTCGGGAGCCTATTACTTTCAATGATGATGATCTAGAAGGAACGATTCAGCCGCACAACGATGCTCTGGTGGTCACAGCCCGAATAAATGGTTTTATAGTGAAGAGGGTTTTGATAAATCAAGGGAATGGTGCCGAAGTTATGTATCCCGACCTGTTCAGAGGGCTCGGTCTAAAGAATGAAGACCTCTCCAAGTACGATACCCCCCCTGATCGGGTTTGACGGTCAAATGGTAATCCCGGAGGGGCAGATTTTGCTTCCTGTGAATATGGAAGGTAAGGAAGTAATGGTGACATTTATAGTGGTCGCTCCGTATACGGCGATCTTAGGAAGGCCGTGGATTCATGCAATGGTGGCAGTTCTATCCACCTTACATGTAAAGGTTAAATTCTGCGCCGAGCAAGGTATTATTGTAGTAAGAGGAAACCAGCAAGTGGCCATGCAGTGTTTAGTGGCCGTTGTTAATTGGGAAACCGAGCAGAAGGAACCAGCCGAGGAGATTCCCTTATAGCAATCACAAGAGCCCCAGGGGGAAATGGGGGCTAGCTGTGCTGAGGATTTGGTAAAGGTAAGTGTACGGAGCTCGGCTCCGGGCCTCACAAGCCTCAAGCCCAAGCCTCACAACACATTAAATGACCCTGTACCCATTCTTAGACCTTTAGCCTTAACTTGAACATCTCAGGGCCCAATTTAAGCCCAACAAGTGAAATAAGACCGCACTAGCTTGAATACCTCAAGCAAACCCCTCCCGATCATTTCCTACCAGGTTGGGAGCGCCATTGCTCGGGACACCCTATACTCGGCTACTCGATAGTGCATTTGAGAACATTACTACCCAGCGGGCTTCTGGAAGTGGGAATCAATTCCAATGCCACTGCCACCTTTCCGACGGAGCATCCACTTTAAGTTGATGGAATTGGACCCCCATTTGCACTAGTAAGAGGAGTAATCATAGCACCTCCACTTATCTTAGCCTATAAATAGGAAAAGAGAATGAGGAATCGAAGTTGGCAATTCTAGAGAGGACACTAAGAAAAAAGAGTGATCACACCAAGAGCGAAAGAGAGTGACTCTGTAAGGGAAAGAGAGGGACTTGAGGAGACAGGAGTGTACTTGGATCTCTGAGCATAAAACCACCCATAGTAGGAAACCCAAAACCCACAATACAAATAGATTATGAGCCCAAATAGAGGTTGAGCCCAACAACCATATTTTGGATACGCACAATTGACGTCGTTTGTAGGAATCTCCTACGAAGCTGTGATTTTATTGAGATGTGCATAGGAGAATGTCTGGAGGCCAATCAGGAAGTCACGCTAAAAGTGGCTCTAGGCGGTCTTCTTGGGGATCCACTTGGCGGGAAAGAAGGTAGAAGAGACACGAAGATAGGGAGTATGAGGAGGAAAGGCAGTCTGGCCTTAGGGAAGTGTCGTTCTAGACGTACCGAACAATGTTCGGTGCTTCAAGGCGCAATCGTTTTGACAGAAAGGACGAAGAGCTCGAGCGAAGGGACAAGGAACTAAAGCGTTTACGTAGACTAGTAAGAGATTTGGAGTTAGAGGCAAGAGGTAGGCATCGTAGGAGAGACCGTGACTATCGGGATGAGGGGTCTGTTAATGGGGGAGGCCGCTACAAAATCAGGTCCCATCAGTCCAGTTCTCATCAACACTAGGACCGTTCACCCTCACAGGAGTACGCAGATCGAGATTCGGTTTCCTTAGAAGAACGACAACCTCGAAATGTCGCCATGGAAGCTATCAGCCGAGCATTACGCAGAGTTGCCCAGTCACCATTTTCAGATGACATTGAATGGGCTCCGATGCCGAGTAGATTTATGCACCCGCCATTCAACTCTTACGATGAAAAAACTGACTCGGTAGAACATGTCAGCCATTATATCCAAATGATGTCTTTACACAGTCACAATGATGCGTTAAGGTGTAAGGTATTTCCTTCGAGTCTCGGGCCCACTGCTTTGAGATGGTTCAATGGGTTACAGAAAGACTCAATTCATAGTTTTGCCGAGCTAATCCAAGAGTTCGGTGTCCGGTTTATGACCTGTAGCAGGGTGCCACAACCAGTAAATGCATTACTATCCATGAAAATGAGAGTTGGGGAAACCCTTCGCAGCTACACTAGTCGGTATTGGGAACTTCATAATGAGATCAGCGGGGGTAATGAAAAAATCGCTGCAAGTACCTTTAGATTGAGGTTGCCCGAGGACTCAGAACTACGGGAGTCATTGACAAGAAGACCTCCCGAGGATATGAGGTGGTTCATGAGGCGCATTGAGGAGTATAAGCGCCTAAAAGATGACCGGCTGCAGAACAAAGGTAAAACCCCTATCGTAAGTCATCCTCGGCCAGGCGATTTTCATTCAAGGCCCCGAAAGAATTTGAGGATTCAAGAGTCGGAAGCACAGATGGTGGAAGTAAACATAACGTTCAAGGAATCGATACACAGGATCGTGGACTGAATCAAAAATGAGTCGTACTTCCAATGGCCAAATAAGATACAAGGTGACCCATCACAGAGGAACCAGAACTTGTATTGTACTTACCACAAGGATAAGGGGCATACCACCGAGCAATGTCATGTGCTAAAAGATCATTTAGGGCAATTAGTGAAGGCAGGATATTTAAAGGAATTTGTGGTGGATTCGGGAAATCAAGGTATCGAGCAGGGTACTAAGCAAAGGGGGAACCCCCTCCCGCCCCCACTAGGAGTGATTGAGGTCATCCACGCAGCTCCGAGGGGTACTATAGTAACTAGAAGGAGAAGGGTATTGGCAGTGATGTCAGGGAAAGATTGCTCGAGTAAGCAGCCCTCTGTGAAGAAATTGAAGCTCACCCAAGAGCCCATTGCTTTCAACGACAATGATCTAGAAGGAACGATCCAACCACATGATGATGCTTTGGTGGTGAAAAGGGTACTAATAGATCAAGGGAGTGGTGCCAATGTGATGCATCCTGACCTATTCAAGGGGCTTGGGCCAAAGAATGAAGATCTCTCAAAGTATGATACGCCCCTGGTTGGGTTTGATGGCCGGGTGGTGATCCTAGAAGGACAGATTTCGCTTCCTGTGAATATGGAAGGTAAGGAAGTAGAGGTAATATTTATAGTGGTCGCTTCATTTTCTCCATATACAGAAATCCTAGGGAGACCGTGGATTCATACGATGGGGGCAATACCGTCCACCCTGCATGTCAAGGTTAAATTTCGCACCAAGCAAGGTGTTGCTATCGTGAGAGGAAATTCATAAGCGGCTAGATAATGCTTAGTTGCCACAGTTAATTGGGAGAATAAACAAACCAAACAGAAGGAACCGTCCAGGGAGCTCCCTTTATAGAAATTACAGGAGCCTTGAGAAGGAGTGGAGGCTAGCTATGCCAAGAAATTAGTCAGGGTAAGGATACTACCGGATGGTGACAGGTATTTCCAGGTAGGAGCGAGTATGAAGGACGGGGACAGGGTAGAGATGTTGTTGTTTCTTATGCAGAATGTGGATGTGTTTGCTTAGGGGCTGTATAAGGTGTCTAAGGTGGACCCTGAGTTCATAGTTCACAAGCTTAATGTCAACCCGTCGTTCTCTCTTAAGAAGCAGAAGCCGAGGAGGTTGGCCAAAGAGCACATTGAAGCCATCAGGCAAGAGGTTAGAAGGTTGAAAGAGGCCAGAGCGATGAAAGAAATTTTCTTCCCAAAGTGGCTTGCAAATACCGTAGTAGTGAAAAAGAAGAACGGAAAATGGAGAGTTTGCATAGATTTCCCTGATTTGAATCGAGCGTGCTCGAAAGACCCATTCCCTATGCTGAAGATCGACCAACTAGTGGATGCCACATATGGGCACCCGAGGATGAGTTTTCTAGATGACTTTTAGGGTTACCATCAGATTGCCTTAGCCGCTGAGGATTAGGAAAAGACAGCATTTATCTCTCCTAACGCCAACTACCAATATACCGTGATGTCGTTCGGGTTAAAGAATGTCGGGGATACCTATCAACGAATGATGACAAGAATGTTCCAAGATAAGATCGGGTGGACGGTTGAGGTGTACATTGATGATATGGTGGTAAAAATAAAATTGGAGGCACAGCATATTGGAGATCTCAAGGGGGTATTCGAAGTACTTCGGCAATATAAGCTGCGCCTCAACGCGGACAAGTGTGCCTTCGGAGTGGGGGCTGGCAAATTCCTAGGGTACTTGATCACAAACCAAGGAATAGAAGTCAACCCCGACAGATTGATGTCGTGAAGTGCCTCAAGTTGCCAAGTAATCCGAAGGAAGTCCAAGTGCTGACCGGCATATTAGCTGTCCTTAACTGATTCATTTCCAAGTTTGCTGATCGTTGCCGTCCATTTTACCAGCTCTTGAAGAAATGGAGGGGATTCCAATGGAATGAGGAGCGTGAAAAGGCTTTTCAGGACTTGAAGGAATATCTGATGCAGGCACCTATGTTGACAGCCCCAGAGCCCGGGGAGGATTTGTTCATGTACCTCTCAGTATCAAAACATGCTGTAAGCGCCATGCTTCTGAGGGATCAAAGAATTCAACAACCCATGTATTATATCAACAAGACCTTGGTTGATGCCGAGACAAGATACCTGCCCCTAGAGAAATTAGTGTTAGCATTAGTGCACCCTACGAGGAAGTTGCCTCATTATTTTCAAGCTCACACCATCTATGTGTTGACCGAATATCCTTTACAGTCATCGTTGAAGAGATCTGACTTCACGGGCCAAATAGCCAAATGGGGAACTCGACTTGGCTCCTTTGATATTAGATACCGGCCAAGGAGTTCGGTGAAAGGCCAAGTTCTTGTTGATTTTGTTGCAGAATTTTCCCCAAGGAAAGAACCGAAGGTAATTTGTCATATGGACTGTCGCCCGTGGAAGGTATTCGTGAACGGCGCTTCTAGTGCAGTGGGGGCTGGGGCCGAGGTTCTTATCATCACTCCAGAAGGGATAAAGTTGGAGCATTCTTTCAGGCTAAGGTTTAGGGCCTCCAACAACAAAGCAAAGTATGAAGCCTTGCTTGCTGGATTGAGAGCTGTTCTAGATATGGGTGCCCGAGAAGTTGAGGTTTACTCGAACTTTCGGTTGGTGGTTAGCCAAGTGCAAGGCAGTTTTGAAGCCCAAGATTCCTGAATGAAGGAATACTTGCGAGTGGTAAGGCAGATTATGAGTCAGTTTCTTAAGGCAAAGCTAGTCCAAGTGACCCGGAGGAAGAATAGACACGCTGACTCTCTGGCCACCTTGGTGTCGTCAATGACAGAGGAGGTACCTTGGATAACCAAGGTGGAACTCGTAGCAATGTCTGAGCCATCTTGGATGGACCCGATCATCAACTTTTTGGCTGAGGACCAAGTAGAGGGTGCGCCAAGTAGCTACTCGATACTGGTTGTCAGCAGACTGCAAACTGTACCGGAGGTCTTTTAGGGGGTCGTATCTTTTGTGTTTGCGCCCCGAAAAGGTTAACTATCTATTGGTCGAATTACACGAGGGCGTGTGTGGCAATCATGTGGGGGGACGATCATTGGCACATCGAGCGATGACTCAGGGGTTTTGGTGGCCACAGATGCAAAAGGATGCCGCTGAGTATGTGCGGAAGTACGAACAGTGCCAAAAGCACGCCCCATTAATCCACCGACCAGCCAATTGTTTAAACCCGGTCAACAGCCCATGGCCCTTCAAACAATGGGGACTAGACATTCTCGACCCTTTTCCTCAGGCCACAGGTAATCAGAGGTTTGTTTTGGAAGATGTGGATTACTTCACCAAATAGGCGGAAGCTGAAGCGTTGGCTAATATCTAGGACGTAAATATTAAAAAGTTTGTGTGGAGAAACACAGTTACGAGATTTGGAGTGCCGAACTCCCTCATATCTGATAATGGGTTACAACTCAACAAAAGAGCCTTCTGCAAGTTTTGCACTGATCTTGGCATCAAGAACAAGTATTCCACCCCGGCATATCCTCAAAGTAACGGCCAAGCTGAAGCCGTCAATAAAGCGATAGTGAACGAATTGAAGAAAAAGTTAGACGGTGCAAAGGGTAGGTGGGCCAAGGAGCTACCTAACGTCCTGTGGGCATATCGAACGACCCCTGGGAGGTCTATGGGAGAGACTCCCTTCTTTCTAACGTACAAGGTAGAAGCCATCATACCAATCGAGATAAACCTATGTAGTGCACGGATTACAGAATTCGCCCCCGCCCAGAATGACGAATTAATGATAAAGCATTTAAATTTGCTAAAGGGGTACCGAGAGTCGGCAACTATACAGCTAGCCGATTATTAACAGAAGCTTGCCCAGTGCTACAACCGGATATGAAGACGAGGGAATTCGGCACTGGAGATTTAGTATTGGGGAAAGCAGTAAGGAATATGTGAGATACTAATGTGGGGAAGTTAAACCCGACCTGGGAAGGACCTTACAAAGTTACAACCATCGCTAGCATAGGAGCATACTACTTGGAGGATTTAGATGAGAGACCGCTTCCTCGGCCATGGAATGTTCATAATTTGAAAAAGTTTTATCATTGAGTTGTTGGTGCACATGAATAGGGGTTCGGCATAATGGCATATAAGTGTAATGTTAAATAATCCAAGGGTGATGTTTATTCATACTGATATGCTTGCACTCATAGTTTCATTACTGTTAACTTGCTTACCCCGACTAACAAACGCAAAGAAAGTCTAATCTCAAATTTTATCTAAGGACAGAAACCTGCCCTCGATTCGATTTTCATCACCGGGCAGGTGGAAACCTTGCATTAAAATATTCTAAGGACAGAAACATGTCCTTAGTTTGATTTTCATCACCGGGTAGGTGGAAACCTTGCATTAAAATATTCTAAGGACAGAAACCTGTTCTCAGTTCGATTTTCATCACCAAGCACATGGAAACCTTGCATTAAAATATTCTAAGGATAGAAACCTATCCTCGGTTCGATTTTCATCACCGAGCAAGTGGAAACCTTACATTAAAATATTCTAAGGACAGAAACTTGTCCTTGGTTTGATTTTCATCACCAGGCAGGTGAAAACCTTGCATTAAAATATTCTAAGGAAAGAATCCTGTCCTCGGTTCAATTTTAATCACCGGACAAGTGGAAACCTAATCTCAAATTTTATCTAAGGACAAAGACCTATTCCCTGTTCAATCTTGATCACTGGGAAAGAGGAAACCTTGCACTAAGCCATACCGAGAATGGAAACCAGCTTCCCGGCTCTATTCTAATCACCGGGTGCATGGAGATTACGTCAAATTATTCATGGGATTAAAACCGATCTCTCAGTTTCAATCCAAATCACGGGGAAGGTAATTACCCTACACTAGATCTTTCTAGATAAGTCAATGTATATCAAATTCAGTTCTTATTGCCGAGGAGCCAACTCTTTCTAAATATAGAAAATCTCTTCCGGACCGGTCCCGATCACTATATATACACAGATATAATCTATCTTTTTAAAGACGGATGAGAAAACAGTCCCAATCACTGTTCAGAGGCAAGTCATGATTAAATGGCCCGGTCATCAATCACTATTCAAAGGTAAACCATGATTAAATTGCCCGGTCGTTAAGGACACATGTATAACAATAAAAAATAATAGAAACGAAAATAAGCAGGCAGAGCATGACATGAAGAATAACTCAATAGCAAACATTCATAAATGTAGATAAACCAGATGTATGTTTAGCAAAGGAAAAAAAAAAGAAATAAATCATTGTTCTGTCACCACAACCCAGTGAATTTAGGCAATCCAAACAAACAAAGAACAAAAATAAGCACGTATAAGAAGTAAAAGCAAGCTAAAACATAAGTATCAAGCTGAAGGACCGATAGGCGAGAGATGGGTTGCATCATCGGCCTACTGCACTAGGGCGTCCTCGATTGGTGGCTACTGGACTTGCATGTCTTTGGCAGTATTAAGGTTGTTGGTGACTTGAGACCAACAGTCTCCGCATGAGCGTCAATCGCTTGCACCAGCTCCTTCATACTAGGGGTGTCTTCTTCGTTGGCAGCATCAGCTTGACTCTAAACGGGGGAGGGGGAGCCGGGTATGGGATTTGCTCTCGATTCCTCAATGGGGAATCTTTGGGCACTCCCATCGCTTGAAGGCTTCCAGCCACCCCTCCCCGAACCCATGAAACCTGGCTTGGTGGACAATAGGATCCACGAAGTTCTCAATATCTGCGAAGCCCTCGTCATACCACTTATTTTTGCAAGCTTCGAGGGCTGCCTTCAGGTCAACTATCTCATTAACTTGGGCTAGGTTTAGACTGGCTGCCTCTGCCAATTTGAGCTCTAGGCCCCCCAACTTGTCCTCTACCTCGGCCAATTTCCTCTCTGCCACCAACCAAGCTTTCTCCAAAGACTAAGCCTTCTTCTCAGTGACCTCAGCAACTTTGCCCTTCTCCTTTGCAGTGGCAGTAACGACATCCTTCAAGGCCTTCTCCTGTTCAGCATCCTCGGCGAGCTCTTTCAACCTCTCGTCGAGGATGTGGGTCAGTTACGCGGCCTGATATTGCAGTAGTGGTCAGTATGAAGGTGAAAGGGATATGCACATATTGAAATAAACGTGAAAATGAGATAAAAAAATTACCGCTATGGTGTGCCACTGCAACCGCCTTGCCAACAATTCCTCGGAACCGTCCGAGAAAAACTGAACGTCCTCTAGCAGTAGAAGGCCATGCACCAAGCTTTGGGCCACCCTTCCCCCTTGGCCCTGAGCTTAGGTCCTTATACTAGCAGACGCTAGCAGAGGCCCGCCGCTGAACTTAAAGTTGGGCTGCCAAATGACCTCGGACCGGGAAGAGGATGCCACACCAATGCCAACCTGGGTAGTTAGCCGAGAATCACCCACCGGTTCCCAAATCACAATCCCGCTCAATGCCCGGGGCGGGGTCTTAGAAGGAGCATCGCCTGTATCCCTGATCGCCATCGTACTGCTTCTTTTTGGCGCGGCTAGTAGAAGGGGTAAGAGGAGTACGACCCTTGCCCTGGGGCTGTTAAGTTTGGGCCGTAAGGCGAGTGCCGGGCAGGAATCGGTCAACTGTCATTTTTCGCCTAGTCACCATCTCAGCGTCTTGACCGGCCTCGACTGCTTCTGGCTCGGCTGGTTGGGCTGGAGCTTCTTGCTCTTCAACAAGTACGTGGACCTTACGGCTTTAAGATACACGCTCAGCCGATTCGTCCCTCACCGAGGCAAGGTCCTCCGCGGTAGTGTATCTAGGACCAAGATCACGAGCTTCGCCAATGGTTAAAAAGGGCGGGAGAAAGTTGGCATGCCAAACGTCGATGTATGAAAGGAGGGAGCTATCTACCAGCAAGGCCTGGCTAAATGACTACACAGGTTCAACGCCAAGTATCAAATAGGATGCTCGGAGCTGTCCGTTTGTGTGCACAAAGATCTCCAACCTAAGTACAAAATTGAGATCCCTCACGTGCACAACTCTAAGATCCAATTTAAATCTTCTTCCTTCTGCAAAAAATCAATAAAAGGGCTAGTTAGTACATACCTGAGTAAACCGACCAAAGTGTCAAAATTAAAAAAAGTGATAGCACTTGGTACCGACCAACATCACACGGTGAAAAAGGGCAGGGGAGTTCATCGGCAAGCCAATTGCCACTCACTCGGACGAATTCTTCCGCCGAGTTTCTGTTGGAATCGGGGAGGCATGATATAAGTTGTACCCGCATATCCCTAGTTTTTAAATAGTAATCAGTCTTGATGTTGCCGCACAAACTATACATGAAGTTAATGTCGTGGTGGTTTAATTGTAGCCTGAATACTTGGTTTAATCTACTGACACAACTCACCACTCGGTAAAAATTGAAGAGGAGTTGGTCAGGATACAAGTCATAAAACTAAGGGTACCTATAATGAGGAGGTCTATGGGAAACTTAACCCCACCCTCTAGAATAGCCATTAAAGGAAAAAATGCTACGTTTGAACCGGAGCGCTTCTAGAGGGTGATATTGCCTTCGTGACAATAGGCGATATCAACGTCCTCAAGAACGCCATAAGCTGCTCTAAAATCAGCCAAAGGCGCTCTAGAAGCAAGAAGGTAAAAGTAACTCATTCTTAAATTATAAGAGTGAAGGAAAATTGAAAGGAAAGGGAAGAGTAAAGAGGACTTACTGTAGGCTCTAGGAAGTGATGATCTGGGCTAGATAGTTTACGCATAGGAAAACTACACTTAAGGAAGGTGCTCAGCAGAGAGAAAACTGAAGAAGAGATGATGTAAAAAGTGGTATGGAAAGTCAGGAGGAGATATTTATAGAGTAAAAGCATTTAATGAAGAAAAGGAGGGAAAACTCTTCTGATCCCTTTACATAACTCCCACACACGTAGGCTCGGTTCACGAACCGTCAAACGGTTCGCGAACTAGCAAATTATAATTATTGGTGGATGTGACAGCCTAGCACGGCGCTCCTTTTTAAGAAGGCATTAATGAACATCCAATTCACTTAACAACCAACAATTGGGATTCTCGGGGAATCACTACTGCCGTTAGATTATCCTTGATTCGTTCTCGGTAGCCAAGCACGAATCAAGGGGGACTATTGTAAGAAGCTGGGCTCCAAGCCTTACAAGCCTCAGGCTAAAGCCTCACAACACATTAAATGACCCTGTACCCATTCTTAGACCTTTAGCCTCAACCCAGACATCTCAAGGCCCAATTTAAGCCTAACAGGTGAAATAAGACCACACTAGCTTGAATACCTCAAGCAAACCCCTCCTGATCATTTCCTACCTGGTCGGGAGCACCATTGCTCGGGACACCCTGTACTCTACTACTCAGTAGTGCATTTGAGAACATCGCTACCTAGCGGGCTTCTGGAAGTGGGAATCAGTTCCAATGCCATTACGACCTTTCCTACGGAGCATCCACTTTAAGATGATGGAATTGGACCCCCATTTGCACTAGAAAGGGGAGTAATCATAACACCTCCACTTATCCTAGCCTATAAATAGGAGAAGAGAATGAGGAATTGAGGTTGGCAATTCTAGAGAGGACACTAAGAAAAAAGAGTGATCACACCAAGAGCAAAAGAGAGTGACTCTGTAAGGGAAAGAGAGGGACTTGAGGAGACAGGAGTGTACTTGGGTCTTTGAGTACAAAACCACCCATAGTAGAAAACCCAAAACCCACAATACAAATAGATTGTAAGCTCAAATAGAGGTTAAGCCCAACAACCATATTTTGGGTACGCACAGTAAGGATGCTTCCGGATGATGATAGGAGTTTTCAGATAGGAACAAGTATGAAGTACGAAGATAGGGTGGAGATGTTGTTGTTTCTTATGCAAAATGTAGACATATTTGCATGGAGTCCGTATGAAGTGCCCGGGGTGGACCTCGAGTTCATAGTTCACGAGATTCATGTGGACCCATTGCTCCCCCCCAAGAAGTAGAAACCAAGGAGATCGACTAAGTAACACATCGAAGTTGTCAGGCAAGAGGTCAAGAGGTTGAAGGAGGCTGGGGCAATAAAGGAGATATTCTTTCCAAAGTGGCTTGCGAATACCGTGGTGGTAAAAAAGAAGAATGGAAAATGGAGGGTTTGTATTGACTTTACTGACTTGAATCAAGCATGCCCAAAGGACCCATTCCCCATACCGAAGATCGATCAGCTGGTAGGTGCCACATATGGGCACCTGAGGATAAGCTTTCTAGACACTTTTCAAGGTTATCATCATATTGCCCTAGCCACCGAGGATCGGGAGAAGAGGGCGTTCATTTCCCCTGATGCCAATTACCACTATACCATGATGTCGTTCAGGGATAAGATTGGGCGTACGGTTGAGGTGTACATTGACGATATGGTGGTTAAAAGCAAACGAGAGGCACAACATATTAACGATCTTGAAAAGGTGTTCAAAGTGCTCTGACAACACAAGCTGCTCCTCAATGCCGACAACTATGCTTTCGGAGTGAGGGCTGGCAAGTTCCTAGGGTATTTGACCATTAACTAGGGAATAGAAGTCAACCCTGATCAAATTGAAGCCGTGAAGTGCCTCAAACCGCCGAAGAATCCAAAGGAAGTACAAGTACTGACCGGCATGTTAGCTGCCCTTAACCGATTTATTTCCAAGTTCGCCGATTGGTGCCGTCCGTTTTACCAACTTTTGAAAAAATGGAAGTGATTCCAGTGGAGCGAAGAGTGTGAAAAGGATTTCTAGGACCTGGAGGAGTATTTAGTATGGGCACCTATGTTAACAGCCCCAGAGCCCGATGAGTGCCATGCTACTAAGGGATCAGGTTGTACAACAGCCAATATACTACATCAGCAAAACTTTGGTCGATGCCGAGACAAGATATTTGCCTCTGGAGAAGTTGGTATTAGCAATAGTTCATGCTACTAGGAAGCTGCCCCATTATTTTCAAGCTCATATCGTCTATGTATTGACCGAGTATCCTCTGCAGTCATTGTTGAAGAGATCTGATTTCACGAGCAGAATAGCTAAGTGGGGAACTCGGTTAGGCTCTTTTGACATCAGGTATAGACTTAGGATCTTAGTAAAGGGTCAAGTTCTTGTCGATTTTATCGCAGAGTTTTCCTCGAGATGAGAGATGGAGATAGTTTGCCATGTAGTAGTCCTCTCGTGGAAGGTATTTGTAGACAGTGCATCCAACGCATTAAGAGCTGAGGCTAGAATTGTAATCATCACCCCATAAGGAATATGACTGAAGCATTCTTTTAGGCCAGGCTTTAGGGCTTCAAACAACGAAGCCAAGTATGAAACCCTGCCTGCCAAATTGAGAGTTGCTTCAGACCTAGGTGCTAGGGAGGTAGAGGTCTACTCGGATTCTCAATTGGTGGTTAATTAGGTGCAGGGGAGCTTTAAGGCCAAGGATCCCTGGATGATGGAGTACTTACGGTTGGTAAAGCATACTATGGACTACTTCTTGAGTGCAAGAGTGGTTCAAGTAGCTAAGGGACAGAACCGACACGCTAACTCTTTGGCCACATTGGTGTCATGATTGACCGAGGAAGTACCCCGATTAATTAAAGTGGAGTTGGTAGCAGAACTAAGTATTAATGCAAGGGTAGGTGTTTCACTAATAACGACGGCTGAACCATGTTGGATGGATCCGGTCGTCAACTTTTTAGCAGAGGATCGAGTGACAGCTAATGAAAAGGAAGTAGAAAAGGTGCACCGGGCAGCTACTCGGTATTGGTTGTCGACTGATCGTAAGCTATACCGAAGGTCTTTTGAGGGGCCTTACCTATAATGTTTACACCCAAGCAAGATTGAAGAACTCCTGACCGAACTTCATGAAAAAGTGTGTGGCAGTCATATGGGGGAACGTTCAGTAGCTCACCAAGCAATGACTCAGGGATTTGGTGGCCGCAAATGCAAAAGGATGCCATCGAGTATGCACAAGGATGCCATCGAGTATGCACGGAAGTGTAAGCAATGCCAAAAGCACGCCCCGATGATCCACTAGCTGGTTGGAAGCCTAAATCCTATCAGTAGCCTGTGGCCCTTTGCACAGTGGGTGCTAGATATTATTGGTCCATTCCTTCGGGCTACAAGAAACCAAAGGTTTGTTTTAGTAGCCGTGGACTATTTCACCAAGTGAGCAGAGGCAGAGGCAGAGACATTGCAAACATCCGGGATGTGGATGTTAAGAAGTTTGTATGGAGAAACATAGTAACAAGGTTCAGGGGACCAAAGTCTCTAGTGTCAGATATTGGGTTGCAGTTCAATAGCAAAGCTTTTCGCGAGTTCTATAGCAACCTCGGCATCAGAAACAAGTATTCTACCCCGGCATACCTGCAAAGTAACGGACAAGCTAAGGCCACCAACAAAGCCATTATAAACGAGTTGAAGAAAAGATTGGAAGGTACTAAGGATAAGTGGGCAGAGGAGTTGCCTAGTGTTCTATAGGCATACTAGACAACCCCAAGGAGATCCATGAGAGAAACTTTGTTTTCTCTAACCTATGGACCAGAAGTAGTCATACCAGCCAAGATAAACTTGTGTAGTGCCCGGGTTTTAGGATTCACCCCCGCCATGAATTCAGAGTTAATGGTGAGACAGTTGAAGTTGTTGGAGGAACGCCAGGAATCAGTGACCATTCAATTGGCAGAATATTAGCAAATTCTTGCTCGAAGATACAACAAGGACGTAAGGAGAAGGGAGTTCGGTGCCGGTGACTTGGTACTTCGGAAGGTAGTAAGGAACACGCGACATGTCAATGCTAGAAAGTTAGCACTGACCTGGGAGGGGCCCTATAGAGTTACCACCATTGTTGACACAGGAGCGTACTATTTGGAAGACTTGGATGAAAGACCACTTCCCCGGCCATGGAATGCTCACAATTTAAAGAAGTTTCGCCACTGACTATCAGTGCGCAGGAGTATGGGTTGAATGTTGTATGTATAAAATGTTAAGTAATACAAGGGTGATGTTTATCCACATAGGTGTATTTGTACTTATGGTTCCATTATTGCTAACTCATTAACCCCAGTCAACAAATGCGAAGAGAACTAAGGCTATTTATCCTAAGGATAGAAACCTGCTTCCGATTCAATTCTATCACCGAGTTGGTGGAAACCTTATATCAAATAATCTTAAGGATAGAAACCTGCTATTGATTCGATTCTAATCACCAAACAGGTGGAAACCTTATATCAAATTATCCTAAGGACAGAAACCTGCTCTCAGTTCGATCCTAATCACCGAGCAGGTGGAAACCTTATATTGAATTATCCTAAGGACAGAAACTTACTCTTGCTCGATTATAATCACCAGGCAAGTGGAAACCTTAAATCAAACTATCCTAAGGATGGAAACTTGCTCTCGGTTCGATTCTAATCCGAGCAGGTGGAAACCTTATATCAAATTATCCTAAGGACAAAAACCTGCTCTCGATTCGATCCTAATCACCGAGCAGGTGGAAACCTTATATCAAATTTTTCTAAGGACAAAAGACTGCTCTCGATTTGACCCAGATCACCTAGCAGGTGGAAACCCTACGTCAAATTGTCCTAAGGGCCAACGCTATATATTAGCACTAGTTTTTCCAAGAACAAGAGCTTGGCATTCGTTTTCGCTAAGTACACAAGCATGAGTTCAGTTCGGTTATAATTACCGAGAGGGTGCAAGTCTAACTTCTTTTGGAGACAGAACCATTTTCAATCCACTCTCAATCGCCGAATAGATGAAAATATATTCTATCCTTTCTAAGAAATGGAAATGAAAGGGTAACCTTTATTGCCAAGCGGAAATGAACATTGATTTAACCGCTCAACCATCGTGAGTGAAAAGGTAAGATATGACAAAAACCAACTTAACATTCAAATGTACGGCAAAAATAGGTAATCAAACCAAATAAAGAATGAGCAGATTAAAAGTTAACCGATGTTTTGTCACCACATCTCGATGAACACGGGCAAAACCAAGTAATAGATAGAGATAAAATAAAAAAGAAAAATAGGAAATATATAGCAGGCAAATTAAAATTTAACCATTGTTTCGTCACCACAACCCGGCAACTATAGGCGGACTAAATGAATAAAAGAAAAAGTTAAACAAAATTAAAAGGTAGGCTAAAATCCGAATAATCAAGCTAAAGGATCCATGGGCAAGAGCTGGGCTGCATCCTCGGCAATTTGAGCAGTTGGAAGTGGTTGAGCATAAACGTTCTCGCCAGGCTAGTCGCCAACAAGAAGGTTTCTAGTGACTTCCAGGTCAACTAACTCCACGTGGGAGTCAATCACCCGTACTAGCTCCCTCATGCTAGGAATCTCTTCTTCATCAACGGCACTAGAGGGGTTCTAGACTGAGGGAGAAGGATCCGGGAAAGGGATCTGGTCGGGGTTCCTTAATGGGGAAATCGTCAGGAACCCCCATAGCTTGCAGGGCATCCACCCCTCCTTGATTCCACGTTTTCGAGCTTGGTAAACGATGGGCTCCACGAAGTTCTCCGCATCCGCGAAACCTTTGTTGTACCATTTGTCTTCACAAGCTTCCAAAGCGGCCTTCAGGTCGACAATTTCATTAGCCTGTGCAAGGTTCAAACTCTCCGCCTCAACCAGCTTGAGCTCGGTCCCACCCAGCTTCATCTCCATCTCTGTTAAACTCTTCTCTGCCAACGCTCTAGCTTTCTCGGATGCGTGAGCCTTCTTTTCTGCAGCTTTGCCCTTCTACTTTGTAGTGGCCACAGCAACGTCCTTAAGGGCTTTCTCCCGCTCAACGTCCTCAGCAGCCTCCTTCAGCCGATTACCCATCACATAAGTCAGCTAGGCAGCCTACAATACAACAATGATATGTAAGTACCACAGCGATAGGGTTAAGGCGCAAGTATATTAATGCGCAAAAACAAGGTTAAGGTGCGTTACCGCAATGGTGTGCCACAGTAGCCAAGTAGCCAGTGATTCATCAGCGCCGCCCAAAAAGAAGTGCATATCCTTGAGTAAAAGAAAGCCTTGCACCAGACTCCGAGTAACTATACCGCCCTCTCCCTGTGCCCAAGTTCTAACGCTGGCTAACACGGGAAGGTGCTTATTGCTAAGCCCAAAGGCGGTCTGCCAACCCACCTCCTACCTCGAAGAGGACACGATATGAGACCCAGCCTGTGTAGTAGGTCGAACATCGCCATGGTGTTCTCGGATAGTGATCCCCCCGAACACTCAGGGGGGAGTTCTTGAGAGGGCATCCCCTGGGCCCGCAGGAGGTTGCTCGGCGATGCGCTGTCTCTTCTAAGAGCGGCCAGGGGGAGGAGGATAAGGAGTCAGGTCTCTGCCCCGAGGTTCTTGCTATTGCACTGTTGGCCGAGCGCTGGGCACGGAGCGATCAATAGTCATTGCCCATCTTGTCACCATTTCATCCTCACCGAGGTCAAATTTTGCTCCTGAGGAATGTACAGATCCGGCTGCTACTGGTTCGGCTACTTAAACAGGGGCTGGACCTTCAAGTCCTTCAACCAGTTGATGAACGGATCGGTTTCTGGAGACTGTTTCTTCTGAAGCATCTCTGATGGGTTCTAAAGATCTCTCTCTGACAAAATGGGGATCAATGTCCCGAGCTTCACCAACTGTTAAAGAGGGAGGGAGCAAGTTGGCATGCCATATGTCTATATACGACAACAGAGGACTATCCACTAATAAGGCTTGGCTGAAGTTCTGCCATGTAGTGTACACCGGATCGAGGCCGAGAATCAGGTAAGACACCCGGAGTTATCCATCCGAGTGCACGATTATTTCTGATCTGAGCACAAAATTAAGGTCTCTCACATGCACAACTCTAAGGTCGGGCTTGAATCTTCTACTGTCTGCACCAAAGCAACATGGAAACTGATTAATATATGTATAAGTAAATTAAGCAATGGAGAAATGTCAGATCTAAAGCAAATAAAAGTGCTCGGTACTGACCAACATCTTGCGGCGAAAGTGGGCAGGGGAGCTCATCGACAAGCCAATTACCGCTCACCCGAACGAATTCTCCCACTGAATTTCTGTTGGAGTCGGGAAGGCACGATAAGAGCCGTACCCGTACATCCCTAGCTTTTAAATAATAATCGGACCTAATGTTACCACATAAATTATACATGAAGTTTATGTTGTGGTGGTTTAGTTGCAGCCCGTATAGTTGGTTCAACCTACTTACGATTCGGAAAAAATTGGGGGGAAGCTAGTCAGGGCACAAGCCGTAAAACCTAAGGGTGCCGAGTATGAGAGGGTCAACATGAAACCTAACCCCACCCTCTAAAATGGCCATCAAAGGAAAAAATAATACATTTGGGTTAGAGCATCTCTGAAGAGTAATATCGCCTTCGTGACAGTAGGCGATATCAATGTCTCCAGGAACACCAAAGGCTGCTCTAAAGTTAGCCAAGGCTGCCTTAGTCGCAAGAAGGTGAGAGTATCTCATTCCTAAACTCTAGAGTGAAGAAAAACTAAAAGAAGAGCAAAGAGTAAAGAAAACTTACTTTAGGCTCTAGGAAATGATGATCTGGAGTGGAGTATTTATGCACAAAAGGAGTATGCTCGGTAGAAAGGAGGTTGAAGGAAAGAGGATGTAAAGAGTAAAATGAAAAATCTGGAGAAGCTATTTATAAGGCCAGAGCATTTAATGAACAAGAAGGCGGGAAAGTCTTTTCCGCTTCTTTTCGTAACCCTCCACATGCGCGGGCACGGATCACGAACCTTTGGATTACGGAAGCGATGGGATGTGACAGCCTAGCAAGTGCCCCTTTTAAGAAGGCATTGATGGCTATCTCATCCGTTTAATAACCAGCGGTTGGGATCCCTGAGGGGTCACTAGCACCAACCAGGTTGTCCTTGGTTCATCCCCGGTAGCCAGGCACAAACCAAGGTGGGGCTATTGTATGAGGTACAAGCCCAGGCCCATTGAACTTCAGGCCCAAGCCCCATGGCACGATGCATGATCTCATGCCATTGGACCTTTGACCTTGATCCGAACACATCTTCGGGCCCAATTAGAGCCCAAATACCAGAATAGGCCCATCTCTCTCTCTAAAAGTATCGAAGATGAGCTCACACTGATCAAGTTACACCTTAATCGGGAAGTGCGCATGCCGAGAACATCCTGCGTTCTCGGCTGCTCGGTATTGCCTTGGGGCACATGGCTACCAAACAATCTTTTGAAGGTGGGAATCAGTTACAATACCATTACCACCGTTCTCAACAGAACGTCCACTTAGAGATGATAGAATTGGACCCCCATTCACACTAGTAATATCTGGAAGTAATCATGACACCTCCACTTATCTCAGGCTATAAAAATGGGGATAGAGTGGGAAGTGGGGGTTGGCAATTTTGGAGAAAAAACTGAGAGAAAAGAGTGACTAAACCAAGAGAGAAAGGAGAGCGACTCTGTAAGATAAAGAGAAGGGTTTGCAAAGACAAGAGTGTGCACTTGGGTCTCCGAGCATAGGACTACCCATAGTAAGAAACCCAAAACCCACAAAATAAATAAATTGTGAGCCCAAGCAAAGGTTGAGCTTGTTAACCATATTTTAGGTATGCACACTAACCTTAAGAGAGACTGATAACTTTTTGCATTCTCAGCGTTCTTCATCACTATCTTGCTTTAGGCTTGAAAGAACTTTTATCTTTGCATCTCAAACCTGATTGACAAGCAACAGCATCAAGAATCTGTTAAGCTCAGATAACAAACTGGAAACCTTACAAGTAACAACCTTACAGTCCAGAAAAATTGAATCATAGAGAAATGGAAGGACTCACAACAGAAATATGCTATCAGTTTCAAAATTTAAAATATGTCACTGTCATGTGTATGTGCTCTGTCCTAGAAGAATATAATAAATACAATGTCACTACGCATACTAGTGATTCTATACATATGTAGGAAAAATGATTTTTTCATGATATAACATCATTTTTTGATAGACTTTAAAAGCAAGCATTTAAAGGTGTTCTTTTTTCTTTTTTTATGCATATTCTTTGGAAAAGGTAAAGTCTTCGTAGTTATCAGTATGTGGCTCCATTAATTCATATTGCCCACCACATAAAAGGAGCCAATTCTTATCCTTTCTCTTCAATACTTATGGCCCAATGTCCAATTCACCATTGGAGATCAATACTTTACATTTTAAAAAAATATAATTGCACACGAGGCATGATAAACATTTTGACTTTTTTTTCTTGGTGGAAAGAAGACAAAACAAGTATGAAAAACCGTAAAACCTCCTGGAAGATTCTATAATAAAGAATGCAAGCACAAAGGCAAAGAACGCAACATTATTAAATTACATAACATATTGAAAGACTTGTTAATTTTATAGAAATTTGTTTGATTCCTACTTGAGGCAATGCAATGGAGAATCAATTTCTCAAATATGTCATATAGAGAGCCCAATTTGCAGCATTAAGAGCAGAGTGATTGAATAAATTTTCTACATTTCTTTGTATATATAAATACGTATATCAATTTATCATGTTTGTTATGATACATACAGAATCTGAAAAATAACAAAGGAACACATACAATACATGATTTGACAACTATTGGTATAATATAAGCAAAAAGGCAAATCACTTGGCATAAAGTTATAATACATCCACACCACATTAACACATTTAACTGCTGCACCACACTTACCTCTTCTTCTAAACGTTCAGAAACAGTCTTGATGCCAGTTGAAGAAGAACCTTTTCCCTTGTCCTCATCAAGCTGTCAAAGGTATTTGATAAATGATAGTGGACATGAGTTGGGAAGACTAACATCAGATGGGACATAGGTGTCACCCAAAAAAAATTGTGAATTGTCTTAGACCATTACAAATGAAACAAAATAGGGAAAAAAAATACATCACAGAATGTTTTTCAACCTTATTAGGTGGCACTATGTAAGAAAGTTGATATGACACAGGGTTCTTTAGTGGATTTTTCCCCTCTTGACCAAAGGATAGCTTTCCATATGATATTGCCCCCAGCAATGATGATCCTTGTGTAGAATCCTGCACACAGATTACAAGTACCGGTTAACACATAAAAATTATTTTTAGAATGGAAACAGAATGGAAAATGTAATACCTTGGGGAGCTTGTCTTTGGATGGCGGGCCCAAATAAGTTGATTCTTTTTTTCTACCAAGAAAGGCATTAAACCATACGTAAGCCATACGTAAATATAATAACATAATAACATACGTAAACCATACAAATAAATCATTTAGTGCCATACCCTGGAACTAAAAGTGAGGTTTTAAAGGCACCATTTCCCATAACACGGCCATCCGGTTGAGAGAAAAAGCTCAATCGAATGACATCCTGATTTAAAAAGAAACCACCAAAACATTTAATAGATGTTAAAATATCCAAACTACATTGATATCCCCATAAATCCTTTGCAAACAACCCATAGGTACTTATTATTTCAGTGAACAAAGTAATTATAATAAATTATCCTTTTTGAACACTAGAACATAGATTGATACCTAAATAGCAGAAGCAGGTTATTTAATATAATCTTTGTTATTTTAAATTTCAATGCCACTTAAAAACTTCTAAATCTCAAGCACAGATTAATCCAAACTGCATCAGTTTCAAAGTTTTATATAGAGTTATTAGACCCTGCACTTATAGTGCTTTGTTTACTCTTCTTTCATTGCATGACTTATATTGCTTTTTTTAATCATTTGTTTTTGGTGAGCAATTTCTATGATACTAGTTATATCTTTTTTTATTTGATATACACTTTTTTATTACTGTGCATTGCACAGATATGCTGCCAGTACACACACATAAATGCAGAATATAAGCAAAACAAAGTACTTTCAATCAATTCCAATGAACCAACTCCTGAACAGTATTATGATAGGTAAGTAAGAATTTTTTTTTTTTTTTTTTTTTTTTAAGACACCACCCAGCACATGGGATATGTACTGGTGGGAGAGAGACAGAGAGAGGATAAAATCTAATTCCCAAACACTATTATCATAGTAAAGCACCTACACACACACAGGATAATGCAATGTGGGGGGAGAGACAATCATCCTAATAATTAAGCAGCCAGATATTGTAGAGCCAATAAATAATGTCAAGTGTCCAACGCATGAGGTAGGAAAGCTTATAGACAACTATGATAGGAAGTATTCTCAACTATACAATAATTTCTGCGCATGTTATAAGGCCAGTTTGAAAGGATACTCAGGGTTAACAGATTTTTACACAAAATACTTCAGTGAAATTCCATAAATGAAATTTCAATTTTCAGTCACAAGATTTTTGTTGAAAAGAAACAAGGAAAGCAAATGTAGCAGTAACATTGAGTTTTTCAGTAAGCGAAGACATGATACAAATAAGATCAAGCAAAATGTATTAGGTAAATTGTTGAAGTATAAGGTTAAACTAGATGTTTGAAGCATCAAAGAAATTAAAGGAACTCATAGACTGTAACAGCAATTTAAAGAACATGATAATCCACCATCTCTTCCAAATTTCTTTCAATGAAGAGCACCAACTGCTTTAATTTTTCCAAATATTGCACATTGTCATGCCTGGAAAAAGATAATTGACATGAGGGAAAAGAAATTTCAGTGGAAGCACCTCTTATTAACTGATATTTGTAATTCTTCAGAAGTTCTTTAATTGTAATAATAAATGTATTTTTAACTATTGCAGCTTCCCAATATTACACCAATATTGGTGCTTTCTTCTAACAAAAACAGTCAACTTAAGATAAGAGGACAGTTCCATCATTGGTTATGGTTTACACTGTTTATTTGGCAAGATAGTAACATCCTCAATTTGGAGAGAAAATTTTTTGGTGGACTCGAGGAGAAAACACTAGACCCTACCACTTTTTTTTCTTCTCCCAACCAAAAACTCACTAAAAATGCTCTCTCCACTTTTCTCCCCTCAATTTTCCATCCTCCCTGAAATCTCTCCATACAAACATACCATTGGGATTGATGGTAGAGGAGAATATACAAAATCAGAAATTCAATAATTTTCTCCACTCATGCTATTTTACACCCTTTTATCTTATCTTTATGTTCCTCAACAAAGGATAATTTTTTGAATATTTATTAAGCCGCTCATTCATCATCTGCATCTCCGCGACTATGTGTGGTGGTGCTGTTTCTACGATGGATGGACGACTGGTATCTTGTCGATGTGGTCTGCTCAAAGCATTACTGCCTTCTGGTCCTTCTTGGTCCCTCCTTTCGGCGCTGGTGTCCTCTTGCTCTTCTCCGTAACTGTTGGGCCCAGCATCCCTTTGGCACAATTGTTCCTCCATGTCGTGATTCTACTTAGTAAGGTGTTCGACAGCCGCAACTAGGGTCTATACCTGTCTTTCAAGGGTAGTAGTGCGTGGTTCTTCTCCAGTATGGTTGTTGGTTGCCATCGAGTGAGTGAATACCATACACTCTTTGTCTGGGAAGTGGTAATATGGCTGTTACTATTTTCATACCTCTTTCCCACAGACGGCGCCAACTGATGATGCTAAAAATCATCAGTAAGTCGCATGGTCCTCACGTGCTTTAGATAGAACCTGCAAAACAAAAACAAAGAAGACCTTGCAGAGAGTATCGATGTGGTACTGGCCAAATACCTTTCAAAGGTTAAGTTAGAGAACTTTCACAACTCTAGAGTACCAGAACTTAGGTAAATTATGTGTACCTTCGTTTGTGAGGGTTGTGGGGTTTTTATAGTAGCGTAGAGTTGACATTTGTTTCTTGGCGGGGAAGATCTTTCCTTGTAGGGAGGATCCTCATTAATACACGTATCTTAGGGGATCTTTTCCATGTGAGGACCCTCTTAATTAGGGCTAATTGTGGACTATAAGATATTTCCTTGTATAGATATCCGTGGAGTCAAGCAAGGCCATGCTGGACCCGTCACGACTTTTATTCTCGTTGGCCTCTTCTTGTTTCCGTCAGCCTTCTCTCTTCCCGTTGTCCCGTGTAGACATCGTCGAGTCTATGGTGTTGTCATTTTCATACTTTCTTACATGCTTTTGAAATTGACAGGCCTAATGGGTTCGTCGACTTCTTTGCATGTAGTGGGTTTATCCCTTTCTAAAAACACCATCGTCAACAATTGAGAACCAAAACATGGGATAGTCTTGTAATTTGGATGATGACTGCCTTGTTGTTTGTAATGGGTGGTTGTGCAATTTGGAAAGGCAATCTTTGTTTTGGGTTTAAAAGGAAGGCATGTCAAGTGCTTGGATGTAAGTTTTAATCTCCACGGTAGATTTGTTAATAGGTGGTGTGGCAATTTTTAACCCTAGATCATTTTGTAAGGATTACAAACAAATATGTTGGTGAATTTTTTTTTTCTTTTGTGGAAATTATGATTCAGATTTATTTTTTATCATTAGCCACATGGAAAATAACAATAATCTACTTTGGTTGATTAATTATCTTTCTAACAAATCACCTATACTTGGTACTATTCATATTAAATTAATGGCAATCCTACTCTTATTGTTTTATTATTTGAATTTCCAAGAAATCACACGATAGCTTTACTTCTCGTGGTCCACATGCAACGTTGACAAAAGGCAAGATCCCATCAAACAAGCCTACGTGGTAAACACCCATTGGTTGAAACCCATGGGAAGGTAGGACGGTTTCCACAGAGAATGAGAACTCATCTTTTGCCGTGATTGGCTGGAACCTAGAATGGTTGGCAAAGCAAACAAAATAAAATAAAAAAGCAAAACTATTAAAATTAGAGGACTGCAAAAAATAAAATAAAATAAAATAAAGAATGTTCAAAGTGGAAGTCTTAAAATTGTTCAAACCGGTCAAACTTCATATTTCTCAACATCCACCAGCATAAACAAACTATTAGTGCTTTTGCGTTTTGAAAGAGAGATTATATACAAAACCATTAGTGCTTTTTGAGTTTTGAGAGAGATTATGAGTAGTTTAGATAGAACTTATTTTGCTGAACCTGAATACTTATTGCTGAAAATACTGTAGCAAAATAATTTTTAAATGTGTAAATAGTATTATAAGACCCATTTTTAATGAAAAAGTTGCTAAAAAATAGAATTTGTGGGATCCGTGAACAGTGCACGGTACACTGCTCACTACTAACTTAGTCAAAAGGTGCGGCTGAAAAATAAATAAAAAATAAATAAAAACTAAAAACGCAACATTGAAAACGCAATGCAGATATATGTTTGGATTCAATTGAATCCTGCGTCTGCATTTCACGTTTTTCTTTTCTTTTTTCTTTTTTTTCTGTGCGTGAACAGTAACATCACATGAGTTCTCTGTGTAGGGGACAAAAATCACTGTTCACGTACTGTTTATCATTGTTAATAGCACTGTTCACGCACTAAAAAATATTAAAAATGGGTCCACGATACTATTCACACATTTAAAAATTATTTTGCTATAATATTTTCAGTTTAAGTAACAATAAATTCAATTCAAACGAAAAGTTTTCTGTATCCAAACCAACACTATACAAAAAAGCCATCAGTGCTTTCACACAAACCACAAAGAGAGAGAGAGAGCGAGAGAGAGATATGGGGTTGCTTGAGCTGGCTACAGGTTTTAACATAGCCGTGTCACTGGGCCTTTTCCTGGTCACCTTAAGAGTGTTATTTTCTTGCTGGATATCACCAACTCTTAAGTATTGGAAAATTCGGAGAAATGGGTTTGGAGGACCAACTCCAAGTTTTCCTTTTGGTAACATTAAGGATATTGTTAAGATGTCCGGTGATTCTTCGTTGCAGTCTTCGAATTCTCCACATGATATACACTCGAATGTTTTTCCCTACTTTGCACAATGGCAAAAGAGTCATGGTGAGCTCCTAGCTAGCTAGCTAGATATATATTGATAAAAGTAAAACTATATATGTGCTGTCAAATTTGAATCAATATTTGCATTTAGTCAAAAATATTATATTTGTATTATATTTTTTTTTTTTTCATTTAGAAATTATTGGTAATACAATTGTATGGAAACACAAAAATGAAGCCCTTTTGACAAGGTATATACTACTAATGGAGTTCATTAACTATATAAATATATAAATTGATAAGCGAGGTCATCAACTATATACACTGCATAGAGGTTGATTTTTTTTTTTTTAATGATACCAAAATTTACATACTAGGTATTCATAAAATTTAGTGTAGAGCTAATATATAAGTGTAATTTGTGGTGCAGGAAAAACGTTCATATACTGGCTAGGCACAGAGCCATTTTTATATATAGCAGAACCTGAGTTCCTAAAGAAAATGTCCGGATCGGTCATGGCAAAGAGTTGGGGAAAGCCAACCGTGTTCAAAAATGATAGAGATCCTATGTTTGGCAATGGTTTGGTCATGGTTGAAGGAGATGAGTGGGTTCGCCAGCGACATGTCATTACTCCTGCATTCAATCCAATCAACCTGAAGGTCTCTCTCTCCATTCTTGATCTCTAACCCAAAATGGAAAAATATCTAGCTGATTCTCTTAGAATCTAGAACTAAATTTCATTATAGTACATCCATAAAAGAAACAATAATTGGTCAACAAATTATCTTTCATATAGAGGTTTTTTTGGTCTTACAAACATTAATTAGCAAAATATAACTATATACTTCTCCTTTTACTTCTCAAAGTTGGTCTCTACTGATTTATTTCCATTATGTTAATAATTCCCACTAAAGATCTAAACTGTCTTTCTTTGTTTTCTAGGTTATGGCAAGCTTAATGGTGGAGTCAGCCACTAATATGCTAGATAATTGGACTACCTTCATTAATTCAGCAAAGCCAGAGATTGATGCTGAGAGAGAAATTATAAAAACAGCCGGAGAGATCATTGCTAAGACAACCTTTGGTGTAAGTTACAAAACTGGCCAGAATGTGTTAGAAAAACTAAGAGCCCTGCAAGTGACTCTCTTTAAGTCTAACCGCTTTGTGGGGGTCCCTTTTAGCAAATTCTTTTGCCCTAAGAAAACCCTAGAGGCCAAAAGACTTGGCAAGGAAATCCACCAACTGTTTTTATCAATCATAAATGATCGAAAAAAATCGATTAAAGGGAAAACTCCACAAGACTTGCTTGGCATATTGCTTCAAGGGAGTCCTGTTGATAGCCGATTAGGAAAGACATTATCACAGCAGGAATTAGTGGATGAGTGCAAGACCTTCTTCTTTGGAGGCCATGAGACAACAGCATTGGCAATCACGTGGACACTGTTACTTTTGGCCATGAATCCAGAGTGGCAAGACCAGTTGAGAGATGAGATCAGAGAAGTTGTTAAAGATGGAGAGATTGATGTCAATACGCTTGCTGGACTAAAGAAGGTATGATAAAAAAAATTTCAAATCATATATTAGTAGCACTGTACCTGTGTCCTGTGAATTTGTTAGCTAGATATAGAGGCGCAATTAATGTCTTAAGGTACTATGTATAAAAATGAATTATAACGCATTATTGTCAGTATCGTACAATACGCGATACGTATCGTATAGTGTACAAAAAGTTTCGTATCGTAAGGACGTATCGTAAATATTCATGAATCGTCCAATACATAAGTGCGTATCGTATGAATCGTATTGTATCGGTGAATCATACATATCGTATGATACATAGACATGTGGGTTTAAAATGGGTTTTTTTGTTAAAATTTGTGATTTTATTTTATTTAAACAAGTTGTTAGACTTTGTTAACACAAAATTATTGGAAAACTTAATTGAGTCTAATGAAATAGCAAGTCCATGAGTTTTTTTTTCTCCCTTCTATTTCTCCTACAGAATTTAGACTATACTTAGAACACTCACTTTCATCTGTGTAAATTTATTTTCTATGCTATTAATAATGTATTAAATGAAAATATAATTATTTTTTATTTTCTTATTATTATTTTGAGTCTAAAAAGCTAGAATGCCAAGAAAAAAATAAAAAAAAATTATTAGAATAAAAAAAAACCCAAAAAAAAAGTAAATGTTGATAATAATAAAGAAAATGTCTATAAAAAAATAATTTTGCAAAATGCTGAATATGATGATAACATTGACTTAGATGGAGTTGATTAGCCAAGATGATGAAAAGATATTATTATTTTGGTTCATATATCATGTATTACTTCTGAGTTTAATCAATTTGAATGTGCATGTTATAAACATAAGTTAATTTGATTTATTTAATTAGCTTTGTTAAATTTTATTACATAAGTAATGATTAAATTGGTCATTAGTTGAATATATTTTGAATTTATAATGAATATACATTTTATATATGTATATGTATAATTATTTTATAATTTTATTAGGTGTTTGTGTATCTTACGATACACGATTCGATACGATACACGATATAAAAAAATCAAAAATCAATTCACGATACGATTCACGATTTGACAACTATGTTATAAGGTAGTAAAGATACATTGTGGCTGTGATTTTTTTTTTAAAAAATATGGGAATTAAGGTTGTAATCCTTGAACAGCATACATAGAGGCATAGAGTTTTGGGGATATGGTTACCAGTTAAGAAAACCATATCATCTTAAAATTATTATAAAAATAAACATTGTTTTTGGAGGGTGGGATAAGATAGAACCAACCAACTACAATACATCAGCAAATCTTTCTTTGTAATTTAATGAAGAATGAATATCTTTCTAGAAATAAATACTAATTGCTTTTGTTTGTGGAACAGACATGCATGCAGTTGGTCACATGCATGATCAATAATGGTTAGAGAATTAATGCTTGAAATTAGATATGTATGCATTATTTTTAACTTTTCATAATATTTATCACTCAAATATAAAGAGTCTTCTGTTTGGTCCCATTTTTTAGAAACACAATATTGTTCTAAAAATTTCCACACGCACACACACAAAAAAAAAGGATTAAAAAGGATCACTCAAAAACTTTGAGTGCATTATGGGTTGGATTTTGAAATACGTTTTGATATATATTTTAAATTATTTTTTAATGTGTATTTTTTTTTTTAAATTGCCTAATTAATTATTTATTTACTTTTCAATTTTTTTAAACAACTATCTCAAGTTCTAGAGAAATAAAATCATTGTTTTAATTTAGAGATGATCTGATTTTGGAGTCAAGAAATGGAGAAGTAGAGAGACAATTATGTTGTCTATTACATGCAACCAAGGTTTCACAATGAATAAAAATCACACACTCATATATAAATCCTACATTTTTTGTAAAAGAAGAGAAGGGGTTAAAATTTATTCTTACACAAGCCTAGTTAATGTCTCAGAAATTTATCCCCTCTCTCTCTCTCTCACCCTAAAATAAGGAAGGAGCCGACCTACGAAAAGAGGTCAATGATAGATCAATGTTGGCAAAAAAAGAATGGCCAGCTATGCTAGGAGTTAAGCGCGTGGGGGCCAAAGCACATGATTATTATGGCTTGGACTCATTTGGATTGTTGGATAGAGAACAGTACTGGTCATTGTCACGTAGATACTACTACTAATTAAATGGCATCGCAAATTCAACAGTACCTCACTTTAGGGTACTATGCCACCTCCACACGCCCTACCTTGACATTTGCCATCACCCTATTGGCATGACCGTCCAAAATCTTTACTTCCCAGATACACTTGGCGTTTTCTACTTGGGTCTCCGTCCATGTACAACCAGAGCTGTGGATGGATATATTGAGGCCTGCCGGCCATGAATTATATGTTTTTTTTTTCCCCCTTTTTATTTAGATGGACTTTTTTCCCTCACTTAATAATAATATTCTTTTATAAAATATCAACTTCAAGAGTTAGACTTAAGTATAAAATTAATAAACAAAAATCACAAAACCTGGGCATAATTCCTTAGGTATCTTAGTGAATAAGTTACATTGATGAAGTTAAGTATCCTTTATAGAAAGATAAACTTGTATACATTTAGTATTAGTTAAAGCAATTATATGTTTGAGTTTGAATTTGAATTTAAGAACATGCATGCATAGATGAGAAGGGTTTTATTCTAGTTTTATTTTTTACTAAACCATGTCGAATCTTACAAATGTGATTGTAATTGCAGATGGGATGGGTGTTAAATGAGGTTCTTCGACTTTATCCATCAGCACCAAACGTACAAAGGCAAGCGAGAGAAGACATTCGAGTGGATGACCTAACAATTCCTAATGGAACCAACATATGGATTGACTTGGTGGCCATGCACCATGACCCGGAACTGTGGGGAGAGGATGTGAATGAGTTCAAGCCAGAGAGGTTCAAGGGTGACATGTATGGAGGGTGCAAGCACAAGATGGGGTATCTGCCTTTTGGGTTTGGAGGAAGAATGTGTATTGGTAGGAACTTGACGTTTATGGAGTACAAGATTGTCTTAACCCTAATTCTCTCTAGGTTTTCTTTTACCCTTTCCCCAACTTACACTCATTCTCCTGCTATTTTGCTCTCTCTAAGGCCTAAGTATGGACTGCCTCTCAGATTTCAACCCCTTTAGACCAACTAGTTCGACATACCAACTCCGACAGATTACTTTATTGTTCTAGCTTGTAAAATATAAACCACGTGAAGCATTTGTCTTTCTTTTAGCTCGAAATATATGTGTTGAATGAAAAGAATTTATTAATTACTCCCAAAACCATTCTGTGTGTCTTCACCTACATTATGTTATGTGATCTTGTTGCGAAAAGCATGTGTTCTATATATCTTTCGAATTAGGAGAGAGCTTCGTCTCTTTTTATGTACCAATATATATGATAGGTAGTCCTGCCTTCATTGTCAATATTTTTATGTCATATTTTTAAATGGTGGCCTGAAATGAATTGTCCTATATATTGATTGCTCTCATATGAGATAAAGAAAATGAATTGTCCTATTGATTGCTCTCATATGAGATAAAGAAAATTATATATCAGTAGGTCGTTGTGACATTTCATTAATCATTACAAAGTATATGCGAGCTCTAGCAAGTTGAAGATTCCATGAGGCCTGGCAACAAAGCCTCATTGGTCATTAAAATAACCCAATAAGGCTTGGATTCGAAATAACAGATCATGCTAAATTCAAAATATCCCAAACCCAACCGAAAGAGATACGGTAGCTAGTAAAATAGAACTATATTCGCATACACATGCTTAATCAGGAGCTCATAAAAATTTGACACCGAAACTCTGTGTCCAAGCTGTACTTTTACCCAAAAATTATTTTCCAACTCGAGAAGCAAATTCAACCTTGAATGAAATTTGACGGATTCGATAATGTCTCAATCAATAGAACTTTTGGCAAAGAAAGATTGAAAAAACACAATAAAGTAATGTTAAAAGCAATACTAAGTCAGATGCTGTGCAGCTCAGCATGCATTGCAGCATCAGGGTGCAGCCCAGCATGCACCACAGGAGCAGGGAAGACTGCAATTGAATGCAGCGCACAGTGCATCCCAGAGGTACAAGCCTGAGTAATGAAGACTTAGAAGATCTGTTGGAGTCAATTCCCTATCACGATCAGATTATACACTCTATACAAGGAATGATGCCAAGTGGACTGATGGTTACACATGGATGTACACGTGTCATAGCTAGGTAGTTTTTAGTTGTAACAACTTTCTCCATGAAATCAGGAGAGGTAGTTATTTTGTTTTGTACATAACTGTATATAAAAGGATAGCGGGTAGAGAGATTTTGGAATTCAATTCATTCATTGTATTCATTTTCAATCAATGAAAAGATAGTTTCTATTTAGAGAGAGTTTTTTACAAGTAAAACTAATGCAAATAGAAAAAACAACTAAGAAATTTACTTTGATTAATCAAAAAACATTATAAACGTAACCAAAGGCTCATGTGAGTATTTCACTAATAACAAACAATTACATAGAAGGCCTAAACAAACAATTACATAAAAAAAACATTATAAACATAACTGAAGCCTCTTGTGAGGATTTCACTAAATATCACTGTCAATTTCTTTAAGACCTTCTCTCTTCTTTCTGTATATGTGTATTAAAAATATTTAGTATTCTTAAAAAAAAAAAAAAAAAAAAAAAAACATAAAAGGCCTAAGTAATTCTTAGGTACTCCCGAAACATGAAAAATCAAATTTCCTTCTTTCACATTCATAGTAAGGTCCACTCATTAAACGTAAATAAAATCTCTTGTGAGGATTTCACTAATAACAAATAATTATATAAAAGTCCTAAGTAATTCTTAAGTCCTCACTGAGTAAGAAGAATGGTATTCTCTCCTCTCACATGCATTCATAATGGGGTTCACTCATTAATTTATGATGGAATCCACCATGAATGTGAGAGGAAAGAACACCATTTTACTATACTTCGAAAAAACCTAAGAATTTTTCACGGTGAAGACCAATGAATTAGCTCAATACTAGTTTTACAAAGGAAAAACTAAAATTTAGGGGGAAAAGCAATAAAAACGACTTTACTCCTTGAATAAATGACATCTTGAAGAAGTGTCAGTAGTGTTCGGTGCTTTCTTAAAAGCAGCCCTCGGTATGGTCCATATCTTTGGCCAAATAGCAACTACTCAATTTGGCTGTTTTGGTCCGTTACTTTTATCAACAATGCTACTTGATGTTGGTTTCTATTTCATTATGTTGATGATTGGAGTGGTCCCCAAGAAAGAGTGGTCTCGATTTTAATATCGAGATCACTCTTTGGTCTCAATCTTAAGACCACATTTTAGTCTTGATGTCAAGACCAGGTTGAGATGGGCGAGCCAAGGGCTTGCACTTGCTAATCCTAGCTTCCTCCTAGAGACTTGAACTCCGGTTCTTGCCCCCCACACCCCACAAACATTTATACTTGTGGAGTGACCACCGCACCAAGAGTGCGCAGTGGTGAAATAATAAATAGTTAAACACATTTATATCTATACAATATCTAAAAGTTGAAGCGTAACATTTAAGATTGCTACATTTTTGTTGAGGCATATCATTGGTCACATCCCCATTTTTTATTTTTTATTTGTTTCTCAAAAAAATTTTATAATATTAAATATATTAACCGATTAATTTTATATATTCATTTTAAGCGGTTTTTTTTCTAATAATATCTTTGACAGTTTTAACTTTATATATACTTTGTATTTACACATTTATTTACTTTAATAGTATTTATTATTGCTATACTCTTGTTAAGCCACATTAAAGTAGCATTTTGGTCCATTTAATTCTAATTTGATCTATTAAGTCCAATTGGTATATTCGGTCCATTTCTGTCCTGTTCAGTACCGCTTGGTCCACTTCTGTCCATTTCCGTGTATAATATGTTTGTTTTGCTGGTGATTAAGTTTTGTTCCACCACAACAATACAACCATCAAACAAAAATAAAACAGAAAACGAAAACGCAGCTATAGTTTATTGTTTACTTTGTAGCCTTTGTTTCTCAAAAAAAAAAAATGTGTAGCCTTTCAAATCGACAGTTGTGCAAGCTGCTTTGCTGCGCAAACCATGCGGCCACAAAATTCTGGAATCTGTTCTGGTTCTTTCTACAGGTCAAATTATTCTCCTTTCCTTTTTTCGATTTTTTTTTCCCTTATTTGTTTTTTAAATTAAGCTAAGCAAAATTATTTATAGACAAAATGATAATAGATCCAACAAAATTTAAAGAAGGAGCCCAATGGGCCAAGCTGCGAGCTATAAATGTAATAGTAGAAAGTCAAGAAGTAACTACACAACCAAATATAAGAATAACCAAAGGCATTTCCAATGGTGGCTGAACAATCATCATCCCAACTGGGTCTGTATCCTGTAGACCACTGTTGAATGGGATCCTTGCATCGGATCCAAAGATGACGAAACTGATCCTAAACGAGAGGTAATTTGGAAAGTTATTGAAGTTGTAGTTCAATTGGCACTTCTTTTATAATGTTTTTAATGGAAATGTCTAAGATTCAAATATTGTTTTCCTAACTATCAAATTATATAAAATAAAATAAAAATGATAAAAAAAAAAAATTGATAGGAATTATATAAGTTCTTTGTATATTCATATTTTGAGTCTAATTTATTTTATTAACCAATTTTTATTTTACTATTAGTATTAGTAGGAGGAACAAGATCTCCCTCTTTCTCTCTCTCATTTTTAATGTAGAAACTGGAATTCCCAACTTTAGCTTAAGGTAAACTTTGAAGAGAGAAAAAACCTGTTAGTGAAATTATCAAACAAGTGATAATTTTTGCTAAATACTCCTACTAGCTTTAAGCCCCCTTAGAGCATTCTCATCAAAGCTTGTATAATTGCTAAAATGCTATTTTTAGCATCTGAAATCACAAAATATTGTTCCATCAAACATGCTATATCCTATAAAACTTGTCATTTTGCTACAGTGCGCTCTCAAAAACGAGAGCACACTGTAACTCAAATCTTATAAAAAAAATATTTTTTTTATTACTTCTCTCATCTCTCTCATAGTACTCTTCTTTCTTTTTCTCTCACCAATGTCACTTCTTCTCTCATTTCTTCTTTCTTTTCTTCTTTCCTTTTCTCACTGGTCTCATTTCTTTTCTCTTTTCTTCTTTCTTTCTCTTTTCTTCATTCACCGGCATCCATTACTGAAAACCACGGTGGTAGTGGTGGTGTTGAAGTTTTTTTTTCTTTTTTCCTTTTTTTTTTCATTGTTTTCGGTGGTGGTGGTGGTGGTCTTGGTGGATTGTTTGGGTTTTTTTTTTGTTTGGAGGTAGCTTGTGATTCTGATGGTGGTTGTTTTGGCTAGTGGTGTTGGTTTATTTTAATGGGTTTTGTGGTGGGTTGTTGATGATGGTGGTTGTTGTGGTGGGTGGTTTTGTTTTGGGTTTTTTTTTTTTTGCCGTGGGTTGTGGCTGCCACAATGGTGGTGGTGGTGGTGGCTGATGATGGTTGTTTTGGGTTTTTTGCAATGGGTTGTGGCTGCCACGGTGGTAATAGTGGTGTTTCTAGTTTGTGGGTTTTTGGTGGCCTGGTTTGTGTTTTTTTTTTTTTTCCTCCAATGGTGGTGGCCGGTTGCAGGGGTTGGTGGCAATGGATGTGGGTTCTAATCGGAGTTATGGCAATAATGTAGTGGTGGTTGAGGGAGTTATGTAGTCAGTGGGTTGTGGTGGATGGTGGGTTTTTTTTTTTTTTTGGTGGTGGCTGGTGGTTGAGTGGATTTTGTGGCTAGTGGGTTGTGGTGGTTGGTTTTTTTTTTTTTTTTTAGGTGGTGGTGGCTGGCAATGGCTAGTGGTGGGTGTGGTCGTGGGTTTACTGGGTTGAGGGACGAGAAAGAAAGATGAGATGTGAGTGGATTGCTTCAAGAGGAGAGAGAGACATAAAAAAATTAATATTTTAATGAAGTGGTAAAAAATATAAAATACGTTAGGTATATTATAAAATGAGGTATTAAAATTGATAAAGTAGGTTTTTAAAATGGTAAATGATAAATTTTTTCGAAGCTTTGACAAGAATACTCTTACAGCTCTTTTCCCTCCATTTTGATGAAATGTCGAACTTTGTGTTAGCGTGTCTTTCTTTCTTTTCTTTTTTTTTCTTTTTTTAAGATTTAATTACTTGCAGCTTCCTAAAACTTCCTTTTTCTTTTTTTCTTTTTCTTTTTTTAGGTCTGTACTTTTACTTGGTTTATTGTTTAGGCAAGGTAAGGGGAAGAAAATAACTAACCCAAACACATGAGGGTCAATCATATTGGATAACGTTAGCCCAAACTTGAACAAGAGGAGCTTCATGATTGCTAATTTGCTACACAGCACAGCGAGGCAAGCTATTCCTTGCTGAAAAGCAGCAGCATCACATGCATTTCAACCAGCCCAGAATGGACCAGCATAAATTTTAGGAAGGAACCCACCCAATCACAATCAGCAACACTGGGAAAGTGCCGAGTTTAATGATATGAAAAGTTGGATACCACCATACCAGTATAGGCAGTTGAACACAAGATTCCACTATGGCAAAATCAAAAGTTTAAGGAATCACTAATCCCGTGGGGTACAGAATAGTAAAGAGCCTAATAAACACCGAATTAGGATCTTTATTAGGCACATCACATGACTTCAGAGAACCTGACTTTACTATGAATGATTTAATTGAACAGGAGTGTGACATTCAATTGCATGAAACGCACTCATTGGATGCATGTATATACGTATGTAGTTCAACTTCAGAAGACTTTCATTTGTCTTTGGCTTTTTTTTTTTTTTTTTTTTTTTTTTTTTTGGTATTTGGCTTCGTAAGTTGACTTACAGATGCACTAAATACAACTTGCGACTCACACACCAGCTTGTACTAGTGAAATCTTGAATGCTAGTGACTCGATGTATATACTAAATCAAGTAATTTTGGCTTCAGAATTGAAGGGCTGATCTTAGAATGAAGAATTCCAACAAAGGGCTCTTTCTTTTTTATTCGTGAGTTGTCACTTTAATAACCCTCCAACCAAAACATGTTTAAATAATTTATATATACCATCCAAATGCAATTGGAAAAAAAAAATACAGAGAATGGACATGTTATTTCGAAAGGATCTGTGCGTACAGGAATAAATTATTCGAATGGGCCTATAGGGTACTTATTCAATACAAGACACCTGATCTGAAATTGAGCAACCTTTTAGAAAAGTGGCAAGCTGGCTGGAAATCGCACGTGCATCCATTGTCTCTCATATGTTGCCAAATGACTCCATCCAATCTCATCAAGCAAAGAGAGCTTTAGTTCATAGAGCTTCTTCTTTGGAGGTTCCCCATCATCTTGAATTATGTCATTCAATGCCTGCTCCAACAATAGGTTTAATTTAGACAAATGATCAATTCATAAGTGAAATTCTTCAAATTTTATGTTTTTCTTTTCATGTTGGACGTCATATCCAGCAAAGCAGATGCAATATGATAGATTGACAAACAACTATGGGGTTGCACATGTCTCATTATAGAAACAGGTACTGTCCAGTATTTAAAGAAAATTTTGTGAAATTGGCAGCTGCTTGAAAATATTACCAATCTGAAAAGTTTTGTAATTTGTCAATCATATGAACATTTACATCATTTTGATTAAAGTATGGACAGAGAAAATACTTTATTACAAAAAATATAATATTATGATACTGGACCCCAAAGTTATACAGGCATGGAAAAGCATTCTGTATCATTTCAGAAGTCTTAAGTTGAAAAACAATTGGAATTACTGCTCTAGTACAAGGATGAAGGTATTTCTGCAGGGTAACACTTCATAGACATAGAATACAATTATAATCTCAACTCAACAGGTAAAGATAGTTTTTGTTATTTCAGATAGAGTGCTTTCCCCACCCCACCCCACCCCCCAGTGCCGGGAGTGGATTTTTCTTATCCTAAAAATGTTTGATAAGAAAAACTACACCGTTACAAACTATAGAGCAAATCAACATGCCCGCCTGAAAAACATAAGAACTGAACATAGGCATCTAACTCTCTAAGTTCCAGCAACTCAACAACCATAAATATATATGTAAACATGAAATACAAAATTCCATGATTGTCAGACAATAGATGAACATGAGTGATGGAAGAAAAATACCTTCAATGCTGTTCCAAGCCTTCCACTACGTCTCTCACGTAGCACTAGGAGTGTGCCATATTTAGACGACTTCAAATCAACCCATTTCTTTAATTCTTTGAAGTTCTCTTCAAACAGATCTGGCTGGACACCAGCCTCTGGTTGAGATTGATCACGAGTAATCTCCAAATCTTTGGATGAAGCCAAGGATGATGACTCCTTGCCCTGAAACAATAACGAGAAGGATGATGATAACAACAACAACAATGATGGTGATGATACACAACTATATCAATAAAATCTTTTTCTTTTTCTTTTTTGATAAGTAACATAAGAAATTTTATTAAAAAAACCAAGTAAACTGGAAGTGTACTATAGTGGCACAACTTTTGATTGAACTATATCAATGAAATCTTGCTGCTTCTTCTTCTCTCTTTTTTTTTCGTATTTGCATACTTTCCAACAAAAAATTTATAAAACTAAAATTATAATTATAATTTAAAAAAAAATTAAAAAAAAACCTACTTAGATGTCACCTAATAAATTCGTCTGAAAAGGGGAATTGACTTTGACAAGAAGACAGATGAGTCTCACTAAATCCCAAACTTCTACATGGTAATAATCAGATGAGTTATCCCATTACCCAATAATCTCTCCAGAGATATGGACTAAAATTTTGGGAGACATGATGCATGAGCTGTGCATACTGTCTGTGCCAATAGCTCTTACTAAAGTTAATTAGATATGTTTCATCAGCAGCCATAGCTTAAAAATGCAGCAAGGAATAAGCCGTATATTATGGCAATCATGGCCTCAAAAGGTGATACATCTTACCTTCTCACTGAAGGAATTCAGACAATAAGCAAACATAGCCCTCAAAAAGTTACAATTTTTTTTTTTTTTTTTGTCTTTTTTTTTTTTTTTTTCTTTTGCTAACTTGATTATCTAGAGCTCTGAGTATTTAACTATTCCATCAGGTATTTGTAGCCCTTGGTCCCACACATACCAGGTAATTACATGGAAAAATCTCTTGGGGTTGGCCCTCAGATGCTAGCCAAAAGTTTCAAAAAGTGACACAATTTGGTTTTACCTTTTCAATAATCACTTGCTTGTTGTAAAAGAGGCAATCATTTTCAAGCTAAGTATCACCTTTAAATCACACAAATTGGGATTTCCTATCTTCAGAATTTGGTTCATATAAATCATGCATTGGGTTGCAAAAGAATCACATAACTGTGACATCAAACTATCTGGATTTCCTATCTTCAGAATTTGGTTCATATATTTGTCTTACAATTTCAATTTCAATTACAATTAGAACAGCTAAGCAGGCTTGAAAATTTCAAATTTCAGATCAATTTCAAATAGAACAGGTAAACAAACTGTCATCCATGGGCAAACAAACTTCAGATCAATTTCAAATAAAACAGCTAAACAGGCTTGCACATTTCAAAAATAATAAGCTAACATATGTTCCACTCCCTAGAGTTTGCATAAATTTAGTTTTTTGCCCATAAACTTTTTCAAAATCATTGGCATTGCATGTGTAAATCTAGTAGAGATACAATTGAGCGTTGGTCATTATACTGCTATACTACTCAGTTCTGGAAGGCTTGTGCGATGCAGGGCATTTCAAGAGGCTGTTTACATTTGCAGCCTAGACACAAAACCAATAGCTAAGTCAGCAGCTA
The DNA here is from genome assembly GCA_019022515.1 of Quercus aquifolioides. Taxonomy (NCBI): domain Eukaryota; kingdom Viridiplantae; phylum Streptophyta; class Magnoliopsida; order Fagales; family Fagaceae; genus Quercus; species Quercus aquifolioides. The sequence goes on along the minus strand of CM032335.1, from coordinate 17,445,764 downwards.
AGTTTGGCAACAGTCAGGTAGTTCACAGCAGCAGCCTATGCAATTGAGCTCCAATTCATCCAGCAGCCAAGCAAATCCTCTTGTAAGGCATTGGCCAATAGGATTTAGACAATTGTCAACCATCTGGAAGGCTGCCAATGCCAAATTGGGAACTTTTCTTTGAGAACTGTGTTCTTTGCAGAGGTGCCTAACGCCCTAACCACCTATCAATTGTTCTAAGCAACTCACTTTCCAACTAGTTCTAAATCATATCACAGCCCATCATACTTCCCTGCATCAAATTGCTCACATGGTTTTTTCTCTTTGTTTAAGTGCAACTTTATTGGACAGGGTGTCTGGCTGCCACAGAAGATGTTTGATTTGGAATGCTGTCCTGCTCCTGCTTTGTATAATGAGGATTATTTGGTGCGAAAGAAAAATCAGACTTTTAAGGGGTATGATCTTTCTATGGAGAAGCTGACAGCTGTATTCTTTAACACATTTGTACGAATGAAGGACTGTTATGGGCAGTCTTCCATCTTTCTCTTTTCCGAATTTCTGGATTTGTTAAAGTGTACTTTTTAAAAGGATCTTTGCTATACAATTTATATATCTGTATAATTAAGACCACTTCTCTCCTTTTTCCTAGTAAAAATATTCTTTACTTATTCAATATCCAACAAGAAAATGAGGCAATATTTACAAAATTTTACATGATCACAAGCACATGTTATACTTGTTTTCAAAATTTAATTCTCATATAATATTACTTGTGATGTAATTACAAAATTTCTTAAAACAGAAATAATTGCTCCTACCTCTAGAGATTCAATATCTGCTAGTGCCAATCCTTTTTGGTACAGTGCCTCCACTAATTGGTCACGGGTTATCTCCATCTTCTTCTTGTTTTTCTAGATTAAAATAAGAAATTATCAATTTTCACTCTCCAGAAAATTTAAAGTATGTAAGAGTGCCATAAGGTAAGCAGCAATGAAAAAAATTGTTAATAGAGATCAAATTGCTAATAATGAGCCTCCAGAAAGAGAAAGAAAGAGGGGGGGGGGGGGGAGGAGGACAATTATTCAACAAGACGATACACACCTCTGCTTCCTCATCTTCAGGGTCACTTTTGAGCGAAAGAAATTTAGCCAACTCTTCTCTGTCAATACTATCAACCACCTCATTTGCACTGTCAATAACCTGCATTGTGGAACTTTATAAGCTCAAGTAAAATAATAGTTCACATGTGCCCTCTCATTTAGGAATGTATACGCTTTTAAGGAAACCTGGAAAGTTTATGACTAATTCATTACACTCCCCATAAATTGGTACATAAGGGCAATGACCTGTATATTACCAAATTGCAAATAAAAATTTTCAGTGACTATGAAACATATTAGACTCTGTCTTATAAGAAATCCAACAGAGCACATTTGACCAAATGCTTTTGAAAATCACTCTCTCAAAATGAGATTGGAATTGGAATTGGAATTGGCTAAATTTTGACCCATTCAACAACACTCAAAAAAAAAAAAAAAACTCATTATTTTTCAGCAAACTTTGCATCAACTTTCTGTTAGCAACCCTAAAATATGATGCCTATGGCTAGATTTCTCAATTTGCATTGTCCTGTTTTGGTTTGCATTTTGATGCATAACAGCTAAAGCTCTCTTCTACCCATGAAAATCCCACATACATAAAGAAAACTGTGATTAAGGGTCCGTTTGGATACAGCTGAAAACTAAAAACTGAAAACACTGTAGCAAAATAATTTTTAAATATGTGAATAGTACCGTGGGACCCATTTTTAATGAAAAAGTTGCTGAAAAGTGAAAATTGTGGGTCCGTGAATAGTGCACAAATGCACTGTTCATTGACAAAAGTCAACAAGTGCGACTACTGTTCATTGAACAGTAGCCGCACAGTAATTATGAACAGTGAAAATAAAGCATTTATGTACCGGGAATGCTGAAAAGTAAAAAAAAAAAAAAAGATACAAACGCACTCTAAGTAGGCAGAAGATTATGAGTCAAGATGCAGTACCATCTCATTTCCTTCCACACAAAATTCAAAATCTCTCTAATTTATATGGTGAAGGTCAAGAAGAAAATGCAGTAAGCATTTTCCAAGCAAATAAAGCATAGTTGGTGGTCATCACTAGGCATCTTTTTTTTATAAATGTTGAGAATTTTTCTCATTAAGAGCCATTTGGACTTGTCTCTAGCCAGTAAAACCTGAGGACAACTGACCTCATTCACCAGAACCAATTGCCAGGAAATCCAAGGACATTCACCCTGATAGTATGGTCGTCACAAGGTATCAGAAATGGTTTTACTTAATTCCAAAATTTCTAACCAGCTTTCAGAAAAAAAACAAGTCTATGAAGGCTTGCTGACCATGCAAAGCGCAAGAGATAATTAGAAAAAGAAAAGAGAATAGCAGCCAATGTCTAGTGCCAATGTAGCTTCATGTAGTAGGTCCATTAGCCAAGAATCTAGCCTAGGTGGAAACCTAATCTTTTGAGAGTGATGAAGTACAAAACTGTTACAAAAGATTGGTATCTGCACTTCAGTTCTACTTAGACAATTGGGAACCACACCAAGTATTAGGTCTGTGTGGGGCCCAGAAGAATAATCTAGAGATTGATTATGCCGATTTGTATATGTTAAGCCCAATGAGATCAGTTTCCAGTAAATTATGGGATACTGAAACATATAATTGTGATGCAAATTGTTTTTAACTCACACCAGCATCAGGGTTAGTGAAAAACATTTTTTTTTAAAGGTTTCTTCAGAGTATAATGTATGATGGAGTAAGAGTTACAGTCTAATCAAGAAAATGAAAATTTAACAATTTTTTTATTTGTAGGATGAGCTAGGTCCACTGTGTTAGAGTAGGTTTCTTTGTATCTGTATGTGGGATACAAAGAAATCTACTCTAACACAGTAGACCTAGCTCATCCTACAAACAAAAAAATTGTTAAATTTTCAAAACAGTGTATCTCTTACCGATCAATAAATAAATAAAAAAGATTTCTTTGTATCTCTTCTAAACAGTGTATTAGACTAAACAGTAGAGACAATAATTCAAATTCTCATACATGAAAACCATGTCAATGGGCTCTAGCTAACATGGCACCTCCTCCCCAACTTAAGAACAGGTGGAGGGAACGAGCATGGATTCAAGTCCCACTAGCTGTAACTTTAACACTGGCAATAAAAAATAAAAATAAAAAACCATTTTTATATCAATCTAAGATCTGGACCCACTACATTACTGCCTTAAGAAGGCACCATTGCAGCACTAGTGTAACAGTCATATGAGAAGCCCAAAACAAATACAACAAAGGGCAACTGGAATACTATAATTGCTTGTTATAATAAAATAGACTTCACATCGCCTCTCTTTTTTTTTAATGAGTTTCACATTATCAATATGAAATAAGCAAGATTTTACATTCATTTTGACCATACACTAGTTATAGTACTTACCTCTTCATCATGGTGGATTTTGTCCTCAATATTACTCTGAGAAAGCAAGCCTTCCAAAATTTTTGCAAGTAATGGAGTGTATTTTGGATATTCAGACTGCCAAAAAACAGATGAGACAGAGAGACTTTAGCACCTTGGGCATAATTTGGCAGTCCAGGACCAGTAGTAGTTCTAGAAAAGTCTTAAATAAAATGTTCTTCAATTTGAAAAATACTCAAAATAAATAAAAAGTGACAGCAAGATTCTTCAATTTGAATGACCACAAAATCCCAATTATATTTTTTGGATAAGTAAATAAAGTATCTACGAGAAATAAACATAAAGGAAGAACCAAAGAACACAGGTTGTGTACTAAAGTATTCCCCACAAATTACAATCACAAATACTGAACGTCCATAAAAAAATCCAAAAAAGACCTTAAACAATTGCCACCCTCTAAATCCCACTATACTGGAGGGGAAAAAAATTTAAATGTTCCAGCTGACTGGAATATCAACAGGCCTAGCTGGCCTTGAAGTTCACAAATCCTGCTACATAATGCCAATAAAACCTAAGTCGTAAATATAAAAGTCTAAATTTCATTAAGAATATGACAAGAAGCTAAGCTCTAACCTTAAGAGAAACTGATAACTTTTTCCATTCTGAGCGTTCTTCATCACTATCTTGCTTTAGGCTTGAAAGAACTTTTATCTTTGCATCTCGAACCTGATTGACAAGCAACAGCATCAAGAATCTGTAAAGCTCAGATAACAAACTGGAAACCTTACAAGTAACAACCTAACAGTCCAGAAAAATTGGATCATAGAGAAATGGAAACACTCACAACAGAAATATGCTATCAGTTTCAAAATTTAAAATATGTCACTGTCATGTGTATGTGCTCTGTCCTAGAAGAATATAATAAATACAATGTCACTACACATACCAGTGATTCTACGCATACGTAGGAAAAATGAAAAATGATTTTTTCATTATATAACATCATTTTTTGATAGAGTTTAAAAGCAAGCATTTAAAGGTGTTCTTTTTTCTTTTTTTATGCATATTCTTTGGAAAAGGTAAAGTCTTCGTAGTTATCAGTATGTAGCTCCATTAATTCATATTGCCCACCACATAAAAGGAGCCAACTCTTATCCTTTCTCTTCAATACTTATGGCCCAATGTCCAATTCACCACGGGAGGTCAATACTTTACATTTTTTAAAAATATAATTGCACACAAGGCATGATAAACATTTTGACTTTTTTTTCTTGGTGGAAAGAAGACAAAACAAGTATGAAAAACCATAAAACCTCCTGGAAGATTCTATAATAAAGAATGCAAGCACAAAGGCAAAGAACGCAACATTATCAAATTACATAACATATTGAAAGACTTGTTAATTTTATAGAAATTTGTTTGATTCCTACTTGAGGCAATGCAATGGAGAATCAATTTCTCAAACATATCATATAGAGAGCACAATTTGCAGCACTAAGAGCAGAGTGATTGAATAAATTTTCTATATTTCTTTGCATATTTAAATACGTATTTCAATTTATCATGTTTGTTATGATACATACAGAACCTGAAAAATAACAAAGGAACACATACAATACATGATTTGACAACTATTGGTATAATATAAGCAAAAGAGGCAAATCACTTGGCATAAAGTTATAATACACCCACACCACATTAACACATTTAACTGCTGCACCACACTTACCTCTTCTTCTAAACGTTCAGAAACAGTCTTGATGCCAGTTGAAGAAGAACCTTTTCCCTTGTCCTCATCAGGCTGTCAAAGGTATTTGACAAATGATAGTGGACATGAGTTGGGAAATAAAATGATAAGAATATCATCAGATGTGACATGAGTGTCACCCAAAAAAAAATTGTGAATTGTCTTAGACCATTACAAATGAAACAAAAGAGGGAAAAAAAATACATCACAGAATGTTTTTCAACCTTATTAGGTGGCACTATGTAAGAAAGTTGATATGACACAGGGTTCTTTAGTGGATTTTTCCCCTCTTCTTGTTGACTAAAGGATAGCTTTCCATATGATATTGCCCCCAGCAATAATGATCCTTGTGTAGAATTCTGCACACATATTACAAGTACCAGTTAACACATAAAAATTATTTTTAGAATGGAAACAGAATGGAAAATGTAATACCTTGGGAAGCTTTTCTTTGGAAGGTGAGCCCAAATAAATTGATTCTTTTTTTCTACCAAGAAAGGCATTAAACCATACATAAGCCATATGTAAATATAATAACATAATAACATACGTAAACCATACAAATAAATCATTTAGTGCCATACCCTGGAACTAAAACTGAGGTTTTGAAGGAACCATTTCCCATAATAGGGCCATCCGGTTCAGAGAAAAAGCTCAATCGAATGACATCCTGCATTAAAAAGAAACCACCAAAACATTTAATAGATGTTAAAATATCCAAACTACATTGATATCCCCATAAACCCTTAGCGAACAACCCATAGGTACTTATTATTTCAGTGAACAAAGTAATTATAATAAATTATCCTTTTGAACACTAGAACACATATTGATACCTAAATAGCAGAAGCAGGTTATAAAATATAATCTTTGTTATTTTGAATTTCAATGCCACTTAAAAACTTCTAAATCTCAAGCACAGATTAATCCGAACTGCATCAGTTTCAATGTTTTATATAGAGTTATAAGACCCTGCACTTATAGTGCTTTGTTTACTCTTCTTTCATTGCATGACTTCTATTGCTTTTTTTAATCATTTGTTTTTGGTGAGCAATTTCTATGATACTAGTTATATCTTTTTTTTAATTTGATATACACTTTTTTATTACTGTGCATTGCACAGATATGCTGCCAGTACACACACGCATAAGCATATGCAGAATATAAGCAAAACAAAGTATTTTCAATCAATTCCAATTAACCAACTCCTGAACAGTATTATGATAGGTAAGTAAGAATTCTTTTTTTTTTTTTTTTTTTTTAAAGACACCACCCAGCACATGGGATATGTACTGGTGGGGGAGAGACAGAGAGAGGATAAAATCTAATTCCCAAACAGTGTTATCATAGTAAAGCACCTACACACACAGGATAATGCAATGTGGGGGGAGAGACAATCATCCTAATAATTAAGCAACCAGATATTTTAGAGCCAATAAATAATGTTAAGTGTATCCAATGCATGAGGTAGGAAAGTTTATAGACAACTATGATAGGAAGTATTCTCAACTATACAATCATTTCTGCTCATGTTATAAGGCCAGTTTGAAAGGATACTCAGGGTTACAGATTTTTACACAAAATACTTAAGTGAAATTCCATAAATGAAATTTCAATTTTCAGTCACAAGATTTTTGTTGAGAAGAAACAAGTAAAGCAAATGTAGTAGTAACATTGAGTTTTCAAGTAAGCAAAGACAAGATACAAATAAGATCAAGCAAAATGAATTAGGTAAATTGTTGAAGTATAAGGTTAAACTAGATGTTTGAAGCATCAAAGAAAAGAACTCATAGACTGTAACAGCAATATAAAGAACATGATAATCCACCTTCTCTTCCAAATTTCTTTCAATAAAGAGCACCAACTGCTTTAATTTTTCCAAATATTGCACATTGTCATGCCTGGAAAAAGATAATTGACATGAGAGAAAAGAAATTTCAGTGGAAGCACCTCCTATTAACTGATATTTGTAATTCTTCAGAAGTTCTTTAATTGTAATAATAAATGTAGTTTTAACTATTGCAGCTTCCCAATATTACACCAATATTGGTGCTTTCTTCTAACAAAAACAGTCAACTTAAGATAAGAGGACAGTTCCACCATTGGTTGTGGTTTACACTGTTTATTTGGCAAGATAGTAACATATTCTATATTTAAAGAACAATTAGAATACAAAATTTAAATAGCATAAATCAAGTCCAAATGGGCACAATTTTCAGCAGAAAAGAAGAAAGAAGAGTATGTGCTTGCATGCAGTTATGAAGAGACCCATACCTTAGATATAGCTGTAGATTATATTCTCCCTTAGGAAGTTTTGAAAAATTTGGATAGACATCACCCATTGCATATATACGCTATAATTGGAAAGGAAAAAAATTGAAAAATTGGAATTTAGGTCAGCATATATACATGAAATAGGATTTGGAAGTGAACAACTATTACAAAACAAAAAAGGCAAAAGAAAAGTGCTAGAATATAAAAAGAAAAAAATTCACCAACTACTTCTGTGTATGTTATTCAAAAAATATTACATTTGAGATTGCTAATTATGCCCTTTAACTTCCTTTAAATATCAAGTGTATACTTTTATTCTAATGAAATAGCAAGTTACCTTGTTTGTGTCAGAAATCATATAAAATTGAGACTCAAATTTAGTGTCATATACACGGTTGTTAAGTAATGGTATTTGAGGTTTTACTTCAGCTGCATCTTCCAATTTGAACTTGTAACTGTAGAATTAGAAGAATAAATAGATCAATGTAAACTCAAAGTGGAGCTAAATGAAGCAGCAAATGAGCAAAAATCACACCATAACTCACGTTAATGTCAGTGCCAGAATCTGTTTTCCAGAAGGGAGTTTGTCACGATTTGTTGCAAGGGTACAAAGTTTTGAATCAATAGGGCGATATGGAATTCTTATCTGGAACAAAGAAAGGTAAAAGATATGTATTTCAGTACAATTGACATCATCAAAAGAAATTTTATTCATAAGAGAACCTATATCATCTGTACAAGGGGGCCAACTTCACCTTGTTTAGAAGAGCAGCGGGTGCAAGTTTCTCTGATGCCAGCAAAGCTTCTGCATCTATTCTGCTGGGTGCTTCACTTCCATCAAGTACTACCTCCTCTTTATTGATGTTAATCCCATGAAACACAACCTGGGAGTTTTATGTAAAAGTCAAATGTATTGTGATTCAATAAGACTATCCCTGCTCTTAAAGAAATAACAATAGATATCATAGCCCTAAATTCACCAGAATGAATGCAAGTTATGAAAGCATTTTTCATTCAGAAACGAAATCTTTTAAAAGGAAAGGAAAGTAGGATTCATAAGAACATTTTAACATAATTTGGAACATTAAAAAAAAATATGTAAAAAATGTGCATATCAAATGGCCAAAGATGTAATATGTACAGCTACATACTCAAGACCACAATTACCTAGCAAGAGAGCCTCAAAAGAAAAACGCAAGATCCAAATAAAGGAAATGATGACATGGCTGGAAATGTTTAAAAACTACCAAAATTCACAAAATATCAAAAGCTCTAATAGAAGTGTGCTACCTCAAATTCAACAATAGTGCTTTCATGACTCCCTATGCCACTTGACCAAAACTGAGCTATAGCTAATTCCATTGTCTGACCACCCACAACAGGAAAGGCAAAGCTTTTGGCAGCAGGAGAAGAAAATGTCATAACGCCCTCCCACTTTTGAGGCCTTTGTAAGGGACAAATCTGGACATTTCAAAATTGTTAGAGTAGGTCAAGACAGTCTTGATACAAGTTCTCATTATATGCTGTACCTGAACAGCATCTACAAAGAATCTTCGGGTTGTATCAAATCCCGACGTTTGTATTGTTGCTTCAACCCAACTAGCACCAAGTGGCACTTCTATATATCTTCTTTCTATGTGGCCTAATAATGCAGTAGATCCAAGAAAGAGAAGGAATTAGTTCCAGTGACTGAGTAAGTACAAAAACTAGACAAAGGACCACTCGTCCAATTTGTCTTTATTCAATCAAGCCAATTCAAAACAATCAAAACCCATAAAAGTATTGGTAATAAGAGACAGGAGAAAAAGACAGTTGACACTACACCTGGCTGGAATGGCATCCTTGAAAATGAAACTACAGGAGGCCGGCTCACTACAGCCATAGGCTTTGTGATAGTAACTGGAATTCTGAAAAGAGGGCCACGCCATGGTGCTTTGCAATCAACCCCAGAGAGTTCAAAATAGTGCAGACCATCACTTAGATTGGAAGGATCCACAATGATACTGAAAAGAAGAGAACAAAAAAATACAGCTCAGAGCCTGTTTTTTGTAAATAACTGAAAAATATCATTCAAATATAACCATTCCAACTCATGTACACAAGATGTGCACTACAAAGTTACATCATGCTTGTAAAGATAAAATTTCCAAATTACAAGATAATAAATAATAACAACCATGCCTCAATCCCAAAATTTTAAGGTCGGCTATAGATCCTCAATAAACTAATCAAGGTCAGCCACAAGATTCTATCCTATCCAAAGTCATACTCCTTAAGTGACATGTCATTTTTTAATACTTATGCTAATGTTATTTTAGGTCTTCCTCTACCTTTTTTGTTCCCTTAACTTGAATCAACTTGTTCTTGTCATCAGTTTACTAATCACTCTCTCTACACATGATCAAATCATCTCAAATGACTATCCCTCATCTTTTTATTAATAGGGTCACCCCTATCTTTAAACTAATTTTCTTATTTCGAATTATATCTTTCCTTATATTTCCATTTGCCCATCTTAACATTCTCATTCAACCACACTCATGTTATGAATCTGTTGCTTCTTAACAATGCCAACCCCAAAATTAAATGAGGTTTGGTTGTTGTTGTTGTAATTACCTGTTAACAGTCCAACATTCAATACTCTTATAGCAGTACAATTCTACACTATAAAAATACTCCAAATAATCACACAATACCCATGATGCATTTCACCACTTCATCCCCTTACTCTTATCCTATAATTCATTTTTTTTTATAGGTCTCTTATCCTATAATTCACATCCTCTTCAACCTCTCCATCCTAAAAAATTATTGGTCTAAGATATCGAAAACTCTTGCTATTTGATGTCTTTTGACCATCAAGTCTTAAAACCTTTCATCTTTGTTTCTACTTTCACATAACTTACATTCCGTGTACTCTGTTTTAATCTAAAGCATCTCTCTAAATTTAACTTGACATTAATTCCACATCAAGCTTCATAGACTAAACCATATCATCTAAAAAAAAGCATACACCAAGGGACTTCCACCTTGAATTGATCTGGTGAGCCCATCCATCACTAGTGCAAAGAGAAGAGATAAGGACTTAATGCTAACCCTTGATGCAAACCTATAGTGATAGGAAACTCACTTGTGATGTCTTTGCTCTCACGCTAGTTATAGCTTTGTCGTACATATCCTTAATCAACTTAACATACTCAATATTTTTGTTTCATGTCTAACTATGTTCAATCACTCTCTCCTTTTAAAGAATGTATTCTTACCTAGTAACAACTGGTACCATGAAGAATTTCTAACCAAGAAAACCATCCTACTTCAGCGATTGGAATTAAAGGTTCTCATCGTTAGCATCATGAAGAGGCTCATAGAACCCACATATAGCGAACTTCAATTCCTAAACCATGTAACACAAGGAAGAACAAAAGAGCCCAATAACTGCCAATTTGGCTTGCTTCCAGGGACTTGGCTTTCCAAGGAGTGGAATATACCCCACCCTCTGGCACCAAAAGAAAACCCTATAAAACAGGCAGGCACACCAACTGAATCCGCTCAATCACCCATGCACATGAATGCGTTCATACAATATTAATGAGGTAACATACTTCAAGCCACATATATAACTAAGTCTACATGCTCACAACAATTAATATTAAGGCATTCATACCATCAATAGAGAATTAACAAAACAAAATGTAAATATTGGGCAACAGACAGAAATATCATGTCCAATTTAACCTATTTGAGAATTCATAAAAGAGAAAGGAAAGGTGAAGTAATGCTAACTGACTTGAAGCTACGCCCATTATGAGTCAGAAGGAGATACTCTGGAGCTCTGACAACTGCCTTTTCACTGGAATGTAACTCAATGCATTCCTCAAAAGGAACCAATTCTTCTAATTTACTTGCATCTTCATGAAATTTCGGTTCAACTTGAACTGTCCACTGTGAAGGATAAGTTGCTGTATAAGAGAGATGCACTGGAATAATTTTTTTTTTTTTTTTTTTTTTTTTGGTAATTTACACACCTAGCGGGCTTGAACCCACAAGCTCACCTAGAGAAGCAATGGGTTTGTGAGAAAATGAACTGAAAAAGTTCAATTGGTTAGGAGCAATCTCCCTCAAATAATCCCCCAATGATCAGTAAGATGGTTACCAAGCATAAATTCAGTAGATGTTGCACTTCTAAGGCAACAATTGTAAAATACACATTCTAACCAATGCTTAATTAATATTTTTACATCAGTAGAAAATTATATTCTGGAAAGTGTCTAGTGTATAATGGTTCAATTTAACGAAGGTTAGTATCTAATTTAAAACAATGTGTAACTTTATGAAAGCTTGAAAAAAATTCCATATAAATTTCCCTTATACAATCAAAATTTACCAAGTGTCAACAATCTCACCTCAGTACATTGTTGGCAAGCACTAGGCTCCCTTAGGTAGATGCCACGAGATGTAGGAACTGCAAACAACACCGTAAATTCATTTCACAATCTGAACTTGAGAAAAAAAACATCTAGATTGGCACTAGTGGAAGCAGTGATCACTAGTCAAACAATTGCTTGCTGAAACAGTTGCTGATAAAAATATCATAGTATTGATAAATCAGAATGCCATAAGTAACAATTTTCAATTATGACACATATTGTCCCAAAAATCCTTTTAGGATCATAGAGATTCTAAGGCAGAGCGGGAGAGAAACTAAACTTACTTGATTTTCCAGATTGATTAATTTTTATTTGATACCAAACACATGGAACATCCCGGGACTTCTGTATATATTCGTGTGCCCTGTCATGAAGAGAAAATTTGGATAAATTGTAAATTACATAGAAGTCAAAACTATTTCTCATAGTTACAAATGAGCAAAGGGCAAGAGCAAAAAATATATAACTTGTCAATTTGCATAAGCCCGTGCCCAGTGGTTAGTTTATCTTCGGGCAAACCACCTACAGGAACAGCTGTATTCTCAAGAGCCTTCCTTACACTATATGGGCTCACAGGAATGCCCTCAGCCTGAATAGAAAACATTACACATTAGAAGCTTCAACAGATCACAAAGAGCAGAGGTAAGATGACACAAAGACAAAAACACGACTAAAGAAATGCACATTGAAAGACCTTCATTGCACTTAAGAGTAACGCTATTCCCCCACAAGCAGATGGCGATGCCATTGATGTTCCATTCATGAGCATTCGTCGTTGAAGAGTCCATGTAGGAACAGGAGCAACAGCCCCACCAGGAGCGCTTATACAGACACCGAGATCTCCATCGGCTGTTGGTCCTCGGCTGGACCTGCACACAATAAAAGACGTTTATGCTTCACTCAGATAAAGTCAAAACAAGGACAGAGTCAGACAAAACAAGTTTATTTACCAAGTGTATTCGAGCCCTTCACTGGGAGCTTCAACCACACAATGAGCACCAGCTGCCATTGCAGGAGAGACATAAGCACCAACTCCTATAATGCTTGAAGTGGTACCACCAGGTGCACCAACAGTGTTTAATGCTGGCCCACTATTGCCAGCACTACTTACAAATATCAGGCGATGCTTATTCACCACCTAAATCAAAACAACAGTGACATTCATGCATGTAAGAGAGCATGAAAGACAAAAAAAGCGAAAAAATAAATAAAATAACTGTCCCAAACAAGTTCACAAGGCAAGAATTGATACTTCATTGACAAGGTCAACAAATCGACCATAATCTGGCAGTAAAGTGGCTTCTCCATAACTCATGTTGATGAGGTCACACTTATGCTGCAAAAAAATTATTGTCCATGGTTAAGATGCAGTATATCTCACACCAGAAGTCTTAAATATAATTCAGCAGTGCATAAAATAGTACAAAATACACACACGCCCAAATTCCATAGTGTTAAATTCCTTAACTAAACACAAAAAACATCCTAAATGTCGATAATTTCAGAAAGACAATATAGATAAACAAACTATAAGGAACCTCCACGGCAGCTATCAAAGCTCGAGTCAATCCTGTCCCCGTCTCCATTGAACCTAAGCGTGCATCTCCAATTTTACAAGATATTAACTGTGCTCCAGGTGCAACACCATTCAACAGAGGCTCCTAACAACAATCACATATATCAAAAAGTATTGGTTTACTGTGAAAAGAAATGCGTTGGATGGATAAGCTTAGGATGAACTTATATAGTAGTACCTTTGGGTGGAAAGCAGTTGCAATACCAGCAACATGAGTACCATGAGGGGAGCAATCTGTTACAATACTCAAGATATTCCCTTCATCATAGACATTAACAACGAATGAACAGGCATCTAATTTGCTAAACACACCAAACTTTCGTTCAATCCTGTACAGATATATTCAATAGTTACATTCAAATATAAAGATTAACAAACTCCATCATCACCAACTGTAGAAAACATTCAAAAATTAAACACCAACTAGGATTAATTAAACACTTGCTAAATATAGGGAAAAAATCAGACCTTCCAAGATAACATGTTTAATTTAGAGCATCCCAAGTGTCATGCCAAATTTCAGTAAAAACAGAAACAGTTTTGACAGCCATGAAAGAAACATGCAGAAACGTGCTTGCACGCATACTCTCACACACTCTCCATCATATGTTAAATTTAAGTGAAAGAGCTTTTTAATATCTGAAAATTACAGTAGTATATGATGCTAGAAGGAGAACTTTCACTTTTTTCAAGCACGAGTTATACACCCAAATTCACACGAGGTCTCAGTCCCAAGCAAAGGCCTTCCTTTGATGAAAATCAAATTACTAAGAAAATGACGTATGTACAGACTGAATTATGCATCCCAAAATTTCCAGCAAACAAAATAATTCACAATGTCATCCATGAGCCAGATGTAGTTAAATTTTTCAGTGTGGCAGAGTAAAAAATTCTGAAAACAGTTTCATACAGTAATTTCATTAGAGTCCAAGGCAGAAAAATGTAATTCCAATATAAATACTAGAATATTGCTGTTGTTATGACTTCTTTCCTAGGCCGTCTCACATGTTTTCACAATGGCTTCAAATTAGAAGAACATGACATATACAGGGAACTTGAACTTTGTTGAAATAGCTTACCACTTGAAATAGAACATATAATAGCATCATTTAGAAAATCAGCATGCGATGAACATATAAATACTGAAGATGAATAAGATATTGTTTCACAGACAGCAAGAATACCATCGTTCTAGTTAAATTATCATAGCCATACAACAGCATAATACTGAAGTTGCTTGATGATGGGGATTATCAGTCAAATGTTATGCTTAAATGCAAAATCCATATACCATTAAATTTAATTAATATTTTTATATTGTATTCTCTTCCTTTCAACATCATTATACCTCTATCTAAAGAAGATCTTTGAACACATGCAGACATGCTACTATCACAAGTGATTGAACATACCTATAATTAGTTAGGGGCACAGAGTTAGCAAGTTTCCCACAGTCTGGGTCATCTTCGAGACTCTGTGTGTCAAGAGCAACCCTCCATACTTCTCCGTCATGCCACACAACAGCATCAATGACAGGCCCCTTGTCGTCATAGCTCTAAAACGTAGAAACATGACAATTTGGTAAAAATGGAAACTCTGGAAACAAGAAATTAAGATACTTGGCACTCACTTCAGCTTGCTTTCGTAAAATATCAATTCTACTTTGGAGATCTTCACGAGCTCTTTTCAGGTTTGCATCCTCAACTTTAGTATGCTTCTAGAAAAAGAATGATATCACAATAAGTTAAAAAAAGAATAATATCACAATAAGTTAAACAAAGAAGAGAGAAAACAGAGTGTGCTGTTCAAGCAAATTAAATATAACCATATATATCTAGAAGCATGACAGCTGAAGAGTATGCAAATACAGCTGAACAGACTCTTATCATCTGATACATAAACTTGACTGTGGATGCATTTACAAGTTTACGGTATACCATCATTCTAGTTAAATTGTCATAGCCTTATACATAAACCAAAAGAAGAAAGCTAGTGTTTGCAATCTAACAAGAATGGATGAAAGGAACGAAATGCAAAAGGAAGCTGCAGCACACAAGGGGGAAAAACAGCAGAAAAAAAAGGGGGGAGTTCCTTTTAATTCTAAATGAAAAATGCAGCAAATAACGTTAAATTTCTAGTGAACATAATGTGCTTAGAATTATTTAAAAACACTAATGGTGTGAATGAAATATAAATAATTTCAAGCTAATATATGGTTCGTTAACTTGTAGGAATAGCAACAACCTGGTCAAATTCATCAAGACGCTTTACGGCCTTGGCAATTTCTCCCTGATTCTTTTCATCCCACTTTTTCTTTCTTTCTCTCTGTCAAGGGAAAAGGGGCATGCAACTTCAGTAAGGCTTTAGATAAAAGACTGCAGGCCATATAATTCACCTAATGGATCATAACAAGCAATACATACCTTCAAACGAGAAGTCAATGTGCCCGTAAATAGTTCATACACCAACTTATAACCCACACGCCATTCACCAGAAGGGTTTTTCCACGAAGAATTGACAACAAGAGAAGCCCCTACAGAAAATTTATAGTTCAAGACAGAGCATGACAATTCCAGGAACAGAACCTGACTCAAAATCCGAATGGACATATCCCTCCCCAAAAAATTCAACATTATTTTGCAGCTAAAGATGGAATATAACAAATGCATAATTTATCACTTTTGCTGTTTACCACAGGAAATACTCCCCCTGCATAGAGTAGGATTCAGATACAGAATTTTATGGAAGCCTCTAAAGGGCCAGAAATTTCTGATAAGTGACAATCAAAACTTATATTTCTGCCATGTATAACAAGAAACACACTACATATCTTGCATCTACAATGATTGTGCGTTTTCCATGGGCTGGACCCTCTATTTAATTAGGAATGCACAGCAAATTTGCACACCAAAACTAAAATTAATCATTGTAACCATATGATTGGAAACACTACATTACCCCTCAACAATTCTCCCATAATTCTGAACTATACATTTCAATGATCCAACTAAGTTCTAAAGTGTGACAAACATTACACAAAATTCTTACTTAATGTCCCCCTAAATTGCTATATTCAGGAAACATTCACAATAATTACACAACCCCGAAAAGTCACTAAAACAAGAATTTAAGGGGCCATTTGGTATGGCATTTTAAGCAATATTTTTCAGTTTTTAAACAACATTACACGTATTTTCACAGACTTTTTCACCCATATGTATTTCCAAAAAATACAAACAACTTTACCAAACGGGCTCTAAAGTCTCGGGCACAGGTTTGTTCTTAATAACAACAGATTATTATCACTTAATAAGTTAATATATCACAACATTAACCTGAAGCTCCACAAATACAACCATCTGCATCAGCCCTCACCACCTTTGAGGTATCCACATCTCCACTCCCAGTACTGAAAACCCCAAAAAAAAAAAAAACTCAGGTTAAACTCTATCCAGAAACAATTCAAACATAACACTATTTTGCTCAAGTAGCTTTGTAAATACCAGTCAAGAACATCTAGTATTTTCGGCTTCCCGTCCGATGTAACTTGCAATCCAGCTGCAGCTGGGTCTACCCCAGAATCTGAAAACAGACAATGCATATATTACAAATAAATTCAATGACTTGAGCTTGAATTAAACCTAGATATTACAGATAAATTCACCGACTCGATCCTTCTCTTCTGATAATGAAAATTTTCTTTCCTTTTCCTTTTCCTTTTCCTTTTCCTTTCTTGTCTACCAAACAGAAAAGGGAAAATGTGATGGAAATGAAATTACCGAAGATGGCGATGAGGACGCCGCGGCCATCGAAGTGAGGGTGAGATTCGATGAAGCGATCGGCGGCAATCTCTTTCTTGGGCATGAGGGAAGCCAAGAAGGTAGACTCGTTCAGCTTGAAGTTACTCAATCGACCATTATCGTCTCCGCTAGATTCGCCGAATGAAGAACCAGGCATTGCCCTAACCCTGCTACTACTTGTTCTTGTTCTTCTACTACACTCTCTTCTTGTTCTCCTTGGTTTTGGTCTTGGTCTTGGTTTCGTGCTAATAAAGCTAATGTTGGGTCCTCTTGTGTTATTAATACCAATGATGAGAAATGGTGGTGGTGGGGTCAGTTTGGGAAGTTTAATTAATAATGGGTTTTGCATTTTTTTTTTTTTTTTTGGGATAAGGGTGTTTTGGTAATTTGAGAGTGGAAATGGCGGAGTGGCGTGATGGTGAGCGGTGAAGAGGAGTGGTTTTAAGGGACAGGCGGTGGAGAGTTAGAGAGAGTGTGGGTTTGGTTGGATATGGTTTGGGTGGCGTGCTCTCTTTTTGTGTGAAATTACTGACTTTGTCCTTGTATGGTAACATTATGACATTTGCGTCCCAAGGTGGCACTGTCCAGATGTGGGTCCCAGTTGAGTCTTCATGAGTTGGACAAAATAAAACATTCAAATCATTGTTAGTAATACAATCACAAATTATTTTATTATATTTTTACAAACAGTTGATGTGATCAATTTTTTATTTGTTTTCATCTATATTTACTGTTAATGTTATTTTTTATTTACTAATAATTACTTATCATGTCAATAATTTGTGAATTTTTTTATAAAAATGTTTGTATCTTTAATATTATTCGATTATTTAAGTAATAAAAAGTTAATGTCACGACATACGGCACAATTTGTGCCATAATTTATTTAAATAATGGGTTATAGATGATAAAGAAAAAGGAGTGAGTTTATATAATCCTATAATTTCAACAATCAAGACTTACCACATCAGCCGTTAGTTGCGGCAAGTACTGTGCCAACTAGACACATGAGCAGCGAGTTGCGGCAAACACTGTGCCAACTAGACTTTTTTGATTAAGCAAATGCATGGTTTATACATGATGATGGTGATGATGTTGTTTGGTAATAGTGTTACTGTGCTTCTCGTGAAATCATTGGGTTAGATATTCCTCCGAGTTAAAGGAATCACGTGGACACAGAATTTATTCTTTCATTTGGTGGGTACACCACAAATATCTCAAAAGAGCCGCTTCAAATAAAATATCTCAAAAAAAAGAGGAAAATAATCAAATATCACCGAGTCAAGACTTTCTTTTTCTTTTTTCTTCCTCAATTTTTTTCTCCAAGTCTAGGTAGCATTTGTTTAGCAACGCGTTTGCATTATTGCTGCATCTGTGTTTTTTGGCTGACCTCATGACATTGTTCATAAACCAGCCAAAGCACAAAAACGCGTAAACAGTAACAAGTGAACAATATTTTTCCTTTTAATTAATATTTTACTACATTATTTTCAGTAATAAATTTTTAATTTTCAGTAAATAAACGATATCCAAACAGACCCCTAGTTTCTTTTTTTTCTTTTTAGAGAGAGATCTGAAGGGGATGGATATTATTCAAACTAAAACTAAATTATTGTTAAACACATCCTAGTAGTCTGGTGAGATATACTCCATCCAAACAAGAAGAGAGTCAGAAAGCTTAGCTCTTCTAGTAAGTCTATGAGCAACATTATTTCCTTTGTCTTTTACACTGATCAATTTGATTTTAACTCAAAGTTTAGGGGATGTTTTTACATTTTATCCTAAAAAATATTAACAAGTAAAATTAAAATAAATAAATAAACCAAAAAATTAATAAAAACAAACAAACATAGTCTAAGGATGCAACTTGGGCTTAGAGTTCACACTTGGTGTGAGGCCTTTAGCATCCCCTGAGACTATGTTTGAGAGTTTGAAAGAGAGAGGGTGGAATGAAATCAATACAACAATTGAAGGAATTAAATATTAATAATTTTTTTAATTCAATTGAAGGAATTATTTTGAGTTGCAAGACTCGTGGTAATATTTTTCCCTTTCTTATTTTGATGTTTAAAAGGAAATGAATGGAATAAAAAGTAACCTTATTTTGGATTTGAATGGTGTTGATACCCATTTTTGCGACTCATTTCGTACAAGCCCGATTCAACTAAGCTTAATTTCCTTGTGGGCTCAATTCATATATTATATTTTATTTTATTATTTTAAGCATGACCTAAACCCATGCGACTTATTGGAGAAATTGAGGAAGTGTGGTTTGGAGGGTATGGGTCAGTTCCTTTCGGACCTTTTGCATGAACCCAACATATACATGCTACCAAGTGGGTAAGGGGACACTAGTAGCACTTCAAGCTCATGGAGGTGGTCTTATACCTGAAATTTCTACCCAAAAACAACTTTTATGCTCTGGCTGACTGTGGCCCAAAGTTTCTACCCAAACCCTTTTTTCCTTTAAAAATGGTTGGCTCTCATTGGCCAACTTCAGCTGTTAACTCTCATTCAGGTGAGCCTCCCAATGGTCTGAAATAACTGAAAAGGGGGAGCCAATGAGGGTTTAGTCAAACAATTCCCAAATCATGTTAAAAGCATGTCAAATTATTTCCTAAACAAAAGCAATCCAAGCCAAGACACCAAATTAGTGTCACGGGGGATAAAAGCCTCTTCTACTACCAAAACCCCAGTCATTAACAACACCCCAAACTCTATATAAAACTCTCTCTTCAACTCAAAAATCAACCAACTACGTTCCCCCCCCCCCCCCCCCTCCCCCACACAGAGCTGAAACGTTAGAACAAAAACTCATTCAGCCAGTTAACATCCTCACAATTCTGAAACTTAGGGGTAGAAATATAAGTACAGGAGAACATTCCCTCTCTTATTCACAACTTCTCTCAATTTCCTCTTCTTGCTAACTGTGGGTCTAAGTTTCAAACCTATTATATTTCATGAATTTTTATCATTTTTGTTATTGGCATTTTCATTTCTCTCTTGTTAAAGCACTATTAGCCTTTATTTACTAAATATTGGAATTTTGGGCTTGATTCTCTACAAATAAGCACTTTTAAAGAATCCAAGGAGAGATATGGGCTATTCTTGCAATTTTGGCCTTTGTCGAAAGAACGTCCCCGACAAATGGAAAGAATGGAAATTAATTTGTTACTTTACTATTATGCTTGTTACTTGATAAAAATATGGGCTTAGGCATTTAAGAACAAAATTGGGATTTTATTAGATTATGTGGATTTCAAAAAATAAAAAATCATTAAAGTATAACTCTCTCTGGCGATGAGCAAAGCATGAACCCCATGTATAACTCTTTTATTTATCGTTTCCTTCCAATTTGGAAGGGAAAAAAAATGGTGGCCTAATGGAATTCCATTCCAATCTCTCAATTCTCTCCCACCAAACAAAGGATTTGTTCTTCTCCTTAACTCTTTTTTCCTCCCCTTCTTTCCTTTCCTTCCATCTTCGTCCAACCAAACATGTATCAATTGTAATATCCATTGAAGACTTCTACAACTTACCTACAATTATTGTGTTTGGTATAACTGTTTGAACTCTTCAGAAATGGTCTAATTATAAATTTGGACTTTTTTATTTTATTTTATATAATTAAGTTATAAATTTGGACCTAATGAAAATAATTTCTTGAAGTGCACTTTCTAGGAATTTTCGTTTTCCATATTCAGGAGCTATTATCTTTCTTAACGTGTGATTATTTCTTCTTTTGGCTAGGATGTTTTACTTTCTTTCCCCATTCTATTCAGAGACAAGTTTATATCAAACACCCATAGAATGCAGCAATTCTGCTGAAGAAATCAACAACCAATCAAAATTTGCACACGATAAACTTGATGTAACTCAAAACAATTATTTATCATTGATGTACATTACATTTCAAATGCCCATGGGATACAAAGACAATGACATTCGAAGAATAATCTGTAGTCAGTTGTGGAAATTCAATATTGTATTCTGTTTCTTTGTCTTTGTCAACAAACCAAACAGGCCTCTTAGTTTCTGTGTGTCTGGAAAAGAATAAAAATCAATGAACCTTTTATTGACTAATTGAATTAAAAAATGTAGAACATGTAAAATATTTCCCTTTTTGGCTTGCTCCCTTATTTTCTCTGTGGAAATAAATGCTATGACCATCATTGTGTATAAAGAATTACTTTCACTATCCCCTTCTTCCTTAAACAGCTACCAAATAACCAAGAATTTGAAGAAGCTTGAGAGAAGCACCTTGTCTTTTCAACAAACTTTGATTCTTATCCGGGACCTGCACTATTTCTGTTTGGGTCAGATTAATGGAAAAAAGAGAACCTTGTGCTCCAATAAAGCTATGAAAGATACCTGAACTCATACAGATTTCACCTGAGTTGATGGTATAAGGTTGTGGCAGGTACTGTCACATGGATATGCACAGTCGATCACTTTGGAAACCCTTCTGCTGAAGTACCAATCACCTACTGCTTCTGCAATGGTCTGGCAAAGATAATTCTAGACTTTAATTACAATGCAAATAGCTAAGATTCTCTAAGCTGATAAGCTTTTGCAATTATACAAATTATGTATGCACTCATGTATTGTTGGTCATTTCTATTGAACACAACCTGTAATTTGGCTGGTAATGCAATGACTGTGAACAAAGTAACAGATATCCTGATTTTACAACTAAACTTTGCCACTCATTGAATCCAAATCAGACTGAGGTATCCAAGTCTGTAATAAGTTAATAAAAGTAACAAATAGAAAGAGAAATAAATTTTCCTGTTGATTGGATTAGTTCTTACTTTAAAACAGGTTTAAACTTGCAAATTGTATCACACATCAGTGTAAGATTTTAGCAGTCTCTGCTCATATGGTTGGATTTGTATACAGTTATGTGTGCGTTTGATTATTTGGGTTGTGGACCTATCTGATTTAAGTATTTACGAATATTGAACAGAAAACAAATTCTATTTGCCTATGCACATGCTTAGTAAGAAATCAGGACACAGAAAGGTTTACACATTTTTTTTTTTGAGCTTATTCAAGATCAAATAGATAATGTGACAGAAGCAAGTGTCATGAAATTAAGGTAACTCATGTAGTATTGGTATGCACTATACAGTGATTCATATCATGTCCAGCAGGTAGAGTGTAAGTTAGAAGTACCTTGTTGTGAATTCTAGGGGAGTCAACTCCAAACCATGTGTCTTGTGACTCACTTTGGCAATGAGCAAAGCATGAATTTATGAACATCCCCCCACTTATTGAATCTTTGAGGAACCCTCGCAATGCTAAAAGCATGTCACGTCTGAAACCTAAACAGAAAGGGGGAGAGGGTGACCAGATTAAAAATATATATTAAAATTGAATTCAACAACTCAGTTGGTCACGATAACTTGTGAATTTAATAATTCTTTTCTTTCTAGTGCCTGAAATTTTTTATGCCACTTAATGAAGTCTGTTTTATATTCATTCAAAGAAAGAATTAAATAATAACCTTGCAATGTTTCTATCTGGCTTGCATCACATGCTGCCGGATCCTGCTTGCAACGATTCCAGTGTCCATGCGGATCAGCAGAATTTGGCACCAATATATTATGAAACTGTTAACATCAATATTTTTACTCCGTGTAAGATATATATCAACTAGAAGTTCATAATGGATGCTATGTGATCTAAAACCATTTAAGGCAGATAAATGTTATTACTTGGAATGTATCATATGCTGAGTTCAAGATAAAAAATGGTGTAGTGATGAATTTCAATGCATACTGCGGGAAGAAGCACTGCACAACAAGAAGATAAATATCAGAACCATATCATTTACTAAATAAAATAAGGAAATGAGAGGCTAAAAATTGAGGACCTCTGCAAGGATCATACCAATTGAGGCGTGTTAAGAGAACTGGTGCAGTTTGTATCCAGATTCTGCTCTACCCCCTGTTAAATATATTCACAGTCAAATGGAAATTTGTACTTTTTATTGTTGTTGTCATATAAGGAACCACAGTAGTTTCCTTATTCTGCAACATACATAGTCCAAGATCTAATTATATTAATTTAGGATATTTCTTGTTCTTACTTTTATGTAGTTACCTTTATTTGAGCCTTTGGATTCTTGCATTATAATAAATTCATTACTTTCTTTATCTACTGCATATGATGCACATATCTATCAATAAGAATAAATTCCTTCACCCCGCCCCTGGCCCAAAACATAAGTATTGAGGAAAAGAAATTATTGTCACAATGATGGCACAAAGGAGAACCATTTAGAAAGCTATGTTAAACATGATACTTCATATGTGCAATATCCAGACCCTCTACAGTTGAAGCATATTTTCTTGAAAATAAAAAAGTTTCACTGAAGGTTTATAAAACATGCAGCAAGTGCTTCATAGCATAAGTCATGGAAAGAATGTCGTACCTGCAGTGAAACAAGATTTGTATAGAAGGTCCTCATAGTGTGCTTCAAACTAATATCTTTTCTGTGGGAAAGGAAAAGCAAAAAATGTGACATTCGGATTAGAAAAGATAGAAGAGGTGCAAAATTACAGTTTCATATTGATTTAAGTATTTAACAAGCGGGAAACTTACTCGTCAAGAAAGAATCCAGCATCAGCTAGGCACTTCACACTGGCATTCTTTGGTAAGTAGTTGGTGAAGTTATCACAGTGTAAAAAGGATGCTAAACCCCCAGCAGAGCATCCAGATAGCAAAGCCTTTAAAAAATAAAATAAAAAAGAAGAAGAACAAGATGGAGTTAATCATTTAAACTATCGTTCAAGTTCACACCAATCTTGATAAAATATTTTGTCAGGTAACCCATTGATCATGGCCTCATTGAGTGTACATAAACCTTATTGGCACTCATGTACACATAAGAACTCACAGATATAAATTCATCAATTTATGCAACTTTCCAATATCTAGACACGTAAATTAAAGAGGAAAAATCAATAAATTCACCTAGGATTGGGTTTTACCTTACGTGCACTCCCCAAACCTTTTGGTAGAAGGTCAAGAATGATTGCTTCCCAAATCTTTTGCCCTCTGAAATAAATCAATGACGTCTGTCATTTTTTTTTATGCAAACACACACAAAATGAGTTAAGTTAATCACTAAATTCAGTACAATCCCTGAGCTTTTACAGTAAAACACAAAAAAAAAAAAAAAAAAAAAAGGTTTTATTTCAACTCTGCCTCTAAAATGGCTGCCAACATTGTTTACCTATTCGTTTATAACTCTCTCTTTCTTTTTTTGGTTAACATTTCTTTGAACCTTTTGGCCATCATAGAAAAGGCATTTTGAGATTCATAAACAACAAAACCAACAGGCATACTTGAGAACAATTCAAACCATTGAGCCACAACCCACAAATATGCCACTCCAGGGGTACTGAAGAGTGATAATACATATAGATATACAATTTGAATTGCTATAAAACTTCACTGCATTTGATAGATTGGTCACTCATAAATTAAAGATTACTCCAAAGGTTAAGCTATTAGAAAATGATGCATTTTAATCATTTAACCATCCTTCTAATGGTCACATTAACATACAATACATATCCAGTGAGCTAGAATTTGCCCAGGGAACAAGATGTTACCTATGCAAGAAATTGAAAGAAAAAGGTTTAAAAAACTGACTATGCTTTTTTGAAATGCAATAAATAATCGCTAAGACAGTTATACTGATTGTCTGATTCCAAATGAAACTTAGTCTGTGCCCAGTTGAAATTAATATGGTGTACATAACATGATCAGAAGGCTGAGTTCAAAAAACTCCAACATAAAAGAGTTGATTTTCTTTTGTGATAATTGTATAAATAGTTTTCTATTTCAAGTTGTCCTGAAATGATACTAACAATCTCTTGTAAGCACTGCTAAACTCTAGTAAAGTTATGGGTAAATCAAATCAAGTCAAAAAGATCCCAAGTACTGAAGGCATTGGATAAATTTTAGCCAAAAGTTTGGTTGGAGACCAATTTTTTATTTTGCAAACTATAAAGCATGCCAGTAAACAAGAGCAGCAGATTATAACAAACTGGTAATTAAAAGGGAAATGTTTTGCTTATAGAATTACCTCATTTTGGAATTTGGCATCTCCAGTAAATGAGGCTCCATCACAATATCTAAGCTTCACACGGTTCCAATTGTAAAAATCTGCTCAACATTTAGCACAATGGTTATTTCCCTATAGTATGTTAATAACTTTACCCTAAAATAAGAGAAAGGCCAATTGTCCACAAGAGAAATGTAAATCTAGAAATTCTAGACATGGATGAAAAGTGAAAAAAGTTTGGCTCCAAACATGTTTGGAGCATTAGGCTTCAACAGTAGTTCATACTTAATAGGAAGATGACAATATGTCCCTGACATGTGCAATGTAATGCTTTTATTTATTATCAAGTTAACTTATTTCAATTCATTTGGGCCACAAAAACCTGTGACACAATTTCTCCAAAGCTAGTGCAAGAAAAAAAACTCCAACAACAGGACATGAATTAGAATAGAAATTATTAAGTCATAACCCAAGCACCATGATGTTGTTAGACTAACTCTTTGAACTAGATCTACTGGTTCTACCATGCATGAAATTGCCATGAATGGAAATAGGGTCTACACTCTACACTTTACATGACTACATACAAATTCTTCGCACTAATTCTCAGCATTATCTTTTGTGATGTTCACACTTTTATTTCTTTCTTTTCTTTTTTGTCACAGTTTCATGTAACAAGGGAGGGTTCATAAAATCATATGAGAATTAAGATTGCCCCAACTTATATCCTAAAACACCAAAACACATGCTAGATATACTTCTCTAATACATTTTTTTGCTTTGAAAAAAAATAGGTATATGCTGAAAATCCAAGAAGTATGGACATGAATACGGTCAAAGATTTAAGAGCAACCAAAAGCTCAATCCAAAGGAAAGTATTCTACTTGAACTATAGGTCTAACAACCATGGTTTAGTGTATTATTAGTCTAGAGTTTAGTCTCTTATAAATTTCTCACATTGAGTTAATTGTAATACATATAATTTAGCATAGTTAATATGTAACTATTTAGTGCTTTCCTCATAGACGTAGGACATTAGACTGTACTGCGTAATCTTTATGCTCTCTCTCTTAGATTCTAACATGGTATTAGAGTCGTGTCAATATCTTTGTTAGACCAATCTCATATTGCACAAACATCCTCAAAACTCTTCTACTCAACTATGGGAAGAATCAGCCTAATCAAAGGTCCCACGTGCTTGACACGCTGTCAGAACTTCTAATGGTGATCTCACACGCTGCCATATCACCTAGAAAGCACGGGTGCGGCTCCAGGGCTGCCACACCAGCACCGGACTCGCAGCATCACTGTGACGCTCCTCCGACGCCCCGATTCGGCCTTTTTTTTTTCGATTTGCGCCAATACGTGCCAATTCAGGCCAAAATTATCCGAAATAGAAAATATATAGAAAATATATATGAAAAAGTATGTTTAGCAATATATAGAAAATATAAATAAAAATATTTTTAATAATTTTTTAATCGCCGCACCCGCACCCTACTTTTTTAAAAATTGCCGAATCCCGCACCCACACCCACATTCGAATCCAAAAACGCACCTGTACTTCATAGCATATCACTCCATGAGTCAACAAGTTCCCTCATGTGCCTCAATCTACTGCTACATGACAACACCTAAATGTGCCATGTCAACACTAAGGCCACAACAGCATTACACATTAGCGAACTTGCCACATCATCCTACTAAGGCCACAACAGTATCGCAGATTCTGATTTTGCGATTCATTTTCCCATAGGAGACACCCAAATCACACAAATTAACCCATCTCTTAGGGGCTGTTTGGTAACATTATTTGTATTTTTTAAAAATACGTGTAGGTGAAAACGTATGTGAAAATACGTATAATGTTATTTAAAAACTGAAAACATGTGTTTAAACACATGTACCAAACATGCCCTTAATCTTTTTGGGTTCAACAGCCTATGCAAAAATAAGTAAACTCATGCACATGCTTCGTCATAAATGCCATCCTTAGCCAATGTTCCTTGAACCCTTGAAGCAACCATCCTCAAGCCAAAGTAGCCCCTTCTTGGTCACTGATGTAGCTGTTCCTAGGTCCTCCTAGCCGTTTTTCAGCATTCCTCCATTGCACGTGCTTCACCACGACATCACCCTTTGTCGACGTGCCATAGGCCTTTCAATGTAGACATCCTCCGACCATAACAGCCCTTCCTTGGTCCAAAACACGAGCAAGCATGCCCAAATTCTATGTATCCAACCGGTAAAGACCCTTTAACCAGACTCGGTTAAGTTAAGGAATCAAAAAATTTATATAGAAATTTTCACAGCATTCTTCACAGAGGATTGCCTATCACAAACTTCAAGAAAATTAAAGGGAAAAAATGCGATAAAGTTTATTGAAAATTTTGTGTGATCTGTATACACATGTTAGCGGGACTGGACCAAGTACAATAAATAATAATGTGTGCGAGACACAAGGACAAGGGGTGCAATTGTCGTCTTACAGAGGAGTCCCACTCCCACAGACAACAAACAAACTGAAAGGTCAGATTGTCAAAAGAAAAGAGAGCTGGGCAAAAGCAAATAGCTGCCATTGCCACTGCCAGCTTTTACTTTCTCAGCAATAATGCCAATTAATCACGTGGAAGGGACAATGGAGAATGTGAAAGAACATGGCCCATGCCAATGAAATTCATTATAGGTAATAGGCACCAGTCCAAAATTGAAAATTCCAAATAGAAATTGGCGTTTATAATAATTTTATAATTTGCCTTTTATTCATGTCTTTTGTTTTAACAGTATCTTCTAAAGTGTCAAACTCTTTTTTTTTTTTTTAATACCCTTTTCCCCTTAATCCTAAACTATGTATTATAATAGACCATTTGCATTGGTAATAACTTTGTTTCAAATTTTTAATATAATTTTTTAATACATCAAACCAATTTTTTTTAATTATTAAAAGAATACAGTTTTTTGCTTTCAATCTCAACTTTTTTATTAGATTTTATAAAACACAAACAAAACAGCTATTTTCTATCGCTATTGCCTTTTGGGGGTGCTAAAGTTAGCTGTAATTATTGGATTTGGTGGTTCATAAGATTATTTGTGATGGGTAATTTAATTATAAGATTATTAAATTCCAATTAAAACATTAGATAATTACTTAGCACCTTAGCAGTTAGCACAATATGATTTTTAATTTTGACTTCATAAAACTACCTAGGCAGTTAGAGAACTATTTATACATGCCTGGATTTAGAGAAGCATTGTTGCTTAGAATTCCAGAAAATACTTCATATTTACTCATGAGACTTGTTGATCCTCTGCGCGTTTTGGCTCTCTCCAAGCATGATTGTAAGCTATTGCACCAGGCACCACCCTGTAACATAAAGAGAGATTTAGGATACGTTTGGTACACTAAATGAGAAAAAAATATTTAACTACCCCATTATTATTTCACTGAAGTATGCAACATTTTAATTCAGAATTCAAATGAAACAAATTATACATTATAAAAACAACATTATTTAAATCACAACTTATTATTTTAAGAGGTTATATTGTAAATACTAGTCGCTTTTTATTTATTGGGTTCATAGTTTCTTGAATGTATAGTCTAATTGCTAAAAATTCGCTCTTGTGAAATTAATTTGGCTTTGGGACCGTGGGGTGGATCTACCTTAATTTGCGTGATAAGGAAGTGAGTGATTTCTGATGCCCATTATAAATCACATCTAACAATCCCTTTGTGCAGAGAGGACTTTTACTACAAGTCTACAACAACTTGTATGTGGGAGCTATGTGCAACTTAGCTTTTTTCCTCTCAGCAATCAATATGGCCCATTGATTATCAAAAAAAAAAATCAATATGGTCCATTATATGCAATTATGACTTATGCATGCTTATTTGGAAAGAAGACTTATTATACACCAACAAATATGACAAAATTAAATTGGTATGTTTGATAGGATCACATTCATATAGCTGTATATCATTGTGTGGTCACGAGAAATTGTGTGTTGTTCAGGCTGATTTGGCCTCCGTTGATTAATGATTAAGAAGCAGGATTGTCAAAAAAAAAAAAAAAAAGAAAAAAAAAAAAGACAAATTGGTACTTCTATTCTATCCACTTATCTCCATTATTAATTTATTTATATACCAATCATATATACCACGTCAAATCTACCGATCACTTAATCACGTCATGTGAAATCAGGGGCGGAGCCAGAAATTTTGGTTTGGGGGGGCTAAGTTGTGATGTTAATATATTAGTTAAGACAAACCTCTACATATACACACACACATAAATTAATTTACTAAAAGAATTTATCATCTTCTAAATTTTAATAAGTATATAAAAGTCATGTATTTCTTCTATTAGACATGTATAAAAATTTATCATTTTCTACATAGTTTAATTTGTTAAACCTCTTAAATTATATGATTTTAATATAATTTCTCTTTCTTTTAAGAGCACCATTGAAATGACTCAAAATTTGAGGGGGCTAACTTCAATTTTTCATGCTACATTTTAAAAAATGTAAATAATATATATACTATAAAATAATATTTAAAAATTTTTGGGGGGCCTTGGCCCCCTCACTCTTGTGTGTGGCTCCGCCACTGTGTGAAATACATTTTTATCAACAGCCAACCTTTTCTTCTTCTTTTTTTCTTTGTAATCAGAGAAAAAACTATCTAAATTTGAATCCAAACAATCATAAACAGACTACCTAAAATATTATCTGTACACTTCAAGGTGATGAGTTCGAATTGGCTTTTAGTTTATTTGTTGATAACTTCATATACATCTTTTTTGTAAAGTCTCATGTTTAAAAAAAAAAAGAATATATATATATATATATAACAATATTTTTTATCTTTTTTTTTTATAGCAAATAAGCAAATAAATTTCCTGTGAAAGACAAATCCAAACTTGTTTTTTTTTAAGAAAGACTAATTCAAATTTATTGTTTTGATTATATTCAAACACGGAACATTGTTATTCAATGTATTATGCGCTTAAATTGGACTTATTTGTTAAAAGCTAATTTACTTCTACATTAAAAAAAAAAAAAGAATAAATAGCTTTTTAAAAAACTGCAAATAAACAAATAAGAGTCAATCTAGTATACACTCTTTTCTAAGTATGCATCACACATATATAATCTTAATCATTAACATATTATTATAAAATTATATTTTAATTAAAACATTGTTGCATATTAACCATTAGAACTTCAAAGTTTTCCTCTATTTAACAAAGTTATATAACTCATTAAAAAATCAAATAACTAAAAATATATATCAATGCTCTTTTCAAAAATATCTTCAAATCAATATAGGGATAAACTTTTTCAACAATAAAAAAAAAGGAGAAAAGTTTGGATCTAAATCGATTAGGAGAACATTTACTCAAATCTATTTACTAAATCATGTCAAGTATCAATCACACAAACCTAATGGGTTGACTTCATCCATAAAAAAACGAAAGCGAATAATGCATGGCCTAGCGCAGAAGCTAATAATATCGGCCAAGCCACTTGGTGCCCACAGTAATTAATAATTAATATATAAACAGTGACTCAGTGACTTGCACAGAGACATGCACAGAACACTAGGTACCACATTGTACAGTGCAACACAAACTCCTTCACTACCATCCAATCCAATCTAACCAATCATCCCGAAAGAAAAAACCAACGAACATCTCTCTAAAACTAGCTAGCTGTCAAAGCAATATTCTTCACCAAACTCCACCAAAACCGAACTCGTGAGTACTATCATTACTGGCATGGCCATTCTTTATTTGTCAACAACACCACACCTAATTTGTTTTGTTACTAACTACTACTATTACTATCACAGAACAGTTTCAGAACCCACAAATTTTTTCACAATAATTAAATTGATAAGTTTTCAATTTCATGTTTTTATCTAAACGCTTGATATTAGCAACAACAAAAAAAACTTAATGCTTTTATCTAAAAGCATTACTTTATAACTATTATTAATAGCTTGCCTCTAATGGTAACAGATTTGGGCCAACTAGCAATTCATTAGTGCTCTTTGCAACCTGTATTGCATACAAAGAGATTTAACTCAAAAGCGATTAGAGTGTTATTATAGTTACGCGGCTTACGCCCAAATAAGGAACCACGGTGACCCGTACTATTATTTATCACAAAAAAGAAAAAAGAAAAAAAAAACTAACAACTTGGCTTTTTTGCCAAAATATGTGTACCTGGACTTATTCTACTGTTGCAACAAAATCAGAGGCAAAAATTACCTCGAATTGTAAAAGCCAGTTGTTTTTCCCAGCTCCAAATCCCCGGTGAATATGATACGCTGGCAAACTCCCATCCAAGCAAACTTCAAATTTTCCCAAACAAGAAAAGAAAAACTATGATACCCATCAAACCAAACATAAAGAAAAACACAAAACAGAATGTAAAGCTTGAGATTAATCTGTTTTCTTACAGGCATGGAGAGCAGAAGCGTTCCGAACCAGAGTCATGGGCACGAGAAGCCGCTGCTCTTGCCCGTGACATGTTAGCAATAATAGCAGAGCCACCACAACTGCAACTATTACATTCAATCTCGTCTCCATCATCTTCAACTTCACTGATTTCTCAGATTCTGAAACGACTAGAAAGAAAGAGCAAACATATATATCACAGTTGATATGATAATATATATATACTGTTTCTATGCTTTATATTATGCCACATAAAGAGGTCTCAGTCTCAATCTCAATATATAGGTTCCGATTATATAGGGGTTGAGAAATATCAAGATAGTGTTTTACGTAAATTGGTTTTGTTTTATGATGTGTATGTGTGTGTTTGTTGTGTTGGTTTTTTTTTTTTTTAAATGAAAGTTGAACGATTCAAGAAAAAGACTGAATGACAGGTTCTGTTAGTGTGAAAAGAACAAGACAATATAAAAGCAGTGAAACTTTTCTGTTCATTTTTTGGGAAAGTTAAATCGGAATATTAAATACCTAATGACCAATTAAGAATGTGTTTTAATTTATGGTTTATTACGCTAATAAAACAAATTTGGTAACTGTCTGTTTAGCAATCTAGCTTTTATTGTGCAAGGTTTTTTTTTTTTTTTTTTTTTGCTTAGATGTTTAAATCTAATTTGTTCCTCACTTTTTACCAAATAATATATATATATATATATATATATATATTTATTTAATAATAGATTAACCTTTTTTTTTAAACAAATAAGTTAGCAAAGTTAGAGATGCCAAACTATTATATATATATATATATATATATATAAAAATAATAGATTAACTTTTTTTTTTAAACAAACAAGTTAGCAAATTAAGTTAGAGATGCCAAACTATTGAAAGCGAATGCCTTTTTGGTTGCAATATGAAAAATGGCACTTTGATAGATAATGGGACCACCACAGCCTAACGAATGGTTGTTGATGATAATGATAGGCGGTGGAGAAATTAAAGTTAAAATAAGCTTTCACCAATCCTACCCAACATTAAATTCTTAGCTTGAAAGTGAATGAAATATATAGAAACTTATAATAGAATAGAAATCGTATGTATTAATTTATATTTCATCAATTATAATTCTATTTGTGTATGATTTTTTTTTCTTATTCTAATCATATTTGATTGTTTTATAAGTTAAGAAAAAAAATTATGTAACAAATTATGGTTGAGGGAGCGTAAAATGGAAAAAAAAAAAAAAAAAGTAACAATAAGAGATTTTTATTTCTTATATTAGACAATTGCATGCATTAGATTTATTTCCATATCAAACATGGTCAAAACCGTTGATGGTATTGGTGTAATTTGGTAGGTCGCTAAGTTGAATTGAATGGAAAATTCATGCGTAACGGGTAGGTTTAAGAATTGGAAAGAATACTAACTAAACATTTATCAGCAATTTATGGCGTGTACTTTTGAGGTGCAAAATTGTTACCAAGGTGTGCAAGGTTTTTATTGGATTGGTTTTCGGATATGGTTCAATCAAACCCAAGTTTTTCATATTGAGAAATCTATAATCCAACTCAACAGTTGGATATTTTGTATATCCAAGTAGATTGAAATACATGTTTGATCCTATTTTTAAGGTGGAATAAGATAATTATTAATCTCTTTAAAAAGCAATAGTGTGAAAAAAAATATATATATATAAAAGCAAGTAAAAAATGCATTTGTTATATTTTCGTTAGTAATTCGATTGATTTATATTTAAACGATAATCCAACGAAAGTTTATGTTTGACAATTTTAGTTTTCTCATAAGAAACTTGATCAATATTCGAACCTTCAACAGCGGAGCTATGACTTTTTTTCAAGGGGGTCAGACTAGATATGTCAAAAAATAAAATAAACTCAAAGAATAACCTACTCTTCTTTTTTTAAATTAAAGTAAGTTAGATCACAAAAGATAATTCATGAATCTAAAATACATATTTTGAATGTTAATCTAGATTAATATTGAATGCCTATAATTAAGTGGGAGTTATTTAAACTTGGAATGATGGATGTATGGGTACAAAATTGTTGAGGCATGTTACTCCTCTGTTGAGAGAGTTAGGGAAAGAATTTCCCCCACTCCCCGTCAAGGCTTCGTTTGGGAGTTTGTAAATGAATAGAATAAAATGAAATGAGTAAATTACAAAGAAATGGAAAGAAATATGATAGAGCTAATGCCTAATCTATCTTAATTGGATGTTTTAAATAAATGAGTAGTTAAGAGTCTTGTAGCACAACTGACATCTTCTGATGTTTTGAATAACGATGTCTAGGCTTCAAATCTCCTATTTCTCATCTATCAAATAAAAATGGGAAAAAATGAAAAAGAAGAAGAAGAAGAATGGAAAAAAGCAAGACCGTTTGGGAATACCTTCATAATAAATGGGAATGAATGATTTTGTTGTTATTGTTATTTCTATATAATTAGTAATAATAACAATAAGGGTTTGTTTGGAATCCACTTATTTTGCTGAAACTGAAATTTTTTTACTTAAAATACTGTAAATAAAGGTAAAAGTTAGCTGAAATGGTACAATGAGACTCATAAATAATACCAAAAAGTGCAGTGGAACCCATAAATAGTACTAAAAATAAGCTGGCAAAATTAAGTCATGCTAAGCTCACACTAATTATTATTATTTTAGGATAAAAAGCAGAAAGATAAAAGTTCCAACAAAATTCCAATCATGATGATGACTTAAAGTATAGCTCATCAAAAAAAAGAAAAAAGTATAGCTCATTTAGTGTGAGAAAACAAGACTCAAATAAAAAAATTAAGGATAAAGAGTAAAAAAAATGATGAAATATCATTAGGTAAAGTGAACAAATAATAAGAGAGGGATGTTGCATAAAATTTGTAAACTAGAAATGGAAATTATAAATAATTTGGTCAAAATTTCATTATATTATATTTCATTTCATCTAATTCCACTCAATTTCGGGAATGAGAAATCGGACTTTTGAGAGGAAAAAGAGAAATGAGTGCTCCTTTCTAATTATTCTATTATCTCTCATCTCATTTGAAAACAAAGGCCAAACAAGGACATGGAATGAAGATTTAAAAATAAATAAATAAATTTCAATTCCTTTCACTTCCACTGGTTTCTCTACTCTAAATGGGCTATAAAGGTGGCAGAAGAGAAGAAAAAAAAAAGATATGAACTAGAAAACTAGATCAAAGTAATTTTGCATTGTGTTGGATTAGATTGCCAATTTACCAGAACAGACAACCCTCATGTATCTTAATTTATGATAGGACTCTTGGCTATCACAAATTAAGCATGATTCCAAAAAAGAAAATTGTGAAACCTGGCTATAAAAGAATTTTGTTAATACTGAAGGCTATCACTAACTTGTGGATACTAATTTTGCCAATTCAAGAGAAAATCTCAATTTATTTAATTTTTTTCTAACCCCCTTTTGTGAGAATTTCCAAAATTTAACCGAGGATCTAATTGTACATTTTGATAGGAGAGGAAATAAATGGAAATGAAATGAATGAATA
Organism: Quercus aquifolioides; assembly: GCA_019022515.1. Classification (NCBI taxonomy): domain Eukaryota; kingdom Viridiplantae; phylum Streptophyta; class Magnoliopsida; order Fagales; family Fagaceae; genus Quercus; species Quercus aquifolioides. Next base: position 17,410,413 of record CM032335.1, on the reverse strand, counting down.
TAATTTTTTTTTATTTCTTTAAGATAATGAATGTGTAAAAAGTCTAAAAAAAAATAAAGCATACCTCGAGTTGTTGTTGTTCAAGTGATTTGTAGCGAAAATCCTATTGCGAAACTATAAGATATGAATGAATTCTTCTAGTCCATAGCCTTTTCCTCCTTAGAAACAATTTGATAGAGAATACAAGTATCTTTTCAAGGTTAGACTAGACTAGGGGCTTTATAGCAAAGCTATAAACATAACAAAAATTTACAACATTCTTAGATTAACCTACAACCTCTCATATTCCAAATTATCTATCATTCTACGAGAATCTAGCCAAAAAATATATATACTCGTTCAATTGGTTTCCTATTTATAACTCCTTTTATCAAGGAGTATCTATTAATTGAAAGTCATCTATTTAACAAATAACTTAATGAGAGAGAGAGAGAGAGAGAGAGAGAGATTATAAGATCCACATGGTGGACAAGTGATGTGATCCACCATTCCACTAAAAAACTGTAACTTGTTTAAAATTGTTAGTTATAAAAAAGTTTTAAACAGAAATTAATTACTGACTCAGCAATTTTAAACAAATGAAAGTTTTTTAGTGGAATAGTGGACAAATGACGTGGTCCATCAGAGGACTCTATAATTTCTCGAGAGAGAGAGAGAGGACTGGATGAGTCTTTTTCCATCACTTTTATTATTACAAAAATAAAACAAATAATAATTAAATATTTAAAATAAAAAGTATGTGGAGGTCACATTAAGTGTCCTAAATGGATTTCCTTAAAAAAAAATGTTTTTTGTTGGTGTGAACAATGTTTCTTTTGGTGGTTTCGTGTATACTTAGAAAATCCATTGGACCAGGAATTCTTTCGCATAAGCAATTGTAGGGACCGGTTTCGAGCGCTCTCCGCAGATTGAGAGAGTGGACCCAAGCCTAGCTAACCCTGCAATAAATTTATAGAGTATGGGTTCAAGAGCTAGGCCCTAGTGAGGAATGCAACGGCCATGCATGATTGTACGTGAATGCTGATAACCTAAACGTGGGTTGGAATGCACAATAAGGCTCCTCGGACGGGTCTTACAAAGCTTGAAGTTCTTATTATCTCTTTTCAGAAAGGTTACAAGGTTGGAGAGAATATAAACTGCTACAGTATTTCTTTGCTCTGGTTTTTCGTCCGTCCTCCTCTCAAGAGGGACTTCTTACATTATATACTTCTCTTTTAGTTGATCCTAGCCCTACATTTGTTGATCAACCCGGTTTCCACTTGAGAGCCTGTCCCATCAGCCGCATTCTCATCCCCCCTGTGGGTTGCAGCGCCCAAGACGGCACTGTTCAGAGGTCCTATCCTCATTAATGCGGCCAGGGCGTTAGTTGAGGGCATTTAATGTGGAGGTGACAGTTCATCTGGGACTTGCTCCTCCACCATGCTTCCATGTCCGGTGCTTGGTACTTGCTACTTACTCCTTGGATGCTCAGGGAGATTCCCCTTGAGGATGTGCTGCTTGCTCACTTTCTGATCTCGGTCTTCCGAGGATGTAATCATCCTCGGCAATGTTTCTTGGGCACTGGGCTCTACACTTTCGTCCTCGGACCTTGGATGCGTCCTCGGCATGGGCCTTTGGGCCTGATTCGAAGTGGGCCGGGGTTGCCTAACTCTTTCTGGCCCCACAGCAATAATCTAACTCGTTATCACTTTCAAAACTAATGTATTAACTTTTTGAGTCTAGAGCCTAGACTAGCAATTGGAGCTACTGAATCATGCTTTGTTTTGCCTATATGAGGCTTAAATTGACTTGATTTTGGACGTGTTAAAAATTGCCTATGTGTTATTTTTTGACGACATAATAATGTACTGTCTAACAACATTGTTTGCTTTCTATTTTCTTTTTTTGATAAATAATTTGTTTTCCTTTTAAAATTTTACAAAGTCCATAGCTCAATTAATATTTGTAAGCTGAAATACAATATTTTTCACACCTATTAGTCAAGTTATTGATTTTCACATGGACGAATTACCAAAAAAAAAAAAAAATTCACATGGATGAACCACTCACACTACTTTATTATCTATTTTTTAGAATTTTACCATCTTAGTAATTGTGAGAAAAATTGATGTATTTATACAAGTATTATTTAAGGGGCTTCTCCTGTTTGAGATCCTCATTTTTTTGGTTCAAAAATGCCCAAACATCCCTATGTTTAAATAGAGACAAAACAAAAGGACAATCAGGTAAAAATACAACTCTAACCTCCCACTAAAATATTGCCTAAAAAATATGGTCACTCTTCTGTAGATTTTCAAATTTCTTTATCTACTTATAAATTAAATTTTCAAAATAAAAATTATATATATAAAATAAAAACATAGATTTTTTTTTGCTACAAAATAGGACCACTAAAAAAAAGAAGCATGCGCGAAGCATGTGTGATGAGACTAATTTTATAAATTAATAGTATAATAGAGGCTCTTGACAAAGTATATAAAAAAAAAATATATATATATATATATATATCCTTGTTTTTGTACTGCTTTCATTAATTTTCTTTCGCCATGACCATATGCATTCTAAATGGCTCATATTTTATTGGAGTTGTTCTAGAATCACAACTTTGATGTGGTAAACTATAAATGACTACTTATCACATAAATCTATCATTTTTTCTCCACCACTCATATTTGTGTTATCAAAATTGTGGCAAAAAAAGGTTGTGGTCCTATTTTTCTCAATTTGACGGTTTATTGCTTGCCTTAGAGATTTGAGTTTTCAAAGAAGTTAAGAGCATTCACATTAAGAATGCTAAAAGTGGTATATGCTAAATTTTACCATCAACACACAAAAAATGCCACTTCATCAAAGATTTCAAATGGCAAAATTTTTGACACACAGCTACAGTGAGCCTGTATCAATACAAGCTCACTATAGCTAGATTGTAAAAAAAAAATCATTTATATTCACCAACGGCTCTTTTTTAAATTTATGTCTCTCTTTCCTCTCTTCCACTTCTCTCTTCTCTCTTCTCTCTTCTGTGGTTCATCATCTCTACTCATCGCTGATCTTTGCTTGTTGTCGTCGATCTCTACCTCTTCATCGCTGATCTGTCCTCGTCGTCGTCAATCTGTCTCTGATTCGCCTCCATCACAAACATCGCCCACTCTGCCTCTTCGTCGTCGATCTGTCTCTGATTCACCGATCTATGATTATCACTCTCTCGCGCTGATCTATGATTATCTCTCTCTCACGCTGATCTGTCTCCGATTCACCGATCTATGATTATCTCTCTCTCTCTCACACCTTGGGTTCTGATTTGGGCATATTTTGGTGGGTTTGTGATTTGGTTTTGGATGGGTATGGTTTGTGGTGGGCCGGTGGTGGTGGGCATTTGTTTGATGGTTTTTTTGCGATGGATTGGTGGTGGTTGATGGTGAGCGGGTATGAGTTTTATGGTTTGGTTTTGGGTTTGGGTTTGTGATTTGATTTTGGGTTTGTTTTTGTTTGTGGTTTTGGTGGTTGGAGGTTGAGGTTGTGGGCGATGGTGGCTGTGGCAGTGGGTGTGGGCAGTGGGTTTAAGAGAAGACATACACGGAGGACAGAGGAAGAGAGAGGAAGAGATAGATTGAGAATAAAAAAAAATTAAAAAATAATAAAGAAATAATATTTTAATGAAGTGGTAAAAAATATAAAACTTTTAATGTTGGATGTATTGTAATGTGGTATGTTAAAATAAATAAAGTAGGATTTTGAGATGTTAAGAGGCTGTTTGGCACCAACTTTTTCATCACTCAATTTCCGTCACTCAATTTTCATCACTCATCACTCATCACTCATAACTCATAACTCATCATTCATCACTCATCACTCTAAAATACTATGTTTGTTTGGCACCATCACTCATTTCTCATCACTCAATATTTTTCACACTATTTGTGGGCCCCATTTCTGTCACACACTGCAGCTTTTTTTTTTTTTTTTTTATTTTTTATTTTTTTTTTCAGAGTACCCACAAACCCGAACCCAGAAGAAAGGAAAAAAAAAAGAAAAAAGAAAGTTCAAATCATCCGAACCCAAGAAAGAAAAAAAAAATAAAAGAGGGAAGAACACTAGGAGACTGAACCCAGGTGAAGAAAGGAAAAAAAAAAAAAAAAAAAAAAAAAAAGGGAAGAACGAACCCAGGAGAAGAATGGGGAAAGAAAAAGAAAAAAAAAAGAAAAAAAAAAGGGAAGAACGAACCCAGGAGAAGAAAGGGGAAAGAAAAAGAAAAGAAAAAAAGAAAAGGGAAGAACGAACACACAGGAGAAGAAAAAAAGAAGAAAAAAAAAAGAGTTGGTTTGGTCAAAAGGTGCGGCTGTGGGTCCCTCATGTGTGTTTTATTACAAGTTTGCCATTGAGTTATGAGAATTGAAAACTGAAAACAGCCAAAAGTTGTTTCCAGTTTTCACAACTCATAACTCAAAAAGTAGAGAATTGAGTATTGGAAATAGAGTTATGGAAATAGAGTATTGGTGCAGGCAAACGAGTATTTTGTTATGGGTCCCACCATTTTTGAGAATTGAGTTATGAAAACTGAGAATTGAGTCATGAAAATTGTCAATCCAAACAGCCTCTAAGAGGCTGTTTGGATGCATTTTTTTGGTCACTCAATTTTCGTCACTCAATTTCCATCACTCATCACTCATCACTCATAACTCATAACTCATCACTCATCACCCATCACTCTAAAATACCATGTTTGTTTGGCACCATCACTTAATTCTCATCACTCAATATTTTTCACACTATTTGTGGGCCCCATACCTGTCACCACTGCAGTTTTTTTTTTTTTTTTTTTTTTTTCTTCAGTACCCAACCTCACCGAACCCAATGAAAAAAAAAAAAAAAAAAAAAAAAAAAAAAAAAAAAAACCAGACCGAACCAGTGCAAGAAGAAGAAGAAGAAAAAAAAAAAAAAAAAAAAAAACCCGAACAGCCAACCCACCAGGAGAAGAAATGAAAAAAAAAAAAAAAAAAAGTCAAAAGGAGGTCAAAAGGTGCGGATTGTACTGTTTGTGGGTCCCTTTGTGTGTTCAATTACAAAAATGTCATTGAGTTATGAGAATTAAAAACTGAAAACAGTCAAAAGTTGTTTTCAGTTTCCACAACTCATAACTCAAAAAGTAGAGAATTGAGTATTAAAAACAGAGTTATGAAAACAAAGAAATTGTGCAGGCAAACGAGTATTTTGTTATGGGTCCCACCATTTTTGAGAATTGAGTTATAGAAACAGAGAATTGAGTCATAAAAACTAGTGAACCAAACAGCCTCTAAATTTTTTAGAAGTTTTGATGAGAATGCTTTGACAACCAAATTTCCAAGGACAGAGTAAAAGCAAGTGCTTGATGATCTCGGGCTCACTCTCACACACATGGGTTGTTGAACAGATCTTGATCTTGATCACCTTTCACTTTCATAAAGCAGAATTCCGATTGACATATATTCCATAGGCCCATGTATATTCAGTTCAGAGCTAGCCCAGTACATTCCTTATTGGGCTCCAACAAACCATATTTCTTCAATAGTTCTAAGTTCTAACTTTTTGTTTATCCAAAAAAAAAAGTTCTAACATTTTTTTATAATACATTTATTTCACTATTGTAATTGTCTACTGTCTTTTTTTTTTTTTGATGAATATGTAACTTTCTACTGTCGGCCTAACCACATTGTCTACAAAATATTCAAATATTAAATTTAACCCACTAAAAATTAGAGTAAAATGAGATTGTTATTAGGACTTGGGAAGCCACATGATCCATTTGTGGAGAATTTTTTATTTAAATTTTGGAAGGAATGCTAATCACTTTTATTTTATTTTTATTTTTGGAAACAAATACTAGTGACTTATACAAACTTTAACAGCTCAAAGGCAACAATTAAATAGTCTATAAATTGATTCTAAAAAAAAGTTTATAAATTAAATGTGATAGAGATGACCAAATTGGGTAAATTTATAAGTTACCCTTTTGTTCAATTAGACTAATCCACCTTTCCTACCCCTCTCTAAAAAAAAAAAAATACCCCCTAATATATATTTTCCTCCCAAAGGCCACTTTTACATTCATGCACACAAAACCTCATTTGAATGAGCTCCTTCTCACTTTCCATGGGATATACTAGGTGGTGGACTCCATGATTTAAGGCATTAAAAAGAAAAAAGAAAAAAAAACCACTAGGAATATAAAAAATAAAAAAAAGACTTTAGGAGGTCTTACGATATGATATGAAGTGAAATAATCTGGTTAAAAGTTTTGAAAATACCAAAAGTTGTAAGTCGAGCTACAAAAGCTCTCGATATTCATAAAAAAAAAGAAAAAAGAAAAAAAAAAGGGAGTTAGTTGACCTTTAAAGACTGATATTCATAAAACAAAGAAAGAAAAAAAGAAAAAGAGTTTCTTTGAAGGGAGAGGATAAAACCTAAAATAGTGGGGTCACACAGCAAATTAGCAAAAAATCTTAGTGGGGTCACACGGCAAATTAGCAAAAAAAATACTCTCTCTCTCTCTCTCTCTCCGACCCTTTTATACATTAAAATATACTTTGATAGTTTTTTATTACATTCAGCCCCCGAGAAAAAGGACCACACTCACACGAAGCCAAGGTTGATCAGAGAAACACAGAGAGAGAGAGAGAGAGAGAGAACAGGTTTTTCAAACTCTTCAAAGTCCAAGGTGAGTCCCTCTCTCTCCCCGATTTCCACCTCCAATAACTTCTTCTTTCAGATCTTCATCTACATATATAATTTTTTATGTATCTATTTTTGTATATGTACTCACACACATGCATCGGTACTTTTTGTTTATCTTTTTATGCTATAGATGTTGGGTTTTCTTGGTGGGTTGATAATTTGTTTGATTAGTGGCAAAAAGATTCAAGAAGAAATGGAAAATTTTAGATTTTGGGTCATTAGCTCCCTGTTTGGTTACTCAGAAAACTAAGGAAACGTAAATGAAATGATAAAGTTTGATTCTTTACCATATGTTGGGGGTTAATTTTATAGAATTAGTGAAATGGTCAGCTCAGTATTTTAGACTCAGTTGGGTGGAGGGATGTTGCTATATTGGGTCTTGGGCAAGCATAAAGATTTGGAATTTGGAATTTCAATTCCTGTTATTTTCTTACTTACCCTAAAAAAAATTGTTATTTTGCTGGAAATAAAGTGATCTTTGGGCTAAATAAGAATGAAGTTTTTTATTGATTGAAGTTTTCTGCTGATTTTGGTGGAATAGATTCCTTTCCTCTTAGTTGGGATACTGGGGTAGCTTACTTAATTGAAGTAAAGGATAAAAGCATTAAAATTTTGCATATGCTATTCTTGACGTTCGTAATGTAACTTTGTTTTTGGGGTCCTTAAGAAGGGAACTGAAGGATACATTAGTGTAGTGGTTTTCTACTTCTGAAACAAAGAAGAGAGAAAGAACATGAAAATTACTTGTGAGAATGCTGGGAAAACATGTATGCATTAGATGCTCTTGGAATCAACCCTTTTCATGGAAATGTCGAGAGTTTTCCTTTTGCGTAATTTTAATATTCGAGTTTCATGTAAAATGGTTAATGCCAAAATAGATTTCTTATGGCTTTTTCTTTGCCCAAGAATTCTAATTTTTTGAGAGATAATATTCGCATGCACTCTTACATGTTTCTTTTAATATGATTTTTTTGCAGGTTGCATGGACTTCTCTGGTCTGTGTTTATCAGAGGGCCAATGCAACTTTGGTTGCAGAAATTGTAATTGTTAACTTCTTATATTGATACTTATTTGGGCAAAAAGACTAGTTTAAGATAACAAATTAGACGGAACTGTGTATTTGGTAAGTCATGGAGTCCCTGTGGAAGCTTTTATATTTGCTGGAGCCAGCACCCGTTACACTCATTGTGACGGCAGTAGCTGTAACATTTGGATCTGCATTTCGGGCTCTAAATTACGAGAAAGAAATGGAGCGAAACCATGACTTGTCTGAGGCATCTATTACATTGGATAGGTCCCAAGCACTAATGATCCCAGTAATGAGCTCTTGCAGTTTGCTGTTGATGTTCTACCTGTTCTCTTCTGTCTCACAACTCCTTACTGCATTTACAGCCATTGCCTCTGTTTCATCACTTTTCTTTTGTCTATCTCCACACGTTGCATATCTGAAGTCACAATTTGGTTTGACTGACCCATATGTGTCACGCTGCTGCTCAAAGTCGTTCACACGAATTCAAGCTTTATTATTGCTGGCATGCATAGGTACTGTTGCAGCCTGGCTTGTTTCTGGGCATTGGATATTGAATAATTTATTGGGCATCTCCATATGTATTGCATTTGTGAGCCATGTGCGGCTTCCAAACATTAAAATATGTGCAATGCTCCTTGTTTGTTTGTTTGTATATGACATATTCTGGGTGTTTTTCTCCGAGAGGTTTTTTGGGGCAAATGTCATGGTTTCAGTGGCAACACAACAAGCATCAAATCCTGTTCATACAGTTGCTAATAGTTTGAGTCTACCTGGGTCGCAATTGATAACAAAAAAGCTGGAGTTGCCTGTGAAGATAGTTTTTCCTAGGGATTTGTTAGGTGGAGCGGTTGCTGGAGGAAATGGTTCAGACTTCATGATGCTTGGTCTAGGTGACATGGTAGACATCCTGTTCTTTTAATTGATATTATTTTACTTTAATTACTTTAAATTTTTGCCAAATTTGGGAGGTCTACTGCATTTGAGCCCTGTCACATTTTAATCAGTATCTTGTTGCAATTAATTTTTCTGCTGACTGTCATCATTGTATATGTACTACCAAATAATATTGAAGCCCCCTCATACTATTCTATTAGGCAAGTTATACTTTAGGGCATATCCATAAGTTTTAGTTTGATTTTCCAGAGAAAAAATTTCATTGTGGAAGATCCAGCCATGTGTTTATCACACTCTCTTGGTTTATTAAAAATTTGTGTCCTGATGTTAAAAAGTATTAATTGATCCATGTTTTAAAACTTCACCAGGCATTGATATTTGTTCTGCTGTTCTATGATTTGCTAGACGTGCTGTGCCAAAATATTATGTTGTGTTCTTTGTACTCTAGGTTCAGGTTGATATCATTGGGGTAGCATTCACTTATTTTTGTGTGTAGTAATGTATCACATCCTCTAATCTTTTAATTCGCTCTCTAATTTGGTTGTTACTTCATTAAAACTATGTTGTTGGCACTGTTGACATTTTTTAGTCAGATGCAAGCTTGAATTTATACTCATACACTCATGAAATTTGTTAAGCTTAGAGATCCAAGTGGATATTAATTATTTTGTATGTGGATCCTTGATTTTTTTTTTACTGATGGACAGCATTTTTTTTAATAAAATTTACTCATAACATCATGATTTGAATTGCATAACCCACTTACCTTACAATTCTTCACCTTATACTGCATAATTCACTTTTGGCCTCATGCCCAGTAGATTATTATATATGGATCCCCTTTGAGCTAGCCTTGAGCTCATTTCTAGTGAGGTAGTCATAGTTTGAGGTCACTTGACTAGTAATCAGCAAACTTGCAAATAGCTTGAACTCAGCTGGTGGAAGTTATTCCCAAACTCAATAACTTCACCTATTTTTGGACAAATGAAAATGTGGAAAAGCTGGATGCGATGTGCCAATGAAGGACATCAGTGAGTACTACTTAGGAGGAAAACAACTTCTTTTTGAGTATATACTTTTGCATGTGACACATGCAGCAAAACTTTCATGATATATACATGCTTTTGAAAGATGTGAAAAACCCCAATGAAACCAGATGTTCTGGCTGGGAGATTCATTTCATAACTTCAATGTCCCTCAGTAGTGAGATGAAGTGCAGAACTTACAGCAGCTTGGTGATTGAGAATCTTCGAGCAACATTGATGGTTAGTCTTATCCTTTCTTGGGAAGAGGCCACAGAACACAAAAAAAACATATCTTGATCATGCCAAGGAGGGACAAAGAGAAATGAGAAAAGGTTTTCTATTGTCAAATTTTTTTTTTTTAAAGTCCTCTTCTGAGGAGCTCGTTAACAGAACATGGCCCATTGGTAGTCATGGTGGATGTTAGGGTCCTAAATAGTTAAGGGCACTCTTTTAAATAAGATCTGCTCTAATGCGTTTAATATTGTATGTACCCTTATCTAATTTGGTTTTGGTAATCAGCTTGTCTATTCCAAAACCGTCCTGAACCTGATCAAGTTTATCTATCTTTTCTTGAGTTGTTTCAAGCCCTATGAAACATGCCTGTTCTGGTTGTGGTGGGGTCAGATAACCAAATAAAGCTGACAAATTGCTACCCCTATGGTGAAGCTATCACTGAATAGTGACAGTGTACCGCCCAACTATGATTATTCTTTCTAAATTCTCCTTGAATGTTGAAGTTATCATATGGAATGAATATATTGAACATCTTGTACAAAAGTGAAGATCAAAAGGCAAATGTTTTACTATTACAGTGGGCATGACATTGTTCAGTATCTATCATAATTCTTATGCCAAGAAAGAGACATGTTCATACCCATATTTTGCTTCAATTTTCTTTTGAGAATTTCAAAGTGGTATTGCCTTTCTGTTTGAGCTAATTTTGTTTTGGTCATGTTCTTATGGCAGGCTATTCCTGCCATGCTTTTAGCTTTAGTCCTCAGCTTTGATCATCGGAAGATCAGAGATTCAGTAAATCTCTTAGACATAAATTCTTCAAAGGGGCACAAATACATATGGTATGCCCTTGCTGGGTATGCCATTGGACTGGTAACTGCTTTAGCTGCTGGTGTTTTGACTCACTCACCTCAACCTGCACTTCTGTATCTGGTATTTTTCTTTTTCAATTTTCATTTTATTGTGTGTTGTTACTTATCAAATTTTTTTTTTTATGATCTTTGTCAAGTTTGTTGGTATCTTCTGCAAATATTTTTGCATGCAAATTCTTTTTGCTCTGTTCTTTTTAGCAGTTTATTGGTCTATTGTGTATATATGACTCCATATAAAATTAACAAGTACAAACTTAAGTCAGCAGCTTCTTCGGTCAGCTTTGTTGGTTCAGATTTTTGCGTCAATGAGATTTTTGGTGTCCATCATAGGCCTCTATGGGTGGTAAATGTTGGAAATGGTTTTGAGTCTCCTGCAATGTCTAATTTTATACAATAATTAGCTTATGCATTGGATATTGGTATCTACCATCTCATAATATGTGGATCCCACAGCTGTGTGGGATTACACAATATGAGATGGAGGATGTATATATCTGATGCATAAGATGTCTTCTTTTATGACAATAAATACTGGTATTTTGGTTTTAAACTCCTCCAATGTCTAATTGTATGCAATAATTAGCTTTTACATGTATCTTCCATCTCACAATGTGTGGGCCCCACAGCTGTGGGGGGTTGCATGATATGAGAGGGAGGACGTATATATCCAATTCATAAGATATCTTCTCGATTTATGACACTAAATACTGATATTTTTGGTTTTAAACTCTGAAAAACAAAACCCTCCCCCCTCCCAGAAAAACAAAAACCAAAAACAAAAACAAAACACACCACAACACATCTTGAGTAGCATGGTTGCAACACAATACTAGTGGATTTGCCTTGTTCTCAATAGTACTCTAGTTTTATGTAAAGGAACCACTATTGCTCCTTTTTACCTCTTACCCTCTTCCATATTTTTGGTGAATGTAGGTACCTTCTACTCTAGGACCTATTGTTGCGATCTCTTGGCTAAGAAAGGAGCTAATGGAGCTATGGGAAGGAAACATACCGAACCCAAATGAAAAAGCTCACCAAACAGAAGTTTGAGACGTTTTATGATCCAATCCAACACATCGCTGCCTGCAGTGCCAATTGAAAGTTGTAGATTCACTTGATAGTTCTTGTTAAACTTAAATAGAAAATCAATTGTGTTTATTTTGCCTTATCCAACATTTGGCAAGAGAGGTTTCCCTCTAATTGCCCAGCAATGATAATAGGGAAATTTCTGTTAGCCTTGTCGTACCCTTCTTTGGGCTCTCTCTTGAGACGAGAGAACATCCATTTCCATACTAAATCTGTGACATGAATGAGACCCAATTTGAGGGTGTTGGAGGGAAAAAGGTTACACAGGCTCTTGGCAGTTGGCACCAATATTCTTGTAATCTTCTTACTCTCCTAGGCTTCTGAACCAAGAAGTGAGACAAATACACGTGATGTAATGTGAAATGAAATTTTTTTAAAAAGTGCCACCATTTTAATTTTTTTGTTTAGCAAAAAAGATAAGCAAGCTTCAATTTGTATGAGAGTAGTGTTGTGTTGGATTGAAATGGTTAGAATAATCTCTGTTTGGGGTAAAAAGATAAGCAGGCTTCAATTTTAGAAGAGTAGTGTTGTGTTGGATTGAAATGGTCGGAATAATCTATGATTGGGGTAGACACTAGAAAATGATATGAGCTTCAAGAGTATGCATAAGATGCAAAACATTATGGAAAATGATACTTCCCATTTTTTTTCTTAAGTTCATTTATTGAGCACGAGCAATCTCTGGTTACCGACAAAATGAAATGGAGGGATATCAATGTGACACTCACTATCTAGTCTCCAAACACTGAGCAAGCATAAGACTCTTAGCACTAAACTTGCACAAAAGCAAAAGTATTGAAGTAAAATTCATATTCTTCAAATATAACATATAAAAAATTCTAATATCCATTACATTGAATTAAAAAACGGTTAATAGTAAAATGCATATATTTTCACATATAAAAGCATCTAATATCCATAACATTTAATTAGAAAAAGTCTTTATAAACTTAAAATAATACTAGCTCAAATAGATAATACAATTGTATAAAGTTTGTAAGTTCATTTTTTCAAAATTTATTCTAATTGTTTTTAAAAATTTATTCAATAAATTTAAAAAAAATAATTGATGGATAATATGGCAATATTATAGTCAAATAAAAAGGTTAAACATAATATTGTATATGGTTCTTTTGTACTTTATAAAAATACACAATAGTGAAAGCTATGGACAAAATGAAATATATGTTTCAATTGAAATAATATATTTCAAAATCCAAAGATAGAAAAGTGAAAGAATGGTAAATTTTCTTTGTTCTTATCTTTTGATAGTTAGTATTTGTATAATAAATCAATGGTTTTATGCAATTTATTTTAAGATCAAGTGGCTAATTTAAATCTTCACACACACACACACACATATACTAACTTGAAACTCCATACATATGCATGGTTACACATAAAGATATAAAATAAGATGCATAATATAATTCCTATATAGATAATTTAAATACTATTGATAGTCATTTTTATATTTTGTTAACTCTTTAAAAAAAATTTGTAAGAATATTATAAGGTATAAAATGTAAATTGTCCATGTTATTTTTTTTTTTAATTATTGTGAAGCATTTTTTTTTTTTTTTACGATTCATTTATTCTAGACTCTTTGGTTTTTGTATTTAATAACTTACTTAGGTGAATATTTATAATGTGGTCTCACATTTGATTCTAAAATTAAGAAATAAAACTTTTTAAAAATAAATAATTTAGGACACATGGCGCAAAATTGAAACTCTAATTTAGAATTCTAATTTGAGTTTCTCTCAACTTCACCTATTATTATATATATATATAAATATATAGATTAGTAAAATAATAATAATAAAACACACTTTATAATTTAGATGCACCTCATTAACCGAGTTTTTTTTTTTTTTTTTTACCTCATTCATTTATGATTTATCCATTCCATTATATATATATTTTTTATGAACTCCTCTCCCAAAACAGATTGTAAGATAACTTTATTGAGAAACTTACTGAGGTTGTGAACAGTGGCCAATATCACACAATTTTTATTCACAAATTAATCACAACTTTTAATCATGAAAAAAAGAAAAAGAAAAGAAGAAGAAGGCGTGTAGATATAAATTATTTCCAATTTTCCATTCCATACAATTACTATGCTCACACTAAACGACGCCGTGCAAACGCTGTGTAGGCTTACTATGGGCTGTACTTAAAAAACCTTTCAAAAAGAAAAGGTTTTTTAAGATTAAGACCCAAAAAAAAAGTTTGAGAGCTAGAGCTCATTGGCACCTTTGGATCCTTGCTTTTGTTGGCTCTGTTGAATTTTGGTATTTCCTATAGAAAAAATATATGCACATGCATAAACACTGATCACATAGTTGTAGATAACGTATGTGTGTGGTTTTATGATTTTTATGCTACCTTTTGTGAATGTGACTGGTCTATCATCTTTCTCCAGCCTTCAGTCCTAATAACAGGAGTTGTCAATGCTTTTAACAATCAGCCTAATATATGCGAGAAAAAACAATGTATTTAGACAAATGTGTTTGTTTATGATATAATACATGTTCCTCCCTGTTTTTGTAATTTTTTTTAATGTGTAATTTTCATTTTTAATATTTCAAAGTCATACACGCATGCATGAATGCCTAGCACATAGTCATTGATAACAAACTGTATATTTCAAGATTATGTTCCTCTTCCCACAAGAGTGGACAGAGGGTGAGGTCGTGTGTTCAAAGCCCACTGAGTGCATGTGTAACTTACCAATAAAAAAATATACATATTTCAAGATTATGCTGAGGAACATGGTTTGTGTATTCTTATGTTGTCTTGCTTTGTTTATTTAGAAACCATAAAGAAAACTCTAGGTGCCGGTGGAAATATATTACTACCTGTGGACACAGCTGGGCGAGTATTGGAGCTTATTTTAACATTAGAACAGGTTAGTAGGGAAAATGCACTTTTCTAGTTCTGATTAACTGTTTTTACTATTCCTTTTACAATTATCATTGAGCGATTTTTGACATTGGGCCTTGGTGATGGTTGCAGTATTGGTCGGATAAAAGCTTGAACTATCCCATCTTCTTTCTTACATATGTCGCATCTAGCACGATTGATTATGTTAAGAGTTTCCTTGAGTGGATGAGTGATTCCATTGCAAAGTCTTTTGAACAGAATCGTGAAAATCCCTTTCTTCTTAAGTAAGTTGCTCTTTCTTAATAAATTTTTTTCCTAAGAATATTCTGCACTTTGATATTGCTATTGCTTTTTGTGCTGCCTTAGATTTTATTTTCTAGTTTTCTGTGTACTTCAAGACAATCTAAAATATCTGAATAACTAAACACATAAAATGCAGTTTCATATTCTTGGGTAATATTTCTTACAGGCAATTTTCATTTGCAGACATGTCAGATTTTGTATTAGCAAGAGTGAACTTGATAATGCTCCAGATGGTCCAAAGGTTAGATTGCCTCTGTATACATTGACTCCGCTTTTGCCCACTATTGATGGAAATGACACATACATTTTATATTGTTAGCCACACAAAAAAGGACTTATACATTTAATACAGGTTGTTCTAGCATCCATGGCGAGTTTGGCATGATATATTTGTCGAATGGGCGACAGATGCCAAGAATCTTGTCCTCTTCACTGAAAGAGGCCAGGTATATTTTTTAGGACCTTGGATGTTGACTTGTCCATGATAGGCATTTAAGCTGTATACTTATGAAAAAGCATTTTGAGTTGTCTTACACTTTCTGAAGTTTAGATACTGATAACTAATCTGGAATTTGTCCTTGAAGCTAATGCTGTGATTGAGTTTGCGTGCTTCAATTTGTTATATCCAAACCTGAAATTTGAGAATTCACAATCCCCTGTCATTGCAGCTGTGAAACTTCTAATTCTGCAAACACAACGAAGATTGTGTTTGAGTTCATTCCCATTTCATTTGTGCTCTATCCTTTTCAAAGAAATTTTACCTTCATGATATCTCTTCCCCCTTAAAAGAAATCGAACTGTTTTTCTCATGTAGAATTTACCATGCGTGCTAGGTCTTAATTGATGCTGCTGCTCAATCTTAAAATGTTAAAAAAGTAAACAGATGCTTTCATGGAAATCCATAAGGATGTCATTGGCTTTTTTAACTTCTTGGGTTGAAAGTTGGCTACACAGGTCCTTATTAGTCAAATGCCTCTATTGAGGTTGATATCTTCTATACTGTATCCCAAGCCATTGCCTAAATCATTTTCTCTTGTTTATTCTATTCTTGCTTTAGTATACATTTGACTTAAATTTTTTGTAATTTTGGCCTTGTTATGCGTTGTAAACACTTCTCAACTTTTTTCATCATGTCCTTGGATATGGTTTATCCTCTTAAACTGCCTCTGTTGTCATGGTTGATCCATCCCAGATCTAGAATGCAGTTTTCGCATCCTTGAGGACATCAGTTTTAACTATTTTCTCATTACTAAGCCTGGCTTTTCTTAGTTACAACCTTTAGTCCTTTTAAAGCACCTTTTTCATCACTTCATCATATAGCATCCCTGTTCTAGTATTTTCAATAAGACCATATGTTTATGCAGGTGTCATTGTGCTTCTTCTTGAATAATTTTGTTAAGTTTGTCCTTGGGCAATGTCCATGTGACAATAGGTAAAGAGATATTTGATCCTCTGATTCCTTCATATTAAAATATTCAGATGTATTATGATCCTTTATAGTCAATATATCACATTTGAT
This sequence comes from Quercus aquifolioides, assembly GCA_019022515.1. NCBI lineage: Eukaryota > Viridiplantae > Streptophyta > Magnoliopsida > Fagales > Fagaceae > Quercus > Quercus aquifolioides. Next base: position 17,393,850 of record CM032335.1, on the reverse strand, counting down.
AACATTTCTCTATTGAGGATTTCTTCATAGAATATTATTGTTAGGAAGAGCTAAACATCAAAAGGGTGAAGTGACAAAGTGCTTGCCCTTTTACAATGTCAAGGCTCATTTTACTAGGATCTGTTGCTCGCAACTTGACTTGAGTGCCATCCAGATCTAGGTCCCGCTTGAATCTATCTTTGGAGGTGGCATAGACCATCTTACTTCTCACTTTTGATGTGTCAAGTTGACCTGAAAAACAAGAGACTCAACTTTCATAGGCAACAGTTGCATCCCAAATTGTTTATTATTTTGGCCCTCAATATAATCGCATGCCTTCAAAGAGGAGAAGCGTTCAGCCTGGAAGCCAAATCTAGTTTGGCATCCAATTTCTAGTTCTATTGTGTCATTAACATTTTGAGAGTAGTTACATTACTTGGGAAGCAAAATTTGCTATGATTTTTTCGTCAGAATTTATGTGCACAGTATTCCAAAGGAGAAACATTAGTCTTTAAGCATGCATATAGACTTACTTGAGGAAAAGTAGAATTACCATGCAATGAAAAAAATCTTGCTTTCTGGAATTTCTCATCAGTGATGAAATACATATCATGGGCAGCACCCATTGGCAGGCAGAGACTCTACAAAGTCCTCAGGTTTCATCTGGGCTTCCAAGTTTCTCCACCACCTCTTCTTGATTCTCAATTTTGAAACTAATGAACCAGTGGTTCCTCTTTACTTTTAGCTCCAAGAATTTCAGTTTACATTCATCACACAGCCATTCCAAATGCTGCATTTGCCTAATAGATATCATCATGGATTTACAATAAACACAATAGGATTTATTTGTTAGGATAGGAAAACAATATCAAGAAATGCATATCAGCATTTATTTTAGTATACTATGCGTCATAGTTATTGGACAAAGCATATTATCATCACCAGATTGCATCACAACTAAGTGGACTTGCAAGCTTACTCAAAGAGATGATGAAAATACTACCTGCTGTTTATTTTGTTAAAATGTTCTCATGGAACAGAAATGATTTTTTGGGACAAGTGGCACAATCCTAGGACTATTTTCTACAATACATGGTGATGTGCTAGACATATTGGGACAAGTGGCACAATCCTAGGATTATTTTCTAGATCTGCTTTACCTAATTTCTAAAAGAAATCATTTACTTTGATGACAGATAGAGTATATATATGAATACAATGTTTCTTCCTACAAATGTCCAACGCAATCCAATTTGATAGTTTAAAATCAATTTTCAGCTCATACAAGCACTCATCTGTTAAAAGTGGTAATCTATATCACTATATCTTGCCAAAGGCAATCCAATTCGATTTCTCTCTCTCTGTAGTCCATAATGTTAAAGAGATTCATGTCTGTGTGAAAATTTTCTATACGTGTTTGAAAATTTTCTGTACAATTCTCCTGTTAATTTGAATAAGAACTTTCAAATTTAACTATCAAATGGGTGTAGATGAGTAAATCTTGTGGCTTTAATTCATATTGAGGGCAAGTTTTTTGAGGCAAACATTGATCACACTGTAGCAGAAAATGTCAATTTAGAACTTCAAAATCAGGAAAATCTAAATGTGGGGGACAACATGAAATGCTATTAGACTTACTACACCAAAAGTTTAGCAGTTCAAGCTTACCAGGTAATCTAACTAATAGGCTTTGTTCCATTCCTAGAAGACCTGATACTTGGGGTGCATAGTTAGCTTGGGCAATAGGAGTTCTAAAAGGCAGAAAAGCTTTGTTGTTATCATATTTGAAGTTTCTTGGATTGCTCTTATATATCCAACTTAGATAGAGAAACCTCTCAATGGCATGAGAACAACCTAAAGATGAAAAAACTGTGTCCAAGATTATTGTTGTAAAGGTTAGATGGACTGGCGTCAAGCAGGCATATTGTGAATTCTGCCAGAAACAAAGGTTGTGTTCTTTTGAAATATCCCTATGACCGTATTTGATTCTAATTCTTAACCTTTGTATTTTTCTATCTTCTGTTTGCTTTTGATGATATGTTGTCCTGTCATCTATAGTGTTTTATGCTTATTGTTGATAGGGCTCTTTGTATTATTTTGGTTTTTTTTTTGGTAGTCTGCTAGTCTTGTTTGCAATGTATTTGTTTCTAATGAATAAATCTCATTCAACTTTAAAAATAAATTAAAAAAGGATATTTAGGAAACAAAAGGTTATACTTAGCTAATCAATATTGCTTTATTTTTTTTATGATGAATATGTTCTCATTCAGCTAAAAAGATGATGTTTAGGGAATCAAAGGTTGTGCTTAATTAATCAAGACAGTGATGGTGAGCCCATCACCTGGTTACGCAATGTTGCTTCCTTTATTATTTTTGCAAAAGCTACTGCACCTTGGTCTAAATGAAATTTGATACCATGTTTCCATGTTCCTATACATTTATTTGCTACTGGTATGCAGTTTCTTAATTCAGAAGTCAGAGCAAGCATCTCAAATCTATAGGAAGGGGGACATGACCAAGAAGCACTCAGCTGAAAGCTGGTAAGATTTGTTTGGGCTGAAGGCCTGTGTAATATGAAAGCTTGTCTTACAATCTATTTTGGACCAATGAAAAAGAACATGAAACTTGCAACTTGGAAGTCGAGCTCAATAGTGTACTATGGAATACTTTATCCCACCTGAAACAAACTTTGTATTTAGTGAACTTTGAAGATCCTATTTACAAGTCTTTAGAGAATCATGACCCTAGCATACATGAAAATTATGATGTGTATCTGCTGGTAGTATACAGTTCCTTCTAAGCTGATATTTTAATAATCACCATGGTTAATTACTGGAGAAATGAACAAAGGCATAAACATTATTTGTGGCCTAAGCATCAATGACTAGTTTTGGTGAAAAGCCTATTTAACTACATGCTTGTTTTGTGGCCTGCTATGAACGTTTCAAGTTTCCTTTGACCAAAATTCTTCCTTAATTATTGCTTCATCATTTCTATATCTTTCATAATTTCTTGTGCTTCTCTTGCTTTTGTTTTCTTTTTAATACCCTAGTATTCCAGCTTATGCAAAGGAGCTCCAATGTAACTTGCAATGAGAAAGAGAAACAATCCCTTTATGAAGCTCTTAAAAATCCTTCAAATGGGTTGTCGACTTAGTCTATTCAAGAAAATTTCTGGAGTCTAATGTGACAATATAAGTGGAAAGTTGGGTTGAGCCCCACCAAGCAATTTCAAATTCTGCTGATATAGATTACCATTGGGTGGCAAGATTAATCCTTCATTACTCTAGCTAGAACTACTAAAATACTTAAGTTTAATAATTCTACTGGTAAGGGTATTCCAAGCTATTTTGGTTACTTGGAAGAGACTTACACATCTCGATCTCTCCTTTGCAGGATTTGGAGTATTCATTTGTCAGCAGCTTAGACATCTATCAGAGATTTATTTTTGTAATCTACAGGGAAATGATCTTTGTACGAATGCTCTATGGTGGGTTTCTCATCTTTCTTCCATCAATATTTTTGCACAAGTGGCGTCAACCTTCCAAGGGGAACAAAAATTTGCTTCAGGTAATGAATTAGCTCCCTTCTCTTTCAGCAATATGGTTGCCTCAATGCCAACTTCATGACACGCATTGGTCCCTGAAAATGTCAATTTTACATCCCACTTAATCTTTCTATGAATCATTTAATGGCACAAAAGCAATTAGTAATAAACTTTCGTACCTTTCCTTAGGCTCCAGTAATCTACAAGGCCAAGTATGGAGTACCAAACTAAATTTTTGGAACCTTAACATGTTTTTGTCCAGTAGTCAGCTTAGAGGGAAAATCCCAGATTTCTTAGACCAATTTAGGCATCTTGCATATCTTTCTTTGTATATATGATAACTTCTTCGATGGTCCCATCTCAAAATCTCATGGAAAATTGTTAACCTTGTGGACATTACATCTTAAATTGAATCAATTGAATGGGGGAACCACACTAGAAAGCTGGGTTCTACTTTCATACTTGGAAGGAGTTAAAATATTGCACAGAATTTCTTGGAGGACAATGTGTCTGAATTGCATTTTGCTGAATTCTCAAAATAAAAAGAATTTAGACTTGTCTTCAAACTCTATTGTCATGAATGTCAGCTCCAATGGGACTACTTTTGAACATAATTTTTTCAGAGTTCTTGTTAGACCAGTCCACAATTTTCTACTTGGTTACAAACACAAAAATCTTAAACAGTAAGACCTCTCACAAATAGGAATTTCAGACGGTTCTGGAAATTGGATATGTACATTAAATTGATCATTTGGACCCCTTGTACACTCCCTGTGTACTAGGGTGTTCCCCTTTTTGATATCAATAAACTTATTACTTATCAAAAAATTAAATTGATCAACAAATGTGATTGCAATGTATCCAAGGTATGGCTAAATTCTGAAGTTGTTGATTAAAATTTAATTGCTTCAAGGGTCAGCTACCATAGTGGTTATATCCAAATGCCACAATTTTGAATATTGCACTCAAATCACTTTTCCAGACCAATATCCTCATTTTGTTCCAAAACACAAATAGAGAGTGCCCTGATAGTTCTTGACATATAAGATAAATCTCAATCAGGAGAACTTAATCATTACTAGGCACATTGACTATCTTTGACCCATATAAAACTAGGAACAAAAAACCTGAAATTCCCAACTCATTGGCTTCCTAATATAAGCTTGAACCGTTGTGCCTGAACAACAATAGCTTCTTCAGAATTATACCTTTTTCACTGCAGATTGGAATAGATTCATAGGGATTAGAGATTTGTACCACGCTAGATGGGTGAAATGACAGCACCAGACCTCCAGTGGCTCTCAGCTAAAAATTCAACAAATTTGTTGAAGATACTCTTCCAAAACTATGGAAACTTGCTTCTCTATTGGTATTTGGATTTTTGCCAATAATAGCTATAAGACATTTGCCAATGTGTTCAAATGAACTTGAACCTTACGTTTACTTATTTTTCTCTAGTACTTTCCATGAGTTTTCTGTTATTCCATATTTTTAAGTATCATAAACCTTTCAAGTAACTTGTATGTATCAGTTTCTCTTACTGGGTTGCATTTCTTCAACTTGTCTCAAATTCATTTGATGGGAAAGATACTAGAAAAAGAAGGTAACATGATATTATTGGAATTCCCTGATCTATCAGTAAACAATCTTTTCAGTGAAATTGCTCAGGGCATATTTAGTTTGTCTTTTCTTGGTTACATGAACATTCATACGACAAGCTTTCTAAAACAATTCCATCATGCACTCAATCTTTTCTTCTTTTCAACTTCAGCGTGTCTCACACGCTTCTAGTCAGCTTTGCATTAAACCAAGAGCTGATTTTGTGTGGCTTGAGAAGAGAAGCTCATAAATGGGCTTTGACCAATCAAGTGGGCTGGACCCACGCAGTGTCATACACCCAACCCAACAGACACTGCACTGTCTCTTCTTCTTTTCAACTTCAGCGTGTCTCACCCGCTTTTAGTCAGCTTTGCATTAAACCAAGAGCTGATTTTGTGTGGCTTGAGAAGAGAAGCTCATAGATGAGCTTTGACCAATCAAGTGGGCTGGACCCATGCGGTGTCATACACCCAACCCAACAGACACTGCACTGCAAATGTGATTTAATTCATATCTAACTCTTTGTGTGGCTTGAGAAGAGAAGCTCATAGATGAGCTTTGACCAATCAAGTGGGCTGGACCCACGCGGTGTCATACATCCAACCCAACTATACTGCAAATGTGATTTAATTCAGGCCAAAATGGCCCAATACCACTTTTTTTCGAAATTTTTAGCAAAAAATCACTGTTTCGGAAATAAATAGCAAAGTACCACTTTTTCTAGAAATCGAGTTTCAGAAACTCGAGTTCCCCTCAATTCTGCCACCGTGGCATTGTTGACGTGGAATTTCTGTGATTAAAAAAAATTATGCGGTACTCGAGCTTGAGAAACTCGAGTTCTATGCAACACAGTACTCGAGTATACCAGACTCGGGTATGTTTTATAAATAAATTGCAGGAAAAAAAATTACACAGTACTCGAGTTTCCCAAACTCGAGTACTGTGTAATTTTTTTTTTTTTTTTTTTTTGGGGATAATGAACAAATAAACATAAAGGTAAAAATAAGTGACTTTTTTATGTTTTTATTTATTTAAACAGAAGCATTGTAAAATATAGAGATTTTAATTTCAAAATATGAATTTAATTTCTACATTAATTAAAATTGTTCATTGTTTTCTTATAAAAATTGTTCACTGTTTTCTGTATAAGCTATTTCTACGATTTTGCATAAAATTATTTTCTGTTCAGCATTATTTAAGAAATTGTTCACTCTCTTTTCTGCATAAATTATTTTCTGTTTACTGTTTAAAAAATTGTTCATTGTTTTCTCATAAAACACCTAGTGAAATCGTGTTTTCTAAATTTAAACGCCAAATCTGAATGCTTTTTCATGTTTGAATTTCACAATAATCGAATATATTTTTTTGCATTGATAAAATCTGTTTCTACATTAATAAAATTTGCTCTCTGTTTCTTCCAAAGTGAATTTTAGGCTAGGACATTTTGTTTTGCATTAAACATGTCTACACTAGGGGCATTGGCCCATTGGTTTTGGAATGCAAGCATGTCATCAATTTTCTGTGCAAGCATGTCTAAACTAGGTCTCTGCTTATTCATTTGAATATGAGGGTAATATTTACTATTGACTATTGGGGTTTGTGCACTTTCTCTAACTATGCAGGTAGTCTATAAACTAATGGTTATGCATGAAGGATGTTTGGAAGGGAAGTTTCAGTCTATTGAAAGACTAAGGGAAACCAATCAAGAGAAAGCTATTGTTCATCATGTCAGACAGGTGATTATAAGTAGAAATCTTGCCTTGAATCATTTATGCTCCTTAGAGAGGTTCTGAGGGTCCTGTGGTTTAGTTTTTTGACAGTTATGTGGAAATACGATATTGTTTTCTTTGCAAGTTTCCAGAAATTATTATGTAGCTTTCTGTTTCTGTTGTTGCACTTGATGTGATTAATCAATGCTTACCTTTGGAACCCTAACGAGTGTTGTTGCATTGTTATCCTTCATCTCTATATTTTGTATATATATCAATTTATAGTAAATTCATTATTAATTTTTTTTTTTTTTTGGTTGGTTGTAATTTCAACACTCTTTTTGCTATAACATACTACTATTTAATCAATTAAATCATTTGGTCTCCTTACATGTTTTGTGTTGATTTCTTACTTTATGTAGTTACTTCTTTTCATTTATAAGATGATTTAATAATGCAGTCACAAGAGCAACCCTATTCAGGTCCTTATTCATGTGATCAATGCTACTTTGTTGTTGCTTTCCTACTTCTTAATGTTGCATATTGAAAACAAATTTGAGAATGTTGAGTGAACTTCCATTATATATATATATATATATAAAAGAAAAAGAAGGAAGAAAAATTAAACAAAAGGGAGATCCAGAAGTGGATGAACCTTATAAATGTTGGCTAATTTTGTTTTAATTAGATTTTCTTTTTTGGTTGGGGAGCTGTATTAAAATGAGTACTAGGTGTTCGATGAAATCCTGCAAAGAACTTGGGATAGAAAAGGTTATGTTTGGGTTATTCTAAAACAAAATTAAAAGGAATTGGATTGGGTTACTCTCCACAAATTTGCTTCCAAGGAAGGATGTAGCTGGATTTTTTTTTTTTTTTCAATTGCTAGAAATATTTTTCTCTCCATCATAGTGGATGTTACAGTTTTAGTTGTTTAGAATAGGCTTAAAAGAAAATCTATTTGTAAGACAACACATTTTTATGGATAGCATACTGAGTGTTATATACATTTTAAATTTGAAATTCATACCAAGTGTTATTTTTAAAAATTTATAAATTCAATTGCATTAGCTACATACTTATTTAATTAAATTTATTTAAGTATGACTTTTGAAACAAAATGTTTCTCCAAATATTTACCTAAAATTATTTGGATATATTTGCTTTCTCGAATTCTAATTATTTCTATGTACAAAAATTTATTTGTGGACTCTTACAAAATTTACATTATTTTATTTCTATTTTGTTGAAAATAGATGTATTTTTTTTTTCCAAGAACCTAAAAATACATGTACTTATGTAATTCCCGTGCATTTGCACAGGTTTAAAAACTAGTTTCCTTAATATGCCAATGTATACATACGAGAGTCTTAGAGGCATCGAGCACATCATGGTCGACAAACCTACAAAACTAAGTACAGATACCACCGCAATAGAGTTCATTTAAACATAAATTTAAACATGAAAAACAAATTCGATTATTGTGAAATTTAAACATGAAAAAGTATTCAGATTTGGCTTTTAAATTTAGAAAACACGATTTCACTAGGTGTTTTATGAGAAAACAGTAAACAATTTTTTAAATAGTGAACAGAGAATAATTTGCACAAAAAAGAGAGTGAAATTTTTTTTTTTCAATAATGTTTAACAGAAAATAATTTTATGCAAAATACTATAAATAGTTTATGCAGAAAATAGTGAACAATTTTCATGAGAAAACAGTGAACAGTTTTACTTAATGCAGAAAACAGTTTTACTTAATGAACAGTTCTACATTCAACTAATTCGAACTTTTTTACAAATTCAAATTTTTCGAGGCATTTACCGTTAGGTGATCTATGCGAATCATTCATTTTTCTTTCATGGAGTTTGTCCATTATTCAGATGGTTACATATTTAAAAAAACACAAAAACCATTTAAATGCAATAACTGCGCCAATGCTAAAAACAGTTTATGCAGAAAATAGTGAACAATTTTTATGACAAAACAGTGAACAGTTTTAATTAATGCAAAAGGCAAATTTTATGAATGTGGTAAGCAGCTTCGAATATATAGTAAACATGATGTGTAGAGAACAAATTTTATTAACGTAGAAACAGATTTTATCAATGCAGAAAAACAAATTCGATTATTGTGAAATTTAAACATGAAAAGCATCCAGATTTGGCTTTTAAATTTAGAAAACACGATTTCACTAGGTGTTACATGAGAAAACAGTGAACAATTTTTTAAATAGTGAACAGAAAATAATATACGCAAAAAAGAGAGTGAACAATTTTTTAAATAATGCTGAACAGAAAATAATTTTATGCAGAATGCTAGAAATAGTTTATGTAGAAAACAGTGAACAATTTTTATGAGAAAACAGTGAATAGTTTTAATTAATGCAAAAAAAAAAAATTTAATGAATGCAGTAAGTAGATTTGAATATACAGTAAATATGATGTGCAAAGAGCAAATTTTATTAATGTAGAAACAGATTTTATCAATGCAGAAAAATATATTCGATTATTGTGAAATTCAAACATGAAAAAGCATTCAGATTTGGCGTTTAAATTTAGAAAACACGATTTCACTAGGTGTTTTATGAGAAAACAATGAACGATTTTTTAAACAGTAAACAGAAAATAATTTATGCAGAAAAGAGAGTGAACAATTTCTTAAATAATGCTGAACAGAAAATAATTTTATGCAAAATCGTAGAAATAGTTTATACAGAAAACAGTGAACAATTTTTATGAGAAAACAATAAACAATTTTAATTAATGTAGAAATTAAATTCATATTTTGAAATTAAAATCTCTATATTTTACAATGCTTCTGTTTAAATAAATAAAAACATAAAAAAGTCACTTATTTTTACATTTATGTTTATTTGTTCATTATCCCCAAACAAAAACAAAAACAAAAAAAACAAAATTTTTTTTTTTTACACAGTACTCGAGTTTCCTAAACTCGATTACTGTGTAAATTTCTTTTTTCCTGCATTTTATTTATAAAACATACCCGAGTCCGTTACACTCGAGTACCGTGTTGCATTGAACTCGATTTTCCCAAGCTCGAGTACCACATAATTTTTTTTAATCACAGAAATTCCATGTCAGCAATGCCACGGTGGCAGAATTGAGAAGAACTCGAGTTTCTGAAACTCGATTTCCAGAAAAAGTGGTACTTTGCTATTTATTTCCGAAACAGTGATTTTTTGCTAAAACTTTCAAAAAAAAGTGGTATTGGGCCATTTTGGCCTTTAATTCATATCTAACTATTTGTGTGGCTTGAGAAGAGAAGCTCATAGATGGGCTTTGACCAATCAAGTAGGCTGGACCGACGCGGTGTCATACACCCAACCCTACAGACACTGCACTGTCTTTTCTTCTTTTTAACTTTAGCGGGTCTCACACGCTTTTAGTCAGCTTTGCATTAAACCATTTTGTGTGGCTGGAGAAGACAAGCTCATAGATGAGTTTTTACCAATCAAGTGGGCTGGACGCACGCGGTGTCATACACCCAACCCAACAGACATTGCACTGCAAATGTGATTTAATTCCTATCTAACTCTTTGTCGGTGATTTAATTCCTATCTATTAAAAGGCTTTCACTTGTTTAAAATTGTTGAGTCAGTAATCAGTTTTTGTTTTAAAAAATTTTCTAACTTAACAATTTCAAACAAGTGAAAGTCTTTTAGTGGAATACGTCACTTGTCCACCATGAAGATCTTATAATTTCTCATATCGGTGAGATTTTGTTTCAAAAATATGATATACTAAAATGGAGCCATTGTTTTCAATTTTTAGTCTAGTTTTGTAGATTGTTGCCATATGAATATATGATATATGATTCATTTTGAAATGTAGAATTCATTTTAAAAAGATTTGAGAGCACAATGTTACTGAAGGAAACAGTGCAGGCACTGTGATGATTTTTTTTTTTTTTTTTTGAAGATTTGTTCGGCACTATGACGTGTTATTTCTTGAACATTTGTATCGTATAGTTTTGTACTATGGTGCACATGTAATAATGCTAAAAGGTTACTCGATGTCAATACAATACTATTGAATTGCAGTTAAGCTGGATGCCTTGGAGGTCTGGTCATGCTGCTCATTCTAAACTAAGCACTTCATTTTCAATCCAGTAAATTAGAGAAACGACACCCATTTTTTAAATTAACTGCTATTTTTCTTTTAAAAGTCTCAAAATTAAGAAAACTTCGACTAGACCCTACAAATTTCCTAAGGCTTCTTAAAACAATAAGAGCTCTACCAAATCCATACGCAATTTATAAAAATTCTGAAAAATTAGGAGAGCCACAATCAAAATCATTAAATTTAATTAACAGTGTATAAATCAATATTAACCAAAACAACTAGCGTAAAAGATCAAAGATGCCAATATACCACTCGTGACGTCTACTCTTTTTGTTTTTAGATAACAAATTAATCATACTACTCTTTGCATAAAGTAATTAACATTGTTAAGAGTCTTGGAGTTTAATTGTTTGATACCTCTGGATGTTTTCATCATCTCCCCTATTTTGTAACCATTGAATTATTTATTAAAGAGTAAATTGCAAATTATAGACCAAAAGTTTGTGTGTTTGGATTTTATTCTTAAAGTTTCAGAATTTGAATTTTATCCTTGAAGTTTGGGGTATTTGGATTTTACATCTTGACGTTTCAGAATTTAAATTTTACCCCCTAAATTTTAAGGGTGTTTAGATTTTTCTCTTCAAAGTTTGAAAGTGTTTAGATTTTACGCCCTGAAGTTTTAAAATTTGGAGGTGTAAAATCTAAACACCTCCAAACTTTAAATGTAAAATTCAAACACGCCTAAACTTCTGGAGTAAAATTCAAATTCTAAAATTTCAGCATGTAAAATCCAAACATCCTTAAATTTTAAGGATATAATTTGTAATTTATCCTTTATTAAAAAAAAAAAAAAAAAAAACTAATTGACTCTCACAATCTCGCACTTTTTTTTTTGTTTGACTTCAATATCCTTTTTTTTGAGAATCAAAAGCGAAGATGGAGACTCATCAATATCTAGACTTTTAGAACCCCACCGAAATTTCACCCCATCAGCAAAGAAAACCCAGTGCATACGGTATTAGATTTCAATGTCCCCTATTCCCATTAAATGAATGTTGATTTCTTCTCACAAGCATTGATTGTCAAGATTCTAGAGCCACACCGACATGAGCTTCATCTTTAGCTCAACGTTAGCGTGAAAGGGAGAAATTGGTACTAGGAAACAATTTTTCTAAGTCAAAAAGTTGTGCCCAGTTTATATAAGGGAGACTAAAAGACTAGCTGGACAAAAAATAAAACGAACTTTAAAACTTTAGAGGTTCAAAGTCTTTGGACTATAAATTTGTAACTTTAAAAAAAAATGTATTAAAAATTGAATTGGTGTTATTTATAACAATCACGAATTCAGAATTATCGTTTTATATAATTGTATTTTGATTTTGATTACATTGGTGGCAACGTAGCAATTCCATTATGATTAGGAGGCATTTGATCTAATTTGGATATTTGAATAAGAGACTTAAAGTTTTCGATATTTTTCTTTGAATTTTATGAGCCTTTTCACTAAATATTATTAAAATTTGAATTTGTGAGTGTTATGTCTAGAGAAATTTGGCACTGACAGTGCCAAATTAGGGGGAAAAGAGGAGAGATACTCTAACAACAAATTCCATACTTTCTTTTATATTATTAATTTATTATAAGATGCAAACCGGAGGACTCTCTTATTGATTGTTTGGATTTTGAATATAGCCTTGCATACTATAATCACTCCTTTGGCTATCAAACTATCAACTTTTGTTTCATGAATTGACGTCTAATCACTCCATTGGCTACTAATTATGAAATTATTGTCTTTGTTAAAGCAAAAAGGACACCTGACTTTAGGTGGGAAAAGCCAAGTGAAGCTAAGACACGATCATACCAAAATATTACAATGGATTTTAAACATAGCCTTGCATACTATAATAATGAGGCTTCTTATATGGCTCTTCAATCATCAATATTAGGGAATTGCAAGCTTAGTACCCTACTTCAAACTAGACATTAATTATTCCATAAAAATAACATTTTTTTATGGGTTTGATTTTCTTACAAGATATATATATTTTGGTCACTCCACCCCCAACATATCTTGAGTATATATATTTCTTATTTAATAACATTTTAATTATAGGTGTAGGGTCAGATTCTGCTGCCCAAGCCCAATGAGGTATGGGTTTGGAGCCCACTGAACCCAAAACAATAAATTTGTAGAGAGTGGGTGAAAGAGCTAGGCTAGTAATGAAAAAATAACAGTATGAAACAGCATAGAAGATGGTGAAATTTGACTAAAAGAGTGCTCGGACAGTGATCAATGTCTCGTCCGAGGAGGCTATTTTCATTGATGAACTTAGGTTCCAAATATGGGAGCTACAGTAAAATTATATGCTCTCTTTTCTCTCTCGATTCTCGATCCCCCCTATCAGATACCTTTCTCTCTTATATAGGGCTGCCCTTCTCCATCTCCACCGTCCACTTGTTCACCATCTGTGCGCCCACTTGAGTGCATGTCCCATCAGACACCCCCTTTAGCCCTGTCTGAGTGGCGGTAGTTGAGGATGCACTGTTCAGGGGTCTTCTCCACATAAATGCGGCCAGGTGGGTAGGTGCAGAGCATTAAATGCGGTGGTTGAGGTCTGTCTCCTTGATATTTCTTTATCTCTGTCACCTTCTCACGTGTCCGAGGTCTCCTTTTTCCCTGACACTTGTTAGACAGACCGCTTGACACGCTCCGGTCTCCTCGGACGTGTGAGAATCTCCTCGGACTGTACACGTGCTCGTCTGCGGACATTCCCCTTTCACATGGGCCACTGGCTGCGTCCTGGCCTCCTCGGTCGAACAGTGGTCCTCGGACAGGGCCTTTGGCCCAATTAAGTTGGGCTGGGTTTTTCTCCCCCACAATAGCCCCTCAAAATTGTAGTTTTTCCTTCACATCCGAGGAGAAAAAGTAGGATTTTGACTTGCCACGGAGCAACAACTTGGGAACACGCGCAACCGAGCTGGCACGTGTGTGAACGTGGGAGCTGACGCCTCATTAATGCCGCTGCGGTTTCCTTATTCCCAAAGCGCTGCATTAATTGCACCAGTTGACGTTTTGTCCTTTGCATCCAACGGTGGCTGATTGATCCAAGGGCTGTGGTTTTTCTTCAAGGTTTGGGCGGGAGTGCCCCTGACCCTTCGCTTGACCCCGTATAAAGCTTCTGAGGAAGTTATTCCTTCCTCACTTTACAAATCTCCAGACGCTCCAACAAGAACAGACGCGCCCCTCCGTCCACATCTCTCCGTCCGAATCTCCCAGCCGCCGGTGCCCATCTCACTCGGAACCCTCACGAGTCCTCCTACGAGTCTGCAATCGCTTCCCCGGTCTAGCCCTTGTAAGTCATCGCTCACCGAATCCTTTAATTTTCTCTTCGGCCAGTCACTCCGTTTAACCACCATGGGAAAACTCGAGTACATGATGGATAGCCCTGAGCAAGTAGAGGCGTTTAGGACCACATACCGCATACCCCCTAACGTGGGTGTGAGGTATTGCCCCCCAGACAGAATACTAACAGACCCGGAGACGGGAGAGGTGGTTATCCCCCTCATTGCCTTCAAAGAAGGGGGAATGACGATTCCCATGGGCCCCATCACCGCTAATTACCTTCGGAACCATAGGCTTACTCCCTGGCAGTGCGCGCCCAATATGTTTAGGATCCTAGGAGCGATTGAGGACCTTGAGCGTCGCTTGGGGCTGGGACTTACCTGGCTTGATGTGGTATATATGTACGAGTGCCACAGCCAGCAAGATGCCGGGTACTACTTAAAATCCCGGTCGGACGTTGTCAGGCTCATTTCCTGCCTTCCGAAATCCAACAAAGGGATGAAGGATGACTATGTGATCGTCTCGGGTGCCTGGCGTGACGGCCCTGGTTGCCCAACCACGCATGGGAAGCCAGGTGTGACATGTAGATCTAGGCGCACCGACCATAGGCTTAGGGCTCCCACCTTTTAACTGTTTTTGGTTTCTCTTCGACCAGTTTCTGAGCTTCTAACCATTTTGTTTTTACTTGCAACAGATAAGAGACACGTTTCTCCTCGGGTCCGCCTAACGAATGTTGCTGCCCTTAATTTCCTTCTTCGGTCAGAGATCTTCGTGAGCGAGGACGGGCAACTACGATCTGCTCCCCTTATTCTCGGATATCAAGGGAAACCAAAGGGTTTTCAGCCGGTCGGCAACGCCATTGTCCAGGGAGATTACCGTCTTGCGCGCATCGACGTTGGTCGGAAGGGCTTTTTGGCGCCACACGATCTTGATCCTGTACCCCGTCCAATCCCTCGGGTTGCACCTCCCCTTATCCAGCCACTTCAGCAAGTTCCTTTCGGACAGGAGATTGAAGGTGAGGGGGCTGGCTCTTCTACTTCGTCGCTAGAAGAGCAGATAGACGAATTTCGGTTTGAGGGAGAGGCTTCAAGGGTAAACCAGGTGGTGGAGATCTCAGACGCCGAGGAAGAAGAGTGTGAGCAGTCAGGTGCCCAACTTAATCTGTTAGCCACCTATTCAGAAGACTCCTCGGACGAAAACATGGATCTGAGGAACTTGATGAAGGGGAGGGGCAAAAAGTCAGACCCTAAAGACGTTGGGACATCTAAGACGGTGGTGTCACTTCCTCCGGCGCCCACTCAGATCCCTGACCCCAACTTGAGGCCCGTGCTAAAACTGCAGAAGAAAAGACCCCACACTGAGGTGGAGGAGAAACAGGTGCCACCAACCAAGGTGGCCAAGCAGCAAAGGGTGGCACAGGACAACCGAGGCCGCAGGGCTCCGTCTACTGAAAGCCGAGATGAGGGCACGGTGGCAGAGGTTCGCCGAGGAGGAGGGGGACCACGGATTTGGTCTCCAAAACTAGAGTTAGAGGGCGCTCCAATCCTCTGGGAGACCTCCCTCAGGAATTATGACGGAGGGAGAGCCGGCTACGTTGCTGAGGCCCTGCAGCAACCTCTCCTCCTCCCTCATGACATGGAGTCCTTCAGGCGTTTCAATCAGCCTGAGCTCTTTCGATCCCTGAAGAGGGACTTGGCCATCGTAAGCAACTTCAATCCAACTAACTGAATCGTCGAATTTTGCCTTTCCTATTTTTCAGCGTTTGACACTTAAGTTTCCATCACGCAGGTCACTCAGCAAATTTACGTAGCCGAGGAGTGGGACAAGAGGAATCGCCTTGAAGCCCAGGCGGCGATCTGTTCCCGAGATGAGGCGGAGAAATCTCTGGGCCAGCTGAAAGACGATTATACTCGTCTGTCCGGGGAGCTCGCGGATATGACCAGTCAGAAGAAGAGTCTTGACGCTGGAATAAAAAATATTGAAAAGCAGGTTGAGGACCAGCGTCAGCTGCTAAAGGCGACAGAGGCCGATCTGAAGACTGAGAGGGAGCTAGTAAATGGGCTAAGGGATGAACTCCGAAGAGCTAAGGATCAAGTCAGATATGCCGAGGAGAAAGCCCAGTTGGCTCAGGAGGCGACCGAGGCTGAAAAGAAAACAGCTTACCAGCTGGGGGTAGAGACAGCTACGTCCCAGCTTCTAGAGCAGTTCGCCTCGGTCAGCCGAGACTACTGCGACATAAGTTGGGGCAAAGCCCTGGATGCAGCTGGAGTTCCTGCCGACTCGGAGCTGAGGCATCCTGGGAGCGTATACTACGATCCTGAGATCCGAGAGCTCCCAGGAACTGATCTCCCTTCTGCCCCACAGCTGCCAGAAGCCTCGGAACCAATCTCGGTCAGCGACGTTGCACCCACTATGGGAGCAAACAAGGAAACTGGTCAGGCAAGCGGCAAGGATAAGCCAGCTGAGCCAGCCCAAGAGAAAAGCAAAGGGCCAGGCGAAGAGAAAGTTCCTCCTGAGGCCAAGGACCAAGCCCCTGATGCAACTGCTCGGATAGGCCAGGCTGCTGACACCGTGCTCCCCTCGGCAAAGAAATAGATGTATAGGGCTCACTTTTTGCACCTGTGTTTTCCTTTGTTTTATCCAAAGCATTGTAAACCGTCTTTTATTAATGGAATGGGTTTTCATTCGTCTATGGTGTCTTTAAATACATGTCTTACCAATTATTATTGTTATATACAACTGTACATTGCACTTATAACCACATAATGCAAATAAATCTATTTGACACATCATAACTAAGATTATTAATGAAAAGAAAAGGACTGCCAAGAGTTACTGATGAATTGCGTGTTTCCAAGCTAAGCATAAGTCGTCATTCCTCGGTTTCAAACTAAACACGACTAGGGGAAAGTTTTATAAATTAGAATTAATTTAAACGCATAGGGGTATCGACTAACCTGTCGACCGGTTTAAAGATTGCAGGATTCGAATGTGCTTGAGTTAAGTAATCCTAGTCATCTGGTCCGAGGACTGCAGGCATAACTGGATTTAAGCTTTAAAAGCCAAAACTGCAACGGTGTTAACTAACCCAAATCATCTGGTCCGAGGACTACAGGCATGATTGGATTTAAGTTTAAACACTTGAGCTAACGGCAAACGAGTGTTAACTAACCCTAATCATCTGGTCCGAGGACTACAGGCATGATTGGATTTAAGTTTAAACACTATAGGGCTGTAACCGAGTGCTAACTAACCCAAATCATCTGGTCCGAGGACTACAGGCATGATTGGATTTAAGTTTAAACACTATAGGACTGTAACCGAGTGCTAACTAACCCAAATCATCTGGTCCGAGGACTACAGGCATGATTGGATTTAAGTTTAAACACTATAGGACTGTAACCGAGTGCTAACTAACCCAAATCATCTGGTCCGAGGACTACAGGCATGATTGGATTTAAGTTTAAACACTATAGGACGGTAACCGAGTGCTAACTAACCCAAATCATCTGGTCCGAGGACTACAGGCATGATTGGATTTAAGTTTAAACACTTGAGCTAACGGTGTTAACTAACCCTAATCATCTGGTCCGAGGACTACAGGCACGATTGGATTTAAGTTTAAACACCTAAGCTAACGGCAAATGAGTGTTAACTAACCCTAATCATCTGGTCCGAGGACTACAGGCATGATTGGATTTAAGTTTAAACACTTGAGAGGGCGGTGAATGAGTGTTAACTAACCCTAATCATCTGGTCCGAGGACTACAGGCATGATTGGGTTTAAGTTTAAACACTTGAGAACTTTACGCAGCGAATTGGTATGTCAACTGAAGAGAAGACTTGACTAATAAAAGTACCTCTTGAGGTTATTTACATTCCAAGGACGAGGGATTACATGACTATCCAAATCTTCTAAGAAATATGCTCCAATACCGGCGCCTGAAGTGATGCGATATGGTCCCTCCCAATTGGGTCCCAATTTCCCCCAAGCTGGGTTCTTTGCGGTGCCCACAACTTTCCTCAGCACCAGGTCACCGGGCTCTAAAGGCCTCAGCTTCACGTTAGCGTCGTAGCCTTGTCTGAGTTTTTGTTGATAGTGTGCCAACTGAACCATTGCATTCTCCCTTCTTTCCTCAATTAAGTCTAAGCCCTTCCGTAGCTGCTCGTCGTTGTCGGCTGGACTGAATGAGCTAGTTCTTAGTGTTGGGAACCCTGTTTCCAGAGGAATGACAGCTTCAGCCCCATAGGTCATCGAGAAAGGGGTCTCTCCAGTGGACCTGCGGGGCGTGGTTCTGTAAGCCCAGAGCACATGTGGCAACTCCTCTACCCATCTGCCCTTTGCATCGTCTAGCCTCTTCTTTATGCCGTTCAGTATGACCTTGTTGGAAGCTTCTGCTTGGCCATTACCTTGGGGATAGGCTGGAGTGGAGTATCTGTTTGTAATTCCCAGCTCGCCGCAGTAATTTCTGAATGCCTTGCTGTCGAACTGTAAACCGTTGTCCGAGATGAGGGTGTGAGGAACCCCAAACCGTGTGACAATGTTTTTCCACACGAATTTTTGCACATCAACGTCTCTGATATTGGCTAGTGGCTCGGCTTCAACCCACTTGGTGAAATAGTCTGTTCCGACCAGGAGGTACTTCTTGTTTCCTGCAGCTTTGGGGAAGGGTCCCACAATATCCAAGCCCCACTGGGCAAAGGGCCATGGGCTAGACAGTGGATTGAGTTTTCCTCCTGGCTGGTGAATGTTCGGAGCGAAGCGTTGACATTGGTCGCATTTTTTGACGTATTCGTGTGCCTCCTTCTGCATGTTAGGCCACCAATAACCTTGGGTGAGGGCTCGGTGAGCCAAGGACCTGCCTCCGGTGTGGCTCCCACAGATTCCTTCGTGTAACTCTTCTAGCAGTGTCTCAGTCGCCTCGGGGTGCACACACAACAAATATGGTCCCGAATAGGAGCGCTTGTATAGTTTCTGGTCTTCGGATAGCCAGAACTTAGTCGCCTTCCTCCGAATTTTATCGGCTTCGGCCTTCTCTTCGGGCAATATATCTTCCTTGATAAATTTGATCACCGGGTCCATCCAGCACGGCCCGACCCTAATCTGGTGGACCTGGACTCCTCCTGCCCTTGTCTCCGTAGGCCTGTGCAAGTCCTCGACGAGGATGACCCTCGGCAAGCCTTGTGCCGAAGAGGTGGCTAACGTGGCCAGGGAGTCAGCATGTGAGTTGCCACTCCTGGGGATGTGCAACAAACTGAAAAATTCAAACTCTGATTGTAGGTGTTTGACACGACCTAAGTATCCCTGCATTCTTTCGTCCTTTGCCTCGAATTCGCCTTGTACTTGACCTACTACCAGTCTTGAGTCCGAGAACAGCTCCACGGATTTCCCACCCATTTTTCGGACCATAGTCATCCCCATGAGCAGAGCCTCATACTCTGCTTCATTATTCGTTGCCGAGAAGTCCAACCTTAGCGATTTTTCGATAGTGATCTTCTCGGGGGATATCAATACGAGCCCAACTCCAGAGCCTCTCTGGTTTGCCGCGCCATCGACGTATACTTCCCAATGAGAGGGATTCTGTTGAGAGACCATGCCAACTGATTTTTCATCCATGCCCGACGTGGGCTTCACCTCCTCTAGCTGGGGCTCCGTGAACTCAGCCACCAAATCTGCGAGGATCTGTCCCTTGACCGATGTGCGGGGCATGTATCTTATATCAAAAGCCCCTAAGATTGTACCCCACTTGGCAATCCGACCGGTGTAATCGGCACTTCGGAGTATAGCTTTGAGTGGGAGTTGTGTGAGAACGGTCACCGTGTGGGCTTGGAAGTAGTGTGGTAGCTTCCGCGTGCCAAGCACTACTGCTAAGATGGCCTTCTCTAGTGGCAAGTAACGAATCTCAGCCTCGTGCAGGGACTTGCTTACGTAATAGACGGGCCTTTGTACGCCAGAGTCTGACCGTATCAACACCAGGCTCACCGCATAGGGAGCTACAGCGATATAGGCGAACAGTACCTCGTCGGGCTCAGGACTAGACATGATTGGTGGCCGAGACAGGTAATCCTTGAGTTGCTGGAACGCCAAAGCGCATTCCTCAGTCCATTCGAATCCCTTCCACTTGTTGAGTAGAGAGAAAAAAGGCCGACACCTGTCTGCCGATCTAGAGATGAACCGATTGAGGGCAGCTGTCATTCCAGTCAGTTTTTGAACTTCCTTGGGATTCCGAGGAGCTCGGAGGTTGTTGATGGCCTTTATCTGGTCGGGGTTAACCTCAATTCCTCTGTGGGTGACCATGTATCCCAAGAACTTGCCGGATCCCACCCCAAACGAGCACTTAGAGGCATTCAGTCGTAGCTTGTGTTTCCGTAGAACCTCAAAAGTACTTTCAAGGTCTTTCACATGCTCGGCTATAACTTTGCTCTTCACCACCATGTCATCTATGTAAATCTCGATGTTCTTGCCCAGCTGTGGCTCGAACATCCTCGTCATCATCCTCTGGTAGGTAGCTCCCGCGTTCTTCAGGCCGAACGGCATCACTTTATAGTGGTAGTTGCCAATAGGGGTGACGAAGGCAGTTTTCTTCTGGTCCTCCTGGGCTAACGGTATCTGGTGGTAGCCTTGGAAGGCGTCCAGGAAACTCATCCGAGGGTGGCCGACAGTGGCGTCGACCAGTTGATCGATCTTCGGCATAGGGAACGGGTCTTTGGGACATGCCCTATTCAGGTCCGTGAAGTCCACGCATACTCGCCACTTCCCACTCTTCTTCCTTACCACCACGGTATTCGCTAGCCATTCGGGATAAAAAACCTCTTTGATAGCCCCAGCTGCTTTGAGTTTCGTCACCTCGTCCCTTACTGCGTCAGCGTGCTCCTTGGATGGGCGCCGTATAGGTTGCTGCTTGGGGGTGACCAGTGGATTCACCTTCAAATGGTGGCATATGAACTCCGGGTCTACCCCGGGGGCCTCGTAAGCACTCCAGGCAAACACGTCGAGATTTTGCTTGAGGAACTCTATCAACTCCTCCTTCTCTTGAAGAGGCAGCTGAGATCCGACTTGGAAGAACCTGTCAGGATCATTCCCAATGACTACTCTCGTCAGATCCTCGCACCGAGCGCTTTCATCCGATGCTTCAGAGGGCACTCCCCGAGACTGTAGTTGCTATAAATCCCTCCCAACTACGCCCGAGGGTTCGGCTGGGGCCCCATGCTGAATGGCGGCCACCAGGCACTGTCTAGCAACAGATTGGTCTCCTCGGATTTCGTGCACCTGTCCCCCTGAGAAATATTTGACCTTCTGATGTAAAGTAGAGGGGACGGCCCCGAGTGCGTGAATCCAAGGTCTGCCTACGAGTGCCGTGTAGGGCGAATATGCGTCTACGACGACAAAGTCCAACTCCACGACCTCAGAGCCGGACTGCACAGGCAAGCGTATCCGGCCTTTCGGGATGACAGGCCTTCCTTCAAAGGTGAATAGCGGGGAATCGTACGGCGTCAGGTCCTGGGGTTTTAGGCCTAGCCCCTTGTAGAGGTCCGGGTACATTATCTCCACGGCACTGCCCTGGTCCACCATTACCCGCCTCACATCGTACCCTCCTATTCTGAGGGTGATGACTAGTGCATCATCATGGGGTTGGATGGTGCCAATCATGTCCTCGTCCGAGAATCCCATAACCAACGGGGCACCGGACCTAGCTCTCTTCGGCCCTCGGCTCGACTCCCCTGCGAGTGGTCGGCCTACCGACATAACTTTCAAAGGCCAGGACCCTGTTCTTCCCGGCGCAGCGAAGACGACATTTATAGTCCCCAGCGGTGGATTTGGGGGGTCGTCCCTACGCGGTCCCGAGCCTGTCTGCCCTCGGCCGCTGGAGTGGTGCAGAAGATGTTTCAATTTACCATCGCGGACCAACTGGTCCAGGTGATCCCACAGACTCCTACAATCTTCCGTTGTATGCCCATGGTCCTGATGGTACTGGCAGTAGAGATTGTGGTTGCGCCTCTCGGGGTTTCCCACCATCTTATTCGGCCACCTGAAGAATGATTCATTTTTAATCTTTTCCAAGACCTGATGCACTGGTTCTTTGAACACGGTGTTGACCGACTGAGGATTCATCGATCCTGATTGCCCGGCAAAATCCCTTCTCGGTTTATTGTAATTGTACCGATCCGACCGCGAATCTCTCCTCTCCTGAGGGATAATCTTGTCCTTTCCCTTGCCCTGCTGCTGATCTTCTTCAACCCTCTTATACTTCTCTATGCGGTCCATCAGTTGACGCACGTTTGTGACTGGCTTGCCAGATAGGGATCCCCTCAAACCGTGGTCAGTAGGGAGGCCGAGCTTGAACGTGCTGAGGGCCATTGCATCGTTGTTGCCCTCCACCTCATTGAACATCTCCCAATATCTGTCTGAATACGTCTTCAAGGACTCGCCTTCCTGCATGGACAAGGATAGCAGGGAGGAGAGAGGCCTGGCCACTCTTCGGCACGTAACAAAACGGGAGCCGAACGCCTGAGTGAGCTCCTTGAAGGAGTTGATGGAACCCGCCTTCAACCCATCAAACCATCTCATAGCAACGGGCCCAAGACTGGAAGGGAAGACCTTGCACATCAAGGCTTCGTCTCTGGAGTAGACAGCCATCCTCTGGTTAAAATGGCTCACGTGCTCAACTGGGTCAGTTTTACCGTTGTAGACGGTGAACGTTGGCTGATTAAAGCGCCGAGGGAGTCTGGCCTCCTCTATCCTGCGCGTGAAGGGTGATCTAGATATCTGATTTAGAGCCCTGTTCATGGCATCATTCTCCATGTCCTTGTGTGATGGGCTCCTACGTTCCCTTTTACGATGGGACTCCTCTACATAGGTGTAGGACTCGCTAGCTGGTGTCTTGGACTTGTGTTGGTAAGAGACGTCGCGCTCGTCATCAATATCATCTTCAGAGTACGAGGAAGACCGTTTCCTCTTTGCGTGTCGCAACTCCCTCTTTAGTTTTTCCACTTCCAGTTGTAAGTCGCGGTTCTTCTCTGCATGGGACATGTGACTTCCGCTCTGCGAATGGCTCTGGCTAAGGCGCACGGTGTGTACACTGCCCTCACGGTTTTGTCTCCTCTCTAAGTTGATGACATGGTCCACGTGTTGGGATGCCCTGGATTCTGCTTGTTGCTCACCTTGTTCTGCCATCATCAACTGCTTATTCCACTCTTGCACAAGCTCTCCCCACAGACGGCGCCAATTGTAGGGTCAGATTCTGCTGCCCAAGCCCAATGAGGTATGGGTTTGGAGCCCACTGAACCCAAAACAATAAATTTGTAGAGAGTGGGTGAAAGAGCTAGGCTAGTAATGAAAAAATAACAGTATGAAACAGCATAGAAGATGGTGAAATTTGACTAAAAGAGTGCTCGGACAGTGATCAATGTCTCGTCCGAGGAGGCTATTTTCATTGATGAACTTAGGTTCCAAATATGGGAGCTACAGTAAAATTATATGCTCTCTTTTCTCTCTCGATTCTCGATCCCCCCCTATCAGATACCTTTCTCTCTTATATAGGGCTGCCCTTCTCCATCTCCACCGTCCACTTGTTCACCATCTGTGCGCCCACTTGAGTGCATGTCCCATCAGACACCCCCTTTAGCCCTGTCTGAGTGGCGGTAGTTGAGGATGCACTGTTCAGGGGTCTTCTCCACATAAATGCGGCCAGGTGGGTAGGTGCAGAGCATTAAATGCGGTGGTTGAGGTCTGTCTCCTTGATATTTCTTTATCTCTGTCACCTTCTCACGTGTCCGAGGTCTCCTTTTTCCCTGACACTTGTTAGACAGACCGCTTGACACGCTCCGGTCTCCTCGGACGTGTGAGAATCTCCTCGGACTGTACACGTGCTCGTCTGCGGACATTCCCCTTTCACATGGGCCACTGGCTGCGTCCTGGCCTCCTCGGTCGAACAGTGGTCCTCGGACAGGGCCTTTGGCCCAATTAAGTTGGGCTGGGTTTTTCTCCCCCACAATAGGGAATAGGATTTCTATATACCTTATTTATAATTTATTTATTTGTACATATTTTATTCATCTCTAAAATGTTTGTCTTAAAAAAAAAAAAAAAAAAGCTCTCTTGTAGTCACCCCTCCTTTGTTAGAGTCATCTCATTAAAGATGGCAAAATACATTCTCCCGAAATAGGGACATGGTATCTATGATTTGACTTGGCTACACTGCGTCGCCATCCTTACAGTATATACCTATTATTCTTGGCTTATCATATCATTGGATGGAGAAAAAATTTGTAATATTACTATGTTTTTTAGGGTTTTGAGATTTAGAGTTTTGGTTAAAGCTAGAGGATGATCTGATTAAGATAAGAATAGGTGTTTTTTAGGGAATGTGCTTAAAGTTGCCCCCAAGAAAGATACACTCTTTTGTTTTGGGGAGCAAGTCTAAAAATCTAAATTAAAATGAGCAATGTACAAGTATTTTTACTTTTTTTAGTATGAGTTAAAGGTACAAGTTTTGTTTTTAAAGAGAGAAGCTTTTAAATAGGATCTTATATTTTCATGTCTAAATGGGCTCTCCTTTAAATGGCCAAAGTGAGAGTTTTAGTTCAAAACGTGGATTTCCTCCAAAAATAAAATCCAAAACGTGGGTGGGGTGTATTTTTAATTGTTGTTAATGGACTAATGGGTAATCAAAATGAGAAAGTAAGGATTATTTCCATAGTACTTGATTATTTATTTATTTATTTAATAAAATGAAAATATGTAGATATAAGCTCTTTTGTAAAAGTTAAAACTCAAATAAACACTTTCATTTTAAAATTCATTCAAATCATGAATTTTTATACTCTAGGAATTTCAATATATGGAAATTGTATTAAATTCGGATAAGATTACATTGAGTGTTATTCCTATTTTATACTCTAAACAAGAACTAACAAACTCTACTTGAAATGCTGCCAAGATTTAACCATAACAAACTTTCTAAACTACCAATAGATAACTGATACGTGGACTTCCACTCTAATTGACAGTGCCACTTGTGGGGCCCGTGGGCCTGGAAGTCTCGGCCCACCTCTAGGCTGGCCCAAGGCCCATGCCGAGGATCGATGGCTGCCCCAGGCAGTTGTCTAGGGGCTTTTTAGCCCTCTGGGCCACGCCGAGGACGACCCTATCCTCGGCATACCTATCCTAATCCCAGGTGGGGGACATGCCCAGTATAGGCGGTCACATCCACACTTAATGCATCTACCTAACTCCCCTGGCAATCTTAATGCTGAGAGGACTCCTGAACGGCGGAACCTTGGGTGCTGCGACCCACAGTAAGGTGGGGAACGTGGCTGATGGGACAGGTTCTTAAGCAGTGGTCTAGATGATTGACAGTTGGAAGGCTAGGATTGGCCAAAGAGGGTATATAAAGCAAGGGGCCCTTCAGAGGGAGGGGCTCCTCGGCCATCCGAGGAGCAACCCCCAAGCCAAAAAGAACAGAGCAAAGCCCTCAAGAAGGAAGAGCGCTTCCGGCGACCCGGTGGCAAGCCTGTTAGCGCCAAACCCTACGTCCCACTCTCTAAATAAATGTATTGTTGGGGGATCAACGACGAAACGAGCCCCTACACCACTAATAGAAGATAAATTGCATGTAGTTTTAGGCTTTATTCTTAGAGCATTCGCATCAGAAAATTTTATCATATCTTATTTTACTATCTTAAAAAGTCACTTTGTAGTGGAAGACTAAGCGAATGGGTTGATGCGTTGTGAGAAAATGACATATTGCTTTCTCTAATCTAAACCCTAGTCTAATTTATGTGTAATATGTGTGAAACTCTCTTCTGAAGACTTGAAGTCCGGCCCTTGGTCTCGCACTCTACAAGCATTTATATTTGTGAAGTGACCACCGCACCAAGGGTGCGCGGTGGTATTGATTGGAAATTTTGAATGCTTTTGATAAGACAAACTTCTTTTTCTTTTACCTTTTTTCTTTTTTATAGTGGAAGACAAGCCTTCTGTTTTATTTTATTTTTAATAAAATAAATAAATAAAAGGTTTTGCCTCAGGGAAGGGAAAATGAGATATTCAAACTAACATCGTTCTTATTTTATCAAGTGCACTCCCCGTCAGTTGTGTTAGACAAAACAATAAACTTTTTTTTGTTTTTCCTTTTTTACAAAACAAAATAAGAAACTTTTATCCAAAAAAAAAAAAAAAATTATTGTGGAATACTTAATTGGGAGACTAGCTTCTTTTTTTTTTCCCAGAACAGTTACAATATCATTGAGTTAAACAACATTTACATCCAAATTTAGACAACGAGACAGGAATGGTGGGACACCTTCCAGCTAGACCTGCTTGCCGTATACTAGTCTAGAGTACTTAGCTAAAAGATCACACACACAGCACGCAAAAGATCAACTTTTACTCTTTGGTTGATGTGTTGCTGAGAAAATGTTTATTGCATGTTATGAACAATACGAACATGGAAACAGGAATTGATTGCAATATTTGAATGTTTTCCACTAGACAAATTTTATATGCTGAAAGACAAGCTTTTACTTGCTAAGAAAACAAAAAACAAACAAAAGGGACCAATAGACATATACACTTGATTTGAGAATACACCAGCATTTCATGGGCAGACTGTCGCCCAAACCCAATGCAACTATTTTGTATTGCAAACTCTATCCTATGGTGTAATCGATAAATTTATTGGTGATAGTATTCCTTCGAGCTCCAGAATTAGTTCAATACAACCTAATTTTTGTAATTTCAGTAATGATTATTTGCATACAAATAAAATATCATTAGAATTGTTATCGTCCTTTTTCTTTTGCAAGAATCTAATTAAACTTTACTCTATTATTATTAATAAGAAACTTAACATGCTTTATTTTTTTTTATGGGATTGTAACATGTTATATTAATATAGGCATCTCAATGTATTTTCTAATATAAATCAAGTAAAATTTTTTTTAAACTCTTTGTCCAATTATTTCTGTGGACATTTTCCTAAAAACATTGAAATGGAAATATAGAAAAATAATTATACGGTTCCAAATAATGGCATTTTGAATAACTTTGATTAATCATAACAATATCAAAATTTTTAGGCACCTAGAAGAAATAAATTGATGTTTTTCTTTTTACTTTTTGGGGGTGGATGGAGTTTTTCACTCGAGTTCACCATTTTATTTTTCCTTCCAAATTGGGAAGAAAAGATGAAAGAAAATGAGATTAATAAGAAAAGAAATTAATTATAATACTCATATAAATCCAACAAAATTAAGAGTTTATTGAGATGTTATTAGGTGTGGTACGATATATTGAATTTTAAATAAAATGTTAATGTTGCATTCTCTTATTAGATAATATAAAATATACATTTTACGCTTCATTCTTACCAAATTAGAAACTCATAAAAAAAGTATCAAATTACTCCACTTTTTCATCATTCTATTTTTAATAATAAGGGTATAATAGTAATTTAATTTCTAACTTTCTACTTTTCCGTTCTCATTACCAAACAAATATAATGAAAAAATAAAATAAAAAACATATATTTTGTTATGTAAAAGTTTATTGAATATTTTGCTGAATTTTTTTTATAAAAAATGAAATTTTTCTAAAAGCACGTTTGGCAGGTAAGTAAATTGATATGTGGCAGCCAAAAAGGCAAAAAGATATGTGGCCAGATCAAGATAAAAGCCCCACAAAATGGAGGGAGGGTCCTACTTGCAAGTCTTCAGTCAATGCTTGAAGCGTAGAACACCGAATGCAGACAGAGTGTAGAGTTTGAAGTGTAAAACAAAACAAAACAAAATCAAACGGAGGTGCTCCTATAAATTACCATCCAATTAGTATTGTTTTCACAAAAAAACCCTTACTTCTCATAATAATCTGATAATGGAGGGTTCCTTAGGATTCCTTTTGCTGGCTTTTCTAATTATTCCTCTTCCTAATTTCTTCATTTTCTGCACCGGACACTCTCACTCTCACTCTCACTCTCAGCTTCGTTGCATCGATACCGAGCGACACGCCCTTCTCACCTTCAAGCAAGACCTTATTGATCCATCAAACCGGCTCTCCTCTTGGACTGTTGATGGGGATTGTTGTCTATGGGAGGGTGTTGTCTGCCACAACCTCACTGCTCACGTCCATCAACTCCATCTCAGAAGCTCCCCTCCTCCTATTTGGGATGATTTTATGAATCAGGAATATGAAGCTCATTTAGAACAATATGTAGCCTATGTGGCTCAAGAAGAGGCTTATGAGCGGTCAATGTTTGGTGGTAAGCTAAATCCTTCTCTGCTTGATTTGAAGCATTTGAATTACTTTGACCTCAGCTTCAATAATTTCTCTGCTTCTCCTATTCCCTCATTTCTCGGTTCAATGAAGAGTTTAACATCTCTTAATCTCTCTAATGCGAGATTTGTGGGACTCATTCCTCATCAACTTGGAAATCTCTCCAATTTGCTCTATCTCAATCTTGAAGGCTATGATTTATATGTGAATAACCTTGAATGGCTTTCTGGTCTTCCTTTGCTACAACATCTCGATATGAGTTCTGTTAATCTTAGCAAAGCCTCTGATTGGCTACAACTCACAAACACACTCCCTTCTTTGTTAGAGTTGCGGTTGTCATATTGCCAGCTTCCTTTCATTCCTCTTGTTGTTGATGTCCACAACATGACTTCTCTTAGGCACCTCGATCTATCTTCCAACAATTTCAACTCTTCAATTCCCAATTGGTTGTATAGTTTTAGTCGTCTTGAGTTTCTCAACCTTCGCAACAGTAATTTGCAGGGTACAATCTCCAGTGCCATTGGAAACCTAACATCTGCCATTAGTATTGACTTGTCAAGAAATGAACTTGGAGGAAAGCTTCCAGTGTCTTTTGGAAATCTTTCATCTTTGACAAACCTGGATTTTTCAAATAATCAGTTCAGCGGAACTCTCCCTCAAAATTTGGGGCAATTAAAAAATCTTGTCAAACTTTCTTTTTCACAGAATTCAATTTCAGGTCCAATTCCAGTGTCTTTTGGAAATCTTTCATCTTTGACAAACCTGGATTTTTCAAACAATCAATTCAACGGAACTCTCCCTCAAAATTTTGGACAACTGAAAAATCTTGTCAAACTTTCTTTTTCACAGAATTCAATTTCAGGTCCAATTCCAGTGTCTTTTGGAAATCTTTCATCTTTGACAAACCTGGATTTTTCAAACAATCAATTCAACGGAACTCTCCCTCAAAATTTTGGACAATTGAAAAATCTAGTCAAACTTTCTTTTTCACAGAATTCAATTTCAGGTCCAATTCCAGTGTCTTTTGGAAATCTTTCATCTTTGACAAACCTGGATTTTTCAAACAATCAATTCAACGGAACTCTCCCTCAAAATTTTGGACAACTGAAAAATCTTGTCAAACTTTCTTTTTCACAGAATTCAATTTCAGGTCCAATTCCAGTGTCTTTTGGAAATCTTTCATCTTTGACAAACCTGGATTTTTCAAACAATCAATTCAACGGAACTCTCCCTCAAAATTTTGGACAATTGAAAAATCTTGTCAAACTCTCTTTTTCACAGAATTCAATTTCAGGTCCAATTCCAGTGTCTTTTGGAAATCTTTCATCTTTGACAAACCTGGATTTTTCAAATAATCAGTTCAGCGGAACTCTCCCTCAAAATTTGGGGCAATTAAAAAATCTTGTCGAACTTTCTTTTTCACAGAATTCAATTTCAGGTCCAATTCCAGTGTCTTTTGGAAATCTTTCATCTTTGACAATCCTGGATCTTTCAATTAATCAGTTCAGCGGAACTCTCCCTCAAAATTTGGGGCAATTAAAAAATCTTGTCGAACTTTCTTTTTCACAGAATTCAATTTCAGGTCCAATTCCAATGTCTTTAGGAAATCTTTCATCTTTGACAAACCTGGACTTTTCACATAATCTGTTTAGCGGAACTCTTTCTCTAAATTTTGGGCAATTAAAAAATCTAGTCAGCCTTTCTTTTGAGAATAATTCAATCTCTGGTCCACTCCCACTGTCTTTAGGCAGTCTTTCATCTCTGACATACCTGGATCTTTCAAATAATCTATTCAACGGAACAGTTCCTCAAAATTTTGGGCAGCTTTCCAAGCTAGACTATTTGTCTATTGAATCAAATATGTTGGAAGGTGTTGTGTCCAAATCTCACTTTTCCAATTTAACAAGATTGAACACATTTTTTGCATTTGGAAACCGGCTGACTTTAAATGTAAGTCACGATTGGATTCCTCCTTTTCAACTGGAGTTTTTAAGCTTGCGATCATGGAATTTAGGGCCAAAATTTCCTCCATGGCTTTGTTCACAAAGGAATCTTCAGTATTTGGACATATCCAACACACAGATTTCAGATGTGATTCCTCCTTCAATTTGGAACTTGTCTTCTCAATTCAATTATCTAAATCTTTCCCACAATCAAATCAATGGTGAGATTCCAAACAATCCTTCAATTTTGTCTACTTCTTCAGTGATTGATTTAAGTTCAAACCAATTCAAAGGTTCATTGCCTTATATATCCTCTAGTGTGATTGTGCTAGATCTTTCTAACAATTCATTCTCCAAGTCAATTTCATCATTTTTGTGTTTCAAGACAAATGACTCCAAAAGCATAGGATATCTCAATCTTGAAAAAAATAATTTATCAGGAAAAATTCCTGATTGTTGGATGAAGTGGAATAGCTTGGTGGTCCTAAATTTGGCAAACAACAATTTTAGTGGCAGCTTTCCAGCATCCATTGGATCTTTGACACTTCTTAAGTCTTTGCATCTATACAACAACAAATTCTCAGGAAATTTACCATCATCTCTGAGAAATTGTGAAAAATTGGTGACTTTTGATGTTGCTGAAAATGAGTTTGTTGGTAGCATACCTTCATGGATAGGACACAGATTTTCAAGCTTGATGATACTCAACCTTCACTCAAATAATTTCCATGGTCACATACCAAAAGAATTTTGTGCTCTTACTTCACTCCAGATCTTGGACTTTTCTCATAATAAGTTATCTGGAGGTATTCCTGGATGTGTAAAACATTTTAGTGCCATGGCCACAAAAAATAATTCAAATCCTGAAATGAGTATGAGTTCTTCTCAAGCAGGTGGTTATTATGGAGAAACTCTCCCTCTTGAAAGCGAATTGCTTGTGATAAAGGGCAAAGTTCTTGAGTATAGCACCATTCTCCACCTAGTAAAATGTATAGACTTTTCCAATAACAGTTTATCAGGAGAGATCCCTAAAGAAATAACCAGTCTTCAAGGATTACAATCACTGAATCTATCATATAATCTCTTGATTGGAAGTATTCCTGAGAATATAGGTGCTATGGGATCATTGGAATCAATTGATTTCTCTATGAACCAACTTTCTGGTCAAATTCCCTCAAGCATGTCAAGTTTGACATTTTTAAATCATTTGAACTTGTCAAACAATAATTTGACTGGGAGAATCCCATTAGGCACTCAACTGCAGAGCATTAATGCATCCAATTATATTGGGAACAAACTTTGTGGACCACCACTTCCTAATAACTGTACTACAAGTGGTGCAAAACCCAACATTGACAACATAGGGCGGCAAGATACTAGTAGACATGTTGTGGATTGGTTCTATGTGAGCATGGCACTTGGTTTTGTGATTGGGTTTTGGAGTGTATGTGGTCCTTTACTATTGAACAAGAAATGGAGAATTATGTATTTTCAATTCCTAGATCACACGGAGTATAAGCTTAAGGGTGTTGTTAGTTTTGTAAGTAAATGTTGTAAAATTCATAATATTTAGTGCAAATGTCATGTGGTCATGTTAATCAATATTTTGATGATTTCTGTATCATATTTGTTCTGGTTAATCTAGTATTATTAGTTAATTAAATCCAATGGCATATATGAATATGGTGTTTCTTCCTATGCAGATCCAAGGCAATCCAATTTGTAACTTTATTCAGTCCTTGTAGATTACTATTTTACTATTTCATCATAATGTATACTTTATGTATATTTAGAATTCCCCAACGTTGGTTGGAATCTGACTTGACAACGTTGGTTGAAATCGGGTTGAACTCCACCTACGAATTAATATTCTGCTGATGAATATAGATTACCATTGGGTGGCAAGATTAATCCTTTTTTTATAGGAGCTAGAACTACTAAATAAATTGAGTTAATTATTCTACTGGTTACTTGGAGTTTAGAAATCTATCACAGCTTTACTTTATTAATCTACAGGAAAATGATCTTTATTTGAATAGTCTAGTTTTAGTTTCTCATCTTTCTTCCCTGCAATATTTTTACGCAAGTGGTGTCAACTTTCAAAGGGAAAAAGAAAAAAGCTTCAGGTAAATCAGCTCCCGTTTATTTTAACATTATGGTCATCTCAATGCCAACTTCATAACATGCATTGGTCCCTAAAAATGTCAATTTTCTATCCCTTGAAGAGCTTAATCTTTCTATGAATCTTTTTTTTTTCTTAATAGTTATGACAATGGGAGAGGAGGATTTGAACCCTGGATGTCTCCGTTGAAAACACCATGAGGTGTCAATTGAGCTACAAAACTCTTGGCCAATCATTTCAGTGGCACAATAGCAATTAGTAATAAACTTTCATACCTGTCCTTAGACTCTAGTAATCTGCAATGCCAAGTACCGAGTACCAAACTAAATCTTTGCAACCTTAAACACGTTTTTGTCCAGCTGTCAGTTGTCTGAGAAAATCCCAGATTCCTTAGGCCATTCTAGGCATCTTGCATATCTTTCTTTCTATATATGATAAGTTCTTCTGTGGTCCCATCCTGAATATCTTGGAAAATTGTTAACCTTGTGGAAATTACATCTTCACACTCTATTGTCATGAATGTAAGCCCCAATGGGGCTCCTACTTTTGAACTCAATGCCATCATAGTGAGTCCACACTTCTTGCATGGTCACCAACACAGAAACCTTATGCAGTTAGACATCTCACAAATAGGAATTTTAGACAGTTCCAAACTGGTTCTAGAATTTGACTATGTATCCAAGGTATTGCTAAATTCTGAACTTGCTGATTGAGCTCCAAATGTTTCAAAGGTCAGCTACAACAATCATATCCAAATGTTACAGTTTTGAATATTGCTTTTCTAGACCAAGATCCTCGTCTTGTGCCAAAACGTTATTAGAAATTTGCGATAGTTCTTGACATATTAGATAAATCTCTAATGCATTGGCTATTTTTGACCCAATTAAACAGGGAACAATAACCTTTCAGGTGTGATTCACAATCACGAATCATTGGCTCCCTTATATAAGCTTGAACCCTTGTGCTTGAACAACAATAGCTTCTTCATAATTGTACCTTTTTTATTGCAGAATTATACACATTGTGGGCTCCTCGATCTAGACTGGAATTATACCTTTGTTTATCTTTTTATGCTATAGATGTTGGGTTTTCTTGGTGGGTTGATAATTTGTTTAATTAGTGGGAAAAAGATTCAAGAAGAAATGGAAAATTTTAGATTTTGGGTCATTATCTCCCTGTTTGGTTACTCAGAAAACTAAGGAAACGTAAATGAAATGATAAAGTTTGATTCTTTACCATATGTTGGGGGTTAATTTTATAGAATTACTGAAATGGTCAGCTCAGTATTTTAGACTCAGTTGGATGGAGGGTTGTTGCTATATTGGGTCTTGGGAAAGAATAAAGATTTGGAATTTGGAATTTCAATTCCTGTTATTTTCTTACTTGCGCTAAAAAAAATTGTTGTTTTGCTGGAAATAAAGTGATCTTTGGGCTAAATATGAGTGAAGTTTTTTATTGATTGAAGTTTTCTGCTGATTTTGGTGGAATAGATTCCTTTCCTCTTAGTTGGGATACTGGGGTAGCTTACTTAGGTGAAGTAAAGGACAAAAGCATTAAGGTTTTGCATATGCTATTCTTGACGTCTGTAATGTAACTTTGTTTTTGGGGTCCTTAAGAAGGGAACTGAAAGAATGGGAAAATTGGCTTTGCTTGGATGCATTAGTGTAGTGGTTTTCCACTTCTGAAACAAAGAAAAGAGAGAGAACATGAAAATTACTTATGAGAATGCTGGGAAAACACGTATGCATGAGATGCTCTGGAATCAACCCTTTTCATGGAAATATTGAGAGTTTTCCTTTTGCATAATTTTTATATTTGAGTTTCATGTAAAATGGATAATGCCAAAATAGATTTCTTATGCCATTAAGCCATTTGATTTTCCCAAGAATTCTAAGTTTTTGAGAGATAATATTCGCATGCACTCTTACATGTTTCTTTTAATATGATTTTTTTTGCAGGTTGCATGGACTTCTCTGGTCCGTGTTTATCAGAGGGCCAATGCAACTTTGGTTGCAGAAATTGTAACTGTTAACTTCTTATATTGATACTTATTTGTGCAAAAAGACTAGTTTAAGATAACAAATTAGAAGGCTGTGTATTTGGTAAGTCATGGAGTCCCTGTGGAAGCTTTTATATTTGCTGGAGCCAGCACCCGTTACACTCATTGTGACGGCAGTAGCTGTAACATTTGGATCTGCATTTCGGGCTCTAAATTACGAGAAAGAAATGGAGCGAAACCGTGACTTGTCTGAGGCATCCATTACACTAGATAGGTCCCAAGCACTAATGATCCCAGTAATGAGCTCTTGCAGTTTGCTGTTGATGTTCTACCTGTTCTCTTCTGTCTCACAACTCCTTACTGCATTTACAGCCATTGCCTCTGTTTCATCACTTTTCTTTTGTCTATCTCCACACGTTGCATATCTGAAGTCACAATTTGGTTTGACTGACCCATATGTGTCACGCTGCTGCTCAAAGTCGTTCACACGAATTCAAGCTTTATTATTGCTGGCATGCATAGGTACTGTTGCAGCCTGGCTTGTTTCTGGCCATTGGATATTGAATAATTTATTGGGCATCTCCATATGTATTGCATTTGTGAGCCATGTGCGGCTTCCAAACATTAAAATATGTGCAATGCTGCTTGTTTGTTTGTTTGTATATGACATATTCTGGGTGTTTTTCTCTGAGAGGTTTTTTGGGGCAAATGTCATGGTTTCAGTGGCAACACAACAAGCATCAAATCCTGTTCATACAGTTGCTAATAGTTTGAGTCTACCTGGGTCACAATTGATAACAAAAAAGCTGGAGTTGCCTGTGAAGATAGTTTTTCCTAGGGATTTGTTGGGCGGAGCGGTTTCTGGAGGAAATGGTTCAGACTTCATGATGCTTGGTCTAGGTGACATGGTAGACATCCTGTTCTTTTAATTGATATTATATTACTTTAATTACTTTAATTTTTTGCCAAATTTGGGAGGTCTACTGTATTTGAGCCCTGTCACATTTTAATCAGTATCTTGTTGCAATTAATTTTTCTGCTGACTGTCATCATTGTATATGTACTACCAAATAATATTGAAGCCCCCTCCTACTATTCTATTAGGCAAGTTATACATTAGGGCATATCCATAAGTTTTAGTTTGTTATTCCAGAGAAAAAATTTCATTGTGGAAGATCCAGCCATGTGTTTATCACACTCTCTTGGTTAATTAAAAATTTGTGTCCTGATGTTAAAAAGTATTAAGTGATCTTGCATGTTTTAAAACTTCACCAGGCATTGATATTTGTTCTGTTGTTCTATGATTTGCTAGACGTGCTGTGCCAAAATATTATGTTGTGTTCTTTGTTCTCTAGGTTCAGGTTGATATCATTGGGGTAGCATTCACTTATTTTTGTGTGTAGTAATGTATCACATCCTCTTATCTTTTAATTCGCTCTCTAGTTTGGTTGTTACTTCATGCAAACTACGTTGTTGGCACTGTTGACATTTTTTAGTCAGATGCAAGCTTGAATTTATACTCAGACACTCATGAAATTTGTTAAGCTTAGAGATCCAAGTGGATATTAATTATTTCGTATGTGGATCCTTGATTTTTTTTTTTTTTTTTTACTGATGGACAGCATTTTTTTAATAAAAATTTACTCATAACATCATGATTTGAATTGCATAACCCACTTACCTGACAATTCTTCACCTTATACTGCATAATTCGCTTTTGGCCTCATGCCCAGTAGATTATTATATATGGATCCCCTTTGAGCTAGCGTTGAGCTCATTTCTAGTGAGGTAGTCATAGTTTGAGGTCACTTGACTGGTATTCAGCAAACTTGCAAATAGCTTAAACTCAGCTGGTTGAAGTTACCCAAACTCAATAACCTAACCTATTTTTGGACAAATGAAAATGTGGAAAAGCTGGATGTGATGTGCCAATGAAGGACATCAGTGAGTAATGCTTACTACTTAGGAGGAAAACAACTTCTTTTCAAGTATATACTTTTGCATGTGACACAGCAAAACTTTCATGATATATACATGCTTTTGAAAGATGTGAAAAACCCCAATGAAACCAGATGTTCTGGCTGGGAGATTCATTTCATAACTTCAATGTCCCTCTGTAGTGAGATTAAGTGCAGAACTTACAGCAGCTTGGGGATTGAGAATCTTCAAGCGACATCGATGGTTAGTCTTATCCTTTCTTGGGAAGAGGCCACAGAACACAAAAAAATATATCTTGATCATGCCAAGGAGGGACAAAGAGAAATGAGAAAAGGTTTTCCATTGTCAAACTTATTTTTTTTAAACTCCTCTTCTGAGGAGCTCGTTAACAGAACATGGCCCATTGATAGTCATGGTGGATGTTAGGGTCCTAAATAGTTAAGGGCACTCTTTTAAATAAGATCTGCTCTAATGCATTTAATATTGTATGTACCCTTATCTAATTTGGTTTTGGTAATCAGCTTGCCTATTCCAAAACCGTCCTGAACCTGATCAAGTTTATCTATCTTTTCTCGAGTTGTTTCAAGCCCTATGAAACATGCCTGTTCTGGTTGTGATGGGATCAGATAACCAAATAAAGCTGACAAATTGCTACCCCTATGGTGAAGCTATCACTGAATAGTGACAGTGTACCGCCCAACTATGATTATGCTTTCTAAATTCTCCTTGCATGTTGAAGTTATCATATGGAATGATTATATTGAACATCTTGTACAAAAGTGAAGATCAAAAGGCAAATGTTTTACTATTACAGTGGGCATGACATTGTTTAGTATCTATCATAATTCTTATGCCAAGAAAGAGACATGTTCATACCCATATTTTGCTTCTTTTTTTTTTTGAGAATTTCAAAGTGGTATTGCCTTTCTGTTTGAGCTAATTTTGCCTTCTGCTATATTTGCTAATTTTGTTTTGGTCATGTTCTTATGGCAGGCTATTCCTGCCATGCTTTTGGCTTTAGTTTTCAGCTTTGATCATCGAAAGATCAGAGATTCAGTAAATCTCTTAGACATAAATTCTTCAAGGGGGCACAAATACATATGGTATGCCCCCTACTGGGTATGCCATTGGACTGGTAACTGCTTTAGCTGCTGGTGTTTTGACTCACTCACCTCAACCTGCACTTCTGTATCTGGTATTTTTCTTTTTCAATTTTCAATTTTTTGTATGTTGTTACTTATCAAAAAAAAAAAAAATTTGTATGATCTTTGTCAAGTTTGTTGGTATCTTCTGCAAATATTTATGCATGCAAATTCTTTTTGCTCTGTTCTTTTTAGCAGTTTATTGGTCTATTGTGTATATGACTCCATATAAAATTAACAAGTACAAACTTAAGTCAGCAACTTCTTTGGTCAGCTTTGTTGGTTCAGATGTTTGCGTCAATGAGATTTTTGGTGTCCATCATAGGCCTCTATGGGTGGTAAATGTTGGAAATGGATGTATATATCTGATGCATAAGATGTCTTCTCGATTTTATGACAATAAATACTGATATTTTGGTTTTAAACTCCTGCAATGTCTAATTGTATGCAATAATTAGCTTGTACATGTATCTTCCATCTCACAATGTGTGGGCCCCACAGCTGTGTGGGATTACATGATATGAGAGGGAGGATGTATATATCCAATTCATAAGATATCTTCTCGATTTATGACACTAAATACTGATATTTTGGTTTTAAACTCTGAAAAACAAAACCCTCCCCCCTTCCAGAAAAACAAAAACCAAAAACAAAACACACCACAGCACATCTTGAGTAGCATGGTTGCAACACAATACTAGTGGATTTGCCTTGTTCTCGATAGTACTCTAGTTTTATGTAAAGGAACCACTATTGCTCCTTTTTACCTCTTAACCTCTTCCATATTTTTGGTGAATGTAGGTACCTTCTACTCTAGGACCTATTGTTGTGATCTCTTGGCTAAGAAAGGAGCTAATGGAGCTATGGGAAGGAAACATACCGAACCCAAATGAAAAAGCTCACCAAACAGAAGTTTGAGACGTTTTATGATCCAATCCAACACAAAAAAGCTCACCAAACAGAAGTTTGAGACGTTTTATGATCCAATCCAACACATCGCTGCCTGCAGTGCCAATTGAAAGTTGTAGATTCACTTGATAGTTCTTGTTAAACTTAAATAGAAAATCAATTATGTTTATTTTGCCTTATCCAACATTTGGCAAGAGAGGTTTCCCTCTAATTGCCCAGCAATGATAATAGGGAAATTTCTGTTAGCCTTGTCGTACCCTACTTTGGGCTCTCTCTTGAGACGAGAGAATATCCATTACCATACTAAATCTGTGACATGAATGAGACCCAATTTGAGGGTGTTTGGAGGGAAAAAGGTTACACAGGCTCTTGGCACCAATATTCTTGTAATCTTCTTGCTCTCCCAGGCTTCCGAACCAAGAAGTGAGACAAATACACGTGATGTAATGTGACATCTGAAACTAAAAAATGTGCCACCATTTTAATTTTTTTGTTTAGCTAAAAAGATAAGCAAGCTTCAATTTGTATAAGAGTAGTGTTGTGTTGGATTGAAATGGTCGGAATAATCTCTGTTTGGGATAGACACTAGAAAATGATATGAGCTCCAAGAGTATGCATTTATAAAATGCAAAACATTATGGAAAATAATACTTCCCATTTTCTTCTCAAGTTCATTTATTGAGCACAAGCAATCTCTGGTTACCAACAAAATGAAATGGAGGGATAATCAGTGTGACACTCACTATCTAGTCTCCAAACACTGAGCAAGCATAAGATTCTTACCACTAAACTTGCGCAAAAGCAAAAGTATTGAAGTAAAATTCATATTCTTCAAATATAACGTATAAAAAAATTCTAATATCCATTACATTGAATTAAAAAACTGTTAATGGTAAAATGCATATATTTTCACATATAAAAGCATCTAATATCCATAACATTTAATTAAAAAAGTGTTAATAAACTTAAAATAATACTAGCTCAAATGGATAATACAATTGTATAAAGTTTGTAAGTTTATTTTTATAAAATTTATTCTAATTTCTTTAAAAATTTTATATAATTAATTAAAAAATAATAATTGATGGATAATATGGCAATATTCTAGTCAAATAAAAAGGTTAAACATAATATTGTATATGGTTCTTTTGTACTTTATAAAAATACACAATAGTGAAAGTTTTGGACAAAATGAAATATATGTTTCGATTGAAATAATATATCCAAAATCCAAAGATAGAAAAATGAAAGAGTGGTATATTTTCTTAGTTCTTATCTTTTGATAGTTAATATTCGTATAATAAATCAATGGTTTCATGCAATTTATTTTAAGATCAAGTGGCTAATTTAAATCTTCATATATATATATATATATTAGTAAAATAATAATAATAAAACATACTTGAGAATTGAGATGCACCTTGTGGGGGGTAAAAGTCCAACCTTATGTACTGGGCCTAGGACCCTATTTGAAGATTACTGTGTGTCCGAAGAGAAGAAAGTGGTTGAGAAGGAGTCCATGTGGAAGAAATATACCTGGAAATGAATGAGGAGTATAGTCCGAAGAGATCACCAGTGGTCCGAAGAGGTCATTTTCCTCGGATACAAAGAATCTTGGTCAAGCAGATACCTGGGAGGTTCAAGTAATCCTCCTAAAAATTTCAATGATAAGGGTAGGCTTCAGGCACGTATGGAGATGATAGGGACAAAAAAATATCTAGAAGACAAGCTGCAACCACCACATTAAATGCACTGCAGCTGCTTTTCTGGCCGCATTAATGTGGAGAAGACTCCTGAACAGTATAATCTCATATACCACCACTCACAGAGAGCTAAAGAGGATACATGATGGGACATATACTCAAGTGGATGCTTAGATGAAGAACAAGTGGACGATGAAGATAATGGGGAAGAATGCTATATAAAGAGAAGAGGTCCCTGATAAGGGAGGGAGAAAAAGAGAAAGAAAGAGAAGAGAAAAAAGATTTCACTGTAGCTCTAAGACCTGTGTTCATCTTTAAATCAATAATACACCTCTTTGGACATCTATTTGTTTAACTTTCAAGCGTATTTTTACGTCATTCCATCATTTAATGTCATAGTTAACTGTTGTTAAATTCATAATCAGCCCAGCTCTTTCACCCACTCTCTACAAATTCATTGTTTTGGGTTCATTGGGCTCATAATCCAAACCTTTTGGGCTTGGGCTACAAAAACTGACCCTACAATTGGCGCCGTCTGTGGGAAGAGCTTGAGCGAAAGTGGAAGCAGCAGTGGATAATGGTTGAACCAGGGCAACAACCAATGGAATCTAGGGCATCCCAACACATAGACCCTTTTTCTTAATTTGGAGCAGAGACAAGATCGTGAAGGTAGTGCGCACACTGCACATACTGATCGAAGCCAGTCACATGGTGGAAGTCGTGTCTCATGCAGAGAAGAACTAGAATTTGCAACTAGAAATTGAAAAGCTAAAAAGGGAGTTGCGCCATGCAAAGAGGAAACAGATTTCTTCGTATTCTGATGAAGATTCCGAGGACGAACAGGACGTCACTTACCAGCAAAGATCTCGAACACCAGTCAGTGAATCCTTTTCCTATGAAGAAGAGCATCATCGTAAGAGGCAACCTCGAAACCCATCACGTGGAGGCGTAGGGAACGATGCTATGAGCAGGGCTTTGAATCAAATCTCTAGGTCACTGTAGACATCAAAATTTTATGATGTATTCACAGCCGTCCGATTGTTCATGATAAAATATTTGTGATCAAATTAATCTCCAATTGATGAGGTGGACAATCAGCAAATGAAATCAAGCCATGTGACAACATCAAATAAGAAAGCCATATGGCAATGTCAGAAGAAAAGACCTATATGGAAAGTTCTTATTAAATGGGAGACTAAATTAAATCCATAATTAGCTCTCAATAAATGCTGGGAGAAAATTCCAAATGAAAGATTATTGAGTTGCCTATAAATAGAGGCTTCTCATATGAGGAAAAGAAAAAAAGATACTTAGAGAGAAAACACTACCAACACTCTGCCAAAATAGAGAGTCATCTCTAAAGTTCACAAGAATTTCATTGTTCATCAAGGCCTATTCCTACTTCTTCAAACGAAAGTGGGGATTCTCCTTTAACCTAGCTCAAGATCAAGCCAACGGCCCTCGCATCAAATCAAGCACATTCAACTGTTCATCCAACTAGGAGACATCAAAGCACGATTCAAGATCAAGTTCATAGCCCCTTCGGATCGTAACGTTTCTTGGAGATCGAATCAGAGGAATTTATTGTACTCTTTCATTGTAAAGATTCATACAGAGGATTGTACTCACATATATACAAATCAAATACAAATTGATTATTTGTTACACTATTTTGTGATCGTGTGATTTATCTTTTACGAAAATTGTGTGTACAGTCACCTTTTACACGCAGGATTGAAGAAGCGAGACTTCCTTGGCGTTTTAACCAGCCAACGTTTACCATCTATAATGGTAAAACGGACCCTGTGGAACATGTGAGTCACTTTAATCAAAGGATGGCTGTCTACTCCAGAGATGAAGCTCTGATGT
Source organism: Quercus aquifolioides (assembly GCA_019022515.1). NCBI lineage: Eukaryota > Viridiplantae > Streptophyta > Magnoliopsida > Fagales > Fagaceae > Quercus > Quercus aquifolioides. The sequence continues at coordinate 17,351,691 of CM032335.1, read as the reverse complement.
GCAAGGTTTTCCCCTCCAGTCTTGGACCGGTTGCAATGAGGTGGTTTGACAGCCTGAAAGCAGACTCCATCAATTCCTTCAAAGAGCTCACTCAAGCATTTGGTTCCCGTTTTGTCACATGCCGAAGAGTGGCCAGACCCTTCTCTTCACTGCTATCCTTGAGCATGCAAGAAGGGGAAACCTTAAAAACGTATTCAGATAGGTACTAGGAGATATTTAATGACATGGAGGGCAATTTTGATGGAATGGCCTTTAGCACGTTTAAGCTCGGCCTTCCCACCAACCATGATTTAAGGACGTCCTTATCTGGTAAACCAGTTACTAACATGCGTAAGCTCATGGACCGTATTGAAAAGTATAAAAGAGTCGGAGAAGATCAACAACAAGGGAAGGGAAAGGCCAAGGTTATCCCCCAGGAGAGGAGGGATTTCAGGTCGGACCATTACAATAACAGTAAACCACGGAGAGATTTTGCTGGGCAATCAGGATCAACAAATCCTCAAGCAGTCAACACTGTATTTAAAGAGCCAGTACACCAAGTTTTGGAAAAGATCAAGAATGAACCATTCTTCAGGTGGCCGAATAAGATGGTGGGGAACCCTGAAAGGCGTAATCATAATCTCTATTGCTAGTACCATCAAGACCATGGGCATACCACAGAGGATTGCAGGAGCCTGTGGGATCACTTGGACCAACTAGTCCGCGAGGGTAATTTGAGACATCTCTTGCACCACTCCAGTGGCCGAGGAAGTCAGATGAACTCAGAGCCCCGAAGAGATGGCTCTTCAAAGCCTCCTTTAGGAACTATTAATGTCATCTTCGCCGCACCAGGGAGAACAGGATCCTGGCCATTGAAGGTTATGTCAGTAGCCCGGTCACCCGCAGGGGATTTTGGCCAAGGTCCGAAGAGAGCTAAATCGGGCATTCAGCCAGTTTTGGGGTTCTCGGATGATGATAAGATTGGGACCATCCAACCTCATGATGACGCTTTAGTAATCACCCTCAGAATTGAAGGGTATGATGTGAAGAGGGTAATGATGGACCAGGGTAGCGTGGTAGAAGTAATGTATCCTGATCTCTACAAGGGGCTAGGCCTAAAGTTTCAAGACTTAACACCATATAATTCCCCCCTGGTTAGTTTTGAAGGAAGAGCTGTCACCCCGAAAAGCCAGATACGATTACCTGTGCAGATCGGCTCGGAGGTGGTAGAGGTGGATTTCATAGTTGTAGATGTGTATTCGCCCTATACGGCAATTGTAGCCAGACCTTGGCTTCATACACTAGGGGCTGTTTCCTCCACTTTGCATCAAAAAGTTAAATATCCATCTGAAGGACAGGTTTGTGAAATCCGAGGAGATCAGTCTGCAGCCAGACAATGCTTAGTGGCTGCCATCCAACATGAGCCTGAAGCTGAGTCCTCGTCCAAGGCCGAAAGGGGCTTATAGCAGTTAAAGTCTCGAGTATTGCCCGTCGAAGATCCAGACGAGAGCGCTAGGTGCGAAGATTTAACGAAAGTTATCATCGGAGACAATCCAGAAAAATTATTTCAAGTTGGATCTCAGCTACCTCTGCAGGAGAAGGAAGAGTTAGTAGAATTCCTTAAGAGAAACTTTGACGTATTCGCCTGGAACGCTTACGAAGCCCCATGGGTAGATTCAGAATTCATATGTCACCATTTGAAGGTAAACCCACTGATTACCCCTAAGAAGCAGCCTCTTCGGCGCCCATCCAAGGAACACGCTGATGCAGTAAGAGAAGAAGTAACAAAGCTCAAACAAGCTGGAGCTATTAAGGAAGTTTTCTATTCTGAGTGGCTAGCAAATACCGTGGTGGTGAAGAAGAAGAATGGGAAATGGCGAGTATGTATAGACTTCACTGACTTGAATAGGGCTTGTCCTAAAGATCCATTCTCTATGCCAAAAATTGATCAGCTAGTGGATGCCACTGTCGGCCATCCTCGGATGAGTTTCCTGGATGCTTTTCAAGGTTACCACCAGATACCACTAGCCCTGGATGATCAGGAGAAGACTGTTTTTGTCTCCCCTATCGGTAACTACCACTATAAGGTGATGTCATTTGGTTTGAAAAACTCAGGATCTACCTATCAAAGAATGATGACGAGGATGTTTGAGCCATAGCTGGGTGAAAATATCGAGATTTACATAGACGACATGGTGGTGAAGAGCAAGATTGTTGCTGAATATGTGAAGGACCTTGAAAGTACCTTTGAAGTTCTAAGAAGGTACAAACTGCGCCTAAACGCTTCCAAATGCTCATTCGGTGTGGGGTCAGGCAAGTTCTTGGGATACATGGTAACTCACAGGGGAATTGAAGTTAACCCTGATCAGATAAAGGCCATCAACAATTTACAAGCTCCTCGGAATCCCAAGGAAGTTCAGAAACTGACTGGAATGACTGCTGCCCTGAACCGATTCATCTCTCGATCAGCAGATAGGTGTAGACCTTTCTTCTCGTTGATTAACAAATGGAAGGGATTTGAGTGGACTGAAGAATGTGCTGTGGCCTTTCAACAACTTAAGGACTATCTAGCTCAACCATCAATCATGTCCAGTCCTAAGCCAGATGAAGTTTTGTTTGCCTACATTGCTATAGCTCTTTATGCTGTGAGCTTGGTGTTAATACGAGCAAATTGTGGTGTGCAAAGGCCAGTTTATAATGTAAGTAAGTCACTGCATGGAGTGGGGCTAGTGTTGATATCCCCTGAAAGAATCATCATTGAAAAGTCGTTAACGCTGGACTTCTCGGTAACAAATATTGAGGCAGAGTATGAAGCCCTACTGATGGGAATGGCTATGGTGCGGAGAATGGGAGGAAAGTCATTGGAAGTGTTCTCGGACTCGAGGTTAGTCATTGGTCAAGTACAAGGTAAGTTTGGGGCGAAGGATGAAAGAATGTAGGGATACTTGAGCCGAGTTAAATGTCTGCAATCGAAATTCGAATCTTTCAATTTGCTGCACATCCTCAGAAATGGTAATGCACATGCTGATTCTTTGGCCACGCTCGCCACCTCTTCGGCGCAAGATTTGCCGAGAGTTATCCTCGTGGAGGACCTGCATGGGCCTGTAGAGGCAAGAAGAGAAGTAGTCCAAGTTCACCAAATCAGGGCCGGACTCAGCTGGATGGATCCTATAGTTAAATTCTTGAAAGAGGATATTTTGCCTGAGGACAAGGGGGAAGCTGACAAAGTTTGGAGGAAGGCGATCGGATTCTGGCTATCCGAGGACCAGAAGCTATATAAACGCTCCTATTCAGGACCGTACTTATTGTGCATGCATCCTGAAGCGGCTGAGTTACTACTAGAAGAACTACATAAAGGAATTTATGGGAGCCACATTAGAGGTAGATCCTTGGCTCACTGAGCTATTACTCAAGGTTATTGGTGGCCGAATATGCAAAAAGAAGCTCACGAGTATGTTAAGAAGTGTGATCAATGTCAACGGTTTGCCCCAAACATTCATCAACCAGGGGGAACTCTCAACCCATTGTCTAACCCATGGCCTTTTGCTCAATGGGGCTTAGATATCGTGGGTTCATTCCTTAAAGCTGCAGGAAACAGGAAATACCTTCTGGTCAGCACATACTATTTCACTAAATGGGTCGAAGCTGAACCTCTGGCCAACATCAGAGACGTAGATGTACCGAAATTTGTGTGGAAGAATATTGTCACTCGGTTTGGGGTCGCTCATACTCTCATCTCGGACAATGGCCTGCAGTTCGATAGCAAAGCATTCAGGAATTATTGTAGCGAACTGGGAATCATGAACAGATACTCCACCCCTGCTTATCCCCAGGGTAATGGGCAAGCAGAAGCTGTTAACAAGGTCATAGTAAATATCTTAAAGAAGAGACTAGACGATGCGAAGGGCAAATGGGTGGAAGAATTGCCACATGTACTTTGGGCTTACAGAACTACGCCTCGCAGATCTACTGGAGAGACCCCCTTCTCAATGACCTATGGGGCTGAAGCTGTCATACCTTTGGAGACTGGGTTCCCAACATTGAGAACTAGTTCGTTCAGTCCGACCGGCAACAATGAGCAGCTAGAGAAGAGTTTAGACCTGATTGAGGAAAGGAGGGAAAATGCAATGGTCCGACTGGCACATTACCAACAAAAGCTCAGGCAGGGCTATGATGCCAACGTAAAGCTAAGGCCTCTAGAGCCTGGTGATTTGGTGCTGAGGAAAGTTGTGGGCACTGCAAAGAACCCAGCTTGGGGAAAGTTAGGACCCAATTGGGAAGGGCCGTATCGTATTACTTCAGGGGCTGGTATTGGGGCGTATTTCTTAGAAGACCTAGATAGTCATGTAATACCACGCCCTTGGAATGTAAATAACCTCAAAAGGTACTATTATTAATCGAATCTTTTCTTCAATCAATATGCCAATTCGTTATATGAAATGTTCTCTTAAGTGTTTAAACTTAAATCCAATCATGCCTGTAGTCCTCGGACCAGATGATTTGGGTTAGTTAACACTCGTTTACAGTTCTCCTAAGTGTTTAAACTTAAATCCAATCATGCCTGTAGTCCTCGGACCAGATGATTTGGGTTAGTTAACACTCGTTTACAGTTCTCCTAAGTGTTTAAACTTAAATCCAATCATGCCTGTAGTCCTCGGACCAGATGATTTGGGTTAGTTAACACTCGTTTACAGTTCATCATAAGTGTTTAAACTTAAATCCAATCATGCCTGTAGTCCTCGGACCAGATGATTTGGGTTAGTTAACACTCGTTTACATCCTAAGTGTTTAAACTTAAATTCAATCATGCTTGCAGTCCTCGGACCAGATGATTTGGGTTAGTTAACACTCGTTTACAGCTCTCCTAAGTGTTTAAACTTAAATCCAATCATGTCTGTAGTCCTTGGACTAGATGATTTGGGTTAGTTAACACTGTCTTATAGTCATTATCAATGTATAAATTTAACAAATCATACCTAAATAACCTCGTCTCATAGTTGTAAGTCTTTGAATAATCCAAAATCAGTGCTTAGCAATATTCCTTGTAGATATTCAAGGAAAACTGTATTACTTTCACATCATTCATTGCATTCAATGTTTGATAATAATTCTTGTATGACCTATTTCTTTCAGTATTTGAATAAGTTGTTTGCATCATTGGCATGATATCATTGTTAAGTCTGCCTATATTACCATAATTACGATTTATAACTATTGGCAATAATAATAAGTCTCTAAGATGTGCAACGAAGACACTAAAAATAAAAGAAAAATGATTTCATTGATCAAAAGAAAGTAGTTTACAATCCCTTACATAAAAGAAAAACTAATACAAGTATGAAATAAAAACTCCTAAATATCTAAGCCTTCATCTGAGGGGCCAAAGGGTCAGCAGCTTGAATGGATTGAGCAGAAGCAACTTCTGGGGCTTGGTCCTTGGACTCTGAAGGGGTTTTCTTTTTTCCCAAGTCTTTGCCCTTATCTTGGGGAGCCTCAGCTGGCTTGCCCTGATCACCAGGCTGACCAGACTCCTTGGGATCCTCAGCTGGCTTGCCCTGATCACCAGGTTGACCAGACTCCTTGGAGGCCTCAAGGTTGGTAGGAGGGACTTGGTCGATCAGTGATTGCTCCGAAGCCTCTTGGAGTTGTATGGGGGGAGAGGGATCAGACCTTAGGAGTTCGCGAATATCAGGGTCGTAGTATATACTCCCAGGTTGTCTCAAGTCAGCATCCGCAGAGATCCCAGCAACATCAAGGGCTTTTCCCCAAGTTATGTCACAGTACTCTCGGCAGACCGTGGCAAACTGCTTAGTAAGGCTGACTTGGGTCTCCTCCACCCCCAGCTTATATGCTGCCTGCCTTTTAGCATCGACTGCCTCCTTGGCCAACTGAGCATCCTTCTCGGCCAATCGGGCAGTCTCCTTGGCTTTTTGAAGCTCAGCTCGAAGACCTTTCACCAACTCTTTCTCCGTCGCCAAATTAATCTCCGTCATATTCAGTTGCTTGCGTTGCTCTTCGACCTGCTTCTCGGTAGTTTTAAAGCCTGCATCGAGGCTATTCCTCTGATTGGTCATCTCTTTTAACTGCACAGACAGATGAGCATAATCTTCCTTCAGACTGCCCAGAGATTTTTCTGCCTCAGACCGAGAGTGGGCCTCTGCTTGGGCTTCAATATAGGCTTTTTTGTTCCACTCCTCGGCCACATAAACTTGTTGAGTGAGCTACATAGCAGAATGAAAAACTTCAATATAAAGCAAAGAAAAGGGATGAATGGAAAAGACTAGCATCTTAAATTGAGGAAGTGGATTAGGTCACTTACCATGGCTAAATCCCTTTTAAGGGATAAGAAGAGTTCATACTGGTTGAAGCGCCTGTATGACTCCATGTCTCGTGGGAGGAGCAGTGGTTGCTCCAGGGCCTCAGCAATGAGACCTGCTTTCCCCCCACTATAATTTCTAAGGGAGGTCTCCCAGGGGATAGGAGCACCATCCAATTCCAGCCTAGGAGACCAGGTGCGAGGTCCTCGGCGCATATCTCCTATGAGAGAGTCGTCTCGGCTCTCAGTAGACGAACCCCTTTTGCTCCAGTGGTCTTTCACCACTTTCTGTTGCTTAGTTCCTTTTGGAGGCGCCGCCTCTCTTTCTTCGTTATCGGTGAGGGGCCTTTTCTTCTTCGGATCTGGCAATTACTTCGAGCCGACATCCGAAGCAACCTGAGGAGGTGGTGGAGGAAGACTAACCACCGGCCGAGACGTACCAGTCTCTTTGGGCCCAGCTTTTGTACTCCTATTCTTCATTAGGTCCCTCAGGTTTACCATGTCTTCTTCTGAGGAATCGTCTGGTACGTCTATTCTATTCGGGAGAACACTGGATTGCCTGTCAGTCTCTTCCTCGGCATCTAAAACCTAAACCCCTTCTGAAGTTTCTCCTTCAAACTTGAACTTATCAATCTGCTCGTCAAGTAAAGGGGTTGAAGAAGCAACTATTTCACCTTCTGCTACCGGTTTTAGGGGAGCCTGCTGAATGGGTTGGACGAGCAATGGTATACTCTATGGGTTTGGGTGTGGCACAGGGGCAAGATCAAATGGAGCTAAAAAATCTTTCCGAGCAACGTCAATGCAATTGATACGATAATCTCCCTATCTTATCGCGTTGCCGACCAACTGAAAATCGGTCGATTTTGGCTCGAAACCAAGAATGAGAGGAACGGATCGGAGTTGCCCGTCTTCACTTACAAAAATTTCTGATCGTAATAAATAGTTGAGCGCGGCGGCGTTTGTGAGGATGAGCCGAGGAGAAACGTGTTCTTTATCTGTTAACATCACAACAGAACTTAGTCAGAAACTTGAAAATAATGATACAAAGAGAAGATAAAACTGTTTTTTAAAAAAACGGAGATCCTAAATCTACTGTTAGTAAACCTAGATCTAAGATGTCCCACCTGGCTCTCCTGGTTGGGTTGGGCAATGAAGATCGTCATGCCACGCGACTGAGACGATCAGATAGTCGTCTTTCATTCATTTGTTAGATTTGGGAAGACAGGAAACGAGCCTAACAATGTCGGATCGGGATTTAAGATAATATCCCGCTCCTTTCTGGCTATGACACTCGTACATATGTACCACATCGAGCTAGGTGAGTCCCAATCCTAGATGATAGTTCAAATCCTTTATTGCTCCTAAGATTCTAAAGACGTTAGGCGCACATTGTTCAGGACTAAGTCTATGGTTTCGAAGGTAGTTACTGGTAATGGGGCCCATGGGGATAGTCATTCCCCCCTCTAGAAAGGCGATGATGGGGATTATAACTTCACCCACCTTTCGATCTGTTAGTAGTTTTTTTGGAGGACAATATCTCAAACCTACATCTTGAGGTATGCGATATATTGCCCTAAATTCCTCCATCTGGGCGGGGCTATCCACCATATACCGAAATCTACCCATCTCAGTTAAACAAGAAAGAGGAAACTCTAAACGCAGTGACTGGAGAGTGACTACTCGAAGGCCGAGGAAGCCAGCCGAAGAGAAGATGAAAGGTTTGAATAGAGGAGAACTTACACAAACGAAGTCAGAGAATGATCTTTAAACTCGTGGAGGGATTTTTACGGATTCTGGGTTTGATGATTGAAGGGCTTGGTGGATTTGAATGCTCGAGGTCGCTGGAGAGTCTGAGAATCTGCAAAGTAAAGGAGAAATAACCTCTTCCGAGGCTTTATATAGGGACAAACGAAGGGGCAAGAGTCATCCCGCCTAAATCTCGAGGAAGGACATCAGCCGTTGGATCGATGGTTAACTGTTGGATGCAAGAGACAGAGCGCCGCCTGGAATAATTAGTAGCGCACCGTGAATACCGAAACGTTAGCAGCCATGATGAAGCACCTAAATCTATGCCCACACACGTGTAAGTTCAGATATTTGTGTGTTTTAAGCTTTTACTTCGTGACAAATCAAAATCCTATTTTTTCTCCTCGGATGTGAGGAAAAAATTAAAATTTTGAGGGGCTATTGTGGGGGGTAAAAGCACAACCTTATGTATTGGGCCTAGGGCCCTATTTGAAGATTACTGTGTACCTGAAGAGAAGAAAGTGATTGAGAAGGGGTCCATGTGGAAGAAATATACCTGGAAATGAATGAGGAGTATAGTCCGAAGAGATCACCAATGGTCCGAAGAGGTCATTCTCCTCGGATACAAAGAGTCTTGGTCAAGTAGATACCTAGGAGGTTCAAGTAATCTTCCTAACAATTCCAATGATAAGGATAGGCTTCAGGCACGTATGGAGATGACAAGGACGGAGAAATATCTAGAAGACAAGCTGCAACCACCACATTAAATGCACTGCAGTTGCTTTTCTGGCCGCATTAATGTGGAGAAGACCCCTGAACAGTATAATCTCAGCTACCACCACTCACAGAGAGCTAAAGAGGATACCTGACGGGACATGTACTCAAGTGGATGCTTAGATGAAGAACAAGTGGATCATGAAGATGATGGGGAAGGATGTTATATAAAGAGAAGAGGTCCCTGATAAGGGAGGGAGAAAACGAGAAAGAAAGAGAAGAGAAAAAAGATTTCACTGTAGCTCTAAGACCTGTGTTCATCTTTAAATCAATAATACACCTCTTCGGACATCTATTTGTTTAACTTTCAAGCGTATTTTTACGTCAGTCCATCCCTTAATGTCATAGTTAACTGTTGTTAAATTCATAATCAGCCCAACTCTTTCACCCACTCTCTACAAATTTATTGTTTTGAGTTCATTGGTTCATAATCCAAACCTTTTGGGCTTAGGCTACAAAAACTGACCATACACACCTCATTAAACCTTTTTTTTTTTTTTACGTCATTCATTTATGATTTATCCATTCCATTATATTTCTTTATGAACTCCTCTCTAAAAACAGATTCTAAGATAACTTTATTGAGAAACTTACTGAGGATGTGAACAGTGGCCAATATCACACAATTTTTATTCACAAATTAATCACAACTTTTAATCATGAAAAAAAAAAGGTGTGTAGATATAAATTATTTCCAATTTTCCATTCCACACAATTACTATGCTCACACTAAACGACGCCGTGCAAACACTGTAGGCTTACTATAGGCTGTACTTAAAAACCTTTCAAAAAGAAAAACGCTTGAAAAACGACACCGTCCTCCTCGCTTCCCCGCCGATCCCTCCTCAATTCCTCATTTTTAAGACCCCAAAAAAAAAGGTTTCAGAGCTAGAGAGAGAGAGAGAGAGAGAGATGGGAACTTCAGTGCAGGTGACTCCACTATGTGGAGTGTACAACGAGAACCCACTCTCATACTTAGTCTCCATCGACAGCTTCAACTTCCTCATCGACTGTGGCTGGAACGACCACTTCGACCCCACTCTCCTCCAACCTCTCTCCAAGTACCATACCATCAATCTCTCTCCTCATTCTCTCTCTCTCTCTCTCTATAAAAAACCTCATTTGCTGATTTTGCTTTTGCAGGGTAGCGTCGACGATAGACGCGGTATTGGTGTCGCATCCAGACACGCTTCACCTCGGCGCGCTTCCTTATGCCATGAAGCAGCTCGGACTCAACGCTCCGGTTTACGCTACCGAGCCGGTTTACAGATTAGGTCTTCTCACTATGTACGAGCAGTTTCTCTCACGAAAGGTGAACCTTTTTTTTCTTCTTCTTCCTCAACTCGATTTTCTTTGAGTACTGTGTATTATTGTAAATTTTATTTGAAATGTGATTTCCTAGATATATAGTGTGATATACTTTGATTGAATGTATCTTAATTGCGTTATTAACTTGATGAGGAAGTAGCTTTAATGGTGGATTCTAGTTAGTTTAACCGGTAAAATTTCCTGTTCCTGAATGAGGGACGCGGCCTGAGGTCAAATTCTGCTTACACAGAAAATGTACATATTGGTATCTTTGTCTGATAGTTATGACTGACACCAAAGGTTCAAATCCTATAGTATCTAATTAAATAAAAAATAATTTAATGTTGGCCTTTTCTGCGTTCAGTATATATGATCGGTCAAGATGTACATAAACAAATGAAAATTTGTGAATTCATTACTTAGGTTGCGTTTGGGATTTGAGAAAAAGTTAGCTTATTTTACTTTTTAGCTTATTTTTGCTCCTAAAGTGGGTCCCATTGCTCCAAAAGTCAGCTTTTAGCTTTTTTTTTTCTACTTACTTTCAGCAAAATAAGCAGTTTCCAAATGGACCCTTAATCTAGATAGTAGAGAAGCTTAGCTTAAAAATTAGAACACTATGCTATTTATCAGGAAAAAAACGAGAAAGAAAATCTGCACTCACAATGTAAGTCATGAAATAGGAACAGAATGACTTATCTGGTTATTTTGTGCAAAAATTGTTCTTGGAGTGTTCTCCTTTTAGCCTTTAAATCATCAATCATCAGTCACTTTAACTGCCTTTTTTTGCAACACATTTTTTGTTGTTGTGAAGATTGTATTTTCTTTTATCAAAAACAATTTGTGCGTTTAACTTTTTTCCTTGAGTTCTCTTATTCTGATTTGTGGTTCTTGGGAACTTGCATCTGTTTGTTGCAATTTTTTTTTTGGTGTTATGTGTGCTGATAAGTTAATTTGACGTGTAATTATATCTCTTCTTTTGCAGCAAATATCAGAGTTTGATCTGTTTACTTTAGATGATATTGATTCTGCTTTCCAAGTTATGACCAGACTAACCTATTCTCAGAACCATCATCTCACTGGTATGCATTTTTAGTGATGATCTATGTTCACTTTTTGGGGGCTATACATGTACATTCATTCTTTTCTCTTCTTTCGAGTTAAGTGATTTGGGTGAAAAAAAAAAGGAATTTACGGGTTAAGGTGTCAGTTTTCTGCTGTCTGTTCTACAAAGCTTTTGATGTACATGTGGTAGACTATGAGAATCGATGCTCTGTATGGACTTGTACCTCATGAGTACAATGATGTATCTATAAAGTGAATGGTGTTTTAAGTTAAAAAAGGAGAAGGTATCCAATAAGGCATGACAGTTTTAAGCATGTCCACTTTTGGAATGTTTCCACATTTAGTGTCTGTTTGGGAACAGCTTATTTAGCTTTTTGCTGAAATTTTTTTACTGAAAGTGTGCTAAAGTATACTTGTATCTTGAAAAAATTTGAAAAAGTGAGAAAATGCTAGAAAAAAATGGGGTTTTAAAAAGCTGTACATAAAAGCTAAAAGCTAAAGTTGATGCCAAACAGACTCTTAGAGGGGCTTCTTCCCTATTCATCAATTTTGATATGGATTGAGACGATTGGATGCTAAATCGGGTTGGTCATGTATACATTATCAGTGGAATTTGGATATGACATGTATTTTAGATGCATTGATAATCTTATTTTTGCCCCCCTCCCCCTCCTCTTGCTTTCTCCCCTTTTAATTCTTTTTTTTTTCGTTGTTTTGTTTTTGGAATTATTATACTAATGTTAGGCAAAGGGGAGGGAATTGTGATTGCTCCTCATGTGGCTGGGCATCTTTTGGGAGGTACTATGTGGAAGATAACAAAGGATGGTGAGGATGTCATATATGCTGTTGACTTAAACCATCGCAAAGAAAGGTACATCTTCCTTCCAACAATTGCCATAATACAATATTCTGGTAGAGAACCACATTCCAGAAAACTCAATCCAAAATGTGGTACATTTCATCCAAATACACTAATTTTGGGAATTGAAAATTTCCTTCTTTGTCTTTCATTATTTATACTTTAAAAAGTTGATATTTTAGGTTAAATTAACATCTTTCATCTATAACGTTTAAGTCTAACCCCATCATTCCATGTGGTGGTGTGCTACATTCCCATATTGTTCCATATACTACAACAATTTGCTTCATAGGTGACTTGGACCTTCATTCTAATTGATTTTACTTGTTTACACTTCAATAAAGAAATAGGAAAAAATACTTATTGGTGTGGTTTTTATCAGGCATTTGAATGGAACTGTTCTAGCATCTTTTGTGCGGCCTGCTGTTCTAATTACAGATGCTTATAACGCTCTGAACAATCAGCCTTATAGACGTGGTGAAAAGGAGAATGAATTTGGAGGTACCATATTCTTATGATTTTGAAACTTTTCATCCACCTTTATGTCCCATAATTTTTTTATTCTAATTTGGTAAATTACACATGCACCCATTGGGTCTTGAACTCACGGCCTCACCCTCCATCCCATTATTCTATGAGGAGGAAGTGCCAGTTAAGCCATTGCTCATTGGCACTTTTAGATCCTTGCTTTTGTTGGCTGTGTTGAATTTTGGTATTTCCTGTAGAAAAAATATATGCACATGCATAAACACTGATCACATAGTTGTAGATAACGTATGTGCGTGGGTTTATGATTGTTATGCTACCTTTTATGTGACTGGTCTATCATCTTTCTCCAGCCCTCAGTCCTAATAACGGGTGTTGTCAATGCTTTTAACAATCAGCCTAATAGATGCGAGAAAAAACAATGTATTTCGACAAATGTGTTGGTTTATGATATAATACATGTTCCTCCCTGTTTTTATAATTTTTTTTAATGTGTAATTTTCATTTTTAATATTTCAAAGTTATACACGCATGCATGAATGCCTAGCACATAGTCATTGATAACAACTTTATATTTCAAGATTATGTTCCTCTTCCCACAAGAGTGGACAAAGGGTGAGGTTGTGTGTTCAAAACCCACTGAGTGCATGTGTAACTTACCAGTAAAAAAACTTATATATTTCAAGATTATGCTGAGGAACATGGTTTTTGTATTCTTATGTTATCTTGCTTTGTTTATTTAGAAACCATAAAGAAAACTCTAGGTGCTGGTGGAAATGTATTACTACCTGTGGACACAGTTGGGCGAGTATTGGAGCTTATTTTAACATTAGAACAGGTTAGTAGGGAATATGCACTTTTCTAGGTCTGATTAACTGTATAGTATTCCTTGTACAATTATCATTCAGCGATTTTTGACTGTTGGGCCTTGGTCATGGTTGCAGTATTGGACGGATAAAAGCTTGAACTATCCCATCTTCTTTCTTACATATGTCGCATCTAGCACGATTGATTATGTTAAGAGTTTCCTTGAGTGGATGAGTGATTCCATTGCAAAGTCTTTTGAACAGAATCGTGAAAATCCCTTTCTTCTTAAGTAAGTTGCTATTTCTTAATAAATTATTTTCCTAAGAATATTCTGCACTTTGATATTGCCATTGCTTTTTGTGCAGCCTTAGATTTTATTTTCTTGTTTTCTGTGTACTTAAAGACAATCTAAAATATCTGAATAACTAAACATATAAAATGCAGCTTCATATTCTTGGGTAATATTTCTTACCGGAAATTTTCATTTGCAGACATGTCAGATTTTGTATTAGCAAGAGTGAACTTGATAATGCTCCAGATGGTCCAAAGGTTAGATTGCCTCTGTATACATTAGCTTCGCTTTTGCCCACTATTGATGGAAATGACACATACATTTTATATTGTTAGCCACACAAAAAAGGACTTATACATTTAATGCAGGTTGTTCTAGCATCCATGGCGAGTTTGGAAGTGGGTTTTTCACATGATATATTTGTCGAATGGGCGACAGATGCCAAGAATCTTGTCCTCTTCACTGAAAGAGGCCAGGTATATTTTTTAGGACCTTGGATGTTGACTTGTCCATGATAGGCATTTAAGCTGTTTACTTATGAAAAGCATTTTGAGTTTTCTACACTCTCTGAAGTTTAGATATTGATAACCAATCTGGAATTTGCCCTTGAAGCTAATGCTGTGATTGAGTTTGCGAGCTTCAATTTGTTATATACTTTTATCCAAACCTTGAATTTGAGAATTCACAATCCCCTGTCATTGCAGCTGTGAAACTTCTAATTCTGCAAACACAACGAAGATTGTGTTTGAGTTCATTCCCATTTCATTTGTGCTCTATCCTTTTCAATGAAATCATACTTTCATGATATCTCCTCCCACTTAAAGAAATCGAATTGTTTTGCTCATGTAGAATTTACCATGCATGCTAGGTCTTAATTGATACTGCTGCTCAATCTTAAAATGTTAAAAAAGTAAAGAGATGCTTTCATGGAAATCCACAAGGATGTCATTGGCTTTTTTAACTTCTTGGGTTGACAGTTGGCTACACAGGTCCTTATTAGTCAAATGCCTCTATTGAGGTCGATATCTTCTATATGTATCCCAAGCCATTGCCTAAATCATTTTCTCTTGTTTATTCTATTCTTGCTTCGGTATACATTTGACTTAAAAATTTTGTAATTTTGGCCTTGTTATGCGTTGTAAACACTTCTCAACTTCTTTCATCTTGCCCTTCAATATGGTTTGTCCTCTTAAACTGCTTCTGTTGTCATGGTTGATCCATCCCAGATCTAGAATGCAGTTTTCACAGCCTTGAGGACATCAGTTTTAACTATTTTCTCATTACTAAGCCTGGCTTTTCTTAGTTACAACCTTTAGTCCTCTTAAAGCACCTTTTTCATGACTTCATCATATAACATCCCTGTTCTAGTATTTTCAATAAGACCGTATGTTTACGCAGGTGTCATTGTGCTTCTTCTTGAATAATTTTGTTAAGTTTGTCTTTGGGCAATGTCCATGTGACAATAGGTAAAGAGATATTTGATCATCTGATTCCTTCATATTAAAATATTCAGATGTATTATGATCCTTTAAAGTCAATATATCACATTTGATAACATTCCTCTATTGAGGATTTTTTTTTTTGGTTAGAATTATGATTAAGTGATTAAACTCATCATTTCCTAATAACTTAAGTTTTTGGAACAATCGGCAATTTAACATGGTATCAGAGCAGGAGATCTTGAGTTCGATCTCTGTCTTCACTCTACCTCCTATTTAAAATGTTAAATTCCCACTTGTTGGGCCCCTACTTAGTAAGGGGAAGTTTAGGCTCACAAGTGAGAGGAAGTGTTAGAATTATGGTTAAGTGATTAAACTCATCAATTTCCTAATAGTTTAAGCTTTTGGGACAATCGGTAATTTAACATGGTATCAGAACAGGAGATCCTGAGTTTGATCCCTGTCTTCACTCTAGCTCCCATTTAAAATGTTAAATTCCCACTTGTTGGGCCCCACTTAGTAAGGGGAAGTTTAGACTCACAAATGAGGGGGAGTGTTAGAATTATGGTTAAGTGATTAAACTCATCATTTTCTAATAGTTTAAGCTTTTGGGACAATCGGTAATTTAACACTTTTATTGATGGAATGGGATATTTTTCACTATATTGCATAATGCTCTATAATTCATTCTGTTCAAGATTTAATGAACTATTGTGGTTACTGATATTATACCTATGTGAATGACAGAATCTACTTTCTTAAGCCTTATTTGAATTTATTTTCAGTTTTCAGTAAGCATTGGGAGTGAACTTTCTATCCCCCCCCCCCCCTTTCATAATTTCGTTTTTCTTTCCACTTGTTTGCATATCTATTGTCTTTTCCATTCTTTATCAAGAGTATTTTTGGTAAATCATGCCATTTTTTTCTTTTGACCTAATCTAGTAAGTTAATAGCATTCACTACTCATGTACATAACTTTTAAGTATGATTTGACTGCTATTTATTATTCCAATGTCATTGCAAAATTATCTGGAAAATCTTTTTCTGTATTAAAACATAAATGTACTGACACCTTACTGTTAATATGTAGTTTGCTTCATTAGCTCGTATACTCCAGGCAGATCCACCTCCAAAAGCTGTTAAAGTCACCATGTCCAAGAGGGTTCCTTTGGTTGGAGATGAGCTAATTGCTTATGAAGAAGAGCAAAACCGAATAAAAAAGGAAGAAGCTTTAAAAGCTACTCTCATCAAAGAGGAGGAATCGAAGGCATCTCAAAGTGCTGATATTAATGCGAGCGATCCAATGGTTATCGATGTTAGCAAAACACTTGCTTCACCAGATGGTATGTACCAATAATTGCAGTTCCCTTCCAGGGAATGAGTGCTTTGAAGGATTATTCTGAGGATCCTAGATAATCCCCTTGTAAGGCGCATGTTCTAGTTCAAAATGAACATCAGCGCATTGTTGTTGCTTCTGCTGTTGCTATTCTTGTGGGTTTATATAATACGTATATGTGTGTATATTTGTTTATATATCTTTATGTGTAAAACTGGATGATATCTTAGAAATATAAGTGTGTTCCGTATGTCATTGGATGGATCTGCTTTTATTTAATTGATTCCTAAAAGTGAGAAGTTCCCATTGGTTTGATAAATAAATCAGAAGACTAAAACTCCATTTGCCTCCCTTGACCGGATGTAGAATAATGATATAATGATTTCTGCACTTGAAACTTATTGCTATCGATGAAAGTATTCTCTTTGTGCACTCATGCATGATGACAATAATGCTATCATCATCTATGTACTGACTTCTTGAATTTGTCTGTACATGACGAGAATAATGCTATCATTATGCATGACAACAGTAATTGCTCATCTCCTCAAAAACTTATAGCAGGCATCCAACTACCACTCAAATTTGTCCATGAAATTTCTTGCATATGTTTTTCTCCTGAAATAGACAAAATCTGGTTTCACCGCCATTTAGTCTTTGTTTGGTGATTCTTGATGGTACTATTGATCTTGTGCTTATGGATTATCCCGTATTAATTAGTTGATATCTATTTTAGAGTAACATTGTACCATTTTTCAGTGCGAATACTGAGTTTTTCTGACTGTACCTTGCAGTGGCTGGTCACCACAGTGCTGGGTACCGGGACATATTAATCGACGGATTTGTTCCTCCATCCACCAGTGTTGCTCCAATGTTTCCCTTTTATGAAAATACTTTTGACTGGGATGATTTTGGGGAAGTTATAAATCCTGATGATTATGTAATCAAGGATGAAGACATGGACCAAACAGGAATACATGTGAGTTTCTATTTGTGAGATATTCCTCTTTGGTTGCAATGAAGCTTGATATCAGAGTAGTATACTTTACTGTTAAATGTGCTTTGTTTATTTGCTGATGTATTTTTTTAGTAAGTGTTTATTAGGTGATGTATTTCACTGGGATATCCTTTCTACAAAAGAATTTCCTTATCTTGTATGTTTTTTTGATAAGTACCTTATCTTGTATGTAACATTGGGAGTTATAATTTTTATTCTTTATCTAGTACTTGAGGGAATGGAATTCTTGAATACTTGAGCCCCTTTTAGCAAGTTATTTGGGTATGAGGATGATGCCTTAACTTCTGTTGCAAAGTGCTAAAAAATTTGCTAATAAAAAAAAATTGTGGAATAGTTGCTTGGTAATAACAGTATGCTAGACCAAAACTAAAGCCACAACTTGTCCACATGGCAAGTTGTGAGTGGTGGAGTTGTGGACCCACCACTCACAATTCGCCACGTGAGCAAGTTTTGGCAAAATTGGTCTTAGCATTTTTGTGGTAATAATGACCATGTATCCAAGATTAATTATCATAGTTGTGTCCATGCATAACTTTGTGATTTTTCTTAATTATTATCACCCATATGTGTCTCTCTTTTATGGAAATGATTATACTACCATCTCTGCTTCATTTCATCAATATTTTAAAATGGTGGATGGAGAATTGTGTATATTATTATGCTCAAGTCTTATGGATGATCATCATATTTCTCATCTATCTCAGGTTGGTGGCAATTTAGATGGAAAATTTGATGAAGGCTCTGCCAATTTGATCCTTGACACAAAACCTTCAAAAGTCGTGTCTAATGAATTAACAGTAAGTTGAACTCTGGCTTAGGGTTGTATGAAGGTTTATTTCTTTTCTCGTCATGCTCAGATTATATCTTTGTGGATTTTTCACATAATTGTTGCTGTTTTGGCATTCTACAGTGTGCATATGTCATTACAATATACTTTGACTCATTTCTGTTCTAATTTCATGTGTATAAATGGATTTTTTTTTTTAAAAAAAAAAATTTATTATGGACCAAAAAGTGATTCTGTCTATTTCAAACCTTTTTCTCCTTAAAATAATCATTACTACAGTAAAATGTGTTTCCCTTCTGATGGTGTCATTTTCTTGCTTGTAGTTTTTGTTTTCTTTCCTGTTGGGGGGATGGGTTTACAAATTTTAATATATATTTTTTAACTTTTAATTTCTTGTTCTTCCCTGTAAATGTTGGTCTTTGTTAATGAAAAATAATGGTGCTCTCTTGTAATTCTTTAGGATTGGTTCAAATGTGCACATTGTCTATTTGAACTCTCTCCTCTATGAAGTCAAGGAGAGAGTTCACATTATTTTACTTATTAAAAAAAATAGTGGTGTTCCTTGTTTTAGACATTTTGTGAATTGAGGAATAAATTTATTTTTCTGTTTTTGCTAATATATTGTATTTTTTTTAATATGAACAATAATTAACTTTAATGAAATTTTACTTAATATGGTGACATGCTGTCTTAAATGGTGGACCTCATTTAAGAATTTATTGATGTAGAGTTGTTGCTATGTCTTTTACCTGTTTTCTTAATAATGTGGCTCTGAAACTTGAAATGATGGACAGGTTTACTTCTGGACATAGGGCCTCTCTCAAGTTCTTGATGTGATGTTACTTTGTTGTTGTGGTTTCTTGGAATTGGCTATTCATTGAAATTATGTTCTAAATTGGTGATGGCATTCTCTATTTCAGGTGCACGTGAAGTGTTCGTTGATTTATATGGACTTTGAGGGCCGTTCTGATGGCCGATCTATTAAATCAATTCTCTCCCAAGTGGCTCCCCTGAAGCTTGTAAGAATGCTTTCTTTATATCTTAGTCATTAGCTCTAGTTTAAATGACTCTTCTT
Organism: Quercus aquifolioides; assembly: GCA_019022515.1. Taxonomy (NCBI): domain Eukaryota; kingdom Viridiplantae; phylum Streptophyta; class Magnoliopsida; order Fagales; family Fagaceae; genus Quercus; species Quercus aquifolioides. The sequence continues at coordinate 17,332,407 of CM032335.1, read as the reverse complement.
CACCTTGCAAGATCAAATGTAAGGGAATACATCTTTAGTTTAAAATTCATTGGGTGCATGCATAACTTACGAATAAAAAACTAATTCCCTAATTATCTTTCAACTTTTGGTAGTTAAGGCCAAACTTTTGTAGTCTACATTGCTTAGTATCCCCTATTCATTTTGAGTATGCTAGTTTCAGATGATTATGTGATCATGGTGACAAATATATAGCACTGTTTGCTAGTTGCCATGCTTTCACGAACACAATGCCTTCTATGCGGATGTCCTGTACTTATTCCTGAGCAATGCAAAGTTTCTCAAATGAAATTGAGTTTTCCAAAAGGGGACTGACATAAGACATGCAAAGCTCTAGAATGGTAGGAAAGTGAGAGAATTTATTATGTAAGTGTTATATTATTGTGTGAGTTATTGCTGTTTTATCTTTCTTTTCAGATGATTCAAAAGTCATTCCATGTATTCTGATTTTTGGATCCAAGTAGAGATCTTTCAGCACTTGCATGTGGAGGCTTGATCAGCTTTGACTTACCCTATACATATACTATTTTCCTTAAGGTTCTGGTGCATGGATCAGCCGAGGCCACAGAGCATTTGAAGCAACACTGCTTGAAGCATGTTTGCCCGCACGTTTATGCTCCTCATATTGAGGAAACGATTGATGTCACCTCTGATTTGTGCGCTTATAAGGTATAAGTAGAGACATATCTGTTTTCTATGTGGACCAGTGATTTTAGAAACCTAAATTCGTTATATTCTTGTTACGTGAAATGCAGGTACAACTTTCAGAGAAGCTGATGAGTAATGTGCTCTTTAAGAAGGTAAGCACATAGTAGTCTCGTGTCTAAACAATATCATAGCATTTATATGTGATCTCCCTCAGCATGTCTGATGTAAATGCAATCACAGCTTGGAGATTATGAGATAGCCTGGGTTGATGCTGAAGTAGGGAAGACAGACAGTGGCATGCTGTCTCTACTTCCCTGTTCAAATGCAGCTCCATTGCATAAATCTGTTCTTGTTGGTGATCTTAAAATGGCAGATTTCAAGCAGTTTCTCGCCAGTAAGGGCGTCCAGGTACAGTTCCTCTGCTTGGGTGTCATTTATTACCTTGTATTTCCCTTATGAGTCTATGACACATGCGATAAATGTGAGCCACTTGATAATCAAGAACTGTCAGTTGGTTTGCCCATGTTTGGTCCTTCAGTATAGAAATATGGAAAATGGAATTATCTTATGTGCTAGAGCCAAAGTTAGGAAAGATTTTAGGCCAGTATGGAATGTGCTTGATAGAGGAAAGATTTAGCTTTTTAACTTTACAGGTTGAATTTGCTGGCGGGGCTTTGCGATGTGGGGAGTATGTGACAATACGCAAGGTTGGGGATGCAAGCCAGAAAGTGAGTGATTCTGCTTTACACTTCTGTTTTTGGTTGTGCAAGAGAATTGAACTTTCTTTCAAGCTAGTAGCAGTTTTGAACTAAGACAATTGCAGGGCTGATCCTCGTTTCCTGTTTGTGGATGAAAAGCCTCATTAGTAACTTGTCTTTTTTGCAGGGTGGTGGTTCTGGTCTTCAGCAAATTCTTATCGAAGGCCCCTTATGTGAAGATTATTATAAGATCCGGGATTATTTATATTCACAGTTCTTTTTGCTTTAAGTCTAGATTTAATACCTGTAATCCCATTTGGCTAAAGTTCTATGTGAAATTGGTAGTACTTCCTGTAAGTGGAGAACACTAAGTTATCTAGTTAAGTATTTGTAAATGTATCATGCAAGCGCAATCAAGCCCTTCTTTTTTTTTTTTTTTTTTTTTTTAAATTATGTATTAGTCTGAATAGGTAATCTCCCTTTTTCTTTTTTCTTTTTTTTAATACCAGAATAGGTACTTTTAGTTCATTTGTGCGTGCAATTACTTATGAAAGATGAAATACAATTGTGTTTTTATTCTATTCATTTTCGAGTATTAAAATCTCCACTTGAGCTTCTGTAAAAGCGAGCAATTTGTAATTTTTTTACAAAACCGCTCAATGTTTATGTTCCCTTTCATCATTCAGTAATGTTAATTTGTGGCTATCTATTATTGTTTAAAGTGATACACTATTTAATATGCGATCCACTGTATCAGCTATCAATGTACGATACAACTATCATCTCATAAAAAAAAAATGTACGATACAACTAAACCATTTCAAGTCTCACCTATTTTGACAGAAATTTAATATAGGGTAAGCAAGAAGTATATATCAATATGCTAGTGTAAATATATTTTTTATAATTCAAATAGTTGGGACTTGGGAGCTTGTAATTTGAATATTTTTGTTAAAAATACTAAGAGGTATTGACCAATTACATGGTTCTTTAGCCGTGTAAACAGTTTTAAAAAAATTTATTTTTTTGCAGCAGGTTAATAGTCAATACGTATTAATAACTTAATACGTGTGTCTAAATTCGGTTTGGTTGCTGAATACTTTTTACCTGGGATGAACTTAGGCTTTAGGGCTTTTATATTCTCAAATACTCATTACTTTCTCTATACTAAGCAGAAAGAAATAAATTAACAAAAGAAGGGCTTGGTTCATTGCAAAGATATTCGGATTTCATTTCGGATTACCCGGCCCCTCTAGACTATGCCCACCAGGGCCACCACGTATAGATACAGTTGTGAATGCGACATCTTGAAAAATACCAGATTGGTGGTATTTAGATTTTAAATTGATGACAATCCAAAACGTTAGGATTGATTTGTCTCAACAAATGAATTGATGTCAACATTGTATCCGTAACTGTAATTCTGTACTATGTTCATATGTCTCACTCCCAACATGTATCATGCCTCGGGTTGTCTTTTTCGGACATTGGATTTGTCTTGCTAATCCTCCTGAGATTAAAGTAGGCATGGAGCTTAGTTGTATGGACCCAAAAATTGATGACTTGTAGTGGTGTGTAGTCAACTTGCCAAAACCAATTCAATTCAACATAACCCGTTGAGTTTGGTTGGTTTTTAGGGGTTGGTAGGTAGGGTTAGGTTGTGAAATATTTTTTTTTACAGTGTGTCGAGCCATAAGATTTACAAATTCGCCTAACCCGACCCGACCCACCTATGTTTAATATATATTTAAATTTAAAAAATATATATTATACAATTTTATTATTTACTTTTTTGTCCGTCTTCCTAAATAAATCTCAAACCCTAAAAGTTCTCCTCATATAGTTTATGTAGGTTTGGTGTTATTCTCAGAATTATTTACTTATAAATTTGCTCTTATTTGTGGAGGTGTTATTCTAATACTTAATTTAATAATAATAATAATGATGAATAATAGTAATTAAAAAAAAATTGTCCAACTTATGGGTCTAACTAGATCCACGTGGGTTGAATTGGACTCCTATGATGGGTTGAGCTTTTTTTAACTCATCATGATGGGTTGGGTTAAAAAAACCCTTCAACCCGACTTATACACACCCTTAGAATTGACTTGAAACTACAATGATATACAAGTGAATGAGTGATGATGCATTATATAATTGTTGGAATATGCCAATAGATACATTGACTGTTGATACATGGAAGAAGGCACATTTAAGGGGGGTTTTTTTTTTTTTGTTGAGAATCAAGGGTATGTTTGATTTATGGTGAGATTTATTTTTTTCCATTTTTAAAAGCGCATTGTCAGGGAGCCCTTTGTTAAAGGTCAGTACAACTAGAAATAGGAAACACTTATTTAAGGAAAAATATTATAAACACAAAAAAAAATTGATACATTTATTTTTAATGCGAAGATAATAGAAAAAAATTGAAGCTACAATTTTGAGAATAATCACAAATTATGCTTCATTCCTCATTTCTTTCATTAATATGATATCTCATTAAAAAATAGATAAATAATTTTGAGTATATAAAATTTTTCAAAAAAATAATACGATTTTATTAAACTTGTCTAAACTAAATAGATTACAAAGAATTGATCCGACCATATGTTTAAACAAGTCAAAATCAATCTAAAAATTGGGTTATTAGTTCAATTAGGAATATATATATATATATATATATATATATATATATATATATATATATATATATCTATATAAATGGTTTAATAATAAAAATTATAAACCCATGTAATTCAATTTATTGGGAAAAATGTGGGGTTTTTTTTGGGATCAAATAAAAAATGTGGTTTTTTAAAACTTAGTGGGCATTTCTATTACTTTCCTAGTGTCTAGAGGGTGGTGATTGTAATTTAAGTAGTTAACAAAGAAATAAAGTGATAGAGATAGAGAGAGTGGAGAAGAAGAAGACACAAACAGAGTCACCGGTGGTGATACATACACAGATACACAGAAAAATCACTATCTACTATCTTCGTCTTCTTCTTCATTATACAACAAACAAAAACCCTAGAAATCTCAGTGCCTCTCTAACAAAAAATTTTCTATCTCCTTTCAAAAATCCAAACCCGTTGTTTAAACCCGCGGTTTCTCTATCTATCTATGGCTTCTGCCACGTGGTCACCGAGCTCGCTCCAGCTCCGACTAGCTCTGAACTGTAGGAATTGCAGGAAATCCCCTGCAATTATGGTACGGACGCAGCTGGGGAATCCGGGTCGTCAGATTCGGGTGTTCTGTGTGGCTCAAGACGAAGCTAGAAATGAAAATGGAGTGGAAGGGCGTCGTAATGAGGGTCCATTGGTCGGGTCGGATTCTACGGCTAACGGGTTCTCCGGTTGGTCCGAGTCCGACCCTGTTGATTCGCAGAGTAACAACTGGTTTGGAGGTAATGATAAATTTTTTTTTAAAAAAAAAATTCTCTGTTTGGCTTCTCGGAAAATCCGAGGTATTGAAATGAAATGAAAAGAAAATGTTCAATTTGCATATAGTTGAGTTATGGTGTTTGTTTTGTTGGAATCTAAAAAGTGGAAAAATGTTGGAACTTTAAATTTTTTTTTTTCTTTCTATTATATCTGAGCACCCAAATAGAGAATTTGGAAACTTTGTGAGTTAGTGTATGAATTGGAATGTATATGAGATAGTGTTGAATTTTGTTTGATAATTGTAGCTTTGCGAATGGTGTTGATTGTCGTGTTGAATACATAAACAATAGAACCCAACATTTGTATGGAACAGTGATTTTGGAGTTGTTTGGTATCTTTTGATTGACTAATTAACATTTTTAAAGTAGTTTGCTTTCAGGGGTTGTGGGAGCAGGAGTAGTTGGAGTCATTCTTGTCTCGGGGCTTGCATTTGCAGCGTTCTCGTTGAGCAAACGAAACAGCTTAAGTAAGTTTTCATTGTCTCTTGTAGTCACATTAGTAGCTGTTATTTTGTTCTAGATGTGCTCTTTTTATAGTATTTATTGTTATACGTCAATGTGGGCTTTGAACAATTGTTTCTTACATTTGTGTTTCACTAGATTATGTGTTTGTTGGAATAAATTTCGCCGAGTTGTGTCTGCTATCTCACTAGTCTTTTCCTTTATCTATAAATACACGTGTGGCTCTATGTAGAACCAGATCAACACATGAAACCCTTGACTACTGAGCAGGAAGTGTTGTTGGCCTCTGATGACCAGAATGATAGTGTTAAAGAAGATGGAAATGCAGGTGGCAATGTTCCAGAAGATACTACTCTGGAAAGCAGTAAAGGTACATATAAGGATTCTTCATCTCCTGAATTTGATGAAACTCCCAGTGAAAGTAGAGTTGGTGATGATTCTGATAGTGGGTCCTCATCAGTACAAGATGTTGAATATGCATCTAATGTTACTGATGCCATTAACAATGCTTCCATTCAAGAAGATTTGCAAAATGAACCAACTTTTGATAACAAGTCAGTTTCCCCTGAGACAAGCTCAGTTTCACTTGATTTTCCTGAATCTAAGAATTTTGGTGATTCTTTTGTTGCGGGTACAGAAGAATTAAGTTCTGAACTTACAGAGAATCCGTTCGATGTCAAACCAACCAATTCATTAGTCTCTGATGGTAATCCTTCAGATCTTAACACTGAACCCCAGGATGAAATGCATGATTCTTCTTTTAGTACTATGACCCCAATAGTCAATGAGCCTGTGGCTCTGAATGTTTCTGTCAATTCACAGTCAGATTCAACTTTCGACACTCAAAATTTACCCAAAAACGATTTAGATCCTTTAGCCCCACCTTCAACCGAAGAAAGTCCTGACCTGAGCAAAAAAACACTGGTCTCAGCTGAGAAGAATAGTTCATCCCTGGACAATCGTAACAATAGTGAAAGTGAGTTATCTGAAAATTCTCAGTCAGAATTCACCTATCCACTTGCAAATGATGCAAATTATAATAATGAGATGAATAGAAGCAGATCAGAATCATCAAATCTTGTGAATTCCTTCTCCTATGCTGGTATACCTGCTCCATCTGTAGTTTCTGCAGCTCTACAGGTGCTTCCTGGAAAGGTTTTGATTCCTGCAACTGTTGATCAGGTTCAAGGTCAGGCATTAGCTGCACTACAAGTATTAAAGGTGCTTCTTTGCCCTAATTCATGCATATCATGTTATTTCATAGATTTTATGGCGCCATTATGCATTGCAAAGGGTGAATTGTATATGTATCTTTTTGAATTTTTGGTCTCTGTTCTCATTTTACTAGTTTGCAAGAAAACTTTAGGAAACCGAAGTAACAATGGAGGAAGCTACTTATCAAAAAAAAAAAAAAAAACAATAGAGGAAGCTACTTTCCCCATATGCATCTGGTTGTAATAATTATTAGGAGAGCTTGTTCTCTTCTTTTTCCTCAGTCATGCAATTTGGTGTGTTTGGTTATTTTTCTCATCTCTAATCGTTTATGAGAATCCTTTGTCACTGTGTGTTTGAAGTGAAGGGATTTTCTTTGGTTTTTTTTTTTTTTTTTTTTTAAATTGTTTTATTTGAAGAAATAATTCAATCCTTTCCCCCCTAGGCCCCTACCTTTTAATGTTCCTTCTGTTTGTATATTTACTTTGAAATGAAGGAGCCAATAAGATTAGACTTTACTTCAGCATCTAGCCAAATGCAGTGGCTTTAGGTGGACCTTATTTATATGGGCTAATAATTGAATTGAATTTTGCACTGTAATTGTCATATAGTCTTCAGATATGTAGATATGAGAAGGCTTGCTATAAAAAAAATTTAACATCAGAATGGTATTCAGGTCATTGAGGCTGATGTTCAACCTGGCGATCTATGTACACGTCGTGAATATGCTTGTTGGTTAGTGTCTGCAAGCAGTGCTCTTTCAAGGTATATATTTCTCTCTTTTTTCTATGACCGTGGTATGTCGTGCTCTTTTTCAAAATCATACTTTGTCTAGAATTTTAGAACAAATGACTTTTCCGTTACCTGTAGGAACACAACTTCAAAAGTATATCCTGCAATGTATATAGAGAATGTTTCTGAGCTAGCATTTGATGATATCACACCTGAGGACCCTGATTTTTCATCCATTCAAGGTGAGAAATGGATGTTAAACTTTTGGGTTTAAACTTAAAAGCTTCCTTTTTAGCTTCATAATTTGCAATTGATTTGTGCTTGACAGGCTTGGCTGAAGCTGGACTTATTGCAAGCAAGCTTTCAAGACAGGATATGCTTTCTTCTTTAGATGAAGATCAAAGCCCATTCTACTTCTCTCCAGAGAGGTGCTTACACAATTACCATGCATGATACTGCAGCCTAATTTTTCTAGATTGTTGTTTTATTTGAAAACAAATTTCCATTTGAATTGTACCATCAGTTGGTGGAATTAAAATAACAAGAGCTGCATTTATGGCCCTTAATAAGAGCAATATTATTTTCTCACCAGCTCCTATAAACCATTTTCCATAGTAATTCTTCACACTGCTTGATAGGTCAGACAGGCATATGCTTGGTGTTTCATATTTGTGGCTAAGAGACATGTTTCAATTGTTTTATATTTACCTCCTTTTTCTTCTACTATCCTTATTGCAGCCCTCTATCACGTCAAGATCTTATCAGTTGGAAGATGGCCTTAGAGAAAAGACAGCTCCCAGAAGCTGACAGAAAGGTTGCTTTTAATTTGAAGTTTGGGTTAATATTATTATTTTAGCTTCTCTGTCACTAGTTGTAAATATATTTTTTTAATGAAAAAATTGTGCCCATGGACAGAAGCTGCACCAAATTTCTGGTTTTATAGACATTGATAAGATACACCCAGATGCTTGTCCTGCTCTTGTAGCTGACATATCTGCTGGAGAACAGGGAATCATAGCTCTTGCATTTGGTAAGGTGTAGTCCCTGACTACTACTTGATAATTTTTTATCTTCATTTCATAATCAATATGTCTTGTTTTTGGGATAGGTTACACACGACTCTTCCAGCCAGATAAACCGGTCACAAATGCCCAGGCTGCTATTGCCCTTGCTACTGGTGAGGCTTCTGATTCAGTGAGTGAGGAGCTTGCACGAATTGAAGCAGAATCGATGGCAGAAAATGCTGTTGCTGCACATACTGCTTTAGTAGCTGAAGTTGAGAAAGATGTCAATGCAAGTTTTGAAAAAGAACTTTCCTTAGAGAGGGAAAAGATTGATGCAGTGCAGAAAATGGCTGAAGAGGCAAGGTGTGAATTGGAAAAGTTAAGAGCTGACAGAGAGATAGAGAATATTGCCTTGATGAAGGAACGTGCTGCTGTTGAATCAGAAATGGAAGTTCTCTTACGGTTAAGGCGTGAGGTGGAGGAGCAGTTGCAGAGCCTAATGAGTAACAAGGCAGAGATTTCATATGAAAAGGAAAGGATCAGTCAACTCCGGAAAGAGGCTGAAAATGAAAACCAGGAGATTTCCCGCTTACAATATGAGCTAGAAGTTGAGCGAAAAGCCTTGTCTATGGCCAGGTAAGAAAGTATAGTTATATTTCAAGGAGGCAATCATGTTTGTTTTGCATTCCAATATTTGATGCAATGATGAGGAAGATAGTCTATAGTTGGTTTGGCAAATATTAGATATCAATATTATTCATATTTTAAGAAAATATGTTCCATGGATTGATTAAGTGTAGTGATTAACAATTTGAAGTCTTTCATGCTGCATCTACCTTGGTAATAATTCTTGTATTGTCTGGTCTTTGAAAGCATGGATGTGAATCCGTTATCAATTTGTTAGCTTCATTATGAATTTGTTTATCTTTTATCTAGCTTCTTAATGAGTTTTATTGTTTCTGTCATCCAGGGCTTGGGCTGAGGATGAGGCAAAAAGAGCAAGTGCACAGGCAAAAGCCCTGGAGGAGGCTAGAGATCGGTGGGAGAGGCAGGGCATCAAAGTAGTTGTTGATGATGACCTTCGGGAAGAGACCACTGCTGGTGTTTCATGGCTCAATGCTGGAAAGCAATTCTCGGTTGAAGGGACTGTTAGCAGGGCTGAAAACTTGATGGACAAGCTGAAGGTAATGGCAGGGGATTTAAGAGGGAAATCCAGAGATATAATCAACATGATCATCCAGAAGATAGCCTTATTAATATCAAATTTGAGAGAATGGACCAGCAAGGCTGGAAAACGAGCTGAAGAAGTACAACATGCTGTCATTTCAAAGGCAAGTATATCAGCACAAGACTTGCAGCAAAGCACTGCAGAATTTAGCTTAGCTCTCAGGGAGGGGGCAAAGAAAGTTGCTGGAGATTGTAGGGAAGGAGTTGAGAAACTCACCCATAGGTTCAAGACATGATTTCTCTCCTCTCTCTCTCTCTCTCCCCCCAATAATTTTTTTGCAGTGATTGGCTGTTGAGAAGTCAAAATTGTAATTTTGTTTTTGTTTCCCTTCATTCCTCCCATGTATTAATAAATGGGGAATTTGGCCTGTACCATCATATACTGAGATGTGTATGAAACACCTGTACTAAGAATTGATTGTACCGGATTAAAAACAAAGAGAGAAACAAAAAAACTAATGATTGATCGTGGGATAACTAATGATTGATTGTGGGATAACACAATTTCATTACTAAGATAATTTTTGATGGGGCAAGATGCTATGAAACAGCAATACAAACAAGCAATACAGACCTGTTTTTGATCAATAATTATTCATGCATCTGGCATATATGCGTCACAAACAAAAAAATTATGATAAATCATTAAGATAATTTTAATTAATGATAAAATTCTGTAGATCTTTTTGAAATTTGCTATTATAAACTTGTAAAACTTTAGTAACAAGACTGGTACTTGAAACGGGTTATATGACAGAAACACGTTGTACCCCGTTTAACATTCTTCTCTTTATCAAGACAAACAGGTAAACGCCATTTTTTCCGCATATGATATACATTCGTATTTTAACTTTTTATTGAGTTACATTAGGAGAACATGTAAGATAGAACTTTTTATATATTACCTATGATATACATGTATTTCACAGAAGAAAATGTGTTTGTTGTAAATACTAAATAGTCATCAACCACACTTAATAGCAACTTAATCTCTTCAGTTAGATCAAGGTCTTCGGATTCGCAGCTGACATTTTCCATCTTCTTTCACTTTTTGACCTTCTGACCTTCAAAGTTCATTGTTTATATATATAAACATGTTTCTGAATCAGATTAAAAGTAAATGCCATTGTTATTAGAATCTGAATCGGAACATGGATATGAAATTATGAAGATAAATGTTATGTTCACAATATTTTTACAACAAATCCTAAGTGATAGTTTGTTACTTGCTATTATTGGTGGGCAAGAAAATAATCTCAATGGTAGATTAAAATAAAACACCTGTAACAACCCATCTAAGATTTGTTGTGAAAGTATTGTTAAAATGTTGTAAGCGTAGCATTTCTCAATTATGAATGCTAGCTCAGCAGCTCCCATCTACGGCTGAACAAGGACTCGGTCAACCTAGCCCGCCTGCTCGACCCAAAGGGTCTTGGGTTGATTCAACAGAACAAATTATTATTATTGTTATCATTTTTATACAATATAAAATTTTTACTCTAGTCTAAATCTAATTGTATATACATGTGAATCTCTCCTGTTAACTAATTATTGATTCACTTGAAATGATTTTTTATTTTTTGGATAATTGACTCTTTTGTTTATAAGATACTTTGCACTCTAGAACAAACTACGAGATTACATCAATGAACTCCTCTACATTCATAGCCAAAGACCCCGTTACGAATTACAACCTGAAATAATTGACACCACGCTGACGATGATGTTAACATGCCTCTTGTTAGGATTACTAAGTCGTTGATAGTCCATTGATAATTTGTGAATGAAATCCATCTGAAAACCGGAAATGGAGCTGGATGTGTTACCAAGTTAGAGGAGCTGATTCTATTATTTGAAGTGCCTCACCAACATCAATGATTTGCACAGTAAAGAGTTGATGGTTGTAGCCAAGGGGATAGGGCTGGGAATGGTGAGAAATGAAGATGGACATAAGGTCGGGAAAGAAGTGTGAAATGGGATATGCAACTGTTAGGCAAGTGTAGTTGTTGACTTCTTGTTGTTTGTTTAATGTTGGTTGGGCTTTTCTAGTTATCTATTCTTCCCCCTATCGTTTTCTATAGGATTCCATTCAAATAGTATTGCCGATACCTTGTGTAACCCATTACTTAAACGTGGATTTTTAGCAGGGGAAGGCTGATCCAAGTTTGGTAGAAAAGCCGCAGAGTTTCAGAGTTGCTGCAGTAGAGGTGATAGTTGAAGACCCGCGTAGTTGCTGCTATAACATTTTCATAGTAACAAATGTATTGTCACTTTACTTTGTAGTACTTTGTGCATAATGTTTGTTGCAGCTTTTGAAACTTAGCTCTAGAGTAAGTATTATCTCGTATGTTTTTCTGTTTTTCCAGGCAAGGGTATATATTCCAATTTATTATGTGATTCCTAGTTCTTATGTAATTACTAGTAATTCCTCCAGGATAATAGCCAATTCAAATTATTAATAAGTAACAATGCACAAATTCAACCGCCTAATCCTGTAACAATGAGATAAATGATATGATGATTATATGAGAACATCCAGGAAGATGACCTCGAATTTTCCCAGTATCAGCGGTGTTCTAAATCAGAAATGCAGAGAAAAATGAAGACATTAATTCCAGATATGATAACATATTTCGACAAAACAATCTTAGTTTCAAGACCACACAAACCATATTATGTGCATACTAATATAGCTGTTTGGCAAAGATTATTTTTGCTAGCTTATTTTACTATTCAACTTATTTTTGCTACTATTCATGACACTCATGTACTATTTCAATTAATTTTTACCTTTATCTACGATACTTTTTTCAATTTCAATAAAAAAAACGAATCTCAAACCAACGCTATTTATAGTGTGGTGGTGGTGGGGGGGGGGGTTGAAACCTCATAAAGCACTCTTCTAGTAGGATATTTTGATACTTGGTGCATTTATTTCAAGTAATAATTAAGATAGGCCTAGTATTTGGGCAAGAATTAGAAGCAAGAAAATCATTTTTAGCAAACAGGCACAAAAGATAACTGTAAAACAACATTAATAAAAGATCAGTGTCCTACCACAACAGTAGGCCACATCTAAATTCTGGAAAACAAAATAAATGGGAATAAAGTACTTAGCATTCTCAAATCTCATTTGAAACAAAACTTAAAAATTCAAAACAGTCTCACTAAAGAGATTTAAGCTGAACACAACTCTAATAACAAGAGCCTCTACTTGAGATTGGGGTAGTAAGATCACTTTTTCTTTTCTCCACCTCCACCAGACCTGCATGCAAAATTCCATAAACGAAAATAAGAGATTGTGGCTAAAAATTCCAAATCCCAAACTATATCATGAGTACCAAATTACAAAAACAATGCTCAATAAATTATAGTAGGCTGAAACAGAACTCAGAAATTAAAATTTTTGGAGGCTTGATAATAGACTTACCTCATCTTACGGACTACGTTAGACATTTCCTCACGCTTCTTCTTTGCTCTCTTGTGAGTGCCCAACTTTCTTTTGGCAACTTTCAAAGCACGCTTATCCTTTCCAACTTTAAGAAGCTCGGTGATCCTCTTCTCATATGGTGCTAATCCAGCAACTTCCCTGATCAAGTTCCTCACAAAGAGGACTCTTTTACTGGTTTTCTAAATTTAGTAAAAACAATGGAAAGAGATCATATTAACAGGTTATGCCATGAAAAAATCTTAAAGTTCAGATTTAAATGCACAAAAAGAAATCATAACCCAAGGCAACATCTTCCTTAAGATGATAAAATCAATGGCCTATTTTGCTTTAACAAGTCCCACAACTTGGAGGTATACAAACAATGAAGATTTGGAACCTATAAAGATACGGATGGAACAGAATCAACTTACTCCTTTGCGATCAGAGGGACGAGGAGCCAATTCCTTCTTAGTCACAATGTGGCCTCTATTCGCGCCCACACAGAGGCCAGTATTTGGCTGTTTTGGAGCCATTACCTGCTAATACAGTCAAAATTCAATTAATGCATAATCAAACTGAAATCACAGCATTCTGCACCCACAGATTTGACACATTACATTCTAAAGTTATTTACTGTAATCAGCCAATTTTGAACGAACATTTAACTGCTTAGAAAATCACAATTTTTTTTTAATGTTCGTCTACATTAAAGTGTTCTCACTTATCAAACCAAAACAAAATTACAAATGACTGTACATGCAAATTTGCTTCATTAAAACCGAAAGTTACTCGTATTGATCAGCTGATTGTGTCCATACATTAAGCTGAGATTTCTTGACATTCAATTTCAAGGGTAAATTTTGGTTATAATAACATTTATCTCATTCTGTTATCATTTCCTACAATCAATCAAGTCTTTAAACTATATTAATGCTCTTAAACAAGCAGATTCATTAATTTATTAAGGGAAAAGTAAAACCTCACCAAAAAAAAAGTGATTTCTTTTACATATAGAAACCTTTCATGAACAAAACCCAGATGGGGTTTTCAAAAATATCACATATATTCTTCATATAAAACTCAGCAACAAGCAAGTAGCAACCCTCATTCAACAAAAAAAATTTGCCATACCTACTAAATCCCCAAAGAATCTTTCGTTAAAACCAAATAAAAGAACAAATACTAACATGGGCTCTCATATATATTCACAAACACTTGGAATATGTAAAACTCAGATCCACAATACAATAGCAAGCCCTTATACATATGCAAATACAGACTTATTAACACATTAGAACTCTATACCTAAACAAACACAAATGAAAACAAAAACCATTAACTCCAAGCAACACGCACACAGACACACATATACATATAAAATAAAGAATTTGAAATCTGGGTTTTGTATTGTCGATGGGAAATGAATGAAAGAAAAGCAAAAATAATATTATTACCTAAAAATAATCAAAGATTCAGAAAGTGATCTGTGTGATTCAATGAATGAGTGAAAGTGATCGATTATACTAACAGATTAACGTGTTAGAGAAAGCTCAATGAGAGAAAGAGAGAGAGAGAGAGAGAGAGAGAGAGAGACTGAGGGCTAGGGTTTTGTTACCTTGAGCTTGGAGGAGCTTGAGGCGGGTCTGAGAAAAGAGGAGCTAGGGTTTTCAGGGTTTGGTTGTGATTGGATTTATATACGAACTCGGAGGAGGAAAATGGGAAAAAGTTGAAGGGTGATTTCGTCAATTCGAAAAAAAAGGTCCATGGGCTTATATGCTTGACAGCAGGGCTACAACACTGAGTGTGGGCTAATGAAGCCGGTAATTTTTGTGCCTCGGCCCAATTACCGACAAGGAGCAAGGAACAATACCATGAAATTGTTGTAAATAGTTTTTTTTTTTTTTTTGGGGTGGTAAATAACGACTATCATAGAACTAAAGAGAAGCTACAGTGTTACGAGGACAGATCCTCTCATAATACACACCAGAGCAATCAAAAAATAAAAGCATAGTCCACAAGCAGACTATAAAAAACTATAAAGTTTTGTTGGATGAATGGGCTTTTTTTAGTTAAAGCGTCCGCGTACTTGTTGACTTCTCTAAAACAGTAGCATATTTTCACTTGGGAATTAGGCCGGCGATAGTCCTACAATCCATAATAAGAGAATAGTAATTACAATCCAAGTTTGTCAATAAAAAACAAAACAAACCATTCTTCATTTGGAATTTCATAGTGGGGGAGAGAAAAACACACCTTTTGCTAGGATAGAGAGATTTCATAATTTGTACATGGTTATTAGTTGTTCACATGATACTTGTCTTTTGCTAATGAATCATTGTTAATATCAAGTTCATCTAACTAATTGTCTAAATCATATTATATAATTATGACATCATCAAATTCAAACAAATGATATGTTGAATTCAATTTTTATTTAATAAAAATAAATTAATGCAACAGCATTTCGTGATTGCTATGGTTATATGAAATATAAAAATTACCTAAAAAATTACTATCTTGTTTTGGTAAGAGTGAAAATATTTTTTTTTTCAATTTTTTATCATTACAAAAAATATATGAGCGATTCAAAATATAAAATCACTTATCTATCAAACTTCCCATCTTAACTCTATTAAATAAAAAACCATATTAACTTTATATTTTAATTTACTTTCTTCTTCTCTTAGGGGAGGAAAAAACTACATTTCTTCAAATTTTAACTCACTTGACATGAGTCTTGTAGTTCAGTTCGTATTTTTTAGTGTTTTCCAAAAAAGATGTCTATAAGAGGCAAAATTTTAGGCAAATTATAAAATGTCACATGACTCATATCAAAAATTTAGTGACAAATCTATTTATATATTAATAAGCAAAACTCAGAGAAAGTTCAATTAGAATTTGAAATTAGAATCCAATTTTACGCTATATGTCTAAATTTATATGGGGACCATACCATAATTATCTACTTAAGTTTGTGCCATGTGTCCACTTAAGTTTTTTAATCTTTTTTTTATTAAATTTTTTTTAATTTTTGTGCCAAGTGAGTTAATAAGTGCAAAATATTAAGAATCTAATATTAATGAACTATATAATTAAAAAAAAAAAAAAAAAAAAAACCAATCACATATGCTAAATAAAAATCACCACACAACAAAGATCACCACAAGTTATATCTTATTAAAAATTAGAAAAAAAAAAGATTATAAGTAGTATTAAATTTAGATAAGAATTTTAATATGTGACTAATTACACTTACTTTTTAAAAAATAATTTGACTAATTATTATATTTTTGTGATAAAATTTGTGTTTAATTTTAAATACATCCATGCATTTGCATGGGTTACATGCTAGTTCCAAAATTAATATATCATTAAATTAATTAAATCAAATGATGACATGTGTCATCCAAATTGATATCACATTGGCATAGTGAAATTTGCAACGTGTCATTTGGTCTACAAGATAAAGATAATTTTCCTATTCAAAATTTATGGATAATTTTCTTTATTAAAATAAATAAATAAAATAAAGATAATTTTTCTATTCAAAATTGATGGATAATTATGTTTATCAAAATAAATAAATAAATAAATTAGAGATACTTATTTATCTTTGTTGATTATTATCTAAATCAAAATATGATCTTTATCAAAATAGATAAATAGAGATAATTATCTCTAGGCAAAATTTGGGCCAATTAGAGTCTACTACATATCTTCAAGCATATCAATTCAAAGTGAAGCTTATCCTCTTAAACCACTATAAATAAAAGGACATTCCCTCTCATTTTCAATACCAAGTTTTCAATAAGCCCAAACTTTGGAGAAATTATGTATCAAGAATTTTCGAAGAACTTGAATAACATTCGAAATACTTAAAGAACTTTAAGAACAACAAATCTCTAACAAGCTCAAAGCCAAAGATTTGTTGTGAAGATTGTTCAATCCATCTTCCAACCAAAGTCAAGAAGATTTCTTGTTCAAGTCAAGTTCAAAGAAGATAGAATCAGAGGATTATTCTTTTGTAAAATAATCAAAACAGAGATTTTACTTACTACTTGATTAATACAAAATTATATTTGTTGAACACTTTTCAATTTGTTTGATTTTCAAACTTTGAGAAATGTTGTGTTTACAATGTCCATAGTTCAAATTCTCTTTCCCCAACTTATTATGTTTCTTTTATTTCATTCAAAATGAGTAGTATTTAAAAAACATGCATACTTTTGAGATTGAAGAATGAACAAACTTGTATATTTGATAAGCTTTTGACTCTAATATGTAGTTATTTGTCTTTATTATAAATTAGGGATGACACTGGGACGAGATATAGTCGAATCAGAAGTGTCTTGTCCCCTCTTTAAGGCAAGAGTAGAGTAAGTAAGAGGTGAGGCAAGTTGGAGGTATTTTAGGAGATAGTAATCGAATCTTCATAAAAATAAATAAATGTAGGACATTTATAATAAATATTAAATTCTATATAAATTATTTAAATATATGTTAATAAAGAAGAATATATCAGGCTAGAAGTTGAACTTGATGCATCTGCAACAATTTCCCTAGTTGCTAGCAATATCAGTTCTAATGTGGATCTTTCTGGCTTTATTGATCATTGTAGGGATTTGCTGTTGCAACTACCTCAAGTTAAGATGTTTCATTGTTTCAAAGAAGTCAACTGTTACGCTAATGCCTTAACTAGACTGGGATCATCCCAAGATAATGTTTCTTTACATTTTGTATTCCCCTCTCCTCTGTTGTACCCCTTGTGTATGCTGATTTGTTGGGAATATATCCTTCTAGACTCTATCCAACTACAGTTGGGGACGATGTTGGTTAATTTATAAAGAAGTGCTACGTCCACAACATTTTTCACAACAAATCATAGATGGTAAATTGTTATTGGTTATAATTTGAATCTATAACTTAAATTACTTTTTTGCTTACCCATAACAACCAATAACAATCCACCACTTATAATTTGTTGTGAAAATGTTATGGACATAACATTTCTTTAATTTATAATATTTATCTTGTTTACAAAAAAAAAGAAAAAAGAAAAATATATATACACATTCAGGTGGGGCAAGATTAGGCAAGCAAGTCTCATCCTTGTCCCATCACCTCTTTGAGGCGAGGAAAACTCGCCTAAGATAAAGAAAGTCATATGAGGTAATGAATCTCCACTACCATTATGTAAAGCCCCATATTTTATAAATATGTATTTTTGTGAGCTAAAATAATCATCGTAGTTTTTAGTTCATCACTCATAAGTAATAAGTTTTTAGTTGATCTTGCCGATACAAAGGTTTTAATAAAATTGAAATTAGTATACTACTTTGAAAAAAAAAAAAAAAAAAAAAAAAGCTCCAGTTTGATGCGTGGTGTGATCCACAAATGGGGCCAACAAATGTTCAAAATCCAAAACTAAAAATGTGAATAAAGAGAGATAGAAAGGGAATTAGGGAATATTTTCCAAGTTTTTCAAACTCAAAGTCTCTTTTAGTGAAGGAATCCCGGAACTCACGAAACAAGCATTTAACGGTCCAAAGGGAGAAGCACGTGGATCACGTGACATTGCATCATCTACTAATCAGCCGAATCTGGTCAAGCCAGTAGATCACAAAAGTCAAAACGATCTACTAACTCCCCTCTAAAAAAAAATAAATAAATAAAAAAACTCCCCAAAAACAAATTGCCACTAGAAGTATGGAATATTTACACATTTACCATAACCAATCAAAGCTAATCGTGAAAGTGTTTCACCTTCTCAAAAAAAAGAAAAAAAAGAAAGTGTTTCACATTTACTATGTACTAAAATTCAATATTCTTTTAAACTGAAAGAAAGTGTGTACTATAATCAACATGTTTTCTTCCACATCAAACTTTGAAGCAATCACAGTAAAACCCCGAATGGGCTTTGACTTGCAGGTATACATAGTCCTTTAAATATTGTTTTATTTTATTGTCTTTTCCATCCAATATCTTATAATTCTCACTCAATTACAACTCATCAGCACAAACTCACAAATCTCTTTCAGTTATATTAATTTAAAACCCCATGTTTCAAAATTTTTATAATTATATCCCATCAATGAGAGTCTATGATGTTCACAATCTTCAGTTGTCTGTTGTGTTTTCCATAAAGGGTGTTGTTTGATGCTTTGGAATTTCCACTTCCTTGATCAACACTGAAGACTGGTACTTGGGTCTCTTTTTATTTTTAATTTCCTTTAGTGCATAGAAAAATTGTTATGTTGGAGACCCAATTCAGTTCATTTACTGAGTATCAGTTTCTGGGTCTCCCTAAATTCCAATTCTTTGTCAAGTCTTGATCTTGACCCTTCTGCAGATTACTGGTTTCTTATTCCTCATAGATTTGGTGATTGGCTGTTGCTGTGTGAGTGGAATTCATTATTGTTTGAATAACATTATATACTCTACTCATTGGAGGGAAGCTTCAGTTGGTGTATTGTCTATTGACCTTCTCTAAACCCCTATTGGGTAATATTTTTTATTACACAAGTTTAAAGGTTCTAGCTTGTAGTTTTTTGTGTTGTTAAAGTGTTGAATCTTGTTGGCCTTGGTCAAAATCTATATGTTTCTATTACTCAGTTTTCCTAAATCTGATACCCTTTTTAATTTTTACATCATAGTTGTAATCCCATCGTTGAATTTCATATATATACACCTCCCTGCAACTCAATTCTACTTGATTTTCAGCACCATTGTTAATTCTCTTGTCATGCTTTGAATCTTAGTTTGAATTCTCAGTATACTCATCTACTAAGTTTAGTGCTGAATTGAATTCTCACAAGTTACTTCAAGTCCCACGTCTGTAGTCCCAATCGATTTCTTTCGCCAGCAAGTTGTTTGCCCTAGTTACTTTGCCCTTGGGTTATGAAACTCATGATCTTGATCTATCTTAGCCTGCTCAGACTGTAGGCCTCAATGTCAATCGTATGTGGCCTCCCTCTCCTTGAGTGTGTTTACTGTCTGGCATGTGCCCGCTGGGCTTGGAAACGATGTCTCCACACTGCAGGACATGACAGTGAGACTTGGGGCCTTGCCACAGCTGAAGAATTTGAGCCTGTCCCTCGTCTTTGTCGCTATATTCTATCTGTGTACGAAGATGATCTGAGGCACCCCCTTTGGGAACCATCAGGTGGATATGGAATCAACCCAGATCTGTTAGTTCTGAAAAAAACTTATGAAGATACCAATGGAAAGGCCCCTCCCTATATATTATATCTTGATCATGATCATGCTGATATAGTTCTTGCCATTAGGGGCTTAAATTTGGCAAAGGAAAGTGACTACGCACTTCTATTGGATAATAAGTTGGGGAAGATGAAGTTTGATGGTGGGTATGTTCACAATGGGCTATTGAAGGCTGCTGTATGCATTTTGGATGCAGAGTGTGAGGTTTTGAAGCAGTTGGTGGAAGAGTATCCAAATTATACTTTAACTTTCACAGGGCATTCTCTTGGATCAGGTGTGGCGACACTGTTGACAATGGTGGTGGTGCAGAATCAGGATAAATTGGGAAACATTGAAAGGAAGAGGGTCAGGTGCTATGCTATGGCACCTGCCAGGTGTATTTCACTAAATTTGGCAGTTAGATATGCAGATGTCATCAATTCTGTTGTGTTACAGGTAAGTTTGTATTCTATTTTGCTGTTTTTTTAAGTGGGATTTTTTATTTTAAATTTCATATAATTGTGCATCTTATAAAGCCGTAGTGGCGTTCATATAATTGTTCCTGCATTTTCATGCCTTGTGTTATTTCTGTAACATATTATATCAGAGAGTCATAGCATCTTAATCCATTGTATCATATGTGTTTGTTGGTGAAGCTGGTAGTAGTCTGCTTTGGAAAAAGTAAAAGAGAAAAGGATTTCTTGAAAGTTATAACAGGAATGTTCTGAACTTCATGTCTTCATCTTTGGACAATGTTGTTCCCATTAAGAAGCCCAGGTGCCAAAATGCTCATATAGGTTTCTTATTGTCTTGAACCTTATGATAGTTCTTGCTTATCACTGAAATGTTCTGAACTTATTCCTTGTTTCTATTTTTGGACAATATTGTTCCCATTAAGTAGTCCAGGTGCCAAAATGCTCCTGTATTATGAGGCTTCTTGTTGCCTTTGTTCTTGGTAAGAGAATCTCAACATGTATTAAGAAGATCAATGTTAAAACTGTTATCACCAAGATTAGCTCTGTATTATTATAAATGGCTTGAATTATTACTCATAATGAAATCAGAATCAAAGTATTCAGCATATCCATACACTCAAATTTGGGTTAATAACAATAATGAAAGAATTTCTTTGTAAGTTAGCTGTCTAATAAGTAATATCTGCTAATCAAGAAACTTCATTCTTATTATTGTGGGGTTCGATCACCAATCAGCTCTAGCTCAAATGGTACCTCCTTTACTTGTTAAAAGCAAGGTGGAAGGTGAGGTTATGGGTTCAAGACCCACTAGGAATTTTATGGGAATGAAGTTCACAAATTGAAAAAAAAAAAGAATATTTAGTTTATAGACACATTACTATTCAAGCATATATTGTTTAATGTAACAGTAGTTCATGTGGTCGGAAGAAGTTCTGTTGAGCATCACTAGATCATCGGGAGAATTGAGTTTCTTTCTGGCAATATGAAGAAGAAATGTGTTTCTGACATGTAAGGTGTAACCAATTATGGATGAGCCCAACTAATGGTTTCTTTGATCTGGTATGGATTTAAAAGATGAGGAATATATATTGGGTGACCCCACTAATAATGAAAGGGGCTGAAGCAACTTGGTTGCCCCTTTCTAGTAAGGGAGCATTCTGGGGAATGAAATTTATCCATGATAAAGGTGACATTTCTTTTGAGGGGAGTCAAACTTACTCATAAGAGGGACATCATATTTGAGAATGAAGCCTGCAATTCATTTGGGGGGATTAGGTATGATCTTTGTTCAAGTACATAGATACTGTATTCAACACGTATAGGGCAACTCACATGCTGACCTAAAACAACTGAACTATTTCTTGAATTAGTGCATAAAACGCAACCCTTATCTCTCTCTCTCTCTCTCTCTCATACATGCTCACATATAGATATATAATTATTTATGTATATATTACACCACATGACTGAATGATCTGGTCCCTTCCACAGTAATAATAAGTGTCTCAGTATTTGATTGATAAAATACTTAGTTATTAAGTTGTCTCGTGGTTGAACATAATAGACCTGTGTCAAATAGTGCATTTTGTTCAAATAAATTGAGTAAGATAGTGGAAATCTTCTACTTGGATGTGTCTGCATATGTGTTTCAAATTTAATTCTGATAACCTACATTATTTATCAGGATGACTTCTTACCACGGACAGCCACACCATTGGAAGACATTTTCAAGTCACTTTTCTGGTAGAGTGGCTTCATCACCTTTCTCAATTGTTTCCACTGACATCCTTTGAAAAGCAAGACTCTCATTGTGCAAGCCAGATGCCTTGCTTTCTGTCTCTTAGGATAGGTCACTCATATAGCCCCTCTCAATTTTTTTAGTTACAAAAGGACAAAGCTAATGAAACTGTTAATCATATATACTAAATGTTCCATAAATTAATTGTACAAAAGCTTAAATTTTTTTCTTAGTATATTGATATCTCAGAATTTAATTGAAGTCATCTATTATGGGATATTTTAGTAAATTAAATTATCATCTCTTTCACTGTTGATTTGATTTATTAATGAAGGTGTTCTTTCTTTTGCTGAACAGTTTGCCATGCCTTTTATGCTTAAGATGCATGAGGGATACCTGTATACCTGAGGAAAAAATGCTCAAAGATCCAAGGAGGCTGTATGCACCTGGTCGCCTCTACCACATTGTTGAGAGAAAGCCTTGCAGGTACACTTTAGCATAAAAAACATAGTTCTGTCAAATATTTGCTCAGCCAAGTAAAAAAACTTCTGCTTATGTAAGAATTCAATAGGATATAGGTTCAATGTGCAAGGTTGTGATGTTGGTCATTTGTACGCATCCCTTTTATTGTAGACACAAATGTGGTTATGATTCTCTATCAAAAAAATAAATTTGTTTATGATTCTATGGAGAAAATTACAAACACATATGTTGCATGAGTTGGTGTTTTCAGATGATAAACATAATATGGTGGTGCCTGATTTTTGAATTTTATAATCCTAGAGTTTGTCAATTTTGAGGTAGGAAAAAAAAGTCAAGCTTGGGCCATTTGATGGACATTCAAGTTGAATATTTTGTTTGCAGGATGGGAAGATATCCCCCAGTTGTGAGGACAGCAGTACCAGTAGATGGGAGGTTTGAGCACATAGTTCTTTCTTGTAATGCCACTTCTGACCATGCCATCATTTGGATAGAGAGAGAAGCTCGAAGGGCACTGGATGTAAGTTTTCAGATTCTATTACTTAATGATTGTGGTTAGGGTTTGTTTGGATACCACTTATTTTGCTGAAAACACTATAACAAAATAATTTTTAAGTTATGAATAGTGCTGTGGGACTTAGGATTTACCTAGAAATCTGCATTTTCACAAGTTTGGCTGGGTCGTGAATAGTGCCGTAGGACCTAGCCAAAAATGCAACTTCATTTCTAGGCAAAAGCACGCTTAATGATAATGGCTAATGGGTTAGCCAGGTAATGAAATAAGGATTCTCTACATGTTGTAAGCTATCAACAGGTTAGAGTGACGATTTCCAGAAAAAAATTAAATTGGTAAAGGGTGTATTTTGAAGCCTACGCTTGCTTTTATTAGTCAAACAGTATGCTTCCGTTTGCCCCCTTTAGCACTAATAAAAATCGATGAATATTGTCAGACTTCTTTTCGCTTTTGTATCTTAACCTTTGCATTTTTCTCTCACTGAGCTCAGTTAATGCTAGAGAAATATCAGACCATGGAAATTCCAGCAAAGCAAAGAATGGAGCGGCAGGAGACCTTAGCTAGAGAACACACTGAAGAGTACAAGGCTGCACTACAAAGGGCTGTAACACTGTCTGTGCCACATGCTTATAATCCTTCACAGTACGGAACTTTTGATGCGCCGGAGGAAGGGGAGCATTCAGACAGATCAGTTGGTGAATCTTCTACAGGGTCATCCCAGAAAACCAAGAAGATAGAAAGCTGGGAAGAAATCATCGAGCCTCTCTTTGACAAGGACGAGTCAGGTCACATTATGCCCAAGAAATCACATAGGGAAGATTGAATTTAAGTATATTTTACACAATCACAAGTTTGCGGTAAACCTCATTCATTAATTCATTGTAATACCACCCATTGTGCCAAAGTTGTGCTTTGCATTGTGCATTTGTATTGAAATTAGTTAAAAATTGAGACCAAGAGATGTATAGAGGAAAAGGAATACGGATGAATTTATTTAGAATGATTGGATAGACATGGTGCTAGCCTTTCACTCTTTGCACATGTACCTACTTTCATGTAGCTTTTGGAAACTATCAAGGTTGAAGGGATTTTTTTTTGAATTGGCTAAAGTTCTCCTATTGTTTTCGATCATGTACATTTGGATTGTGGCTTATCGAAGTACTAGGACTCAGAATTTGAGCCCAAATATTATTAATTTTACATTTTGTAGGAGCCAATAACTGTCTGAGCCGGATAAGAACTAAAAGTATTAACAGGTTTTTTTTTTTCCTTATCTTCCTTGACATGAGAAGCACAACTTTTTTCTTTCTTTTGGTGTGGGGGCAACAATGTTTAGATAAAAAAGCATAAACAAATCAAGCAGCCTACTGCGGTTTATTTGTTTATTTATTTATTTTTCTTTTGTTTTTTTAAAACTCATAATGCGAATAACACAAACAAATCAAGCAACCTATTGCGTTTTCTTTAGTTTTTTTTACTTTCTTTTGTTTTTCTAAAACTCATAATGCCATACATTTCTGTTGAAATCAATAATCGGCAACTTAGCTGACATTTGGGGGGAGGGGAAAAAAAGAACTTACAATAGAACATATTTAGGAAAATGAAATAAAATAAAAAAGGGTCATTATATATTGGTTCAAATGCAATTATTTTTATATCATCATCATTACTTATAATAACGCTAAATATTGGGTTTTTTTATTTTTATTTTTATTTTTTTTAATACAAGATAGAATTTCTACTCTTACTTAATCTAAGTGTATATGTGTGTGTAAAGCTCTCTCTTGGAGACTTGAACCCCGACACTTACCCCTACACTGATGAAACGTAAATTCGTTAGTCAAAATGTGCAGACAAGAATGGACTCCGGTCTGCAAAGTAGTGCGTTCACGAGAATGGTCACCGGTGTGGTGCCTGCCACAAAGCCTCCGATGCCAAAGTCAGTATCAATTGCTATTTAGAGAGTGAGCAATGTAAAGATAATAGAAAGAATAATCTCTGTGTGTGTATGAAAATGTACCTCTTCCTTGGCAATGTGGGGGCTATATATATACATGTTGATGCAGCTGCTAGCCGTTGGGGCATTTATGGTGGTTTCAAGGCCCTCCTGAATAACGTTTTCTGGCCTCATAATGTTGCCTTAATTTCTTCCAACGGTCTGTATAGTTGGCTTTGTAACCGTCCAGGATGTTTATTGGCAGTATTGAATGAGATACTTAACCTCGTCAATGAAGTGGTTACTCGTCAATGGAATGGTTACTCGTCAGTGTAGGCTTGTCTCGTCAGCATAGTTTATCTCGTCTATACTTGATATCGTCAGTCCCATTTACAAGTACTTATACTTGTGGAGTGACCATCGCACAAAGGGTGTACGGTGGTAATATTGGGTCATTTCTAAATTGGTCATTTGAGTGTAATTTGTACTTTTTGGAAACTACAACAATGTCAATGTATTCATCCTATCATTTATTAGAAACTTTTCGTTAATCCTCGAAGTTCTTTTGAACAAAAAATATAAAAATGAAGTGAACGTTTGGATCCCACGTCCACGTCCACGTTTTGTGTTTTTCCTTTTTTTTTTACCAACGCCTCTTGCACTGTTCATGGGACATTAAGGCAAATGAACAGTAATTTAAAAAGTGAACAATAACTGGAAATTTTTTTTTTTATTGTTTTCAGTTTTCAACAAAATAAGCGGTATCCAAACGCACCCGAATTCAATTTTGGACGGAACCATAAGAATGCGATGGACATAAAGGAAAAGAAACGTGATTGCAAATTTTGAAAGTGGAGTAATCGATTTCCAAACTTATTTATTTAAAGTATATTTTAACCATAATATAACCTTATTATCTCTGTTCTTTTTGTAGAGTTCTCAAACAATCAAAAAATAATCATAGGCAAGGAAATTCAAGAAATGATGCCATTTTTTTAGTACATGACACTCACAAGCATATGAGCCATCTAAAGTCTTGCTCATATTAATATACTAGTACGTAATCCGTACATATATATGAATACAATTAAAAACAATCACAATTATACATTTTTTTAGAAGAGATTTAAATTATTCATGGTATTAGCTTATACTTTTTTTAAACCATACATTTCTAAAATATGTAATGGTTTTTCATTATATATATATATATATGATTTAAAATTTAATTGATTTTGAACTCTTTGATTTTGACACCTAATAATTTATTTGCCACAAAAATTAAAAATTTAGATGAACATGTGGCGGAAAATTGGACTCTTATTGAAATCCAATTTAGAATTTAATTGGATATGGACTTTTTCGATTTTTATACTCAATAATTCATTTAGCACCAAATTTAAAATTAAATGGGGCAAATGACACAAAATTGAAATTTTAATTAGATTTTCTCTTAACTTTATATACACACACATATATCCAATACATTTGTTAAGATTCGGACACGTGTCCAAAACTAGATATGTGTCTAAATCCCACTGTGTTTGGTACATTACTACACTGAACACAAGCCGTGTCCTTAATACATAATCTCTCTCTCTCTCTCTTCCCTTTTTGGAGCTTAAAAAATATTCTAATAAAACTATAATATTGCAGAACTAGGATGTCCAAATCATTTTTCTCAACAAAAAAAAAAATGTCCAAATCATATTACAAGTAGCAAGTTAGTCCAAAAAAAAAAAAAAAAGTAGCAAGTCTTGATAAAAAAGAAAAGAAAAAAAGAAGAAACAGACGCATTTAGCTAGGAGTCTAGGACTTGTAGTATTACTCAATTCAGAAGCAAAGGTTTTTTGAAATTCCGCTGTCTTTGATCTCTCTCTGTTCATTGGTTGGGGTTTTTCTTACCAACTTTCTTACTCGTCAATGGCGTCCCTTCTCTCAATTCTTCTTCTTCTTCTTCTGGCGTTTACATCCTCTCTCCAGAGCCTTTTAGCGGAAAGGTGAAAAACCCATTTCAATTTTTCGCATTGCAGCTGTCCACATAATTTAACTCTCGCATTTTAGCTGTGTATCAGTGAGTGCAAGTGTTATTTCATTCTGGGTATCATTGACTTTTATTCAATTGTCTAGAATTGTAGCAATTCTAGGCGAAAACTGGGAATACATATGTATATTTTTGTGAATTGGCCAAAGAAAGTATGTTTTTGTGTTGTATATATGCATGTTTATATATGGAATTTATAATGTTATCAACTTATCAGTGCCTTTGTTCTAGCTATATATGTGTTTCTCACTTCTGGGTGTCATTTCTTCCTCCTTTTTTTGTTATAAATGTGGAATTTTGGATATAGATTGATCTTCATGGTTTTCTTGATGTGGGTTTTGGTTCAAATGCCATTTTTCTTTCCATAAATGTTTCTATTTGTTGTAAATGCACATGATTTTTAGGTAAAAACCACAAAAGGCAGCATCTTGATGGAACAATTAAGTATATATTTCCATCTTCGAGTGAAAAACTTGAGTGAGTGCATGTGTATCTTTGTTGAAGGGAAATGCCATCAGCTTTTCTATTTGAATTCATTTTGGGATGCCTTTTTTTATATGTAGCTGAAAATTTTCCATATCAGATGAGTGTTTGGCCAATGGCCATGATTATGAGTTATGCCTTTGAACAAGCTTACTAATATTGTCATTCATGTAATAGCTTTTTTTGCTGTTATAACCGTAACTTGTTTTTCTGCCATTCTGATTAAGCAGCCGAAAGGAATTAAGGGATAAGGAGGCCAGCCAGGAAACTTTGATACAATTGGGGCACTCTGTTCATTCCAACAGAATTGACCCGTCACGGGTTGTCCAACTCTCTTGGCAACCAAGGTCAGGTACTTTGAACTCCTTATTTTTTGGATTTTTGCATTTCAAATAAGCTATATCCATATACTTCTTTTTTACAAGATAGGGACAATCAAAAATAGCATTTTATTAGAGCTTGCATATAATGATATAGGCTTCAATTATGTCTTTTCTGAGGAACAATCAATTTAAACCTCATTTACTTTGAAAATCTGATGTTTCCTTTCTTGCAATAGGGTTTTCTTATACAAGGGATTTCTGTCGGACGAGGAATGTGACCACCTTATTACTTTGGTATTTCCTTGTGTTGTCACTTTCATAATCTTGATTCATTATGCTTGGATGGGTTTGAAAATATGTGTTTTGCATTCAGGCACATGGAATGAAGGAAAATGGTTTGGGCAATGATGACAATTCAGGGCATGTTGGCACAGACAGGCTACTTAAAAGTTCAGAAATTCCTTTAGACATAGAAGTGAGTTTCCATGTGTTACCAATGTTAAATGATTGTCTTCTGCATACCTAGGCATTAGGATTTATATAAACCTTATTAAACCAGGGACTATAGTCATATTATTAACAGTGTACAAACTTCTAATTTCTTAACTGGTCTAAAATTATGTTGACTTTTTAGTTACAATAGATACTGAGGTTGCCGCTAATTGAATAGTCTGGTGACTGAAGACTTTGTATAAAATAATAATATATATTTTATTTCTAGGATGATGTAGTTTCAAGGATTGAGGAAAGAATTTCAGCTTGGACTTTCCTTCCCAAAGGTACCTCAACCTGGTTCATTGGTCCTTGCCCTCTTCTTTCAAAAATGGCTGTCCTGTTAGTGATGCTTTCTATTGTTAACTTTGCCTTTCAGAGAACAGCAGGCCATTACAGATTATGCATTATGGGCTTGAGGAGGTTGACAAGAAATACAATTATCTTGGTAATAAATCCACACTGGAATTAACCAAGCCTTTGATGGCAATAGTTGTTTTGTATCTCTCAAATGTCACTCAGGGTGGTGAGATTCACTTTCCTGATTCAGAGGTGAGAGATAAACAAAATTAAAACTTATTTTAATTATCATCATTTTTAGATCATGAATTCACATATGCTCATTAACCACTGTTAAAATTTTCTCAGGTGAAGAGCAAGATTTGGTCCGGTTGTACAAAGAGTAGTAACATTCTGAGACCTATTAAAGGGAATGCTATTCTGTTTTTCACTGTCCACCCAAATGCATCTCCTGATAATAGTAGCTCCCATGCTAGATGCCCTATCGTTGAGGGGGAAATGTGGCATGCCACCAAATTCTTCCACATAGGATCCATCAGTGGGGAAAAATTATCATTGAAAACAGATGGCACTGATTGCACAGATGAAGAAGAAAGTTGTCCCAAGTGGGCTGCCATTGGGGAATGCCAAAGAAATCCCGTATACATGATTGGTTCTCCTGATTATTATGGGACATGTAGGAAGAGTTGTAATGCATGCTGATAAGTAACCTCTCATTTTGTCACCAATTTTAGAGCTGATTTTGCATTCTTTGTGATTGATCTGTAGTCGATTCTTGAGCTGTAGCTCTAAAATTTCACTGATAGTGGGGAACTCGATTTGTCACACTACGCATATTGTGAATAAAGATATCCCAATTTGAATATCTCTCTTGTTTCTTTAATGTTCCTTTTCTGGATTTGACATTAACGAAGTAGATTTTATTATTATTTTGTTTTAATCAGGGAAAATAAATTTTAGTAGATGAAAAATCTCACCATTTGTGTGAAATCATATCAAAGACTTTGACCTCTTGACCTTCACAGTGAGTGCTTATAGTACAAAGATTTGAAGGATGATTCAAGAGAAATGTAGAACACGCACAATTTTTAAGAAGTCAAACAAACAAAAGAAAGAAGGGAAACGTGAAAGGAAAGTAAAACTGAACAGGTTTAAAGACACTATTGGTTCCCAAAGTTTAGTAAGAGCGATTTAGTTCCTATAGTTTAATGTAATCGTTTTTAGTTCCTATAGTTTAAAGTAATCATTTTTAGTTCCTTAGATGGCGTGACCAAACTAGAAACTGACACGTCATCACACCATAGAGACTAAAAGTGATTACTTTAAGATAGGTATAAACAAAAATCAATCACTTTAAGTTAGAACTAAAAGTGACCACTTTAAAAGCAAACACTTCTATTTTGACCCCAAGACAAATTGAAACTTCAAGAACTAAAATCTCTCATAAAGTGTATTTTTTGGCCAACTGAAAATATAGAATACACACAGTGCTTAACATCAACAAAACAATTCTATTTTGACCCCAAGAAAAACTCTTTAGAATATTTTGTAAACCAAACACATGTTTTTTCAGGAACTACAGTGGTGGTTCAATTTCAAGTCAATTATTTGAAACAGCTCTGAGTTTCCTCACAATGCACATTCATTGAATAATATCAACCAAAACCAATGTTGCAACAACATAGCTCTTAAAACAAAAGTGTCACTGTCTAAATATGCTACCAAGCGAAAGCAGGTTATGTTTTTCCTAAGAGAATCAAAGGACCTCAAGGCTTCCAATTGAAATTGGCATTGTCTAGGCACTGGATGGAGACCATTTTTTTCATTCTTGGCATTTCTCCTTTTTTTCCAGCAGTTCTCTCCAACTCCAACTTCTGGAAAACAGAAGGCTATGTCCTTAAACCTGCTTCAATTTAACAAATCAAGCAATCAGAATTTCAGTCTATATTCTTTCTATAAAACTAGAGAAGTCATTATTAAATAAACTTAAACAACCAAGATGGTAACCAAAGTTTTCATTCAATTGCAGTATGCATCTTGCATAAGATGTTTGACACTTGGAAATTAAGAGAGATTTTTTTGGATGGTGCCTTGATGATGAATGTTATGGAAAAAAAATTTGGAAAATTTAAGCAAAAACAGAAAGAAAACTTGAAGCAACTAAAATATTAGATAGAATTATAGGTGAATCCATAGAACTAAAATTTGTAATTTTCCATTTATACAAAGAGCAGGAGAAACTCCGAAAGAGGAATATTGCGATAATTTCTCAAGTCCTCATTTTGAAGATGTCATGAAATCTGGGTGAATGACAACCGGGTATACAGATATCTCCGAACCAGGATAGAATTTCTCTAGTAAGGACCATACCTGTAACAAGCCAATGAGGAATACCATGTGGAAGGTTGGTGGGACCAACTCTGACAAAGGAGTAAAAAATTGAATTACATGGCATTCACTTGTTGGCTTATTACATGGCTGATTTGGTATGACTGTCACAAGATATATTCTCTAGATTCTGTGAGATTCATTGAGATCACTTACAGATATCTTTAGATTTTTTGAAAGATATGACCAAAGTAATATTAACTACACTTGCACAATGTGATTAAATGAAGATAATACCAGGTGCAAGTAAAATGAAGGCGAAACTAATGCATGCTTTGGAAGAAGAAGGCTATTCTGTATCTATTTATATGTTGGCATGTGGGAGGTTCTAGTTAGAGGATTCCATATATTAAGCCATTGCCCACCAAATTCAGGCTGAGGTTGGTTAGCTCCTAGATATAGATCAAATGACAATATGATAAGTACATCTTTATTCATCTTAGTACACGTAACAGCATACAAGGATCAATTACTTGGCTCTTTCAATTCTATAAAAATGTTTAATGGTATTGGTATATGTGGCAATTGATAAAGTCCTACTGATTTGGCATAGGAAAACAATACCACGACTCACGATTGGACTGAGCTTGTCCAAGTCATTACAACTTTATTCTTATTTAGTGTTTAAGTCTGCATAAGACAAGGAAGCACATTTCACTTTAACAAATCTGATTGTAGTCAAGATGCACCAGAATTTTCCCTTCACCTAAAATATTAAATACAATTAACTAGGGACTAGGGTATGGGCTTCTCCCTTGCATGCTATGAGTATGACTCGGCTGTAAAACCAAAGTGACCAAGTATAAGCACTATGCCACTATCTATAACAAGCACAGCTTGAGTGAACTAAAACTTAAACAATTGTAAACCCCAGAAAGAATTAGCCCCGTTTCTCTAAGCCGGTTCTTTTTTGTTATATGCATGAATTTGGAATCCCTCCTATCACTAATTTTTTTGGACTAATTTCATGAATGTCATCTTTGTCACCACTAACCAGTTCTCTCAATTGTTTCAAAATTAATGTGCACGTACAATCATGTACACCTGAAAGCTAAAGAATTGTACAATACAAAAGGCTCCTAGTTTGGAAGCTACTAAATTTCAGAGCTCAGAAAAGTGAGAACACAATATACAAAATATGCATGCATATCCACATGGTATAATTGCATGTTCAATCCAAAAGTCATGCATAAACTCAAATTCATAGCTCCACCACATAACCATCACAATTGGAATTCACGGTATACAAATTATATCCTTTGTAACAAACCCAGATTTACTGAGCCAGCAAGTGGTACCAGAGCTAGGCTAAACTGTTAACATTTTCTTTCCTACATAAACAACATCCAAAAGCAACCAATTTTACAACTTTTAACTCAATTTCAATTCCGACAGCAAAATTTGGCCTTCACAACTTTTTGTGACACCTAGTTCAGAACTAAAAGAATTCTCATACCAAAAAAAAAAAAAAAACGATTGCCCAAAACTTCAAATCCAAATACTCAGCAAAAATTACGTATAAAACTAGAAATCCTAAAAAAAAAAAAAAAAAAAAAAAATACCCAGATGGGAATTATGATTGAAAGTGAAGAGCTTTGATTGTGAGAGGTCAGGGAACACACCAGAGTTGAGCGGTGGTGCAGATTCCTGAGATGGGTTTGGCTTCTTGATTGAACACGAAGACTTGAAAGCCTCTATCTGAGATTGGCATTTCACATAGTCCCCCTTGTTCTCGTCCAAGCATTTCTTTAACGCCTCAACATCGCAGGGTGACATTATCTTCTTCACCGTGTAGCTCTCTGCCTTCTGATCCATTGCTTGCCCTGCCTTTCCCTTTCGTTTGTGTGGAAATTTTGACAAATAACTGAAATAAGGTTTTAGTTTTTTAATTTTTAAAAATTTAAAATAAAAAAAAAATTTTAAAATTTTTTTATATTTATATTCAATTTTTTTATTATTATTTAGAATTACATTTTAAATCATTTTTATTTATATTTTTTTATAATTACAATATTACATTTCAAATCTACCCCTTTTTAAACTCCAAATTTAAATCTGCACTAAAAGAATAAAATTATTTTCAATCATAAAATCATTTACATTGATGTAACCCTACAATTTTTGAAATTTCAATTTCAACTCCGTACTTAAAAAAAAAATTAATTCAAACAATAATAATAATAATAATAATGTCATTTACCTTATTGTTGTTAAAATTAAACTTTATATTCTATTACTGACAACGACATTTATGAATTATAATTAACTTTGTTTTAAAAATAATTATAATTAACTTAACTAGTAAAGTTTTGGACTTAAAAAAAAAAAAACTAGTAAAATATCTTGTAGGTTGAACATTATTATAACTTTGAGTTACACAATATTGTTTATTTAAGCATTTTCGTGAATGATGTATGCAGCATTTGTTAAGGTCAAATAATCCTATTAAGAATTTAAAGGCAAAAAATGAATGAAATTAAATGTGTATTTAAAGGATAATTAGGAGTTTAGGGGAAATGAATGGAATTTCATAAGGGAATATCTATTTCATTCTATAACCAACTAAATATACCATCCACTTCTGGAAGGAATATACTAATTTCTTAATTAAATTTTAGATAATTTTTTGAATTTATTTGTGTGTGTATATATATAATTATTATTTTTTTATTTCTTTTATAAACTTAAAAAAACACCTTTTATTTCATGAATAATACTAACTCTCAAAATTTCTCCAACATTAAAAATAAAATAAAAAAATGGTCAAACACACTCGAGGAAATTCTAACTTCAAATAAATAATAAAATAAAATAAAAACCTTTTTTATATAGGAGAAAATAATTATAAAAAAAAAAAAAAACCTTGAGGAAATATACACTATGTTTCATCGTGTACAATTCTTTTATAAATATCCATTCCACTTTTTTATAAGTTTCCAATGTAGGGCAAACAGTGATGTAAAAATAAACAGAGTTAAAAAATGTGTACATTAAATGAATAGAATTTTGAACCTTCTTTAAAAAACGTGTAAGTTGAATATACACAATTAATTGAGTATATTTTTTGAAAAATTATGTATTTTTTTAAAATACTGTGTATGTTAAATATGTGTACATTATTTATAAGGTGTGTACTTTTTTTTTTTTTGCTGAATAAGGTGTGTAGTTTGAATATACTTAATTGTGTACATTTTTTTGAAAAATGTGTACATTAAATATAAACAATTTGGTACATTATTTGAAAAATTGTGTACGTTGAATGTACAAAATTGTGTAAAAAAATTGAAAAATGTGTATATTTTTTTTACTAAATAGTGTACATTCTTTTAAAAATATATATATATATATATGTTTTTTTTTTTTTTGAGAGTTGAATGTACAAAATTGTGTAAAAAATTGAAAAATGTGTATATTTTTTTGTACTAAATAGTGTATATTCTTTAAAATATATATATATATATACGTTTTTTTTTTTTTTTTTTTGAGAAACAAACACACACACACAAGGAAGAGGGAAAGAGATTCTAACATAAAAATACACCACAACTCTACTTAAAAGCCATGATAACTTTTAAGGGAGGGTGGGACAAGTTATACTATACATAATACACTTTTCTTAAGCAATATGGGACAATTACCTTTTTTTTTTTAATAAACAAATACACACACAAGGAAGAGGGAAATGAGTTCTAACATAAAGACATACTACAACTCCATATACAAAATGTGTATGTTGAAAGAACACAATTGTGGAAAGTTGGCCTAATAACAAAATTACATTTTTTGTGGACTTCAAAGATAGAAATTTCATTGAAATAAAGCTCCCTATTACAACTATTTTAATAATAGTTATGCTCGGTTTGTTTCGGGGATGATATTTTCTAGAAAATGAGTTATTTAAAAAAAAAAAAAAATCTCTAAAACTATCTTATTTTTCTATATTTGGTAACAACCTTAAATGAGATGAAAAATAATATCCTAACTTCCCTTATTTAGTTTGCTATGTGAGATAGAGTTGTTCTCTAAAAAAATTAGTGGAAAACAATCTCTAAAAATAAACCATATTTTTTATATTGACTAAAGATAGTTGTAAGGACCAGTTTGGATTCCTAGCCCAAAGGTGTAAACGGACTTCAGCCCAAAAAGTCCAAAACAATGAATTTGTAGAGAGATGGGTTAGAAAAATTGGGCTTTAGTTAATCAAACAATAAATTAAGTAGTTTCACGGTGAAAGATTGAAAATGGGCTATTATAGAATGAGCAATAAACATCCTCGGCAATATCCGAGGAGACTGGTTCTTGTATAATGATCTTTAAAGAGAGTTACAAGTTTGATTCTAGATGGTTATAGTGTTTTTCTTCTTTTTTTCGATCCTCCTTCCTTTCTCCCTCCACTTCCTTTTGTACTCTTTCTCCTTTTAATCCCTATCTTCCACGTGCATGCCAGATGGTGGATTTTGATACTTGTCCCATCAGCACCTCCCATAAGTCTTCATGTAGTAGCTGTAAGGCTGAAACCCACTGTTCAGGCATCACCTCCACATTAATGCGGCCAGGGAGTTCGCTACAGAGCATTTAATGCGGAGGTAGCAGTTTTTTCTTTGGATATTTTAGGATCCTTCTATGTCTTGAGCTTCCGTAGTGCTTATCTGCATCAATTAAGTACTTTCGTGCGTTTCTTTAGATAGTAGATCATCTCTACGGGCACGGCCTCGGTCAGCCAAGGTGACTCTTATTCTCGGCACAACCCTTTAAGTCGTCATGGTCTAAATTGACTTCTTTGTTTGTTAACATGGTCCCTTTTGACAACGTTTATCCCTTTCTCGGACACATTTCGTCCTCGGCGTGGGCCTTAGGTCCATTATACAACATGTGTAATGGACCTCCAGGCCCAATACTGTTACAATAGTTTTTCTGTAATTCATTTTTTCTGACACTATCAAATACTAAAAAAAATACTAAAAATTATCTTTATACACTGTTTTCATCAAAACAAAGTAAAAAAAGAAGAAGAAAAAAGTAAATCCTTTTAATTCATGAACGGTCAAAAGGCAACATTTAAAGGGCCGTTAGCGTACTGAGGAAGAGCCCCGCTGGCCCATTAACGAGCCTACTCCATCTTGATAGACTCAGAACTAGAAGGAGCGCGATAGGTAAGGAGCGCCAGATAAGCCAAATTTTGAAACCCCAAAATTCCTCCAACGGCTACTTCTTAAACACAAATAAATTAAAAAAAAATCATTAAAACAAATCCAAAAAATCAAATTCCCTCTCTTTCTCAATCTCAACTCTCTCTCTCTCTCTCTGAAATTTCGAATTTCATTCTTTTTGGCTCTCTACTCTGAGACTCGGACTCAGACTCAGACTCAGACTCTTTCTTTGTGTTCCATGGCTTCTACTCCATCGGGCCAACCCGACCGCACAAAGGCATTTAACCCGACCCGTAAGGTTCGAGTCGTAGCGAAGATCCGAGGCTTCGCGGACTCCGAGTCATCAACGGCGCCGTGGATCTCCGTGAACAAGCCAAACGGAGAGATCTCAGATAGCGTTACTATTTCATTCGGAGACTCCGGAAGGTAAATCACTCTCTCTCTCTCTATATATTCTGATTTTCTTTTGCACTACTACGCTTTTGTTTGGATGCTGAGAAAAGTAGAAAATCGTGTAAGGAATAAGTTAGCTGTGTTTCTTCAATTCTTGTTAGGGTTTTGACTTTTGAGTGACTGATTTTTATTATAATTAAATATTTAAAGCTATACAAGTGCCATAAAATTGATCTTAGATTATATAGGCTCCATTTTATTTTCTTTTGGATTGATAAGCTTTGTTTGGATGCTGAGAAAAAGCAGAAAATCGAGTAAGGAATAAGTTAACTTTTAGTATCTGTTTGATTGCTGGGAAAATGAAAATTTATTTGAATGACTCTGTTTCTTCAATTCTTGTTAGGGTTTTGAGTGACTGATTTTTATTAAAATTAAATATTTAAAGCTATCCAAGTGCCATAAAATTGATCTTAAATTATATGGGCTCAATTTGGTTTATCAGAACTATAATTGAGAAAGATATGATATTAATTTTGAGTTCTGGATTATAATTTAAGCACTAGGATTAGTTTATTAGCACTGTTATATAGGCACCATTTTATGTTTTCTGATATGATATCCTTGTTTCTTGCAACTAATGGAGGATTAGGATTGTGTTCATGAATTTTTGTGATTGTCTTAGAAACATAAAGAATTTTCATTCCTCTAATGTTTCTTCTTCGAGTACCCAATAAAACAAGTAATAACTTGTTGATTTAGTTGAATAACAGTACTTTCAAACGTAAAAATTCAATTTCTTTTTTCTTTTTTCTCTTTCTTGGTTTTTGTTGTAACAAAACCACAGGATTATGGTAGTTAAGTATAGTTTCTTGTCTTCTCTTGCAGTCGGAAAGAGTCCTGTGAAGTCAATTACTGTTATGAGCAAAACGAAGGCAATGATTTGATATTCTCAAGGGAGGTAAAGCCCTTGATTTTTGGGGTTTTTGAAGGATGTAACTCCACTGTTATCGCATGTGGAGCAAGAGGGAGCGGAAAGACTTTTGTAATTCAGGTCGAATTTTAATCATTTTGTTTCTTTTATGTCTCCAAGTTATCCCTGGCATTTATTAATATATATATGTGTGTGTCTTTTTTTTCTAGGATTTATGTTTGACTTATTATGAACTATTCAATTTTGAAGGGCACTGATGAGAAACCAGGTTTGGCTACACTAGCCATAGCTGAAATTCTTTCTATGGCTGAGCAAAATGGGAATTTGGTTGCTATATCTTTCTATGAGGTTTATCAGGAGCATGTGTATGATCTTTTGGATCCAAAACAGCCAACAGTTTCTATATTGGAAGATAAAGGCAAAATTCAACATAAAGGACTTTCTCAGGCAAGTCATAAGCTGTTTTCCTATTACTATAATTAGATGACAATGTAATGAGGTGTTTAATGTAACACTATTTGCAATGCCTCTTTTTTATTTTTCCAGGTTCCTGTGAAATCTGTTACACAATTTCACAAACTACTTGCCAGCATGTGTGGTTCGTGTAAATCAATTGGAAAAATAGCAAATGAACTTCCTCGCAGGAGCCATAGGGGTTTAATAATACATCTTGTGTCTCCCAGTAAAAAAGATGACATTTGTCTTGTAGGCAAGATGAATTTCGTTGACTTGGCAGGTTTTCTAATGACATCCCAAATTTAGCACTTTGTTGAAATTATAATTTTTATTATTTTTAAACCCTGGTTGATGCTTTACTGCCTTTTGTCAGGATATGAGGATGCCAGAAGAAAGAGTGCTGATGGCCTTAATCTTGTTGAAAGTACCAAAATTAATCGGTCCATATATGCCATACATAATGTTGTTTATTCACTGAATGCCAACGAGAGCCATGTACCTTACCGGGAAAGCAAGCTTACTCACATGTTAAAAGATTCTTTGGGTGGGCTGAACAGAATTTTAATTATCGCTTGCTTGGTAATGCTTTTGATTTTCACCTAATGAAGCAGTTTAGTTTATAGCTTTCTGAACTTTTTTTTTAAGTACTTCATTTTTTGTGTGTGTAGAACCCATCCTTTTGCCAAGATTCTGTGTACATGGTAAGTTTAGCATCTCGGTCTTGTCTAGGTATCAATCGGGGTGCAGTGGACTCCACAAAGAAAGCCAAAAGTTCAACAAGACCAATGGTGCCTTCTTCACATAAGAAGAATTTTCTACCTGGAAGTGTTTCCACTACTGTGAAGAAACATACAGCTTCAAAAGTGCATCTTTCTGAAAAGAAAGCCAGTTGTTTGGCTTCTGCACTGAAAGGAAGGTATGTACAGAAAGTTCAATTTATTTGATGAAGCACATATATAAGTGTATACAAATACTGAAATACCCAGTTGAAACATTTGTTTATTTTTTCATTTGAAGGAAACTATTTGATGAAGCAATTCATCGGACCACATCTGAGAAGGTATCCAATATTTTGCATTATTTTGCTTTTTTACTGAATATCAAGTAATCATGATTCTGGCTAGATCATATTTTGTGCAAAGATTAGAAACCTGCAACTTATCTTAATTCACTTTCTAGGAAATGTACCTAATAGGTGTTTGTTAGGGGATGAAAATAATACTTTCTCAATTGTACCATAAGAGATTTGGAAAATTATGAGGCTCAGGTACCTAGATAAAAGATGGTTTTTCATGTTTGTAAAGAAGCCTAATAGGCTTTGTTGCAGACAAGTTCCTTACCTGACATTGTTTCAACCGTTGAACCTTTGGAGCAGGAAGAGGTAAGGTCCCCTGGAACTTTTTTTCCCAATTATTTTATGGTTTGAATACATGGAAACACTTTCTGACTATATATATATATATTTTTTTTTTTCTAGGATTTTTTTCTGGCTAGTGAGGTTTCTCTTTATGGTAAGGACCATCATGAGCAAAATACTTCCTATGTCAATGGCCGCACTAATGCCTTATCTTTTGCTGAAGGTTGGTAGCATGTGAATGTGTTTTTTGAATGTGGATTTGCTAGCCATGAAATGTTAATCCATATTAATAATCCTTATTTTTTTTGGGTTCTATTACATTACAGGTGATGGCATGGATAAGGAAAACCAACATTTTTTGGCCAATGAAGGTGTTTCACCACCAATAAGTTCAAGACTACGAGAATTATCAAACAACCTCAAACTACTCTATTCTTCAACTTCATCATATGATCAAGTGTTTACTGAAATTGTGGAACCAAAAACACCAATAATGGAACAAAGTAGGACACTTGATGATAGATGGGATGTTGCAGATGTCAACAGTCCTTGGGGAACATTTAGTATGCGCGGTTCTGGAATGAAGGTTAGATCTAATCATTTTTCCAATACACTCTTCATATTCACTTGACTTTCACATTTCAGTTCTCATATATTATTTTGTTGTTGCAGAATTCCCTTGTTCAAGAATATCTTAGGTTTCTAAACACAGCTGACAAGTAAGTTTTTGTATTTAATGCAAATTATTTCCTATTAGTGACTGTTTGTAGTTCTGCTTACATCCAATTTTTTTTTATTGGAAGTGATGTTTTTTGGATTATGCATAATGTTTGAACCTTCTTCATGAAGCCATTTTTTAATTTATGGCCTTCGGTTTCATTTTCTGTGTTGCGGAGTAATCTTGACAATTATTTCTTAGTAAAATAATGTACTGGCACTCCAGCAGATAACTTGATAAATATTACAAATCTGAAAAATGACATGCAATTTAAGAGGAGTATTTAATTGTGTATTTGAAAGTCATCACAAGCAACCATAGGGAACAACAGCTGCTGATGAATAGATTTAAACCTTTATAATTTCATAGGTAGGTCTGTTAAATATGAGATGCATGAATTGTGATTTTACAATAATTAATTTATGCAATTCTTTTTTCTTTTTCTTTTTTTGAATTTTTGCCACTCAAGATGCTAACCTTTGTATTGTATTTGCTTTCTTCAATTCTCTTTTTTTAACAGGGAAGATTTGAAAAGAGTAAAGGTGAACAGACTTTCCACTTTTGGAATATTCATATGGTTACCTCCTACCGTATCATTACTTGATTGACTTTTTTTTTGGTGGTGGGAAATAGGGAATAGGAGAGAAGAGAGCTACCTATATTGTTGAACTTCGTGAAGAATCTCCTGAGCCCTTAAAGAGTGTAAGTATTTAGTGGCGTGAAGAGAGTTTCTTTTTCCCCCCCTTTTCAATGAATTAATTCATATAGTGGATCCAAGCACACAAGGTTGTTAACTTAAATGAATGTTTGTTTTACAGCTTGATGATCTAACAAAGGTTGGACTTTCAGCAAAACAGGTAGCTTGCTTCTCCTTCATTTTTCTTTGAAATAAATTATTTTATCTACATTATGCCCTTGTTGATATCTTTTGGAGGTGTCTTGTTGATTTTGGAAAATTATTTTGGGTCTATTGAGTTGATCAACTATAATGGCATGTAAAAATCCATTTATTCAATTTTCTATTGTGAAATTTATAACTTGAGATATATACTGGCCACTTGCCCCTTTGACTGTGGGTATTTCATTTTCTGTACAGATAAAGGGAATGATGAAAAAGGAGGCTGCGAAGCTTTTTAATTAGACAATATATAAGAGATGTTGAAGGTTTCTGTATTTTCATTTTCAATCTGTAGATTTCCTTTATTTTGATTAGGGGCAATATGAAGTTGCCTTCATTTTTTTACTTGATCTTTTTAATGTGATATTGGATTACTTTGGGTTCGAGATTGGTTCAATGTAAATTAAAAGGTAAGAATTTAAAGAATTTATTAGTAACTAGACCACTGTTTTAGGTTGTCTTTTAAAGTGGAAAGTTCTAAATGTGCTTTTGAAAAAGCACCCCTCCCTCACTTTTTCGCCAAGGAAAGTATTTTTGAGATTGTTTCTAAATTGATATTTGTACTTTCAAAACTTAGAATATAGATTATTGGTGTGCTTCAATTATGGTTTGTCATATTTTCGGCCTTTTGCTATTAATCTACTTAAAATTGATATCAATTTTCTTATTTTCTCTTTTACCCAAAATTACATTATTTATATGTGGATTAACATTGAGATTTAAACAAATTTTAATGAAAGTCTCGCATTGATTGTTGTTCCAGTTGTGGGTGACCGACTGTGGGATTATTTTTATTATATTGTTTCTACCTTGGAGGCCTGGCCTATTGATTTTTTTAGGATGCTACCTAGGCTAGAATCTATATAAGAATCATAAAATATGCATTGGTAGATTGTGATTGCAACATTTCATTGAGACCTGTTGAGACAGATTGTGATTGCAACATTTTATGATCTTGTTTATTTAGGCTGCGCGAATCCTTATGTTAAAAAAGACGTGTTTGCATTTGTATGACTAGCTTAATTAAGTTATTTGTTTAAGGATCAGTTGAAGCTTTTATCTAGGAGGAGATTGAAATATGAATTGCTCAAAAATGTAAGAGAAGTCTCATAAGTCTTAAAAGCTGATTCACATAAAAATCAATAGATTCCATTGTGATTAAGATTAAAATACAAAACAATAATTTTGATTTATGAGTTCGTAATTATTCAAATATGATAAATTTAATTTAATACCTTAAAAAAAATTATAAATTTATAATCCAAAGACTTTAAATCTCTAAAATCCTAAAATAGAGTTTTAGAGACTTTGTTTTCTTTATTCAGAGTTTTTAGAATCTCTTT
The DNA here is from genome assembly GCA_019022515.1 of Quercus aquifolioides. Taxonomy (NCBI): domain Eukaryota; kingdom Viridiplantae; phylum Streptophyta; class Magnoliopsida; order Fagales; family Fagaceae; genus Quercus; species Quercus aquifolioides. Next base: position 17,289,917 of record CM032335.1, on the reverse strand, counting down.
TATGCTGGACATAAATTTATAATCTAGAGACTTTGAACTTGTAAAGTCTAAAAAAAGAGTTTTGGATATTTCGTTTTTCTTATCCAGAGTCTTTAGAATCTCCTTTATGCTGGACATAAATTTATAATCCAAACTTTGAACTTGTAAAGTCTTAAAAGAGAGTTTTGAAGATTTCATTTTCCTTTTTCGAAGTCTTTAGAGTCTCTTTATGCTAGATAGAACTTTTTAATTTAAATAAATTATTTCTAATTTTACACAGTGACGTTGAATAGACTTATAATGTGTTAGAATCTTGACATATGTGAGAAGAATTCAACATTCATTTAATTGAATAGGAGACATCAATATCTAATATTGTAAGCACAGGGTCTTCATTGCTCATGGGATGAAAATTTTGTGAATTACTAAATGTCAAAAGAAAAAGATCTGTTAAAAATGTGTTAGAGTCAATTATTTTATGTATGGAGCAGTATAGGCATCTTTGATTTTTATTTTTTATTTTGTTTTAGTTGTTTTGGTTTAAATTGATTTATATACCGTTAATTAAATTTAATGATTTTAAGTTTAGTTCTCCTAGTTTTTTCAGAATTTTCTATAAATTGCGGTTGTTCTAAGAAATCTTAAGTAATTTGTAAGGGTCTGGTCGAACTTTTCTTATTTTTGAGACACTTAAAGAAAAATAGCAGTTAATTTAAAAAAAATGGGTGTTGTTTCTCTAATGGGTTGAAAATGAAATGCTTAGTTAAATTTTTTTTTTTAAAGTTAATTTTTAACAAAATGGATGATTCAGTATAGCTATTCCTCTTGTAATGGTAGGAGTGATTGTTTGGAATCATTTGGGCGGTGTTTTGAGAATGGTTGAACAGATTGTTTGTGACAAAGAAGGATTTCTTTTTAGTTTCAATTGTATTTAGTTTATTTTTTGCTAGTTTTAATTGTGATCAATGCCATAGAAACGTGGAACAATTTTAATATGCTTTTGAGTTTTGAATCCACATGTTGTTTGGAATGTGACAGCTAAATTCGTAGGGAGTTCTTTTAAGATATTCAAAATTGTCCATAAACTTAATACTAATCCAAGTATTTTTGTAAGTGTTTACCCAAAGAGAAAAGAAAACATTCTCTTATTGAAATTACAATTAAACTGTGCAATGATTGTCAGAAACTTTGACTGATGGATTGGTATGGACTACATGCATTTTCAATTAATTAAAGAAATAAAAAAGCGGAATTGAACTCACAATTCTTTCACGGTCAGGGTCTTGCTGACTTGCATGTGCTATGCAAGAGAAACTAATGAGATTTATCAAAGATACATATATAAGTCTCAATTGTTATAATGGGTACATCATATAATATATCCATACTATTTGTATTCAATTTGTCAAAAACATCGAAAAATATTGATTTACTTTTAAAATCCATGCTAAACAGCTGAAGCCAACAGAGGAATTAACTCCTGATAAAATCTAACCAAACATAATTCAATTTGATTTGCATTAACCACCAATTTAACTAACAATTTCTTCTCAAATCAAGTTGATTATGTACAAAGAATTGGTAATTGCTTTATAATTCGATGGGATAATGTTTAGGTTGGACCCATATTAATTAGGATCGCTGAGAAATGATTTTTGTGATAGCCGATCCTTCTGATAGCCGATCCTTGAAACGATTAGATCGAACTCAATCAATGACTTCAGAATTTAGCAATACCATGGATGCATTGCCATCAATTGTTATCCGGGAGATTGATCAATGTAATGTACATTTCCAGGTATGGTATACTACATTTTAATGAAACAATTACTCGTACGAACTAACATTTGATTTTACAATATCAAAAGAATGAAATAAAATTACAAATTAGATTGCCTTAGATGGTCATAGGAAGAAACACCATATTCATATATGCCAATTGAGTGAATTATCTTCTCAAAAAAAAAGAAAAGAAAAGAAAAAGAGTGAATTAACTAATAATATAGGTATTAACTAGCACAAAGGTGATATAGAAATTATCAGAATATTTATTAACATGATCACATGACATTTGCACTGAATATTAAGAATCTTACAACATTTACTTATAACAAAACAAGACCCAAGTCTGTACCTTTTGTGATCTAGAAATTGAAAATACCTAATTCTCCATTGCTTATTCCATAGTAAAGGACCACATACACTCCAAAACCCAACCACAAAGCTGATTGCCATACTCACATAGAACCAACCACTTCAAGACCACCGGTGTATTTACTCCCTTTGTTTTCATTGTTGGGTTTTTCACCATTTTTAGAACAATTATCAGTAAGTGGTAGTACACAAAGCTTGTTTCCAAAAAAACTAGATGCATTGAGGCTCTGTAGTTGAGTGCTTAAAGGGATTTTTCCAGTCAAATTGTTGTATGACAAGTTTAGATGATTTAAAAATGTCGAACTTGATATGCTTAAGGGAATTTGACCTGAAAGTTGGTTCATAGAGAAATCAATAGATTCTAGTGATCCCATAAAACCTACATTCTCCGAAATACTTCCAATCAAGAGATTATATGACAAATTCAATGACTGTAATCCTTGGAGACTAGTGACTTTTTTGGGGATCTCTCCCAATATACTGTTCATGGAAAAGTCTATTCTTTTTACCAATTGAAGAATGATGCTATACTCACGAATTTTCCCCTTTATCAGAGGCAATGCACTTTCAAGTGGGACAGCTTCAACATAAAAATACGTTGGCAAATTAAAATTCATGTGGTGATTTGAATTATTTTTTGTAGCCATGGCAATCAAATTTTTCACACATCTAGGTATATGTCCAGATAGCTTGTTATGAGAAAGGTCTAAGATTTGGAGTGAAGTCAGAGCACAAAGTTCTTCCGGAATGTGACCATGGAAATTATTTGAGCGAAGGCTGAGAATCATCAAGCTTGAACATCTATGTCCTATCCATGAAGGTATGCTTCCAGAAAACTCATTGTCAGCAACATCAATTGTCACCAACTTTTCACAATTTCTCAAAGACGATGGTAAGTTCCCAGAGAATTTATTGTTGTATAAGTGCAAAGACATAAGAAGAGTCAAAGATCCAATGGATGCTAGAATGCTATCAGTGAAATTATTGTTTCCCAAATTTAAGGCCTTCAACTTGTCCCTCTTCATCCAACAATTAGGTATTTTTTCTGATAAATTATTTTTTTCAAGATTGAGAAGTTGTATTTTTTTGGGCTCATTCATTTTGTAACACAAAAAGTGAGAAATAGATCTAGAAAATGAATTGTTAGAAAGATCTAGCAAAGTCACATTAGAGGATATATAAGGTAATGAACCTTTGAAATGGTTCGAACTCAGATCAATCATGAGACTGTTTACTATCTCTCCATAGAGTAGATTCTGGGACAGATTTAGAGACACAAACTGAGAAGACAAATTCCAAAATGAAGGAGGAACAACACTAGAAATCCTTGTATTGGATATGCCCAAATTCCGAAGATGTCCTTGTGAACAAAGCCATGCGGGAAAATTTGGCCCTAAATTCCATGATCGAAAGCTTAAAGACTCAAGTTGAAAAGGAGGATCCCAATTGTGACTTACTTCTAAAGTCAGTTTGTTTCTAGATGCATAAAATCCAATCAAACTAGTTAAATTAGAAAAATGAACTTCGGACACAACACCTTCCAACATAATTGATTCAATAAATAAAGTCTCTAGTTTGGAAAGCTGCCTAAAATTTTGAGGGAGAGTTCCACTAAATTGATTAAATGAACGATCCAAGTATGTCAAAGATGACAGGATTCCTAAAGACACTGGAATTGGTCCTGATATTTAATTATTCCAAAGAGAAAGATGTACTAGGTTTTTAAATTGCCCAAGTACATCAGTTAAATGACCAGAAAGTCGAGCATGATTTTAATTCTAAGATCTCTAGTCTATACAATCTTGATAAAATTTCTAAGATCTTAGATACCTCTTGATTCAATTTGTTGGATGGCAAGTCAATTCTAATACTAATAGCAGATGTTAGGTTTCCAATGGCACTGGAGATTGTACCTTGCAAATTACTGTTGCGAAGGTTGAGAAACTCAAGACGACTAAAACTATACAACCAATTGGGAATTGAAGAGTTGAAATTGTTTCCAGATAGATCGAGGTGACTAAGAGAAGTCATGTTGTGGACGTCAACAACAAGAGGAATGAAAGGAAGCTGGCAATATGACAACCACAACTCTAACAAAGAAGGGAGTGTGTTTGTGAGTTGTAGCCAATCAGCGGCTTTGCTAAGATTTACTAAACTCATATCTAGATGTTGTAGCAAAGGAAGGCTAGAAAACCATTGAAGGTTATTCACATATAAACCAGAAAAACTAGAACTTTCGAGATTGAGATAGAGCAAATTGGAGAGATTTCCAAGTTGATAAGGTATTACTCCCACAAATCCCGCATTAGAGAGATTAAGAGATGTTAAACTCTTCATTGAACCGAGAAATGAGGGAATAGGAGAAGCAGAGAAATTATTGAAGCCGAGGTCAAAGTAAATCAAATGCTTCAAATCAAGCAGAGAAGGATTTAGCTTACCACCAAACATTGACCGCTTATAAGCTTCATATCGTTCTTCAGTTTCATAATCAGGAAAGCTTATGAGATGGAGTTGATGGACATGAGCAGTGAGATTGTGGCAGACAACACCAAGCCAGTGACAGCAATCCCCATCAACAGTCCAAGAGGAGAGTTGATTTAATGGATCAATAAGGTCTTGCTTGAAGTTGAGAAGGGCGTGTTGCTCGCTATCGATGCAACGAAGCTCAGAGTGAGAGTGAGAGTGAAAGTGTCCGGTGCAGAAAATGAAGAAAAAGTTAGGAATAAAGAGAAAGGCAAGGAAAACGAATTAAATGGCTCTTAAGGAACCCTTCATCATTAAACTAATAGAATTATGTAATTAGCTTCAACTTCAAGGCTTACTCATGAAAATCTATTAACTATATAAAAAGCACCAATGTCCCTACAGTACACATTTGGTTTATTGAGTCCCTTTATCTTTTTTTTTTTTTTTTCTCCCAAGTTTTGAATAGTTGCTACAGTGCCAATTTGGTTTGTTCAATTGGCACTGTAGCTATAGTGCTTTGGTTTCAACCTCTGCATTGTTGCTTTTTTTCTTTTTTCTTTTTTCTCTGATTTTTTTTTTTTTTTCAGTGTAATATCGTCCTGTCCACTCTTTTATTTTTATTTTTTTATTTTTTTATATAAAGCTGTTAGTTAACATAATAAATTGTCACAATATTTTTGCAATTGTTTTTTTTTTTTTTTTGAGAAACAATATTTTTGCAATTGTTGATGTAGGGGGTGGATTCGAGCGCTCTCTAAGGATTGAGAGAGTGGGCCCAAGCCCAACTAACCCTTCAATAAATTTGTAGAGTATGGGCTCAAGAGCTAGGCCTCAATAAAGAAGACAACGGCCATGCATGGTTGTACGTGGTTGCTAACAACTAGAACATGGGTTTAGACACACAATGTAGCTCCTCGGACGTGCCTTATGGGGCTGGAAACCCTTATTATCTCTTTTCAGTAGGGTTACAAGAGTAGAGAGAGAAACCCTTTGCCACAGTATTCCTTTTTCTCTGGTTTTTCCTCCGTCCCTCTCACAAGAGGGATTTTTACATTATATACTCCTCACTCAGTTGATCCTAGCCCTACATTTGTTGCTCAATCCGGTTTCCACTCGAGTGCCTGTCCCATCAGCCGCATTCCCATACCTCCAGTGGGTTGCAGCGCTCAAGACGGCACTGTTCAGAGGTCCTATCCTCATTAATGCGGCCAGAGCGTTAGTTGAGGGCATTTAATGTGGAGGTGACAGTTCGCCTGGGACTTGCTCCTCCGCCATGCTTCAATGTCCGGTGATTGGTTCTCGCTATTTGCTCCTTGGATGCTTGGGGAGACTCCCCTTAAAGGTGTGCCGTGTGCCCACTTTCTGTCCTCGGACTACCGAGGATGTAACCATCCTCGGCAATGCTCCTTGGGTCCTGGGCTCTGAACTTTGGTCCTCGGACCTCGGATCGTGGGGGCGTCCTCGGCATGGGCCTCTGGGCTGGGCTTGGAGTGGGCCGGGGCTGCTGACTTATTCTGGCCCCACAGTTGATATGTTAATTCCTTATAGGTTAAAATAAAATATCATACTAGAATCATCCACAGCTAAAACTAAAGGTATTATGAAAAAAGAAGTGCTACATCCACAACATTTTTTGCAACACTTTCACAACGTTGTTCATTAGTCCTTTTTTTTTTTTCCACAAACAACAGTATGCCAGTTTTGGTTGTGTTGTTTTTGTCTTTTTTTTTTTTTTTTTTTTAAATATTTATATGTGTATGTACAGTTACACTGACTTAACAAATTCTTACAATATTTTCACAATTATTGACAATTTGCATTGTTCATTGGCCCTTTTTTTTTTTTTTTCACAATACGCTAGTTTTGCTTGTGCTTTTAAATATTATATGTGCATACGAAATTACACTAACACAACAAATTTTTACAATATTTTCATCATTATTGAGGTGTCAATTTTTTAAAGGTCAAAATAAAATAATAAAATAAGAGACTGAGACCAATCACAACTAAAAATAAATGTCGTGGGGGGCAGAAACTCAAACTTATATATTGAAGCCCAAAGCCCTATGTGAAGGTTACTGTATGTCCGAAGAGGCTAAAATTGTTGAGGAGTACTCCGCATGAAAGAAAGATACTTGGGAGTGAAGAAGATCCGTTCGAAGAGAGCACCAGCGTTTCGAAGATATCATTCTTCTCGGATGTAAAGATTCTTGGTCAAATAAATATCTGGGGGGTTCGAATGAGTTTACTAATGACTTCAGCAATCTGGATAAGTTTTGGACATGCCCGGAGATAAGAAGAATGGAGAAATATCTAAAAGGAAAAGCTGCCACCACCACATTAAATGCATTGCATATGCTTTTCTGGCCGCATTAATGTGGAGAAGACCTCTGAACAGTGTAACTTCAGCTACCGCCACTCACAAAAAGTTAAAGAAGATACATGATGTGACATACACTGAAGTAGGTACACAGATGAAGAACAAGTGGACGATGGGGATGATGGGGAAGGATGCTATATAACGAAGAAGGGCTTCAGATAGAAGGGGGGAGAAAGAGATGAGGGAGAAGAGAAAAGAGGCTTTACTGTAACTCTAAGAACTGTAATCATTATTCAATTTATCATAAACCTCTTCGAACTTCAATTCATTTCGTTTTTACGTGTATCTTTCTGCTGGTTTATATTTGGAGGTTGTAGTCAACCGTTGTTAATTTCATAATCAACCTAGCTCTATCATCCACGCTCTACAAATTTATTGTTTTGGGCTTGAGCCACAGATCCTAACCTCACAAATGTATTATGAAAATGTTATAACATATTCTTCTTGTCACAATATTTTCACAATCGCGAGATCTCAGTTCCTTATAAATCAAAATAAAATAAAATAAAATAAAAAGAAATGCTATGTCCACATCATTTTCACAATAATTTTGTAATAAATTTTATGTAGCAAGGTATTTTTGAAGGATAAAAAAGTGATATCAGTAGTCGGTTCAATTTAAAACCAATAATAACTTGTCATTTATAATTTATTCTAAAAAATGTTTTTTTTTAGGTGATTCTAAAAATGTTATGGATGTAGCATTTCTCTAAAAAAAAAAAAAAAATCTATTCGGATCCTAAAAATAAAAGTATTGTGAAAATGTTTTGATATTTTGTTGTATTCTTAGACTTTTTTTTTAGTATATATAGTTAAATTGGGTGAGCCAAAATTCACTGTACGTTTCACGCACAATTTTCTTGTATTGTCTTTTTGTTTTGTTTTGTTTTTTTTTGTTTTTAATGCATAATTTTAAAACCAATAATAATTTTTTACCTAAAATTTGTTGTGGAAATGCCGTGAACGTAAAAATTAAATAATAAAATATCAAACTGGGACCTACCGCAGTTGGAAATAAAAAATATTACGAAAATGTTGTGACATTTTGTTATATTCCTAAATTTCTTTTTTGTGTGACATTTTGTTGTGTTCCTAACTTCTTTTTTGTTTTAGTCAAATTTAGTAAGCCAAAAATCATTGTTTTAGGCACAATTTTCTTCAGTTGGCTTTTTATTTTATTTTTAAATGCACAGTTAAAAGTGGTTAGCCCAATTTAAAACCAGTAGCAATTTACCACCTAAGATTTATTATGAAAATATTGTGGATGTAACATTACTCTAAAATAAAATAATAAAATATCATACTAGGACCCACCATAGCTAAAAATAAAGGTATTGTAAAAATATCGTGACTTTTTGTTGTGTTTCTAGACTTCTTCTTTGGTTTATTCAATTTGTTGAACTAAAATTCATTGTTTAATGCATAATTTTTTTAGGTTGATTTTTTTTTTACACATTGTTTCAAGTTTTAAAAAAAAAAAAAAAAAAAAAGTACACACACACACATATTGTTTTACACACACATAACACACACAAATTGACGAAGTAACTCTTTCCTCCCTTATGTTTGGGGTAGTTGCATTCCCCCCTTAAACTAAAGTTGAATAATTTCATCATTTATATTTTGTAAATGAGCATATACTCTTATTATTTCTCTCTTAGTTAAACCCTAACAAAATCTTATAATTCCTAAAATATTCCATTGTGCAATGTCTAATATACTCCTACTAAATTTTAATGTCCCAACAAATTTCTTTGTGTATTTTGAATTTTATGTAGAAGACTGGTAGTCATGCTTGGAAAGTTGGAATGATGATATATGGTATTCTATTTGTTACCTAGAGAACACTAATTTATTAGGTTTAAATCTTCTACACTTATAATTTTATCTAATAGAAACTTTGATGACATATGTCTTTTGTTATTTTGTTATTTTTTTAATTTATTTTCCTGCTTAAAAGGGTATTCATTAAAAATAAGTGAGCTAAACATTGTAGTTAGACTCATAAAATAAGATAATAAAAAATGAAATGTGAATAACAAAATCTTCATTGTAGATAATTGCAAAATTTTAATTTAATGAAGATCTTCAAAAAAATTGTAGCATATATTATCATTCATTGCGAAAATTTAAATATTGTAGAAAGATGATGACATTCATTATCATTCTTTGTAGCATTTTTTGGTGAGTATATATTACATTTAGTAAATAAGTTATAAGAAATTGTCATAGTACATAAATATTCAAATAGCCATTTTAAATTTAAGTACATAACTTCATACTTCTTCAATAAAAAAAGTCTATATTAATTTTCTTACTAAAGGGCCAGCACATGCCTTGCACGTGCAACCTACACCAGTTATACTAAAAATTGGATGGTAATTTATAGGAGAGTAAAGTAGAGACTGATGAGAGTAGAGGTGCTAATCAGGTGTATGACTATGGGTCCGTTTGGATAGAACTTATTTTGCTGAAATTGAAAATTGAAAACATTATAGTAAAATAATTTTTAAATGTGTGAATAGTACCGTGAAACCCATTTTTAATGAAAAAGTTGCTGAAAAGTGATATTTATGGGTCCGTGAACAGTGCACAGATGCACTATTTACGGTTAAAACATCAACCTTTGTAGCTACTGTTTATGAATAGTAGCCGCATTACTCCCTAAAATGCATGAAAAAAAAGAAGTTGAAAACGCGCAAAGAAGCAAAACGTGGTTGTGGACGTGAATCCAAACCCACACTTAGTACGTCACAAAATTTTCACCCCATCAGCAATGAAGACCCTTTGTATATGTTATTAGATATCGACGTCTTCTATTCAATTAATTGAATGTTGAATTCTCTACACAATTATTGTTTGTCAAGATTTTGACACATTATAAGTCTATTCAAAGCATCAGTGTGGAAAATTAGAAACAATTTTTCTAAATTGAAAAGATCTGTCAAGCACAAGAGCCAAGAGGGACTCCAAAAATTCTGAACAATGACAACGAAGTCTCTAAAGCTCTTTTTTAGTACTTTAGAGGTTCAAAGTCTCCAGATTATAAATTTATAATTTTTTTAAAAGTATTAAATTAAATTTATCATTATTTGAAATAATCACGAATTCAAAAATTAGAATTATCATTTTGTATTTTCATCTTGATCACAATGGAATCTATTGATTTTTATGTTAATCAACTTTTAAGACTTATAAGACTTCTCTATCATTTTATTCATTTTTGCGCAATTCATATTTCATCCTACTCCTAGATTAAAGCTTTCATTATTTAATGAATCATTATAAAAGTTACGAGTAATATGAAATTATGAATGACTATTGAGTATTGACCAATGAAATTTCCGTCTAAAATACGTTGCCCTTTTGACAGGTAAGCAAATGTATATGTGGCCAGATCAACATAAAGGCCCCACAAAATGGAGGGTCCTACTTAGTAGTTAGTACTTAGTAATTACAGCCCAGGCTACAAGACTTCAGTGAGTCAATGCTCGAAATTATGAATGACTATTGAGTATTGAGTCTATTGACCAATGAAATTTCCGTCTAAAATACGTTGCCCTTTTGACAGGTAAGCAAATTTATATGTGGCCAGATCAACATAAAGGCCCCACAAAATGGAGGGTCCTACTTTGTAGTTAGTACTTGGTAATTACAGCCCAGGCTACAAGACTTCAGTGAGTCAATGCTCGACTCATAATGTCCAATAGATTCCATTGTGATCAAAATCAAAATATAAAATGATAATTCTAATTTCTGAATTTGTGATTATTCAAATAATGATAAATTTAATTTAATACTACCTTTTAAAAAAATTATAAATTTATAATCCAAATATTTTTAACCTCTAAAGTATTAAAAGAAAGTTTTAGAGACTTTCTGTCATTATTTAAAGTCTTTGGAGTATCTCTTATGTCGAACAGATCTTTTTAATTTAAATAAATTGTTTCTAATTTCCTACACTGATACTTTGAATAGACTTATAACGAGTCAGAATCTTGACAAACAATAATTGTGCAAAGAATTCAACATTCATTTAATTTAATAGAAGACTTCAATATCTAATAATGTATACAAAGGGTCTTCATTGCTGATGGGGTGAAAATTTTGTGACGTACTAAATGTCCAATAGATTCCATTGTGTTCAAGATCAAAATACAAAATGATAATTCTGATTTTTGAATTTGTGATTATTCAAATAATGATAAATTTAATTTAATATTACCATTTAAAAGGAATTATAAATTTATAATCCAGAGACTTTGAACCTTTAAAGTACTAAAAGAGAGTTTTAGAAACTTCGTTGTCATTGTTCAAAGTCTTTGGAGTCTCTCTTACTTTGGACAGATTTTTTTAATTTAAACAAATTGTTTCTAATTTTCCACACGGATACTTTGAATAGACTTAAAATGTGTCAGAATCTTGACAAACAATAATTGTGCAAAGAATTCAACATTCATTTAATTGAATTGAAGACATCGATATCTAATAACGTATACAAATGGTCTTCATTGTATATGGGGTGAAAATTTTGTGACCTACTAAATGTCTAAAAGAAAAAGACCTGTTAAAATATGTCAAAATCCTTTTTTTTTTTGTATGGAGCAGTATAGGCATCTCTGATTTTATTTATTTATCTTTTGTTTTAGTTGTTTTGGTTTAAATTGATTTATATACCATTAATTAAATTTAATGATTTTGATTGCAGTTCTTCTAATATTTCAAAATTTGTTATAAATTGCAGATGGATTTGGTCGAGTTTTTCTTGTTTTAAGAAATCTTAAGTAATTTGCAGGGGTTTGGTTGAACTTTCTTATTTTTGAGACACTTAAAAGAAAAATAGCAGTTAATTTAAAAAATGGGTGCTGTGTCTCTAATTTACTGGGTTCAAAATGAAATGCTTAGTTAATTTTTTTTTTTTTTTTTTTTTTTTTTTTTTTAATGGGTGATTGAGTATAGCCTATAGGCTGTATAGCTATTCCTCTTGTATTGGTAGGAGAGATTGTTTGGAATTATTTGAGCGGTGTTTTAAGAATGGTTGAACAGATTGTTTGTGTTAATTAAAGAAGGATTTCTTTTGAGCAGTCAGGGTCTTGCTGACTTGCATGTGCTATGCAAGAGAAATTAATGAGATTTACCAAGGATACATATATAAGTCTCAATTGTTTATAATGGGTACATCATATAATAAATCCATAATATTTGTATTCAATTTTTCAAAAACATCAAAAAATATTGATTTACTTTTGAAATCCATGCATTGACCGCAGATAAGCTTCATATTGAGCATCATATTGAGGGAAGCTTCTAAGATGGAGTTGGTGGACGTCAGCAATGAGGTTGTGGCAGACAACACAAAGTATTCACAAGTGCATGAGTCATTGTTGTACCAATCCGTAGCACACCGGCATCGATCATAATCAGGCAATATTGAGCAAGATCCAATAAAATATTAGAAGAAAGTTGGCATATTTGTAGTGAGATATTGCCACTCAATTCATTGGATCTTAATTGAAGAGCCATTGCCATTCTTCGAAGCAGTTTGGTATATTTCGTGAAAATTGATTGAGGTGTGTCCCCAAAGAAGCAAATTGTTGAGTAAATACAATGATTGGAACCAAAACAGTAAGCCCATTAAGTCTGGAATTTCACCGGACAGCATATTACTCCCCAAGTTTATGTGAAACAAAGACTGCCAATACATCCAGCAGTCGGGTGGGTCTAAGACAAAATGTTAATTTGACAAATCCATGACCTCTCATTTGTATTCTATATTTATCATATTACAAGTGAAAGGAGAAATAGGTCCTGAAAAAGAGTTGGTGGTAACGTTCAACATGGGTAACGTGGTGATATGCTGGGCAGCCAATGGAGTGATTAGAATTAAATTCAGTGATACCAGAGTTGAGCAAAACATGGGATCGGTCCTTAATGATCACACTTGAAAGAGTTTGGCATCTTTAACACCCATTGCAAAGTACCAAAACCAGGCCAATGCTGCATCTACAAATCTTGACTTGGAAATGTCTAGATACTTATGAGAGTTCTATGTTCGTAGCTATGTAGAGACTTGCCCAACCTGCAGAACTCGTACTGATTAATTGAAGCTGGAAAGAAGGAATTAAGTGGGAATTTACATTAATAATGAAAGCATTAGCAGCCTTGTCGAAGTTAAAATTGTTATAGGAAATAATGAAAGCTTTTAACTAGGAGTAGGATGAAATATGAATTGCGCAAAAATGAATCAAATGATAAAGAAGTCCTGTAAGTCTTAAATGCTTATTCACATAAAAATCAATAGATTCCATTGTGATCAAGATTAAAATGCAAAATGATGATTCTGATTTATGAATTCATGATTATTCAAATAATGATAAATTTAATTTAATACCTTTTAAAAAATATATTATAAATTTATAATCCAGAGACTTTAAACCTCTAAAGTCCTAAAAGAGAGTTTTGGAAACTTCGTTTTCCTTATCCAAAGTCTTTAAAGTCTCTCTTATGTTGGATAGAACTTTTCAACTTAGATAAATTATTGCTAATTTTCCACGGTGACGTTGAATAGACTTAGTGTGGGTTTGGATACCATGTTTCCAAACCCACGTTTGCATTTTCTACCTTTTTTTTTTTTTTTTTTTTTTTTTTTTTTTTTTTCAGCGCGTGAACAGTAAATTCACATGTGAGTACTGCACAGGGGACAAAGGCATTGTTTGTGAACAGTAACATCACATGTGAGCGTGCAGGGGACAAAAGGCACTGTTCACGGGTCTCACGGCACTATTCACATATTTAAAAATTATTTTGCTACAGTGTTTTTAGTTTTCAATTTTCAGTTTCTGCAAAAATAAGTTGTATCCAAACGAACCCCTAATATGTGTTAGAATCTTGACGACCAATATCTATGCAAAGAATTCCCCATTCATTTAACGAATAGGAGACATCAATATCTAATATTGTATACACAGGGTCTTCATTGCTCATGGGGTGAAAATTTTGTGAAGTACTAAATGTCCAAAAGAAAAAGATCTGTTAAAATATGTCAGAATCAATTATTTTATGTATGGAGCAGTATAGGCATCTTTGATTTTTTTTGTTTTTTTTGTTTTTTTTTTTTTTTGTTTTAGTTGTTTTGGTTTAAATTTTTTTATAAACCGTTAATCAAATTTAATGATTTTGATTGTAGTTTTCTTAGTTTTTTAGAATTTGCAGATGGATTTGGTTGAGCTCTTCTTGTTTTAAGAAAATCTTAAATAATTTGTAGGGGTCTTGTCGAACTTTTCTTATTTTTGAGACAATTTAAGAAAAATAGCGGTTAATTTTAAAAAAATGGGTGTTATTTCTCTAATTTACTGGGTTGAAAATGAAATGCTTCGTTAATTTTTTTTTTTTTTTAAAGGTGATTGAGTATAGCTATTTCTCTTGTATTGGTAGGAGAGATTATTCGGAATTATTTGAGCTATGTTTTAGTCAAATCTCTAAAAAAAAAGTAATCAATTTTGCACAATGACGATAAAGTAATGACATTTGTTTGATAATAAAAGTACTATTAAATATGACATTTTTTTTAAGAGAGTTTTAACTTATAGCGTCTGTCCCTGATAATAGTTTTCTCTCTCTCTCTCTCTCTCATTTGTCCAATTTTTATTCCTACTTGAGTTTTTGGCATTACAATTTATGAAGACGGAACACCCATAAAAAAAAAAAAAACCTATCATGGTGGTATTTTATGTGGATTGATATTGTGGATTGGGCTCACCTACTAGATTGGCCTCACCCATGTATGGACTAACCTGATGCTTTTTTTTTTTTTTTTTTTGGAGAGAGAAACCTAACTGGATACTTTATAAGCCTAAAGCTTCCCCATTCAAAGATAAACATAAAAAATGTGTCATTTTTTTGTCTAATTCGATTGTAGTTATGCTCTTGTTAATAATTCATTTTAGAAAAGTTTTGATACCACTTTTATGGGAAATGAAAAAAGTTGTCAAAATATTAATTATTTTTTTTTATTTTTTTTTTATTTCTCATAAAAATTTTCTTTAAATAGATTATTAACCAGTACCCTAAGGGCATACGTTAGTATTTTCCTTCTTTAAATTTTACGTATCTAATAATAGATCTTGACAGAAAATTCCAAATAATGTATAATTTAGTTGTCCAACACGTTTTTGTATTGTTTAACTACATAGACGAATTGTTTGACTACATTGACCAACCAGGAATATTTCGGATTCAAATATGTATGTCTTTTAAATATTGCAAAACCGATGGGGGACCACTATAGGCCTTTTAGTTGGGAATCAGATTCAAATTTGTAAAACTGCAACATGCTTATATGGTGTTTATTTACTCGAGCATTCAGAGCAAAGGATCAGATTGCCAATTTCTCAAACTTCCCAGATGGGGGCTGGTAAGTGAATTTGAAAGTTCCAGACTATCCTAAATACTAAATATCAAAGTCCTTTGCCAATCTCTCCTGTAAGAAGCAAAACAACTTTGCTTCAAAATTCCAAGCTTTGTGACCATCTTGCCAAAAGCTTTATAGTACAATTGACCGGCACTTTTTTGTGTTTCTAACAATATTTAGGTTCAAATCCTTCATCTCTCGTTGTAACTATCAAATTTATATATATTTTTTAAACCTTTGAGACCTTTCTAACTCTCAAATCTCTAGAAAAAAATGTCTCTAAATTTTTTTCTAGCCTTTCTTCTGGCCTCCTCTATTGTTCAATCTCAAGAACTCAGCCCCAAAAAGATATTTCTTTTGGCTGGGCAAAGCAACATGGTTGGGGAAGGCGGGGTTAGCAACAACACATGGGACATGAAAATCCCCCCAGAAAGCAATCCCAGCCCTTTCATTCTACGACTCAATTCCAACAAGACTTGGGTTGTAGCTCATGAGCCTCTTCACAAAGACATTGACACAACAAAGGTATGTGGAGTTGGACCGGGCATGCCTTTTGCTCATGAGGTTTTGGCAAAGGACCCCAACTTTGGGGTGATTGGTCTTGTGCCCTGTGCCATTGGAGGGACTATGATCACTGAATGGGCCAAGGGGACTATTCATTACACAGATTTGGTGGAAAGAGCTAATGCTTCCTTGAAGAGCGGTGGCAAAATCAAAGCACTTCTATGGTATCAAGGGGAATCTGATACTCAGAATCAAACAGATGCCAATTTATATAAAAAAAGACTCTATAAGTTCTTCATTGACATTAGGAACGATCTAAACTCTCCTAATCTCCCTATAATACAGGTATAAATGGTTTTTTATTCCATTTATTTATTTGTTTTTAATTTGCAGCAAATCTTGTTTGAAAGTAGGTTTATTTAGAGTTGGTAATATAATATTATAGTTAAGTGGTGAAATTTTATAATTTGTTTTTTGTGTTGGATGTATAGGTAGCTCTAGCTTTAGGTTATAAAACAATGGGTTTATTTAGAGTTGGTAATATAACTTTATAGTCATTTTGTGAAATATTATACATAATAAGCTCAAAAATAATAATATGTCCATGAATATGATAAAAGATTTATAGTTTATTATAATTAATAATTACATTTATAGTAAAATTCAATGATTTGTGAAGGGGTAAAAAAATGTAGTCAATGGTTTTACCATATATAAGAAAGGCTAAAGTGCAAAATACACCCCTAAAGATTGGGGTCTTTTAATTTTGCTCCCTAAAATAGGGCTATTTTAATAAGACAACTAAGATCATGCATTTTTCAAGATTTTAATTAGGATCAGTAGAATGTAATCGATCCTACATTCATGAAAGGTCCTACTAAAAACCCAAATCTGCTTTGTGGGAAGAGAAATTAAAATACACTAAAATACAAGAAAGTTCATAAAATATACACATGTCCAAAACTTCAACCCACAAATAGTAAGAAAAGAAAATCGAGAGAAGTCGTAAGGAAAAGAGGGAAAGTTCCCTTGTACTAGTACTTCCACCCCTACGCTTTGGAATCGTAAAATTCTTGTTAGCTGATTGGGATTTTGTGTCAAAGTTTCAAGTTTAAGGGAAAAACATGATCTTCCTTTTGTGGGGTTAGGAATTGTCCTCCTTAAGCCCCTAGCCTCACTCATGTTTGAGAGAATAGTCAAGTATCGAGAAGCTTGCACACCTATGTTCACAAAAGAAAAAAAAGAAAAAAAAAATACTACTTCAATTTGTTATACTAATTTGAATGTGAATTGAATATTTGCTTTGTCTAGGGGTGAACCTCTTGACTTTTTAAATTTCTCCCCTTTACTTTTATAAATTCAATAGAATTGCCCCTCTTCATATTTTTTTTTGCTTTTAATATCTACTTTTTCCCAACATATATAACAAAAGTTTTTCATTTTTGTTTTGTAATATACTTTATATATATATATATAATACTTTATATTCCTTTTTTTTTTCTTTTTAATTTCATGAATAATTGAATTTAAAATATCTAATTGACCATTTTAAAAATATTATAAAATTTGTTATGAAAAAACTGCTTTCATTATATTTTTGTTTTAAAAATAATAGGAGCCTAGCATTACCCTTTAAAAAAAAAAAAAAAAGGGAAACGGGAAGGACAAAAAATAAAGTTAGTGACTCTAGTCTCTAGATAAAGTTCTGTTTTTTAAAGCTAATTGGTTTAGACGAAGGAATAGGAAAAAATTAAAGGGCATTTTGGTCTGATTGCAAAGTAACCTGATCTTTCCATCAAAGTTGACTGTCTGACACACACCCTTCTTTTTTTTTTTTTTGGAGAAACGTCTGACACACACCTAATACTTACATCCAGCTTTTTCCTACAGCACTTAGAGCATTCGCATCAGCCCAGTTAAAGATGTCTAAAATAGATATACAGTGTAAATTTTATACATTTTGAGCAAAAAAACACCCACATCAGTGGGTGTAAAAACGGGCAAAATCATGTATATATTTCCACGAGCTACAGTACCCGTGTAAATATACACGAGTACTGTAGCTCGTGTATTTATTATTTTAATAATTTTCATTCGCCCCAAATTTTCTCTCTCTTCTCCGATGCACAACTACCTCAGAAACACATTTTCTTTTTCTCAGATGCACACAAACACAAACACACCCACACACAAACACATCCACAAAAACAGACCCACGCACAAACAAACCCACACAGACAAACCAACGGAGAGATAGATCGGTGCTTATGGTGCTTGGTTCGTGGATCGGCCGGTGAAGACACGATCTGGGTCGCTGGAGCTTGGTTCTGGGTCGCCGGACCTTGGTTCTGGGTCTTTGGAGCTTGGTTCATTGGTTGCCGGAGCTTGGTTTATGGATCGGCGGGTGAGACACGATCTGGGTCGCCGTGAAGCTCGGTTCGTGGGTCGTTGGAGCTCGGTTCGTGGGTCGTCAGAGCTCAGTTCGTGGGTCGCCGTGAACTTCGGTTCGCTGGGTTTTCTTCGTGGGTCGCCGTGAACTTCTTCGTGGGTCGCTGGGTTTTTGTTTTTGAGAAATAATGAGAGAAGGCAGAAGAGAGAAGGTAGAAGAGAGAGAGAGAGAGAGAGAGAGAGAGAGAGAGCTGTTCAGCAAAAATGAAAAGAGAGAGAGAGATAACGCGCGTATATTAAGAGTGAGTTGAAGGAAATAATAAAAAAATGAGAGGAATGAATATTTTATTGAAATAACTTGTAAAATAAATGAGCTGATGTGGGTGTTTTGTGAAAGTGGTAGTGTAAAATAGAAAAAGTAGGTTTTTAGTGTAAAAATGGATGTGTAAAATACAAATACTGATGCGAATGCTCTTAAAACATTATTAGTTTTATGTAATTTTATACCGTTAATGGGTGCTGCACAGCACCCATTAACAAGACTTCTAATATTAGTCAAAAAAAAAAAAAAAAAAAAAAAAACCAAGACTCCTAATATTATAGTCATGTTGTGAAATTTTATAATTTGTTTTTTGTGTTGGATGTATAGGTGGCTCTAGCTTCAGGTTTTAACAGCACTCTAGAAGAAATTGTTAGAGCAGCTCAGCTGGAAAATGACCTCCCAAACCTACAAACCATTGATGCAAAAGGTCTGCCACTTGAAGATGATGGGCTACACCTATCAACCCCAGCCCAGGTTCGACTCGGGAAAATGTTGGCTGATACATTCCTTAACAACTTCCCAAAGCCCATCCAGTGACCTCAACTTAGTTCCTTTGCAACTCACTAAAATATATATCTGACAAACTAAATAAATTTGTCTTCTTTTTTTTTTTTTTTTTTATTATATTAATTTTCTTTATAGATAGGATTTGAATTTATATTGTCTGAATTGTGATGATGGTTCTTTATCATTAGGTAAAGATAAATGAATTTCAAGTAGATTTTTGTTTTTTATTTAACTTTTTGAGCAATTTATGTCGGAGGTTTACGAATTGTTCCTTGTATTGTGATTCTTTGTCCAAATTAGAGGAACCGCATCAGCTTATGAAAAATCTTAAAAAATACAAAAAGTAATCCATTTTACACATTTTGAGTAAAAAAACACCCACATCAATGTGCACAATTACTATAACTCGTGCATTTAATATTTTAGTATTTTTTGGTAGTGTTGGGTATATGAGAGAGAGGGGTAGTGAGTGAGAAAATAATAAAAAATTGTAAAAGAATGAATATTTTATTAAATAGATGTGTAGAATAAATAGAATGATGTGTGTGTTTTGTAAATATGGGTGTGTAAAATAGAAAAAGTATTTTTTTTCTTTTTTTTGTGTGCAAAATATGCGGAAAGTTTGCATGAACTGTGGTTGCTCTAAAGATGAAGATGCATACTCCGCCGTTATATATACTAAGAAATGGCATCTATGTTTTTGGTTGTTTCACCGTTCTTTTTAAGCTACACGACAAGGAAAATTGACTTGAATATGGTGGATTTTTAATTAAATGTACTACCAATTTATCATATAATTAGATTCTCAAAAAAAAAAAAAAAAAAAATTTATCATATAATTATATTCCTAATAACAGGAACGGTTTGTTTGAGGGATTATGGTAATGAATAAATTCAATTTATAAAGCAATTAGACCCAAATTTAGAGCTTATGTATATGTGTTATAATGTCTATGCACATTGGAAAGAAATTTTCCTAAAGATATAAAAAAAAAAATATATATATATATATATATATAAAAGTTGCTAGCTAGCTCGAATATTAACAACTTAAATGAATTGAAATGAAATTATGAAAAAAAAAAAATCAGCAGACTTTTTTTATTTTATTTTAATTTTAAAAATTATGTACTAAATATGACATAAATTATTTTAGAGGGGAAAAAAAAAAAAAAAACTTTCTCCCTCTATGTTGTGGGTACTAGGTAGTTCACAATTCCTCTAATTATCTTTGAAACCAACTAATTTCCTCCTCTATGTTTGGAAAATGTGTAAATACCCCTAATCTATTACTTTTTCAGTTAAATCCAACAAAATCATAATTATGTAGTTCTTAACCTTTTCTTTTCCTTATGGAGTACGATTAATAATTTCTTCAAAAGATTCAGTTGGATTTCTCGTTGTAAAAATTGGTTACCTAGTGATTTATAAACAATGTAATCAATTTTGCACTATGATGAAAAAAAATAATAACATTTATTTGATAATAAAAGTACTACTAAATGCACCGCGTAGTCTTGGTACGGTAGTCACTCCACAAGTAAAAATGCTTATAGGGTGTGGGAGGCAATAACCAGGGTTCAAGATGAAGTCAAATCAAAAGAGCATATACATTATTAAGTTGATAATATAAACAAATACAAATAGAAAATTTTATACTTTATTAGAAGATGGTAGTGATAACTGATCATAGTGATACATGCTCAACAAACATAAATAATTAAAGACCCAAATACCGAACAATGTATATATATCCTCTATAATCTCTGTAATCAGATCAAAATGTTTAGTAGCTGTAGGTTACAACCAATTTTGTTGTCAACTTCTCTCACGTAATATGAGATTTACTAAAAGAGAGTTTAGTCTCTTTGTTGTGTAGAGAAGGGGGTGTTTCCTCATTCTCTTCAATAGTAGAAGTTGTTTGTCCCTTCTACATTAAGGAGAGTTTTGTTTTGGGTTTGTCTTGTTTGTTATTTTGTCTCTCTATGGATGTCAAGCGTATCCGTGGAGCTTGTGCGGTTTTTTTGTGGGGCTGGGGAAACATTTTTCTTTTTGAGATGAGTCTACTACACTGGATAGTGGATACACTGGAGAGTGGAGCTAAGAGTTGGGTTTGTTTCAAGTATGAGAGTCTTCCAAACCTCTGCTTCTGGTGCGGGTGGCTTAATCATAGTGATCAAAATTGTGAATTGTGGTTACGAAGCAAAGGCTCTCTTACATCGGATCAACAACAATACAATTCTGACTTAAAGGCAGCCCCATACACGTCAACTGGCAGGGATGTCATCGTGGTGCTTGGCTTTTACGAGAACAAATCTCCTTTCATGTGAAAAGCTTACCAAACGGCAAGGATGAGGGCGGAGGCTGCGGTGGAAGAAACGATGGCTAGCCGACCGGAGATGGCTCAGGCAAATATGGAAACTGAAGTGAGTGAATGCATTATTGCCAATGAAGTGTTGGTTACAAAAGAGGGGAGAGTTGGTGATACATTACAGCCGAGTATGATTGAGGGTCTAACTTTGCCAACTGTTGCCAATAAGTTTGTGGAAGCACGTCATGTTGATAGCGAGATAAAGAAGGAAAAGGAGTTACGTTCAAAGGCAGGCAATAAGGAGAATTTATTTGATATTCAAATTAAGGAGATAGATATAGATTTGGCAAAGTTTGATGAGGATCTGAATTTTATAGGGTGCACTCTAAAGCAATCCCAACAATAAGTGTTTAATATGGTTAATATTCCAGACAAGGAAAAAAGCTCAACAACAACAATGACGGGTAATGAGTTGGATAAGTCAAATCAGCCTCCACTCCGTGCTATTTGGAAACCACCTCCATGGCCGATCCTAAAGGTGAACTCTGATGATGCTAAAATCCGGGAACAAAATTCTGTGGGTGTTGTTTCAGATATGGGAGGTGGATTGGTGTTGTTTTGGAGATTGACTATTGACAAAATTGTGGAGGTTGGGGCATATATTCTATCGGTACAATGTTTCAAGAAGAAGATAGGACAGGGATTGGAATGATCACCCAAGATTGCCAAGGAAAAGGCTTGGCACACATGGTTGGAATCATCCCTCTCCCCCTAACTGTCATAGAGCTTGAAACTTTGGCTATATTGAAGGCTTAACAGTTTGATGTTGATCTGAGTTTGAAAGATGTCATCCTAGAAAGAGATTCAGAGATTGCTATGAATGCAAATTCACATTCTTTGGATTCCTTTGGTTTACTTAGTTGAGATGTTAAATGGTTTGCAAGTCTATTTCATTGTATTAGGTTTTTTACATGTGCGTAGAGGAGGAAATAGTGTAGCTCACAACCTAGCTCAACATGCACAACATGTCATTGGTTTTCAAGTGTGGATGGAAGATGTCCCATCGTACACCATTGTTACTTATCAGGTAGATTTGCCTACTATTTAATAAAGTTCAAAGTCTTGATTCTCAAAAAAAAAAAAAAAAAAAAGACACTTATCCCATATCTGCTTACTCCTGGGAAATTGGATAGATGGGTTTCTCCAATCATCAGGCATTGCTTCATCCTTTGAAAGATCTGAAATCACATGGTCATCAAAACAACGTCCTCCCCTATCCACTAGTCTACGACAACACTCATTGGTGAAAGTTCTGGTCTCATTCTTAAATACATTAAGAAACACAGCATCATCGCATACGTCCACACCTGGGCACTTGGCGTACTTTTTTTCATTATTAATGTCTTCGGTTGTTAGTCCATGAGTTTTGAATCCACAAGTTGTTTGGAATGTGACAGACAGCTAAATTCGTAGGGAGTTCTTTTAAGAGATTCAAAATTGTCCATGAACTTAATACTAATCCAAGTATTTGGTAAGTGTGTATCCAAATTACAATTAATACTGCTGGTATGGACTACCTGCATTTTCAATTAATTAAAGAAATGAAAAAGCGGAATTGAACTCACAATTCTTTCACGGTCAGCGTCTTGCTGAGTTGCATGTGCTATGCAAGAGAAATTAATGAGATTTACCAAAGATACATATATGAGTCTCAATTGTTTATAATGGGTACTACATATAATATATCCATAATATTTGTACTCAATTTGTCAAAAACAACGAAAAAATACTGATTTACTTTTGAAATCCATGCTGAAGCCAACAGAGGAATTCCCTTGCACCCTTCCTTCGGCCACTTGATAAAAGACAAATTGTCTTCAGTTAGTTCTCTTCATAGCTATTCTTTCTCACATACCCTCCGGACACAAAGTATACACAAGTGCATGAGTCATTGTTGTACCAATCCATAGCACACTGGCATCGATCATAATCGGACAATTTTGGGCGAGATCCAATAAAATATTAGAAGAAAGTTGGCATATTTGTAGTGAGATATTGCCACTCAATTCATGGGATCTTAATTGAAGAGCCATTGCCATTATTCGAAGCAGTTTGGTATATTTCGTGAAAATTGATTGAGGTGTGTCCCCAAAGAAGCAAGTTGTTGAGTAAATACAATGATTGGAATCAAAACAGTAAGCCCATTAAGTCTGGAATTTCACCGGACAGCATATTACTCCCCAAGTTTATGTGAAACAAATTCTGCCAGTACATCCAGCAGTCGGGTGGGTCTCTAAGACAAAATGTCAATTTGACAAATCCATGACCTCTCATTTGCATTCTATATTTATCATATTACAAGTGAAAGGAGAAATAGGTCCTGAAAAAGAGTTGGTGGTAACGTTCAACATGGGTAATGTGGTGATATGCTTGGCAGCCAATGGAGTGATTAGAATTTAATTCAGTGATACCAGAGTTGAGCAAAACATGGGATCGGTCCTTAATGATCACACTTGAAAGAGTTTGGCATCTTTAACACCCATTGCAAAGTACCAAAACCAGGCCAATGCTGCATCTACAAATCTTGACTTGGAAATGTCTAGATACTTATGAGAGTTCTATGTTCGTAGCTATGCAGAGACTTGCCCAACCTGCAAGAACTCCTACTGATTAATTGAAGCTGGAAAGAAGGAATTAAGTGGGAATTCACATTAATAATGAAAGCATTAGCAGCCTTGTCGAAGTTAAAATTGTTATAGGAAATAATGAAAGCTTTTAACTAGGAGTATGATGAAATATGAATTGCGCAAAAATTAATCAAATGATAGAGAAGTCTTATAAGTCTTAAAAGCTTATTCACATAAAAATCAATAGATTCCATTGTAATCAAGATCAAATTACAATACGATGATTCTGATTTATGAATTCGTGATTATTCAAATAATGATAAATTTAATTTAATACATTTTAAAAAATATATTATAAATTTATAATCTAGAGACTTTGAGCTTCTAAAGTCCTAAAAAAGAGTTTTGAAGACTTCGTTTTCCTTATCCAGAGTCTTTAGAGTCTCTCTTATACTGGATAGAACTTTTCAATTTAGATAAATTATTGCTAATTTTCCATGGTGACGTTGAATAGACTTATAATGTGTTAGAATCTTGACGAACAATATCTATACGAAGAATTCAACATTCATTTAATGAATAGGAGACATCAATATCTAATATTGTATACACAGGGTCTTCATTGCTCATGGGGTGAAAATTTTGTGAAGTACTAAATGTCCAAAAGAAAAAGATCTGTTAAAATATGTCAGAATCAATTATTTTATGTATGAAGTAGTATAGGCATCTTTGATTTTTATTTTTATATTTTGTTTTAGTTGTTTTGGTTTAAATTGATTTATAAACCGTTAATCAAATTTAATGATTTTGATTGTAGTTTTCTTAGTTTTTCAGAATTTGCGGATGAATTTGGTTGAGCTCTTCTTGTTTTAAGAAATCTTAAGTAATTTTCAGGGGTCTTGTCAAACTTTTCTTATTTTTGAGACACTTGAAAAAAAATAGCAGTTAATTTTAAAAAAATGGGTGTTATTTCTCTAATTTACTGGGTTGAAAATGAAATGCTTCGTTAATTTTTTTTTTTTTTTTTAAAGGTGATTGAGTATAGCTATTCCTCTTGTATTGGTAGGAGAGATTGTTTGGAATTATTTGAGCTGTGTTTTAGACTAATCTCTAAAAAAAGTAATCAATTTTGCACTATGATGATAAAATAATGACATTTGTTTGATAATAAAAGTACTATTAAATATGATATTTTTTTAAGAGAGTTTCAACTTATGGCGTTCATCTCTGATAATAGTTTTCTCTCTCATTTGTCCAAGTTTGATTCCCGCTCGAGTTTTTTGCATTTCAACTTATGGCGTTCGTCTCTGATAATAGTTTTCTCTCTCATTTGTCCAAGTTTGATTCCCACTTGAGTTTTTTGCATTACAATTTATGAAGACGGAACACCCATAAAACAAAACCTATCATGGTAGTATTTTATCTGGATTGATATTGTGGTTTGGGCTCACTGACTAGATTGGCCTCACCCGTGTATGGACTAAATCAATACCCCCTTTTTTTTCTCTCAAGAAACCTAACTCGATACTTTATAAGCCTAAAGTTTCCCCATCCAAAGATAAACATAAAAAATGTGTCATTTTTTTGTCCAATTCGATTGTAGTCATGTTTTCCAACCATGTTTTTGAATTCTTTAAATTTTATATATCTAATAATAGATCTTGACAGAAAATTCCAAATAATGTATAATTTAGTTGTCCAACCATGTTTTTATATTGTTTAACTACATAGACGAATTGTTTAACTACATTGACCAACCAGTAATATTTCAGATTCAAATATGTATGTCTTTTAATTATTGCAAAACCGATGGAGGACCACTATAGGCCTTTTAGTTGGGAATCAGATTCAAATTTGTAAAACTGCAACAAGCTTATATGGTGTTTATTTACTCGAGCATTCAGAGCAAAGGATCAGATTGCCAATTTCTCAAACTTCCCAGATGGGGGCCGGTAAGTGAATTTGAAAGTTCCAGAGTATCCTAAATACTAAATATCAAAAGTCCTTTGCCACTGCTTTGCCAATCTCTCCTGTAAGAGGCAAAACAACTTTGCTTCAAAATTCCAAGCTTTGTGACCTTTTTGCCAAAAGCCTTATAGTTCAATTGGTTGGCATTTTTTGAGTGTTTCTAATGATATCTAGGTTCAAATCCTTCCTCTCTCGTTATAACTATCAATTAAAAAAAAAAAAAAAAACCTTTAAAACCTTTCGAACTCTCAAATCTCTAGATAAAGAAATGTCTCTAAATTTTTTTCTAGCCTTTCTTCTGGCCTCCTCTATTGTTCAATCTCAAGAACTCAGCCCCAAAAAGATATTTCTTTTGGCTGGGCAAAGCAACATGGCTGGGCGTGGCGGGGTTAACAACAATACATGGGACATGAAAATCTCCCCGGAAAGCAATCCCAGCCCTTTCATTCTACAACTCAGTTCCAACAAGACTTGGGTTGTAGCTCATGAGCCTCTTCACAAAGACATTGACACAACAAAGGTATGTGGTGTTGGACCGGGCATGCCTTTTGCTCATGAGGTTTTGGCAAAGGACCCCAACTTTGGGGTGATTGGTCTTGTGCCCTGTGCCATTGGAGGGACTATGATCACTGAATGGGCCAAGGGGACTATTCATTACACAGATTTGGTGGAAAGAGCTAATGCTTCCTTGAGGAGTGGTGGCAAAATCAAAGCAATTTTATGGTATCAAGGGGAATCTGATACACAGAATCAAACAGATGCCAATTTATATAAAGAAAGACTCTATAAGTTCTTCATTGACATTAGGAATGATCTAAACTCTCCTAATCTCCCTATAATACAGGTATAAATGGTTTTTTATTCCATTTATTTATTTGTTTTTAATTTGCGGCAAATCTTGTTTGAAAGTGGGTTTATTTGGAGTTGGTAATATAATATTATAGTCAAATGGTGAAATTTTTTAATTTGTTTTTTGTGTTGGATGTATAGGTAGCTCTAGCTTCAGGTTATAAAACAATGGGTTTATTTAGAGTTGGTAATATAACATTATAGTCATGTTGTGAAATTGTGAAATGTAATAATATTTTACAACATAATAAACTCAAACATAATAATATGTTCGTGAATATGATAAAAGATTTATGGTTTATTATAATTAATAATTACATTCATAGTATAATTCATTGATTTGTGAATGGGTAAAAAATTGTACTCAATGGTTTTACCATATATGAAAAAGGCTAAAGTGTAAATTACACCCCTAAAGTTTTTGGTCTTTTAATTTTGCTCCCTAAAGTAGGGCTATTTTAATAAGATGACTAAGATCATGCATTTTCAAGATTTTAAGTAGGATCGGTAAAATATAATCGATCCTACATTCATGAAAGGTCCTACTAAAAACCCAAATCTGCTTTGTGGAAAAAGAAATTAGAATAAACTAAAATATAAGAAAGTCAATAAAATATACACATATCCAAAACTTTGACCCACAGACAGCGAGAAAAGAAAATCAAGAGAGGTCGTGAGAAAAAGAAGGAAAGTTCCCTTGTACTAGTACTTCCATCCCCAGGCTTTGGAATTGTAAAAATTCTTGTTAGCTGATTGGGATTTTGTGTCAAAGTTTCGAGCTTAAGGGAAAAATGTGATCTCCCTTTTGTGGGGTTAGGAATTGTCCCCCTTAAGCCCCTAGCCTCACTCATGTTTGAGGGAATAGTCAAGTATCGAGAAGCTTTGCACGCCCATTGACAAAGTAAAAAAAAAATTACTACTTGAATTTGTTATACTAATTTGAATGTGAATTGAATATTTGCTTTGTCTAGGGGTGAACCTCTTGACTTTTCAAATTTCACCTTCTTATTTTTATAAATTCAATAGAATTGCCCCTCTTCATTTTCTTTGCTTTTAATATGTACTTTTTTCCAACATATATAACTCTTTGACTTCTTCTTTTTTGCTGGGTAATTTGTTATTGCAGGCGCTCGAACCCCTAAGTTAGCGGACACAGAAGGTACCGGGTACCACTCAGGCAACTAACCCGGTGGTAACTCATTGACTTTTTCCCAACATATATAACAAACGTTTTTCATTTTTGTTTTGTAATATACTTTTTATTTATATATATTCCTTTTTTTTTTCTTTTCAGTTTCATGAATAATTGAATTTAAAATATCTAATTGACCACTTTAAAAATATTATAAAATTTGTTATGAAAAAACTGATTTCATTATATTTTTGTTTTAAAATAATAGGAGCCTAGCATTACCCTTTAAAAAAAAAGAAAAGAAAGAAAGGAAACGGGAAGAAGGACAAAAATAAAGTTAGTGACTCTAGATAAAGCTTTTTTTTATTTATAAATTTTAGAAACAGACTCTAGATAAAGCTAATCGGTCAAATGAAGGTATAGGAAAAAATTAAAAGGCATTTTGGTCTGGTTGCAAAATAATTTGATCTTTCCATCAAAGCTAACCGTCTGACACATGCCTAACTTGATCTTTCCATAAAACATTAGTATTTTAATGTAATTTTATACCACACAGCACCCATTAACAAGACCCTAATATTATAGTCATGTTGTGAAATTTTATAATTTGTTTTTTGTGTTGGATGTATAGGTGGCTCTAGCTTCAGGTTATAACAGCACTCTAGAAGAAATTGTTGGCGCAGCTCAGCTGGAAAATGACCTCCCAAACCTACAAACCATTGATGCAAAAGGTCTGCCACTTGAAGATGATGGCTACACCTATCAACCCCAGCCCAGGTTCGACTTGGGAAAATGTTGGCTGATGCATTCCTTAACAACTTCCCAAAGCCCATACAGTGACCTCAACTTAGTTCCTTTGCAACTCACTAAAATATATATCTGACAAACTAAATAAATTTGTCATTTTCTTTATAGATAGGATTTGAATTTATGCTGTCTGAACTGTGATGATTGTTTTTTATCATTAGATCAAGATAAATGAATTTCAAATATATCTTTGACTTTTATTTAACTTTTTGAGCAATTTATGTCAGAGGTTTATAAATTGTTCCTTGTATTTTGATTCTTTGTCCAAATTATAAATGAAATTGCATACTCCGTGGTTATATATACTAAGAAATGGAATCTATGTTTTTGGTTGTTTCACCGTTCTTTTTAAGCTACACGACATGGAAAATTAACTTGAATATGGTGGATTTTCAATTAAATGTACTACCAATTTATCATATAATTATATTCCTAATAACAGGAACGGTTTGTTTGAGGGATTATGGTAATCATTGGGTAGAAATTAATAGGAATAAATTCAATTTATAAAGCAATTAGAGCCAAATTTAGAGCTTATATATGTGTGTGTTATATAATGTCTATGCACATTGGAAATGAAATTATGAAAAAAAAAAGAAAAAAAAAAGAAGGAAAATCAGCGGACTTTTTTTTTTAAAATTTAAAAATTATGTACTAAATACGGCATAATTTATTTTAGAGGGAAAAAAAAAAAAAAACTTTCTCCCTCTATGTTGTGGGTACTAGGTAGTTCACAATTCCTCTAATTATATTTGAAACCAACTAATTTCCTTTTCTATGTTTGGAAAATGAGTAAATACCCCTAATCTATTACTTTTTCAATTAAATCCAATAAAATCATAATTATGCAGTTCTTAACTTTTTCTTTTCCTTATGGAGTACGATTAATAATTTCTTCAAAAGATTCAGTTAGATTTATCATTGTAAAAATTGGTTACCTAGTGATTTATAAACAATTTAATCAATGCTGACTATGATGAAAAAAATAATAACATTTATTTGATAATAAAAGTACTATTAAATATGTTATTTTGGATTTTAGTTAGTTTGCTTTCCCTTTTGATGAAAAGAAGGAAACCATGAAAAAAAATACACTATTAGTTTCTTAAAATTTTGACCTTGATTAGAAAAGAATAAAAATGCATTGTAAAAGATGGAGTCTATTGTGTAGATAGCACCCCAGGACTCCAATCAATAATAGTAAATAAGCGAAAATTAAATAACAAGCGCACACAAAGAATACAAGAATTTACGTGGTTCGGCAAACTGCCTACTTTCATGAAGACGACGGAGAAATTTCATTATAAAAATAGAGAGATACAATAGTGCACAAGAACAATCTCAAGAAACCCAAATCCCAATACACACTAACTCTCTCTCACCCACAAGACAAGAAAATACTATTCTTCTTCTTATGCGGCTGCTACTAGGTTTTAGGAATTCTTTACTCACACACGGCTGCCCTTTCATCTCAAACCTAATATATATATATATATATATATATATATATATATATATGTCAAAGTCGGCAAGACTAGGACTCCTAATACAACAAGTATTAGGTATTGTGTTGACTTGGGCTTGGCAATTCAAGCCACACGGGGTCCAACGTCAACAAATCTCCACCTTGGCTTGAATTGATCAAGCTACACGAGCAAACTCCTCCATCGCCTCCACCTTAGCCCCTTAAGGGCTTACAAGCTACAAACACCAATCAAGTCCAAGCAGTGCTTGAACTTGTCTGTTGGAACTGGCTTTGTTAACATATCAGAGGCGTTCTCACTAGTGAGAATCTTTGACAAAGAAATATAACCAGACGCAACCCATTCTCTGATCTTGTGATACCGCACAGCAATATGCTTTGTTCTTGCACAATATACTTTGTTCTTGCACAATATACTTGATTCTTCGCCAATTGAATTGCACTCTGACTATCACAATGTAGCACCATGCTATACTGCTGAAACCAAGCTCATTAACCAGTCCACTAAGCCAAACGGCTTCCTTTCCTGCCTCTGTCATCGCCATATATTCTGCTTCTGTAGTGGATAAAGTAACTACTCTTGTAATGTAGACTTCCAGCAAATTGGGCCACTAGCAAACCTAAACACATAGCCTGTCATGGACTTTCTAGAATCAAGGTCCCCTGCATAGTCGAAATCCACATAACCCACAGCTTCTGTACTAGCTCTCTAATCAAATAAGATACCGAAATCACGAGTGCCTGTAAGATATCTAAAGATCCACTTTACTGCATTCCAATGCTCTTTACCTGGATCTGCCATATACCTACTGACCACACTGACTGCTGAGAAATATCAGGCCTAGTGCACACTATCAAATACATGAGACACCCAACTACATTCGCATATGGCACTTTAGACATGTACTCTGACTCCTCATCTGAACTTGGACACAACTCTGAGGACAATTTAAAGTGGGCAGAAAGCGATGTACTAACAGGTTTTGCATCAAGCATACTAAACCTCTCTAAAACCTTCTTAAGATATCCTTTCTGAGATAACCATAATTTACCAGCCCCTCTATCTCGGTGAATTTCTATCCCAAGGATTTTCTTGGCAGCTCCAAGATCTTTCATGTCAAATTCACTACTCAACAAAGACTTCAACTTCACAATTTCTTGCTTACTCTTTGCAGCTACTAACATGTCATCAACATATAGAGCAAGAAATATATAAGAGCCATCAGCAAGTACTCTAAAATAAACACAACAGTCATACTCACAGCGCATGTACCCATGTGTGACCATGAATGAATCAAACCGTTTGTACCACTGCCTGGAAGACTGCTTCAAGCCATATAATGATCTCTTCAACAAACAAACATAATCTTCCTTGCCAGGTTCTTTGAAGCCTTCGGGCTGTTGCATGTAAATCTCTTCTTCTAAATCTCCATGGAGGAATGCGATCTTCACATCTAGCTGCTCTAACTCCATGTCATGCATTGTCACAAATCCTAGGATTACTCGAATTGAGGTGTGCTTCACAACTGGTGAAAAATTTTCATTATAATCAATTCCTTCTCTCTGTGAGTAACCCTTAGCCACTAACCGTGCCTTGAATTTTTCACCTTCCTTTTCTGACAATGCTTCTTTCTTGCAGAATATCCACTTGCAACCAATAGCCTTCTTTCCTTTGGGCAATTTCACTAATTCCCAAGTCTTATTCTTCTGTAGTGACTCCATCTCTTCTGACATTGCTACAAGCCATTTATCATTGTCTTTCCTATTTGTAGCCTCCTTGAAAGTGAATGGATCTCCACCGCTGGTTACGAGAGCAAAACTAACCATGTCTTCAAAGCCATATCTCTGTGGTGCTTTGTGAACCCGCTTCTCTCTACCTTTAGCAATTGAATTAGGCTCTTCTTGTTGCTACTGTGGATCAATCTCAACATCACCCTTATCACTAGGTGAACTATTCTTGTCAAACTCCACCTTAACAGTTAATTTCTCCTGTGGACTATCATCACATGTCTCTGCTTCATTCTGTTTCAACATAAAGGCTTCATCAAATATGACATCTCTACTAGTCACCGTTTTCTTTGAGATTGGATCCCAAAGCCTGTAGCCTTTAACACCTTTTTCAAAACCAAGAAATACACATTTTCTTGACTTCGAATCCAATTTAGAACGCTCTCCACTCTGCACATGCACATGAGCTGGACAACCAAAGATTTTTAAACTCGAATAATCAACTGGTCTACCTGACCAAACCTCTTCTGGAATCTTGAAATCTATGGCTGATGATGGAGATCTATTAATAATGAAGCTTGCAGTGTTAACTGTCTCTGCCCAAAACACCTTAGGCAACCCTACATTCAATCTCATGCATCTGGCTCTTTCTGCTAAGGTTCTGTTCATTCTCTCTGCAACCCCATTCTGCTGTGGAGTTCCTTTAACTGTGAAGTGACGAGTAATGCCTTCTAATTCACAAAATCTTATGAATTCTTTATCTTTATACTCTAGTCCATTATCTGTTCTAAGATATTTTATTTTCCTGCCAGTCTGATTCTCAACCTGTGCTTTCCACTTTTTAAATATGCCAAACACATCAGACTTATGCTTCATAAAATAAATCCATACTTTTCTAGAGTAGTCATCAATAAAACTGACGAAGTATTGAGCACCGCTGTGAGAAGAAACTGATACTGGGCCCCAAACATCTGAATGAATGTAGTTAAGAACACCTTTACTTGTATGAGAGCCTGTCTTGAAACTGACTCTATGCTGCTTCCCATACACACAATATTTGCAGAAGTCTAGCTTACATGTCTTCACCCCTTTCAATAAATTTCTCTTGTGCAACTCTAACATACCACGTTCACCAATATGGCCAAGTCGCATATGCCATAATTTTGTGTCGTCAGTGCTGGACTCTATCGGAGTGGTGACTGCAACTCTTCCTACAACTGTGTTCCCAATCAATCTGTAAAGCGTGCTTACTTTCTGTCCCTTCATCACCATCAAAGTACCTTTGATAATCTTCATGATTCCACCCTTTGATGAGTATGAATAGCCCAAATCATCCAATACTCCTAAAGAAATTAAATTCTTTCTAAGATCTGGAACATGTTTGACATTACTAAGAACTCTCACAACTCCATCAAACATCTTGATCTTCACGGTACTAATTCCAATAACCGGGCATGTAGCATCATTACCCATTTGGACCATATCACCGTTGTAAGGCTTATACGTGTCAAACCAATCTTTCTTTGGAGTCATATGATATGAGCATGTTGAATTTAAAACCCAAGATTTCGATAGAACATTATTACTTGATGAAACTGAAAGTAAATCTGCACCAACTTCACTGTCATATGATGTTTCTTTAGCAACACTAGCTGATTCTAGGGGCTTTTTTCCATTCTTCTTCTTCTCTAAATGCTCTTTCAACTCTTTACACTGATTTTTGTAGTGCCCTTTCTTGTGACAATAAAAGCACTCTACATCTTTCTTTGCACGTGATTTAGATTGTGATCTGTTCCTGTTGGAATTCCGTCCTCTTGACCTGCTTCTACCCCTATTGCTTGACTCAGACTTTACAATAAGTCCATCAGCCTGAGAACCATCACCATCTTACTTCATCTTTATGTGTGACAAGAGAGCACTAGTCACCTTATCAGTCTCTTTCCCGTACATCAACGTAGTCACTAGATGATCAAAACAAGTAGGAAACGACGCTAACAAGAAGGAAGCGACGCTAACAAGAGTAATGCTTTATCTTCATCCTCATAATTCACCCAAAAACTTGACAATTGGGTATTCAACATGTTAAACGTGTTGAGATGCTCCAATAGATCTAAACCTTCCTTCATATGCAAACTATACAGTTGCTTCTTCACGTACAACTTGTTCGTCAGATTCTTTCTCATATAAAGACCTTCTAGTTTTTCCCAAACCTCCTTTGCGGTCTTTGCTTCTAGGATGTTATGAATGACCTCATCACCTAGGTTGAGACGAATAGCGCTAGCTGCTTTCTCATCCATCTCTACCCATTCTACATCCTTCATTGTTTCCAGTTTCTTCTCCTTCCCAAGCAAGGCCTTATGAACTCCTTGTTGAATTAGGAGATCCTTCATTCACCTTTGCCAAAGTGAAAAATTTCCCTTACCACAAAACTTCTCTACATCATACTTTGTGCTTGACATCTTTACTGTATTCAAATGATTGAATCCTAACCTTGCTCTGATACCACTTGTTGTGCAGATAGCACCCCAGGACTCCAATCAATAACAGTAAATAAGCGGAAATTAAATAACAAGCACACACAAAGAACACAAGAATTTACGTGGTTCGGCAAATTGCCTACCTCCACGGAGACGACGGAGAAATTTCACTATAAAAATAGGGAGATACAATCGAGCACAAAAACACTCTCAAGAAACCCAAATCCCAATACACCCTAACTCTCTCTCACCCACAAGACAAGAAAACACTACTCTTCTTCTTATGCGGCTGCTGCTAGGTTTTAGGAATTCTCTACTCACACACGGCTGCCCTTTCATCTCAAACCTAATATATATATATATATATATATATATATGTCAAAGTCGGCAACACTAGGACTCCTAATACAACAAGTATTAGGTATTGTGTTGACTTGGGCTTGGCAATTCAAGCCACACGGGGCCCAATGTCAACAGAGTCAAATGAAGAGCATATACATTATTAAGTTGATAATATAAACAAATTCAAATAGAAAATTTTATACTTTATTAGAAGATGGTAGTGATAACTGATCATAGTGATACATACTCAACAAACATAAATAATTAAATACCCAAATACTGAACAACCAAGACACACTTATCCCATATTTGCTTACTCCTGGGAAATTGGATAGATGGGTTTCTCCAATCATCATCAGGCATTGCTTCATCCTTTGAAAGATATGAAATCACATGTTCATCAAAACAACGTCTTCCCCTATTCACTAGTCTACGACAACACTCATTGGTGAAAATTCTAGTCTCATTCTTAAATACATTAAGAAACACAGCATCATCGCATACGTCCACACCTGGGCACTTGGCATACTTTTTTTCATTATTAATGTCTTCGGTTGTTAGTCCATGAGTTTTGAATCCACATGTTGTTTGGAATGTGACAGACAACTAAATTCGTAGGGAGTTCTTTTAAGAGATTCAAAATTGTCCATGAACTTAATACTAATCCAAGTATTTGGTAAGTGTGTATCCAAATTACAATTAATATTGATGGTATGGACTACCTGCATTTTCAATTAACTAAAGAAATAAAAAAGCGGAATTGAACTCACAGTTCTTTCATGGTCAGGGTCTTGTTGAGTTGCATGTGCTATGCAAGAGAAATTAATGAGATTTACCAAAGATACATATATAAGTCTCAATTGTTTATAATGGGTGCATCATATAATATATCCATAAAATTTGTACTCAATTTGTCAAAAACATCGAAAAATATTGATTTACTTTTGAAATCCATGCTAAAACCTAGGGCAATTAACTCCTGATCGATAAAATCTAACCAATTTGATTTGCATTAGCCACCTATTTAACTAACAATTTCTTCTCAAATCAAGTTGATTATGTACAAAGAATTGGTGATTGCTTCATAATTTGACGGGATAAGAGCATCCGTAGTAGGTGTGGTAAATGTGCCAAATGCCAAATATTTGGCACATTTACCACACCAAACACAAAAAAACACCAAATATGAGATGTGGCAAATCTCATAATTTTTGCAACATTGAACAGTACCGTTGCTAATTTGCAACGGTACGGACGAAATGTGGTATATGGAATAATGATTTTTTATTCTGTTCTCTCTCTTCTCTCTCTTCACTTTATTTTTTTCTCTTCTCTCTCACCTCTGTTCTCTCTCAGTCTCACCACCGATTCCCTCTTTTCTCTTCGCATTTGGCGAGATTTTTTTTCTTCCTTAATTTAAGATCAGTTGACGGTGGCCATTATCAGGCGCAAGCGACATGGGTTCCGTCTCACCGATTCCCCCTTTTCTCTTCACCGGAGGCGCAAGCGGCATGGGCGTGGCTCACGAGTTCGCCGCTCACGATTCGCGAGTTCGCCGCTCACGGCGCACAAGCCATCGTCATCGCCGACATCCAAGACGAGAAGGGCCATCGTCATCGTCACGACGTCATCGTCATCGCTCTCCAATCTCGCCGATCTCTCTCTCTTTTTTGGTGTTGGTTGTTTTGATTGTTGTTGGTTGTTTTGATTCTGTGACTTCGGATTGTGATCGGCGTGGGTTTCTGGGTTGTGGTGGGTTTGGGTTTGTGTGTTTTGCTTGGTGTTTTGCTCGCCGGCGTGATGGGTTTGCCTCTGTCTTTCTTCTTTCTTCTCACCGATCTGGGTTTGTGGGTTATGGCTGTCTTTTTTTTTTTCGTGTGGTGGATTTTGGTTGCCACAGTGGAGGTTGATACTGGTAGTGCTGTGGCGGAGGTGGCTATGAATATTTCTGTTGGATTGTGTGAGGGTTGTTTTTATATTATTTTAAAGTATTGTATATATTATTTTAATAGGAGTGGTAAAAATATAGAACATCTGATAAATAGGATGTTGTAAAATAAAGTGGTAAAATAATAAAGTAGGCTTTTGATGTTGTAAAATGGCATAATTTATACAACATCTACTACTGATGCTCTAATATTCAGGTTGGTACCATATTAATTAGGATCGGTGAGAAATGATTTTTGTGATAGCAGATCCTTGAAACAATTAGATTGAACACAATCAACGTCTTCCGAATTTAGCAATACCATGGATGCATTGCGATCAATTGTTATCAGGGAGATTGATCAATGTAATGTACATTTCGAGATATGGTATACTACTTTTTAATGAATCAATTATTTTCATGAACTAAAATTTAATTTTACAATATTAAAAGAATGAAATAAAATTACAAACTAGATTGCTTGGACGGTCATATGAAGAAACACCAATTTCAAATATGCCAATTGAGTGAAGTAACTAATAATATAGGTATTAACCAGCACAAAGATGATATAGAAATCATCAAAATATTTATTAACATGATCACATGATATTTGCACTGAATATTAAGAATCTTACAACATTTACTCACAACAAAACAAGACCCTTAAGTTTGTAACTTTTGTGATCAAGGAATTGAAAATACCTAATTCTCCGTTGCTTATTCCTTAGTAAAGGACCACATACACTCCAAAACCCAACCACAAAGCCAAGTGCCATACTCACATAGAACCAATCCACTTCAACTCCACCAGTGTATTTACTCCCTTTGTTTTCATTGTTGGGTCTTACACCATTAATAGAACAATTATCAGTAAGAGGTGGTCCACAGAGCTTGTTTCCAAAAATACTGGATGCATAAAAAAAAGAGTTTTGGAGACTTCATTGTCATTGTTTAGAGTCTTTAGAGTCTCTCTCACGCTGGCAGATCTTTTCAATTTAGAAAAATTGTTTCTAATTTTCCACATTGATACTTTGAGTAGACTTATAACGTGTCAGAATCTTGAAAAACAATATTTGTGCAAAGAATTCAACATTCATTTAATTGAATAGGAGACATAAATATTTAATATCATTTACAAAGGGTCTTCATTGTTGATGGGTGAAAATTTTGTGACGTACTAAATGTCCAAAAGAAAAAGATCTGTTAAAATGTGTTAGAATCAATTATTATTTTTTGTATGGAGCAGTATAGGCATCTTTGATTTTATTTATTTATTTATTGTTTTGGTTGTTTTGGTTTAAATTGATTTATATACTGTTAATTAAATTTGATGGTTTAGATTGCAGTTCTCCTAATATTTCAGAATTTGTTATAAATTGCAGATGGATTTGGTCAGCTCTTCTTGTTTTAAGAAATTTTAAATAATTTGCTGGGGTT
The DNA here is from genome assembly GCA_019022515.1 of Quercus aquifolioides. Classification (NCBI taxonomy): domain Eukaryota; kingdom Viridiplantae; phylum Streptophyta; class Magnoliopsida; order Fagales; family Fagaceae; genus Quercus; species Quercus aquifolioides. The sequence goes on along the minus strand of CM032335.1, from coordinate 17,251,716 downwards.
TGGTTCAACTTTTCTTATTTTTGAGACACTAAAAGAAAAATAGCAGTTAATTTAAAAAATGGGTGTTGCGTCTCTAATTTACTGGGTTGAAAATGAAATGCTTAGTTAATTTTTTTTTTTTTTTTTAAATGGATGATTGAGTATAGGCTGTATAGCTATTCCTCTTGTATTGGTAGGAAAGATTGTTTGGAATTATTTGAACGGTGTTTTAAGAATGGTTGAACAGATTGTTTGTGTTAAAGAAGGATTTCTTTTTAGACGTTTCAATTGCATTTAGTTTCTTTGTTGCTACTTGATAATATTAATTGCGATCAACGTCTTAGAAACGTGGAACAATTTTAATATACTTTTGAGTTTTGAATCCACATGTTGTTTAGAATGTGCAATTTGCAGAAATCTTGCTTCAAACCCTCTTTCACTCTCATCTATGTGTGTTTGTTTGTTTGTTTTTTTTTTTTTTTTTTTTAAATCTTGCCCCAAACTTCATACTAATCCAAGTACGTTGGTAAGTGTGTATCCAAATTACAATTAATATTTAATACTGATGGTATGCTCTACCTGCATTTTCAATTTTTTAAGAAACAAAAAAGTGGAATTGAACTCACAATTCTTTCACGGTCAGGGTCTTGCTGACTTGCATGTGCCCCCTCTACCTACGTCATTATGTTTCTGATTCTTTAAGTATTAAATAAATTTCCGATTTGGCATTTTCCTCAAAAAAAAAAAAAAAAAAACTCCTGATAAAATTTAACCAAACATAATTCAATTTGATTTGCATTAGCCGCCTATTTATTTAACTAACAATTTCTTCTCAAATCAAGTTGATTATGTACAAAGAATTGGTAATATTCAGGTTGGTACCATATTAAAATATTAATTAGGGCTTGTTATTGATAAGTTGATAACCAATTGGCCAACAAAAAATGTACGATTCTACAAGTAGGGTGAAGCCAAATTATGATTGTCCCTAGTATGTAGTATACAACTATACATGTTCATAAAAAAAAGTATACAACTATACATCATTAACTGCGTAGAGAATCACATTTATTCGGATTCATTGCAAATATACATAGAAATGGAATCTATATTTTTAATTGCTTCACTGTTCTTTTCAAGCTACATGATATGGAAAATTGAATTTAGGTTTCGTGCGGATTGCAATCAATGTATTATAATTCATATTCCTAATATCGGGAATGATTTTGCTTGAGGGATTAATAATTGGAAAACAAACTTCAACCTAAAAAAAGTGCAGCTTCATACACAATCGTTGGAACTTTTTATAAAAACCTTCAATATAATATTGCTCAAAAACTAAATATAAACGAATATCTTATTGCTTCCTTGGAAAATATAATATATATTCCTAATCATTTCTTAATGACTTTAGCTCAACTAGTGAGATTAGAGCAATAATAGTAAGTCCAAATCCTATCTTATCTTTTTTTTGAAAATCTATTTTTTCTATATAAAAATAAAAGATAGGTCATTTTTCAGCTGAGCCTCTCTAACAATCTCTATTGAAGTTCTATCATAACCTGTTTTTTTTTTTTTTTTTGGAGAAGAAGTCCTGTCATAACTCATAACCTGAAGCTAGAGCCACCTTATATATCCAACACACAAATGAAATTATTTTCACCGCATCACCTATATAGCTCAAATTTTGACTCTAATTGCTTTAAAACCAATTTATTACAACTTTTCCCCAAGAAATGCCGTAGTCCCTCAAGCAAACCATGCGCATTAATTATAAAATATGAAATACATTAAAATTTACCAATGAGAGTGGGAGGATTTGAATCATGAGTATCTTTATTGAAAATATTAAGAGATATAAGTGAGCTACAAGACCTTTGGCATTGATCTTAGCAATACTAAGTAAGTTCTATTAATGGATGCCCTTAGAAAATTTGTTAACGGACAATTTTCAAAAAGTTTTTATACCACTTTTATAGGAAAAAAATTTTAAAAGCTATAAAAAAATTTAGTTGCTTTTTTTTTTTTTCTCATAAAAAATTTCTAAAATATCTTTTAAATCAAAACTTTTAAGGCATCCATTAACTTTTCTCATACTAATTACAATAACAGCTTATCCTGCACAATCAAATAGAGGAATTATTGCTCAGTTATGTGTAAATCAAGAAGAATTAACACCCACATTGAAGAAACTTACTTCATTGATGAAGTGTAGTAAAGATGAAACTTAATGCAATTAAAACCAAAAGAAATCCATCTTGGCAAAGGATATCCATTTTAAATACACAACATTTCCACAATTAATTCCATTCCAACAATCTCTCCAACCAAAACAAGAGGGATTATCATCTTCATTCACCATGGCAAGAGCTAGTTTCACTGTCTTCTTGGTCTTTTTTTTGGCTAGTGGAGCAGCTATGATCATATATGGACTAACAACCGAAGACATTAATAATGAAAAAAAGTATGCCAAGTGCCCAGGTTTGGACGTATGCGATGATGCTGTGTTTGATAGTGTATTTGATAATGAGACTAGAATTTTCACCAATGAGTGTTGTCGTAGAATAGTGGATAGGGGAAGACGTTGTTTTGATCAATATGTGACTTCATTTCTTTCAGAGAATGAAAAAATGCCCGATGATATCAGAAACCCATCTGTCCAATTTCCCAAGAGTAAGCAAATATGGGATAAGTGTGTCTCGGTTGTTCAGTATTTGGGTCTTTAAGTTATTTATGTTTGTTGAGTATGTATCACTGTTTGTTATCACTACCATCTTCGAATAAAGTATAAAAATTATTTCTATAAGTATTTGTTTGTCTTATCAACTTAATAATGTATAATGTATATATATGCTCTTCTAATTTTGACTCCATCTTTTACAATGCATTTTTGTTCTTTTCTAATCAAGGTCAAAATTTTATGAAAATAATAGTGTATTTTTCATGGCTTCCCCCCTTTTTCACCGAAAGGGAAAGCAAACTACCTAAAACCCAAAATGACATATTTAATAGTACTTTTACTATCAAACAAATGTTAACATAATATTAGTTTATCAACAAAAAAAAAAAATTGTTAACATAATATTATTGTTCCAGATCCAAAAAAATAAAAATGTTATTATTTTTTTCATCATAGTGCAAAATTGATTACATTGTTTATAGATCACTACATAACCATTTTTTTTGAAGCAATTATTAGGTGTATATCATAAAAAATAAAAATAAAAAGTTGAGAATTGCATTGTTATTTTCTTAGATTACATTAGTAATAATTATGATTTTGTTGGATTTAACTAAAAGGGTATTAGATTGGTGTATTTGCTCATTTTCCAAACATAGAGGAAGAAGTTGGTTAGTTTTAAAAATAAGGTAGGAATTGAGAACTACCCAAAAGATAGAGGGAGAAAGTACTTTTTCCTCATTAATAAATTATGCCATATTTATTATTTAGTGTGTGTATATATATATATATATATATATATATATATGCGTAGACATTATAAGCTCTAAATTTGGCTCTAATTTCTTTATAAATCGAATTTATTCCCATTTCTACCCAATGGATGATTGAGTGTAGGTTGTATAGCTATTCCTCTTGTATTGGTAGGAGAGATTGTTTGGAATTATTTGATCGGTGTTTTAAGAATGGTTGAACAGATTGTTTGTGTTAAAAAAGGATTTCTTTTTAGTTTCAATTGCATTTAGGCTGTGTTTGGTTCCCATAAAATATTTTCCGAAAAATAACCTATTTTCCGGAAATGCTATTTTCGGAAAAGGAAAATATTTTCATGTATTTGGTTGCATTATAAAAATTGTTGTAGAAAATATTTTCATGTGTTTAGTTCTATTCTGAAAATGTTATTTTCCTACAATTTTTTCACATTTTCTCAGCTATTTTCTCAGCATCCAAACAAATTTTATTACAAAAAATTTCAAAATCACAGCCAATTCAACAACAAATTTCGGCAGCAAATTTCGGCAATCAAAAGCCACAACCACCAAAACATCACCACCACACCACCACAACAACAACAAAAATCAAACTTAAAAACAAAACTGAGAGATCGAGGAAGAGAGAGTGATCAAGCGGCGAGATCGAGCAGAGGCGATCGACGAGATCGAGGAAGAGAGACCGAGCTCGAGAGGGCGACGAGATCAAGTGGAGGCGAGATCGAGCAGCGCGGTGCGTGGGTTCGTGGGTCGAAGGTCGCCGGCGGTTGCTCATGCAATTGCTCCGGGCTTGGAGCAGCGGTTCGAGTTCGCGACTCGTGCTCTCTCTCTCTCTCTCTCTCTCTCTCTCTCTCTCTCTCTCTCTCTCTCTCTCTCTCTCTCTCTCTATTTTCCGAAAAATGATATTTGAAGGGAAAATAAAAAAGGAAGTGATTTTCACCCTTGACTCACGGTCAACTGAAAATAATTTTCGGAAAATTTATTTTTCATGCGCAACCAAACACCCGCATTTACAGAAAAGCATTTTCGGAAGTGGTTTTCACTCAAAACAAATGCAGCTTAGTTTCTTTGTTGCTACTTGATAGCATTAATTGTGATCAATGTCTTAGAAACGTGGAACAATTTTAATATACTTTTGAGTTTTGAATCCGCATGTTGTTTAGAAGGTGCATTTTGCAGGAGTTGCAGCAAATGCTTGATCTAAACTTAATACTAATCCAAGTACGTTGGTAAGTGTGTATCCAAATTACAATTAATGCTGATGGTATGCTCTACCTGCATTTTCAATTTTTTAAGAAACAAAAAAATGGAATTGAACTCACAATTCTTTCACCGTCAGGGTCTTGCTGACTTGCATGTGCCCCCTCCGACTCCACCCAAACAAAAGTTCATTAGTACCATCCTGCAGAAGGAAGCAAAACTCTATTAAATAATGCCTAACCTGTTTGCCCACTCTGATAAAAAGAAAAAAACAAAATGCAGTCCCTAAAATAGCTCTGGTTACAGAGCATTGACTCATTGCTACGTCATTATGGTTTTAAAAAGAAACTTTTATCAAGTCTCAGTTTTTTGCATGTCACTACCATTCATGGAAAGTTTATCCCAACTTTCTTTTCTTTTTTATTTTATAAATTTTCAATTGATGGTGAGTCTTATATTTTAATATTTTATACGAAATAAATTTTTTTTTTCAAACTAACTAATGTCCTTGTACATTGTTACTATAGTCTCAGACTAAACCTCCACTATCTTCTTTCTCCTTCATCTCTTAGACATTTCAATTTTAAACTCTAGGTCTAGGTTTATACTACAAACCCAAATTTAAATACTTTGAAGAATAGAGAACAAAAAATTTGAATTGTACATATTATTTAAAAGCAATCAAAAGCAATAGGCATGTATACAACTTTAGATATCTAAATTTTACGTAATTATATTAATTTCTTTCTTTAATTGTTTGTAACTATGAATTGGTTATTGTGGGGGCATTTTTTGCTTCAAGGAAACTTATGAGTACTCTTTAGGCAAATTTTTGCTTTTGTCCCACATTGGAAGGGTTTCCTTCCTCTTAAGGCCTTATAAGGCATGAACCAATGGCATTAGAGTACCGCTAGTTTGGTTACTCTAATGCCATTGGTTCATGCCTTATAAGGCCTTAAGAGGAAGGAAACCCTTCCAATGTGGGACAAAATCAAAAATTTGCCTAAGGAGTACTCATAAGTTTCCTTGAAGCAAAAAATGCCCCCACAATTATTTTTGTTTCAATATGAAATATATATATATATATATTTGTACTTAATTGAAATTATGAAAAGTCCTAAGTATAATAATGAGTCCAAATCAAGTTCTAATATACAATTGTTTTTGTTTTTGCTTATTAAAAATAGTCTTTAAATCTTGCCTCCTCTAAATTGAAATCTTGGCTCCCACTAGTTACAATTCTAGATGGAGTCTATTCCACAAGATTTTTACAAATATTATGTTTATGATTCTTTAAGTATTAAGTAAATTGCCGAGTTGGCATTTTCCTCAACAAAAATAATAATAATAATAATAATCTTCTGATAAAATTTAACCAAACATAATTCAATTTGATTTGCATTAGCCACCTATTTATTTAACTAACAATTTCTTCTCAAATCAAGTTGATTATGTACAAAGAATTGGTAATATTCAGGTTGGTACCATATTAAAAAATTAATTAGGGCTTGTTATTGATAAGTTGATAACCAATTGGCCAACAAAAAACATACGATTCTATAAGTGGGGTGAAGCCAAATTATGATTGTCTCTAGTATGTAGTATACAACTATACATCATTAATTGCGTAGAGAATCACATTTATTTGAATTCATTGTAAATATACAAAGAAATGGAAGCTATATTTTTAATGAGATTAAATTTTATAAGAATGGGGTGTAAAACCTATGTTTTACACTATCCAATAAATGATTGCCACATTAGCATTTTACTTAAAATTTATTAAAATTCAATACATCCTACCACACCTAATAGCATCTCAATAGATTCCCAATTTGGTTGGATTTATATATGGGTATTAGAATTGATTGAGTGTGATTGTGTTTATTCTTAAATATGTGATAAGATGATGTGTCATGTTGGGATTGGAGGGGTAAAACATGGGTTTTATACCACATCCTTATAGAATTTAATCTTATTTTTAATTGCTCACCGTTCTTTTCAAGCTACATGATATGGAAAATTGAATTTAAGTTTCGTGGATTGCAATTAATGTATTCTCGTAAAATCATATTCCTAATATCGGGAATGATTTTGCTTGAGGGATTAATATTTTTTTTTTTTTTTTTTTTGGGGTTTTAAGGGATTAATAATTGGAAAACAAACTTCAACCTAAAAAAAGTGCAGCTTCTTACACAATCGTTTGAACTTGTTATAAAAACCTTTAATATAATATTGCTCAAAAACTAAATATAAACGAATATATATCTTATAATTGCTTCCTTGGCAAATATAATATATATTCCTGATCATTTTTTAATGACTTTAGCTCAACTAGTGAGATTAGAGCAATCATAGTAAGTCCAAATCCTATCTTAATCTTCTTCTTTTTTTTTTTTAATTGGAAAATCTTTTTTTATATATAAAAATAAAAGATAGGTCATTTTTCAGCTGAGCCTCTCTAACAATCTCTATTAAAGTTCTATCATAACCCTTTTTTTTTTTCTTTTTTGAGAAGAAGTCCTATCATAACTCATAACTTATAACCTGAAGCTAGAGCCACCTTATATATCCAACACACAAATGAAATTATTTTCACCACATCACCTATATAGCTCAAATTTTGACTCTAATTGCTTTAAAACCAATTTATTTCAACTTTTCCCCAAGAAATGCCATAGTCCCTCAAGCAAACCATGCGCGTTAATTATAAAATATGAAATACATTAAAACTTACCAATGAGAATAGGAGGATTTGAATCATGAATATCTTTATTGAAAATATTAAGAGATATAAGTGAGTTACAAGACCCTTGGCATTGATCTTAGCAATACTAACTAAGTTCTATTAGTGGATGCCTTTAGAAAATTTGTTAATGAACAATTTTCAAAAAAAAATTATACCACTTTTATAGGAAAGAAATTTAAAAAGTTATAAAAAAATTTAGTTGCTTTTTTTTTCCTCATAAAAAATTTCTAAAATATCTTTTAAATCAAAACTTTTAAGGCATCCGTTAACCTTTCCTATACTAATTACAATAACAGCTTGTCCTGCACAATCAAAAAGAGGAATTATTGCTCAGTTATGTGTAAATCAAGAAGAATTAACACCCACATTGAAGAAACTTACTTCATTGATGAAGTGTAGTAAAGATGAAACTTAATGCAATTAAAACCAAAAGAAATCCATCTTGGCAAAGGATATCCATTATAAATACACAACATTTTCACAATTAATTCCATTCCAACAATCTCTAGATCTCCAACCAAAACAAGAGGGATTATCATCTTCATTCACCATGGCAAGAGCTAGTTTCACTGTCTTCTTGGGTTTTTTTTTGGCTAGTGGAGCAGCTATGATCGTATATGGACTAACAACCGAAGACATTAATAATGAAAAAAAGTATGCCAAGTGCCCAGCTTTGGACGTATGCGATGATGCTGTGTTTGGTAATGTATTTAAGAATGAGACTACAATTTTCACCAATGAGTGTTGCCGTAGAATAGTGGATAGGGGAAGACGTTGTTTTGATCAATATGTGATTTCATGTCTTTCAGAGAATGAAAAAATGCCCACTGATTGGATGAACCCATCTGTCCAATATCCCAGGAGTAAGCAAATATGGGATAATTGTGTCTCGGTTGTTCAGTATTTGGGTCTTTAAATTATTTATGTTTGTTGAGTATGTATCACTGTTTGTTATCACTACCATCTTCGAATAAAGTATAAAAATTATTTCTATTAGAATTTGTTTGTCTTATTATCAACTTAATAATGTATAATGTATATGCTCTTCTAATTTTGACTCCATCTTTTACAATGCATTTTTGTTCTTTTCTAATCAAGGTCAAAATTTTATTAAAATCATAGTGTATTTTTCATGGCTTCCCCCCTTTTTCACCGAAAGGGAAAGCAGACTTCCTAAAATTGAAAATGACATATTTAATAGTACTTTTACTATCAAACAAATGTTAACATAATATTAGTTTATCAAAAAAAAATGTTAACATAATATTATTGTTCCTGATCCAAAAATATAAAATGTTATTATTTTTTTCATTATAGTGCAGAATTAATTACATTGTCTATAGATCACTAGATAACCATTTTTTGAAGAAATTATTAGTCGTACATCATAAGGAAAAGAAAATGTTGAGAATTGTATTGTTATTTTCTTAGATTACATTAGTAATAATTATGATTTTGTTGGATTTAATTGAAAGGGTAATAGATTGGGGTATTTGCTCATTTTTCAAATATAGAGGAAAAAGTTGGTTAGTTTTAAAAATAATGTGAGGAATTGAGAACTACCCAAAAAATAAAGGAGGAATGTACTTTTTCCTCATAAATAAATTATGCCATATTTATTATTTAGTGTGTGTGTATATATATATATATATATAAAGGGTCGTTCTACCGTACCCCCTCAAAAAAAAGGAGGGTACGGTACCCCCTAAATCTGAACCCTTCATTTAGTATTGTTTTAATCTTGACCGTTGATATAATTTTAATGGGTTTTGGCTACCGGTTAAACAGGTTTTATATATAAACCAAAAATTATAACATTTATCAAACTGTTCTCTCACGTTTGCTTCTCTTACCTCTGCTTGCTCTGTCTCAGTTTGCCTCTCTAAACAAAACCCTCAAATCACAGCTAAAACCGTACAATAACCAGACAGCCGCAGTCGCACACCCACAACCTCAAATCGGCGGCGCTTCTTCTCATCCAATCCAGCTCGTCGGCGCCGCTCTCTAGTGTATCTCGCGTTCTCTGCATCTTTGTTTCTCTCTCATGTTCTCCACTCCTCTCAGATTGTTTCTTCTTGCATTCTTAGGTGAAGGTTTCTTCAAAGATGAAAATCGTTTTGATATCTTAAAGGCAAGGATCAAAACAATAAAATTCTAATTTCAATGTCGTTGTTTTGTTTCATTTTTTCTTTATTTTTAGGATTACCCATTTGAAAACGTAGATTTATGAACTCTTTATTTCATTGATTTTCTTGTGGGTATTGTGTATGGGCTGGGTGAGGAGGAATCCTCAATCTTCTTCATGCAGTTTGTGTTGTTTTATTGTATTTTCTCTGTATTTCATTCACTCCCATTCCATCGCCCTATGTTTGTGTTGTTTCGGTTTGTGGGTTCAATTTCAATGAGTTCGTTGGGTGTTATCCCGGGTTTTTGTGGCTGTGAATTTTAGAGGGCTTTTCAGTGGGTCTTTGGGTATCTGATTTTTCTGATGAGCCGTGGTTATTCAATGGGTCTTTCTGTTTTCTGTGGGTCAGTGGGTTTTCATTGGGTCTGGGATTTTTCTGTTGATCTCTCTTGTTCTATCGTCTCTTTATGTTGCTGTGAACTAAATTTTTTTGTTTATATTTCCTCCATGGAACAATTACAAGTTGCAGAGAAATTTTGTTTGTTGTGTTATTTATAGGATCAACAGCCAATGTGTGTATGTCTTTCTTAATAAAGATTCTGCTTGATTATTGCAATAAAGAAACATGAATAGCAATCTTAAACTTTTTATCACATAATGTTTCTTGCTTTTAATTTGTATTATTGATCTTATGTCATTAACATACATATTCATAACCCAATCATTTTATGGTACTTGATATACTGTAAAAGAAAAAGAAAATTACTTAAATGTGATATACAATTTTTGTATGCCAAACTTCAATTTCTTTTTATTTTTGACTAGTAATTGGAATAAGGACATGTCCAATTAAGTCACAACATTTGTGTACATTCACTGTGTTGCTATTTGATCTGTTTGAAGAGTCTTGAGCATGCATGTGAACAGTTCAGTAGTAGAATAGGCATGTATATTCTCAATGGACTTCTTTAAATGGAGGTGCAAAATGAGGCAATTAAAATTTCAACAAATAGTATTTTTTGTTGTGATAGGTACCCTAAAAAATGTTTAGGGATGCACACGGGCAGCCTACTTGTTTATTTGACTAGCTTGTGTGGAACTTGTGTGTCAACTGGGGTTGTGAATTTGAAGTCTATTTGCAACTTCTTGGCATGCTCCTAAATGTTTGATAGCATTTGGAGAGGATTAGCTGCTACCATTGATTCAAGATTGAAGGGTGAGCATATGCTGTATGAGGATCATGGTGACAAAGTTATTATTTTTGCAAAGCCTTTTCAGATGAATTATTTTGGACGAAATCATTTTTAAGGTTTTAAAGCTAGGGGCTCATTGAATAATTTTCAATTAGCAGGTAATTTGCAATACTGTGTTGGGTTGGTAGTCATTGTCATCAGAGTGGGTTCTATGCTTCAAATTATACCATCCAAACTGAGAAAGCTATAGCAGGAAACACTTTAAGCTGTGTTTTCAAGTGGGTAACCTAGTTGCTTTGCTTGCCAATAGAATGACCTACTAAATAGATATGTTAATGTCTCTAATTTTATATTCAGTAGTTTACTGTTTACCTTACTATAAGTAGGTCTGATTCATTTTAACTTTTAAGAAAATATACTTAAACCTCTTTATAGTTGCTCTGTTTCCAATACAGTCAGTTGACATCTACACTAAATTGGTATGATGAATACTGTTGATATTTTGAACTAATACGAGATATTGGGAATCAACCTCATAAAATAGTTATATTCAAGGATATCAAGGTTAAAGAAATTTGTAAGACCACATTTTAGTTAGTATTTACTTAGTTATTAGTGCTTTCTCAAAAAAATAAAAATAAAGTTATCAGTGGAAAGCCTCTCCTTCTATATTTATTTGTTGACACTTGAGATTTTTTATTGATTGAGTAGTCAAGCTGGTTAAGTACAGTACAATGTTATATAAACTTAACTTCTTATTTTACCATTCTTCCCCTTTCTAATAAACTTATTAAGTTGTTAAGAGCTAATGGGTAGGATGAGGGAATGGTCAGATGAGTGAAGGTCTGGAATAGAGCCTTTCATGAGCTTATTATGTGCTTTGATGGTCCTATCTACAAATGAATTCTTTTTTCCTTGTAATTGTAATTTTTCATACACGGAACACTTGGTTCATGGTTCATTATTTTAGATTTGTAGTCTTGGGAGAGTTAATTCATCAAATATTTTTCACCCCCAATTTTATAATCTGCTAAATATATTACCCCCTCAGAATCTTACTGCTCCATATGTTGTACACCTGAAAATCTTGGCTTTTTAGCGCCTTAGTTTTTGAACTATTATGTTAATTGGCATATTATTGATTTCTAATACATTTTCTACACTTGTAAATGGACAGTGAAGCCAGTCATCTGCCAAAGCTGGAACGTTCAAGGAAAAGGTGGATGCCATCCATCAGCAAGATATTTGCGGACTGTTGTTAAGCATATACAACTTGTGAAAGAGCAAATTACTTTTAGTTGTTATAAAGTATTAGTTGTTGGAAAAATGTAGCTACAATGGTATTGATTCTAATGTGATGTTATAGAGTTTTAGCCAAAAAAAAGTTATTGGGCAAAAGTTAATTCATTTATGCATAGACTTCTTATGTGTGTTAAAAGTTAAAAGAAAGACATTTCCATTGAAACAATTAATTTTTGGTCTATATTATATCTTAAAATGCTGCTATAGGAGATTTACTAAGATGTTGGCTGTTAAAAAAAAAAAAAAAGAAGAAGAACTTGAGTCTATAAATTCCAATTCCACCGGGATAAAAATAAAAATATATACAAATCAGTAGAACCCGAGCCTCTAAAACTAGAGTTCACTAAGGTGTTCTATGGGTATTTCAGTCACTTTTTCAGTTACAATGTCATTTCAGATATTTTTTTATGTTATTTTAGTCATTTTTTTTAGGTTTAGAGGGTATTATAGGCATTTTTTAGGTTTTAAGGATGATGGGCAATTAAAAAGTACTTATATTGTCCATAGGAGTCAGTCCAAAATATCCATGTCCAGAAAGGAAAGAGGAAAGAAGTAACACCAAAAAGGAAGAATGTCATCTAGGATAAGAGACAAGTCGTCGACGGACAAAAGATAATGGATGATCAGCACTTAGTAAGTTCTAAGATGTTTTCTGCAAACCAAGAATGGTTGCACCATCCATTATTCCGAGATATGGGGTGAATTCCCCGAAATTCGCTCCATTCTCCCCACTAAGTCCACCCATCTCCCATTATATTAGTGGCACCTAACAAGTAAACCCACTCCAAACTTTCTATAAAAAGAATTTCACCCTGTTAAGGAAGGTATTCATCCACTTTTCATACTTGAGTCATTGGAAAAAATATTGGCTTAATCGTCAGAGAGTCCTTGGCTAGTTCACCCCTGTCACATTCGATAGACTTTCAATGGTATTTTGGTTATTCTTAGGTTTCAGCGGCATTACAGTCATTTTATAGGTTCTAAGGGCATTTTGAAAATTTTAGAGGGAATTGGGGGAATTTTGGTCATTTTTAGGGTTTTGAGGGAATTTCAGTCATTTCTATGGTTTTTGGGGTCATTTTGATCATTTTTTAGGTACTAAGAGTATTTCAGTCTTTTTAAAGTTTCTAAGGGTATTTTTAGATATTCTCTAGGTATAGGGGGCATTACGGTCATTTTATTTTCTAAGGGTATTTTGGTCATGTTTTAGGTTTCATGGTTATTTTAGTCATTTTTTAGGTTTTATGGCAATTTCGGCCATTTTTAAGTTTCAAGGTCATGTGGTCATTTTTTAGGTTTTATGGTAATTTTGGTCTTTTTTAAGTTTCAGGGTCATTCAGTCATTTTTTTTTTTGTTCTAAGGGGTATATTGGTCATTTTTTAGGTTTCGTGATTATTACGGTTATTTTTTAGGTTTTAAGGGTCATTTTTTTTAGGTTTCCAAGGTATTATGGTAATAAGTGAGAAAAAAAAGGAACCATCAATTTTGACATATACTTGTCATCGTCCTTATATGTATTTTAAACCATTCCAATGTGAGATTGCCATCTTCATCCTCATTTTTTGCTACAAACATATATATAAAGAAATAAGTAAGTAAAAAATTGACTTCAATGGTGGGCCCAAATGTAAAAGTACGATCAGATATGATATTGGTACTACCTAATGTGATGATGGAACAGTCAAATGTGAGGAAAAAAAAAAAGAGAACTACTAAATGTGACAAAAGTACTGTCAAATGTGATGTTGGTATTGTCGAATGTGATAATGGAACCATCAAATGTGAGGAAAAAAAGAAGAAGAAGGAAACCAACAAATGTGACAAAAGAAAAGTCACATGTGATATTTTGTCACTATACAATGTGAGGATGGAACCATCAAATGTTAAAAAAATAAAGGAACTGCCGAATATGGCAAAAGTACAGTCACATGTGATAATAGTACTGCACAATGTGAGGATGGAACCATTAAATGTGAGGAAAAAAGTAAGAGAACCATCCAATGTGAGAAAAGAATTGTCACATGTGATGTTAGAACTGCAAAATGTAAGGATAGAACCGTCAAGTGTGAAAAAAAAGTAAGGGAATCCCCAAATGTGACAAAAGAACTGTCACAAGTGATATTGAAACTGCACAATGTGAGGATGGAACCGTCAAATGTGAGAAAAAAAAGTAAGGGAACCACCAAATGTGAGAAAATAACTGTCACATGTGATGTTGGAACTGCACAATGTGAGAATAAAACCGTCAAATATGAAAAAAAGTAAAGGAATCACCAAATGTAATAAAAGAACTGTCACATGTGATATTGAAATTGCACAATGTGAGGATGGAACCATCAAATGTGAGAAAAGAACTGTCACATGTGATGTTGGAACTGCACAATGTGAGAATGGAACCGTTAAATGTGAGAAAAAAGTAAGGAAACCACCCAATGTGACAAAAAAACTGTTATATGTGATGTTAAAAACCGTACAATGTGAGGATGGAATCGTCAAATGTGATAAAAAAAAAGTAAAGGAACTACAAAATGTGAGAAAAAAACTGTCACATATGATGTTGGAACTACACAATGTGAGGATGAAACCGTCAAATGTGAGAAAAAAGTAAGGGAACTACCAATGTGATAAAAGAACTGTCACATGTAATGTTGAAACTGCACAATGTGAGAATGAAATCGTCAAGTGTGAGAAAAAAGTAAGGGAATCACCAAATGTTATAAAAGAACTGTCACATGTGATATTGAAATTGCACAATGTGAGGATGAAACCGTCAAATGTGAGAAAAGAACTGTCACATGTGATGTTGGAACTGCACAATGTGAGGATGGAACTGTTAAGTGTGAAAAAAAAATAAGGGAACCACTAAATGTGACAAAAGAACTGTTAGATGTAATGTTGGAACCGCACAATGTGAGGATGAAACCGTCAAATGTGAGAAAAAAAAGTAAGGGAACCACAAAATGTAAGAAAAACTGTCATATGTGATACTGGAACTACACAATGTGAGGGTGAAACCATCAAATATAAGAAAAAATTAAGGGAACTACCAAATATGACAAAAGAACTGTCACATGTGATATTGGAACTGCACAATGTGAAGATGGAACCGTCATGTGTGAGAAAAAAGTAAGGAAACCACCCAATGTAACAAAAGAACTGTCATATGTGATGTTGGAACCGCATAATGTGAGAATGGAACCGTCAAATGTGAGAAAAAAAAGTAAGGGAACCACCAAATGTGAGAAAAAAACTGTCACATGTGATGTTGGAACTGCACAATGTGAGGATAGAACCGTCAAATGTGAGAAAAAAAGTAAGGGAACCACCAAATGTGAGAAAAGAACTGTCACATGTGATGTTGGAAATGCACAATGTGAGGATGGAACTGTCAAGTGTGAGAAAAAAGTAAGGGAACCATCCAATGTGACAAAAGAACTGTCATATGTGATGTTGGAACCGCACAATGTGAGGATGAAACCGTCAAATGTGAGAAAAAAAAGTAAGGGAACCACCAAATGTGAGAAAAAACTGTCACATGTGATGTTGGAACTGCACAATGTGAGAATGGAACCGTCAAATGTGATAAAAAAGTAAGGGAACCACCAAATGTGAGAAAAGAACTGTTATATGTGATGTTAGAACTGCACAATGTGAGGATAGAACCGTCAAATATGAGAAAAAAGTAACTTGGTATAGCAGGTTACCTACTAGTGGGTACCGTACCCCCCTTTTTTTGGAGGGGGTACCGTAGAATTACTCTCTAAATTATTGTACTATTTTTTCCTTTTTTTTTTTTATGTTGAATTATTGTACTAGTTTATTTTGTTGATTGCTAGTATGGTAAGACAGCTAATGACTTGAAATTAGATTCCTTTGTCTTTTTGACACCATTTGCGGAAAATTTTCCATTTTGATTTATTCACCTTATGTAGATCAATAATTTGTTAAAGATTATGTTTTTTTTTTTTTAATTATAAAATTATCAAAGATTTTGTTAATGGTGTTTTATGCACTCATTAAGGAGGATTAAAAAAGATTCTATCAAAATTCAAAAATAAATTAATATTTAATAAAAATAAATTTTTTTAGATTTAGTAGCTTGACTCATAAAAATGGCTCGATTGTTTTAATAAATTTTACCTTAACGGGTGCCTTTCGCACCTATTAACTCATTCATGTAATAGAAAGATGAATGAGAGTGAGCCCACCACAAATTGTGGTCCACAAACCACAATACAAAGAATGTGATAGGGATTGATAAATTGTACCCATAGACTTATTGGTCCAGTCTATCAAGTGATGGATAGATAGAACGAGAGTATGACATCTTAAACAGAGAATGCCAGAGGGTCTTACTTGCTACTACCACAATAATTTACTCCAAGTTCCCTTGCAACTCAACACTCCATGCTTGTAACTTGTAAGTGCCTAAAAGCTTGCCCTCATTCTTTACAATGGTTCAGGGAGTGAGTGAGCTCTTCTTTACAGCATTTAGTTGTATAGTTACAACTTTTCACCAGATAAGAAATTTGTAGACTACTTATTTCTTATCACATGATCTATTTTCTAATAATAAAACCTGATAAAACAGAAAATTTGCATAAAAAACTTTCCTTAAAACTTATTTTCTTCAAGACTTATATGGTTGAAGTTAAAACTCTTTGCTTTCAATCTCAATTAAAACAATACTCATTGGAGCTTGATTACCTCCTACCTAAGTGGCCCCCATCAACCTTCAAGTCAAGTCCAGTGACAAAACCAGAATCATCAGATGCAAGAAAGAGCACAGCATTGGCAACATCTCCCACCTTCAACACAACCCCTTTAAGCTTGAACTTGGCTCAGAAATCTTCTCTACTTGCTCTGCATCCATTCCTAATGCATCACATGACATTGGTGTAGCCACCAAAGAGGGTGATACACAGTTCACTCTAATCCCATGCTGCCCAAGTTGCACACTTGCCGCTCGAACCAGACCCAGCACTGCGTGCTTTGACATGCAATAATCTGTGAACAGATTTTTACCTTGGCTAGCGGCTACGCTTCCTGTGCATATTATGCTCCCCTTCACGCGCCTCTCAACCATCACACGCGCCGCGTGTTTCACACACAAAGCCATGCCGCGCGCGTTGGTTTCGATCACTTTGTCGAACCCTGAAAGGTCGAGCTCGAGGATTGTCTGATCAGAGCTACTCGCTGTCCCAGCGTTGCTGAACATGATGTCGAGCTGGCCAAGTTTCTGGACCGTTGATTCAACCATGTTCTTGACTTGGTCTTCATCGGAAACATCACAGTGCACGTATTGGCACTTGTCTATGCCTATGGATGTGGCTACTTGGTGACCCAGTTGGTCTTGGATATCGGCGATCACAACCATGCGTGCACCATGTTGGGCAAAAAGGTGAGCCGTAGCCTCGCCTATGCCGCTTGCGCCACCGGTGATTATGGCTACTTTGCCTTGTAGCTTCCTGTTGGAGGAGTCTGTCATTGCGAACTTAGCAATAATGGGCAAATCATTGAAATTGCAACTTTTATGGGCTTTATTTGGAAGATGATAAATACTGGACTATCTACCAAATCAGATAGGACAATAATATCAATGTGGGCGCTCATAAGCCTCATATGGGCCGTGAAATGTTAGGTAGACAGAATAATTGAGGAGAAGAGTAAGATCTAGGCAAATTTTGATCCATAATTTATAGGGGTCCGACTTCTGTTCAGTGGTTAGTGATCACTGGACACGTGTCCGCTTGCAACGTGTCCAGTGATCACTGGCACTGGACACAAGCTGCTCCCAATTTATAGCTGGTTAGTTCTTGATGTTGCTTAAGCCTGAAAAAAGCACACATATATGATACTCTCTTCAATAGAATAGAAAACAACATAAAAAAAAACTCTAAATTTTATTAATAATAATCTTGATTTGTCTTTGGATGCTACAAAACATATAAATATTAAGGAAGTAAAACCTTAGGATGATTAGGAAACTATCTGAAACCCTAATTCACATTAATCATGAGATTAGATGGAAAAATACTAAATCTTATCAAAAATAGTAAAATTGAGTTAAATACAAAATCATAAACTACTAACTAGGGGTGTCTAGACCCGATCATGGCCCAAAAAACCAACCAACCTGCCCGACGTCGACCAGATTTTAGTCGGAACCGAAGCTCCAATTGGTCGGCGGTGGGTCTCAGATTCCAAGAATTGACGCTAGCGGGTCAAATGGCGAGTTTGCTTCTCCAACAAACTCGACTGGAGCTATATAAAAAATCTGGCAAAATTCGATAAAATCAAGCTAGATTCGACGAGATTTAGACTAGATCTGGCAAGATCTCTACCAGATCTGGCTAGATCTAGTGGGATTAAGTCAGATTCTGCTAATCCCATCAATTTTTAAAGAAAAAATGTAGATTTTGGAAACTTTTTGCCGCTTTCTAGTGACTTTTTCTAGATTCCGGTGACTTTTTCTAGATTTCGATGACATTTTTCTAATTTTGATGATCAACCGAATCGACTGATGCTCACCCTCACCCGAAATTGACTCAACCGATTGATGCCAACGATCGTTTTTGGGTTTTACCGCCCTCCACCCGACACAGGAGGGTTAAGTTCGGATTAGGTCCAAAACCAACGGCCTGACTTGTGGACAGGCCTACTACTAACCTTAGGGGTTCTCCCAAAATAAGCGGGGACCTTATTCTGACTTTTGAGAAAAAAGTTATTCAGGAAACAAAAATTACTGAAAAGGGCAAAAAATTTGCCAAAATTAAGGCACACATTGTGGCAAAGTGACAACTATTGATCAGAAGACCGTTTCCATACAACCTACAAAATTGCATGCAATTCCAACTCTGTCACTCAAATAATTTTTATTAGTGCATTTTTGCCTTACGCCCTGATTTCAAGTATCCTTGATGTTTCAAGATGGCCATGACAGTCTGTTTTACGTCAGTTCTAAACTTCTCAATGTCATCATTATTTTGACATTAGTGTCACCAAATGAACCAACAATAGAAAATTGGTTTTTTTGAACATATATTTTAGAACGTTTACTTGATAGGTGGATCATTTCCATTTGATCTAATCTTATATCTATTATCTGATCTATCTTAAATCTAATATCTTACCTGAGAAGATATATAAAGAAAAAAAATTCACTTCAACTCTATTGTTTAAGGGTAATAATAATTAATTAATCAATTAAATTTTTAGCTTTCAAAATGTAACAAATAAAATCTTATGGTTATATTTGGACGAAATGGGTAAATAGCCATAAAATTCAAACTATGTAGTTAGTTGTCATCAGTTTCAAACTATATTTTTTACTAGCATCTCGAGTCTAAGATGCTCGATTTAGGGGCTATAAATCGAGTGTTTGAGGGTCGATTTTCATATTTTAATCGGGTCTGAGTTGGCACTTTTTCCACGTGGTGTTCACGTGGAAATCGAGTCTCTTATACTCGATTTATAAGCCCATATATAAAAGAAAAGAACAGCAGCACAGCAAAAAAGAAATCAGAGCAGAAGAACAGAAGAAAAAAAAAAAAAAAAAAACCCGAAGAAGAAGGAAAGAACCCAGGCCGGCGCACCCAGGCCAGGCGAGCCCAGGCCGCGCGACCCTGGGCTCGCGCGGCCTGGGCTCGCGCGAGCTCAGGCCGCGCGACCCTGGGTTCGCGCGAGCTCAGGCCGCGCGAGCTCTTTCTCTCTTTCTTATCTCTGATCTGGTATTTCTCTGTCTCTGATCCGATCAGGCCTGTTTGTGGATTTTTTTTCTTCACTGATGAACATATTTGAGCTTGATCTTTTTCTGGATTCTTTTCCTCTCTGTGATCTGATTGTATTTTTTTTTTTTTTGGGTATTTTGGCTTGTGCATGAGAGACTTGGAGACTGGAAACTTTTTCAAATTTTTTTGAATTGTAAATCGAGTCTCTAAGACTCGATTTTTAGTTGGTCTCCACGTGGAAAAACATGCCACATCAGACCATGAAAATCGAGTCTCTGATGCTCGATTTATAGGCCAAAATCGAGTCTAAGAAACTCGAAATGCTAGTAAGTAATATAGTTTAGAAACCGGAACAACTAACTAGATAGTTAGAAAAAAAAAATTAGTTAACTATTTTCCCCGTTATATTCTTGTAATATCGTGTACTTAAAATTAATTGCAAAAAACAAAGTTCATTGTCGTTGAGTGGAAAGAGAAAACACTTGCATTCGTTTTTAGCTCTTTCCAAGTCTTTACTTCTTAAAACTGCATTAAATATTATAAGCCTCAAAGGTATTGTTGATTTTCAATAGTTGATGCTCGAGCGTAGAAGTTCTTTGTCTATATTGCATCTCTAATACTCAAACTTAATAATAATAAAAAAAACACTAATGACAGCAAGGCAAGCATTCAAACTAAAACTTAAGGATAGAGGCTTCAATTGGTTAGACGAACAAACATATTATGCGTAACGTCCCAGTTAGCCCAAAAAAAAAAAATCAGATTTATTTTTTAGACACACGTGCCTCCCAACTACCCCACCTACTCCACCCATTCCCACCACACATTTCACTCCACCTCGTCTGCCCTCTTTGGCTGGCTCACTCACTTCCCTTCTTTTCTGTTTTGGCGTAAACGCACTTTTTTTTTTGAGAAAAATAAACGCACTTTTAGTTCCTATATTTTATATTTTTTTATTATTTTAATTTTAGTCTCTACATTTTGTTTTTATCAACCAATTAACGCTTGACATTTAAGTTATTTCCGTCACCCAACTAACGGCAAAAGCTGACGTGGCTGATAGTAGAATAAAATAATAATATAATCACACACATTAATTAATTAAATTAAAAACAAACATTAAAATAAAAAAATTAAAAAAAAAGGGGGAAGAACATGACTGTTAATAACTTCATGTTCTTCTTCTTCTTCTCAGAACATGAACTTCATGTTCTTCACCAGATTAAGACAAACCCAATCGGCCAACATTCATAATCAATCTCAACATAGAAAATTCTAACACATTCAACATTGAAACCTCTAGTAAATCAAACCCATAAATCCAAGAAATAGACCCATAAACCCATAACCAAATACTCTTTCATGTTCATCCATACAAGGTTTATAAATCCAAAACCCACAACTTGTAAATACGAAACCAAACTCACCATCCTTGACCTAAATCCACCATCAACAACACCACCCCACCGATCAAACCCATTTCCCAATGCAGCAAACACCACCACCAATGCCGGAAAAAACCCAGCCCCATGGAAACCCATAATAAAACTGATTAAACTCACACCACTATTGTCGATCAAACCAAACCCCGGAAACCCAGAAAAACCTGATCAAACCCACACCACCATTGTCTATCAAACACAGTCCCGGAAACCCAGAAAAAACCCGATCAAACCCACACCACCATCGCTGATCAAGCCGAAAATACCCAGCTCCATGGAAACCCAGAAAAACCCAATCAAACCCACTCCACCATTGCCGATCAAACCCACACCACCATCATCGATCAAACAACAAAGAGAGAGAGAGAGAGAGAAAGTCAGAGATTAAGATTTAAGAGAGAGTGAGGGATTGAGAGCTTGAACAAAGGAAGAAGAAAAAGAAAGATACAAACACAAACATGCACTGTGAGAAAGAGAGGATTTGGAATTGAAATGGAAGAAGAAAAGGAAAGACTAGAAATTTATACAAAGTAGGCTTTTTTAAATGGTGGAGAAAGGACTCAAGGGCATCAATGCGTTATTTTAAATCTTCGATATTTTAAATTTCTGGGCAATCAAACATGTTTACGGTAGAACATGAAGAATATGAACAGTCATGTTCTTCCTAAAAAATAATGATTTTTTTTAAAAAAAATTTTAATGTTTGTTTTTGATTTAATTAATTAATGTGTGTGATTATATTATTTTTTTATTCCACAGTCAGCCACGTCAGCTTTTGCTAATAGTTGGGTGACGGAAAGGACCTAAATGTCAAGCGTTAATTGGTTTAGGGACTGAAAGTGGTAAAAATAAAATGTAGGGACCAAAATGAAAAAAGTGCAAAATGTAGGGACTTAAAGTGCATTTACGCCTTCCCCCCCCCCCCCCCTCTCATACACTTCTCTCTACTCTTACATCCTCTCTCACCGGTACTTCCACACCACCACCGTTTCCACCATCATTTTTCGGCAAGATCACCGGAAAACTCCATACGAAAACGGTAAGGCTCACTCATCTCTACTATTTTAAGTAAAAATTTCTAATCTTTTTGTGGGTTTATATGCTTTTGCTTTAGGTTATGTTTATCTAAGCTTTAATAATAACACCCATGTGATTTATGAGCATTAGAAGTGACATTTATGTGTTTTTATGTATGGGTTTTGGTCTTGGTGGATGTATTTGATGAGTGGGTTTATGATTTTTGCAATGTTGGTTAGCTAAGTGGTGAAGATTTGGGAGTTTGGCTTTCTAATATGAAATAGTTGACAAATCTAATTTTCATTGTGTATTTGGAGCTAGTGGAGGATTTAAATTTGGGGTTTGTAATGGTGGGTATTGTTATATATGTTGTTGTTTTGTGAGTCTCTTGAAAATGACATGTATATTGAGGAAGAAATTCATAAAGTGTTGGGATCTCTTATGGTAAAGAAGAGGCTTTGAACTGTTTTCTTCAATCAATAATATTTCTCTCTCTTACCTCAAAGAAGAGGCTTTGAATGACATGATTATAAATTGGAGTCTAAGCTTTGTAAAATGAAATTGTTGATAAACTTTGGAAGTGAAATACATTATTTGTGAGGCTAAGTACTTAGGTTTGCCTAATTAATTTCTTATCTAGCGATTTATAATTCGTAACTAGATAAAATGTCAAGCTATTGTGATAGGTTTGTTTGGTATTGTTTAGGTTCTAACTAATCTCCTTTAGAGTTTGGAACTAAGCTTTTTGCGGGTTGCAAGGTAAGTAGCTTTTAATGAGATTTTTGGAAAATAATCATGTTGCATATTGTTTTTGGGTTAAGCTCATTTTGGGAAACTGTTATGGAAATTATATTTTCCTAGAAAGCTTTACGTTGTAATTTTAATTGTGATTATTTGTGAAAAGGGCATCATATTTGGTAATGCATATGGGGAAATGCATGATTTATTGGTATGGAAAAGATAAGCATCTTTTATAAAATTTTTGGGAATGGATTTTATGGATTTATTGCATTATTTGCAAATTCTAAAGATGCTTTATTTTAGCTTGTATTATTTGGGAAATTTACGCAAAATATTTATGACAAGAAATAGTTTAGAGGACTTTGAGAATATTGTGGCTATTTGGTTATTGAAATATTTTACGAAACTACTTGGAAGTGAACTGTGTATTTCAAATACATTAACTTGGGAGCTTTTGACGTGGTTTTGTCATTGTGCCATGATATTGGTGATTACCTCATCTGTTTGACGACCTGTATGTGTGACGACCCCGTTTGTGTGATGACCCCATCTGTGTGATGACCTTGTCATGTGGCATTGGGTGAGGTTTCTGGATTTGAAATGGTATTGGATATTTTATGGCTCGTAATGAATAATATGTAGTTTCATAGTTACTTTGGGAATCTTGGTGCTACAATATGTTATCATTCTTGTCATGATGTTAAGGAAATTTATTTTGCAGAATTCAAATGGAAATTCCCAAATTT
Organism: Quercus aquifolioides; assembly: GCA_019022515.1. NCBI lineage: Eukaryota > Viridiplantae > Streptophyta > Magnoliopsida > Fagales > Fagaceae > Quercus > Quercus aquifolioides. Next base: position 17,228,041 of record CM032335.1, on the reverse strand, counting down.
TAGCATGTCTGTAAATGTTTATTATCATAAAACTTGCATTTCTCTCATCTCCATTAATTATGTTACTTACTGAGCTCTGTCTCATTCCATTATTTTACAAACTTTTTTCAGAGTAGGCAACTATCGTTTTGAGACAGCTTTTTGCTGGCTAGCAGTAGTTAGATTAACTGCTAATGGAGGCTGACTTTGGTGATGGAGATAATTGATGATGTATAACTTAGAGTAGGCTTGACCCAATTCTTTTGTATCTTATAGTGGTTATGCCCTTATTTTCACTAATGGGACAAGATGATAATATGTAATTATTTATTTAGACCTCCATTCTTTTTTGACCAATGGTCATTGTATTTATTGCATAGAGCTCTGACTTACTTTGAGAGTATATTTAATGGAATTATTGTGATAATTCTTGATGTTGGTACTTAATATAATTTTATTTGGATTGAATTGCCAAAAGGAACAAAATCTATAGGTACCTTTGAGATGTTTTTCTTATGCTTTGGATCATTTTGGGTTCGGGGCGTGACATTATGAACCAAAAGGGGAATAACCATGAATCCATGATGGGTACCTGGCTTGAACCAACAAAGTGTTCACCCTTTTTTACCTAGAATTACTGTCAACTCAGTTGAGCCCACCACAAATTGTGGTCTGTATACAAAGAATGTGAGAGGGATTGATAAATTGTACCCATTGACTTAATGGTCTTGTCTATCAAGTCTTTGATAGAATGAGAGTATGACATCTTAACCATTGAATGCAAGAGGGGCTTACTTGCCACAACCACAATAAAGCTCATTACTGAGCTTTAATCTACTATGGGCTGAAAGCATGTTCAGGTTATGCAAATACTTTGTAACCTACGTTCTGTTTGTTTTAAAGTAAAATATATTTGGAATTTTTTTTTTCATTTTCAAGTATTTGTCTACATATAAATGTAGTCAAATTTGTAAAATATTTTTCGGTTGATGGTAAAATATTTTATAAAATGTTGTAAAACTTTGTAATTTTACAATTTTGTTAAAATATTTACAAAAACATACAATGGCTTCTCCTCTTATCCTTTGGTAGTTAGATCACTGGTCCGGTGGGTTGGGTTGCCAGTGCCAGTAGTTTGATGGCTGGAGTTGCCGCTCCAATGATTGGTGCTTGAAGTTTGGTCACTTGAATCGGCATTTTGACAACCATGCCGGTAGTTTGATCACCAAATACATCGTTCCGGTGACCATTTTTGGAGATCCTATAACCAAAATTACTATTTGAGTACTACTAGTGCTGGTGATCTCATCATTGAAGACAACGCTCCAGTGTAGATTGTGGAAGCCACCGTTTTGGTTGTTGGTTCGGGTGATTTGGTCACTAGACATTCGGCACCAATAGTTTTGATGGTTGTTCCACTCGTTTTGATGGTGTGCTTGAAAAATTTTGAAAATATTTTACTGAAAATTTCTTACATGTAATAAATATTTTACTTCAAAAAGCGTCAATTTGCTGGAACGGAAGAGACCTTAGACCAAGCAAGGGAAAAAATCATTTGTTACATACATGTAAGTTGCCTAAAAGCTTGACCTTATTCTTTACAAAGGTTCAGGGAGTGAGTGAGCTCTTCTTTAAAGCTTTTAATTTTATATTTACAAATGTTTACCAGATAAGAAATAGTAGACAACTTATTTCTTCTTACAGGATCTGTTTTCTAATATGAAATCAGTTATATTTGTGAAATATAAAATAGAACATATGATTTTTATTCAATATTTGTGAAATATAAAGTAGAACCTACTCCCTGCAGAACTTAAACAAGGTATACGTAACTTTTCCTTCAACTTATTTTGTTACAATACGGTGAAAATTAACACCCTTTGCTTTCCATCTCAAAACAATACTCATTGGAGCTTGTACCCACTCCCTAAGTGGCCCCCATCAACCTTCAAGTCAAGTCCAGTGACAAAACCAGAATCATCAGATGCAAGAAAAAGCACAGCATTGGCAACATCTCTCACCTTCAACACAACTCCTTTTAAGCTTGCATTTGGTTCAGAAATCTTCTCCACTTGCTCTGCATCCATTCCTAATGCATCACATGACATTGGTGTAGCCACCAAGGAGGGTGATACACAGTTCACTCTAATCCCATGCTGCCCAAGCTGCACACTTGCAGATCGAACCAGACCCAGCACTGCATGCTTTGCCATACAATAATCTGTGGATAGCTGTCTACCTTGGCTAGCGGATACGCTTCCTGTGCATACGATGCTCCCCTTCACGCGCCTCTCAACCATCACACGCGCCGCGTGTTTCACACACAAAGCCATGCCACGGGCGTTGGTTTCAATCACTTTGTCAAACCCTGAAAGGTCGAGCTCGAGGATTGTCTGATCAGAGCCACTCAGAGTCCCAGCGTTGCTGAACATGATGTCGAGCTGACCATGTTTCTGGACCGTTGATTCAACCATGTTCTTGACCTGGTCTTCATCGGAAACATCACAGTGCACGTATTGGCACTTGTCTATACCAATTGATGTGGCTACTTGGTGGCCCAATTGGTCTTGGATATCGGCGATCACAACCATGCGTGCACCATGTTGGGCAAAAAGGTGAGCCGTAGCCTCGCCTATGCCGCTTGCACCACCAGTGATTATGGCTACTTTGCCTTGTAACTTCTTGTTGGAGTAGTCTGCCATTGCAAACTGAGCGATAATGGGCAAATTATTGAGATAGCGGCTTTTATTGGAAGATGATCGATATTGGACAATCTATCAAATCAGATAGGACAATAATATTAGTGTCACCAAATAAACCACAAATAGAAAATTGGTTTTTTGATCACATATTTGAGAATGTTTACGATAATTTCTATCTTATATGATCTTGCCTTATATGTGGGTGGAGTTTGGAGTTTAGATAGCGTTTCCTAACTTGTTTTTGCGTTTGCGTTGTTTTTCTGTAGGTTTGTGTGCTGTTTACAGAACTTATAAGTACTTTTTTCAGCAAAAATAACTTTAAAATTAGGTCCCACGGTACTGTTCACACATTTAAAAATTATTTTGCTATAGTGTTTTTAGTTTTCAGTAATAAGCGATATTCAAATAGACTCATAATATCTTACCTAATAAGATATCTAAAGAAAAAAATTTTCACTTTAACTCTATTTCTTAGGAGTTATAATAATTAATAAATTAAATCTTTAGATTTCAAAATATAACAAATAAAATCTTGTGGTTAAATTCTTGTAATATCATGTTAATAAAATTAATTAAAAAAAAAAGAGTTCATTGTAACGAGAGAGAGAGAGAGAGAGAGAGAGAGAGAGAGAGAGAGAGAGCCATTGTTTCTCAACTATAAATGCACACTTGCATTTGTTTTTACCTCTTTCTAAGTCTTTACTTCTTAAATCTGCACTGAATATTGTCAGCCTCGAGGGTATTGTTGATTTTCAATAGTTGATGCTTGAACATATAATTTCTTTGTTTATTTGCAATCCAATTCACAACCTACAACCATTGGTTCAATTGCGATCACCATAGCAAAGTTGTCACAACCACACACATTAAATTTCTTCACTTTATTTATTTTTTGACTATGTATTAAACAAGTTAACATGAGTTTTGTCGTGTCCACCCGTTCAATAAATTGGTTGTGTTAAGGATGAGTAGTTTTGACATGATTATTAAATAAGTTAGAGTTAAGTTATGTATCCGATTACTTTTACCTCCATACAACACAAATGCAACCTGTTAACACAAATTGCCACCTCTTCATTAAACAAAGTATGGCAACAAGGAATATAAACAAGGGTCACCTCTCTAGGAAAGCAAAGAGACCCTTCAAAATTTTGATTCAATGTCCATTTCCAAAGAAGTTTATCTGCTACTCTCAGTGAGGTGAAAGTCACAATTGTAAGAGTCATTATCGACTAACATGTTGCTTGTGTGTTTTCTTTTATGAGTTTTGCAGGAAAACTTATTTTTCTTTAGTAGGTACGTAAGTTCTTATCTTTGACTATCAAAAATGAAATGTTTATGTAGCTTTCTTTTGCTTTTAAGAAGAGACTTAGTGAAGGTGTGCTTTTATTGGATTTTCCTTAATTTTCTAGAATTTAGGAGCTTGTCTCCTTTTCATTCTATATAATTATTCTTAGAGTTCGTTTGAAAATAATTTATTTAACTAAAATTGAAAATTTTTTGTTGAAAGTATTATAAATAAAACAAAAAAATAGCACTTAATTGTCTTGAATGGGTATATGTGCTCATTGTTGTTGAGACATGTTGTGGAAGTTTTGTCAGAATAGTATATTTAACACATAAGAAAGAAGTAAGTATTTTTTTTTCAAAATACTTTATAATTAATCTCACCACTCAAATAAAATACACAAAAAAATTCTCAATGATACTTATAACATTACTCACCATTCATTACTATTTTGCATTCATAAACAATAGTAAAAATAAGCTGAATAGTAAAAAAAGTTGGTTTTTTAAGCTATGCCAAACACACAATTATTGAAGTATCCCATAAGAATAGAATAAATAAATAAATAAAAGAAAAAGAAAAAAAGCAAGAAAGTAATTGCACGTGTAAGGAAAAAAAAAGTAAAAGAGCAAAATAGCAAGAAAGAAAATGCACGTGTAAGGAAAAAGAAAAGTAAAAGAGCAAAATAGTGATGAATGGTGGGTAATGTTATAAGTACCATTGAGAATTTTTTTGTGTATCTTATTTGAGTGGTGAGATTAATTATGAAGTATTTGAAAAAAAAAAAAAAAAACTTTCTTCTTTCTTATGTGTTAAATATACTATTCTGACAAAACTTCCACAACATATCTCAACAACAATGAGCACAAATACCCATTCGAGACAATTAAGTGGTACTGTGTAACTTTTTGACTAAGCAAAGTGAACCTTGCATCCTTCTTGAAAATGAGTTCAGCAATTGATTCAAGACGAATAATTAGTACTGTCACACTCTCTGATTAAACCAACTTAACCTTCTGCCCTTATTGAAGATGAGTTCAGAATTTGATTCTCAGAAGCATCTATGACAGTTGGATTCCAAATAATACTTCTACACGATTGACCATGTTACACAGAAGGCAAGGACTAAAAGGCATCTTTTGCAGTACATATTAAGAAATTTCTTGAAATGCCTAGGTTTACACACAAAAGCTCAAAGAAAAATTTTAGTGCACTACAATTTAAAGACTATAAAGTTTTGTGCTCTCACTCTAAATA